>OY744483.1:124082192-124715701 GCA_963556165.1 Tipula helvola
TGCAATTGAGCTCCGATTTCGATGGTTGATACCTCTATCAACGGTCATTTGAATCGCTCGAATATTTCTACACATTTCGCAGAAAATTCAATTTTATTGAAAATCAACTGAACTATAGCCCACAAATTGAGAGCCAGAAAAATCGAAAATCTGCAATTGAGCTCCGATTTCGATGGTTGATACCTCTATCAACGGTCATTTGAATCGCTCGAATATTTCTACACATTTCGCAGAAAATTCAATTTTATTGAAAATCAACTGAACTATAGCCCACAAATTCAGAGCCAGAAAAATCGAAAATCTGCAATTGAGCTCCGATTTCGATGGATGATACCTCTATCAACGGTCATTTGAATCGCTCGAATATTTCTACACATTTCGCAGAAAATTCAATTTTATTGAAAATCAACTGAACTATAGCCCACAAATTCAGAGCCAGAAAAATCGAAAATCTGCAATTGAGCTCCGATTTCGATGGTTGATACCTCGATCAATAGGCGTTGAAACCTGTAATCGTCATGCCAACGGTCATTTGGATCACTAGAATATTTCTACAAATTTCGCAGAAAATTCAATTTTATTGAAAATCAACTGAACTATAGCCCACAAATTCAGAGCCAGAAAAACCAAAAATCTGCAATTTTGCTTCGATTTCGATGGTTGATACCTCTATCAATAGGCGTTGAAACATTTAATCGTCATGCCAACGGTCATTTGGATCGCTAGAATATTTCTACACATTTCGCAGAAAATTCAATTTTATTGAAAATCAACTGAACTATAGCCCACAATTCAGAGCCAGAAAAATCGAAAATCTGCAATTGTGCTCCGATTTCGATGGTTGATACCTCTATCAATAGGCGTGGAAACCTTTAATCGTCATGCCAACGGTCATTTGGATCGCTAGAATATTTCTACACATTTCGCAGAAAATTCAATTTTATTGAAAATCAACTGAACTATAGCCCACAAATTCAGAGCCAGAAAAATCGAAAATCTGCAATTGAGCTCCGATTTCGATGGTTGATACCTCTATCAACGGTCATTTGAATCGCTCGAATATTTCTACACATTTCGCAGAAAATTAAATTTTATTGAAAATCAACTGAACTATAGCCCACAAATTCAGAGCCAGAAAAATCGAAAATCTGCAATTGTGCTTCGATTTCGATGGTTGATACCTCTATCAATAGGCGCGGAAACCTTTAATCGTCATGCCAACGGTCATTTGGATCGCTCGAATATTTCTACACATTTCGCAGAAAATTCAATTTTATTGAAAATCAACTGAACTATAGCCCACAAATTGAGAGCCAGAAAAATCGAAAATCTGCAATTGAGCTCCGATTTCGATGGTTGATACCTCTATCAACGGTCATTTGAATCGCTCGAATATTTCTACACATTTCGCAGAAAATTCAATTTTATTGAAAATCAACTGAACTATAGCCCACAAATTCAGAGCCAGAAAAATCGAAAATCTGCAATTGAGCTCCGATTTCGATGGTTGATACCTCTATCAACGGTCATTTGAATCGCTCGAATATTTCTACACATTTCGCAGAAAATTCAATTTTATTGAAAATCAACTGAACTATAGCCCACAAATTCAGAGCCAGAAAAATCGAAAATCTGCAATTTTGCTTCGATTTCGATGGTTGATACCTCTATCAATAGGCGTTGAAACATTTAATCGTCATGCCAACGGTCATTTGGATCGCTAGAATATTTCTACACATTTCGCAGAAAATTCAATTTTATTGAAAATCAACTGTACTATAGCCCACAAATTCAGAGCCAGAAAAATCGAAAATCTGCAATTGAGCTCCGATTTCGATGGTTGATACCTCTATCAACGGTCATTTGAATCGCTCTAATATTTCTACACATTTCGCAGAAAATTCAATTTTATTGAAAATCAACTGAACTATAGCCCACAAATTCAGAGCCAGAAAAATCGAAAATCTGCAATTGTGCTTCGATTTCGATGGTTGATACCTCTATCAATAGGCGTTGAAACATTTAATCGTCATGCCAACGGTCATTTGGATCGCTAGAATATTTCTACAAATTTCGCAGAAAATTCAATTTTATTGAAAATCAACTGAACTATAGCCCACAAATTCAGAGCCAGAAAAATCGAAAATCTGCAATTGAGCTCCGATTTCGATGGTTGATACCTCTATCAACGGTCATTTGAATCGCTCGAATATTTCTACACATTTCGCAGAAAATTAAATTTTATTGAAAATCAACTGAACTATAGCCCACAAATTCAGAGCCAGAAAAATCGAAAATCTGCAATTGTGCTTCGATTTCGATGGTTGATACCTCTATCAATAGGCGCGGAAACCTTTAATCGTCATGCCAACGGTCATTTGGATCGCTAGAATATTTCTACACATTTCGCAGAAAATTCAATTTTATTGAAAATCAACTGAACTATAGCCCACAAATTGAGAGCCAGAAAAATCGAAAATCTGCAATTGAGCTCCGATTTCGATGGTTGATACCTCTATCAACGGTCATTTGAATCGCTCGAATATTTCTACACATTTCGCAGAAAATTCAATTTTATTGAAAATCAACTGAACTATAGCCCACAAATTGAGAGCCAGAAAAATCGAAAATCTGCAATTGAGCTCCGATTTCGATGGTTGATACCTCTATCAATAGGCGTTGAAACCTGTAATCGTCATGCCAACGGTCATTTGGATCACTAGAATATTTCTACAAATTTCGCAGAAAATTCAATTTTATTGAAAATCAACTGAACTATAGCCCACAAATTGAGAGCCAGAAAAATCGAAAATCTGCAATTGAGCTCCGATTTCGATGGTTGATACCTCTATCAACGGTCATTTGAATCGCTCGAATATTTCTACACATTTCGCAGAAAATTCAATTTTATTGAAAATCAACTGAACTATAGCCCACAAATTGAGAGCCAGAAAAATCGAAAATCTGCAATTGAGCTCCGATTTCGATGGTTGATACCTCTATCAATAGGCGTTGAAACCTGTAATCGTCATGCCAACGGTCATTTGGATCACTAGAATATTTCTACAAATTTCGCAGAAAATTCAATTTTATTGAAAATCAACTGAACTATAGCCCACAAATTCAGAGCCAGAAAAACCAAAAATCTGCAATTTTGCTTCGATTTCGATGGTTGATACCTCTATCAATAGGCGTTGAAACATTTAATCGTCATGCCAACGGTCATTTGGATCGCTAGAATATTTCTACACATTTCGCAGAAAATTCAATTTTATTGAAAATCAACTGAACTATAGCCCACAAATTGAGAGCCAGAAAAATCGAAAATCTGCAATTGTGCTCCGATTTCGATGGTTGATACCTCTATCAATAGGCGTGGAAACCTTTAATCGTCATGCCAACGGTCATTTGGATCGCTAGAATATTTCTACACATTTCGCAGAAAATTCAATTTTATTGAAAATCAACTGAACTATAGCCCACAAATTCAGAGCCAGAAAAATCGAAAATCTGCAATTGAGCTCCGATTTCGATGGTTGATACCTCTATCAACGGTCATTTGAATCGCTCTAATATTTCTACACATTTCGCAGAAAATTCAATTTTATTGAAAATCAACTGAACTATAGCCCACAAATTCAGAGCCAGAAAAATCGAAAATCTGCAATTGAGCTTCGATTTCGATGGTTGATACCTCTATCAGTAGGCGTGGAAACCTTTAATCGTCATGCCAACGGTCATTTGGATCGCTAGAATATTTCTACACATTTCGCAGAAAATTCAATTTTATTGAAAATCAACTGAACTATAGCCCACAAATTCAGAGCCAGAAAAATCGAAAATCTGCAATTGAGCTCCGATTTCGATGGTTGATACCTCTATCAACGGTCATTTGAATCGCTCTAATATTTCTACACATTTCGCAGAAAATTCAATTTTATTGAAAATCAACTGTACTATAGCCCACAAATTCAGAGCCAGAAAAATCGAAAATCTGCAATTGTGCTTCGATTTCGATGGTTGATACCTCTATCAATAGGCGTGGAAACCTTTAATCGTCATGCCAACGGTCATTTGGATCGCTAGAATATTTCTACACATTTCGCAGAAAATTCAATTTTATTGAAAATCAACTGAACTATAGCCCACAAATTCAGAGCCAGAAAAATCGAAAATCTGCAATTGAGCTCCGATTTCGATGGTTGATACCTCTATCAACGGTCATTTGAATCGCTCGAATATTTCTACACATTTCGCAGAAAATTCAATTTTATTGAAAATCAACTGTACTATAGCCCACAAATTCAGAGCCAGAAAAATCGAAAATCTGCAATTGTGCTTCGATTTCGATGGTTGATACCTCTATCAGTAGGCGTGGAAACCTTTAATCGTCATGCCAACGGTCATTTGGATCGCTAGAATATTTCTACACATTTCGCAGAAAATTCAATTTTATTGAAAATCAACTGAACTATAGCCCACAAATTCAGAGCCAGAAAAATCGAAAATCTGCAATTGAGCTCCGATTTCGATGGTTGATACCTCTATCAACGGTCATTTGAATCGCTCTAATATTTCTACACATTTCGCAGAAAATTCAATTTTATTGAAAATCAACTGTACTATAGCCCACAAATTCAGAGCCAGAAAAATCGAAAATCTGCAATTGTGCTTCGATTTCGATGGTTGATACCTCTATCAATAGGCGTGGAAACCTTTAATCGTCATGCCAACGGTCATTTGGATCGCTAGAATATTTCTACACATTTCGCAGAAAATTCAATTTTATTGAAAATCAACTGAACTATAGCCCACAAATTCAGAGCCAGAAAAATCGAAAATCTGCAATTGAGCTCCGATTTCGATGGTTGATACCTCTATCAACGGTCATTTGAATCGCTCGAATATTTCTACACATTTCGCAGAAAATTCAATTTTATTGAAAATCAACTGTACTATAGCCCACAAATTCAGAGCCAGAAAAATCGAAAATCTGCAATTGTGCTTCGATTTCGATGGTTGATACCTCTATCAATAGGCGTGGAAACCTTTAATCGTCATGCCAACGGTCATTTGGATCGCTAGAATATTTCTACACATTTCGCAGAAAATTCAATTTTATTGAAAATCAACTGAACTATAGCCCACAAATTCAGAGCCAGAAAAATCGAAAATCTGCAATTGAGCTCCGATTTCGATGGTTGATACCTCTATCAACGGTCATTTGAATCGCTCGAATATTTCTACACATTTCGCAGAAAATTCAATTTTATTGAAAATCAACTGAACTATAGCCCACAAATTCAGAGCCAGAAAAATCGAAAATCTGCAATTGTGCTTCGATTTCGATGGTTGATACCTCTATCAATAGGCGTGGAAACCTTTAATCGTCATGCCAACGGTCATTTGGATCGCTAGAATATTTCTACACATTTCGCAGAAAATTCAATTTTATTGAAAATCAACTGTACTATAGCCCACAAATTCAGAGCCAGAAAAATCGAAAATCTGCAATTGAGCTCCGATTTCGATGGTTGATACCTCTATCAACGGTCATTTGAATCGCTCGAATATTTCTACACATTTCGCAGAAAATTCAATTTTATTGAAAATCAACTGTACTATAGCCCACAAATTCAGAGCCAGAAAAATCGAAAATCTGCAATTGTGCTTCGATTTCGATGATTGATACCTCTATCAATAGGCGTGGAAACCTTTAATCGTCATGCCAACGGTCATTTGGATCGCTAGAATATTTCTACACATTTCGCAGAAAATTCAATTTTATTGAAAATCAACTGAACTATAGCCCACAAATTCAGAGCCAGAAAAATCGAAAATCTGCAATTGAGCTCCGATTTCGATGGTTGATACCTCTATCAACGGTCATTTGAATCGCTCGAATATTTCTACACATTTCGCAGAAAATTCAATTTTATTGAAAATCAACTGAACTATAGCCCACAAATTCAGAGCCAGAAAAATCGAAAGTCTGCAATTGAGCTCCGATTTCGATGGTTGATACCTCTATCAACGGTCATTTGAATCGCTCTAATATTTCTACACATTTCGCAGAAAATTCAATTTTATTGAAAATCAACTGAACTATAGCCCACAAATTCAGAGCCAGAAAAATCGAAAATCTGCAATTGTGCTTCGATTTCGATGGTTGATACCTCTATCAATAGGCGTTGAAACATTTAATCGTCATACCAACGGTCATTTGGATCGCTAGAATATTTCTACACATTTCGCAGAAAATTCAATTTTATTGAAAATCAACTGAACTATAGCCCACAAATTCAGAGCCAGAAAAATCGAAAATCTGCAATTGTGCTTCGATTTCGATGGTTGATACCTCTATCAATAGGCGTGGAAACCTTTAATCGTCATGCCAATGGTCATTTGGATCGCTAGAATATTTCTACACATTTCGCAGAAAATTCAATTTTATTGAAAATCAACTGAACTATAGCCCACAAATTCAGAGCCAGAAAAATCGAAAATCTGCAATTGTGCTTCGATTTCGATGGTTGATACCTCTATCAATAGGCGTGGAAACCTTTAATCGTCATGCCAACGGTCATTTGGATCGCTAGAATATTTCTACACATTTCGCAGAAAATTCAATTTTATTGAAAATCAACTGAACTATAGCCCACAAATTCAGAGCCAGAAAAATCGAAAATCTGCAATTGTGCTTCGATTTCGATGGTTGATACCTCTATCAATAGGCGTTGAAACATTTAATCGTCATACCAACGGTCATTTGGATCGCTAGAATATTTCTACACATTTCGCAGAAAATTCAATTTTACTGAAAATCAACTGAACTATAGCCCACAAATTCAGAGCCAGAAAAATCGAAAATCTGCAATTGAGCTTCGATTTCGATGGTTGATACCTCTATCAATAGGCGTGGAAACCTTTAATCGTCATGCCAACGGTCATTTGGATCGCTAGAATATTTCTACACATTTCGCAGAAAATTCAATTTTATTGAAAATCAACTGTACTATAGCCCACAAATTCAGAGCCAGAAAAATCGAAAATCTGCAATTGAGCTCCGATTTCGATGGTTGATACCTCTATCAACGGTCATTTGAATCGCTCGAATATTTCTACACATTTCGCAGAAAATTCAATTTTACTGAAAATCAACTGAACTATAGCCCACAAATTCAGAGCCAGAAAAATCGAAAATCTGCAATTGAGCTTCGATTTCGATGGTTGATACCTCTATCAATAGGCGTGGAAACCTTTAATCGTCATGCCAACGGTCATTTGGATCGCTAGAATATTTCTACACATTTCGCAGAAAATTCAATTTTATTGAAAATCAACTGTACTATAGCCCACAAATTCAGAGCCAGAAAAATCGAAAATCTGCAATTGAGCTCCGATTTCGATGGTTGATACCTCTATCAACGGTCATTTGAATCGCTCGAATATTTCTACACATTTCGCAGAAAATTCAATTTTATTGAAAATCAACTGAACTATAGCCCACAAATTCAGAGCCAGAAAAATCGAAAATCTGCAATTGAGCTCCGATTTCGATGGTTGATACCTCTATCAACGGTCATTTGAATCGCTCGAATATTTCTACACATTTCGCAGAAAATTCAATTTTATTGAAAATCAACTGAACTATAGCCCACAAATTCAGAGCCAGAAAAATCGAAAGTCTGCAATTGAGCTCCGATTTCGATGGTTGATACCTCTATCAACGGTCATTTGAATCGCTCTAATATTTCTACACATTTCGCAGAAAATTCAATTTTATTGAAAATCAACTGAACTATAGCCCACAAATTCAGAGCCAGAAAAATCGAAAATCTGCAATTGTGCTTCGATTTCGATGGTTGATACCTCTATCAATAGGCGTTGAAACATTTAATCGTCATACCAACGGTCATTTGGATCGCTAGAATATTTCTACACATTTCGCAGAAAATTCAATTTTATTGAAAATCAACTGAACTATAGCCCACAAATTCAGAGCCAGAAAAATCGAAAATCTGCAATTGTGCTTCGATTTCGATGGTTGATACCTCTATCAATAGGCGTGGAAACCTTTAATCGTCATGCCAATGGTCATTTGGATCGCTAGAATATTTCTACACATTTCGCAGAAAATTCAATTTTATTGAAAATCAACTGAACTATAGCCCACAAATTCAGAGCCAGAAAAATCGAAAATCTGCAATTGAGCTCCGATTTCGATGGTTGATACCTCTATCAACGGTCATTTGAATCGCTCGAATATTTCTACACATTTCGCAGAAAATTCAATTTTATTGAAAATCAACTGAACTATAGCCCACAAATTCAGAGCCAGAAAAATCGAAAGTCTGCAATTGAGCTCCGATTTCGATGGTTGATACCTCTATCAACGGTCATTTGAATCGCTCTAATATTTCTACACATTTCGCAGAAAATTCAATTTTATTGAAAATCAACTGAACTATAGCCCACAAATTCAGAGCCAGAAAAATCGAAAATCTGCAATTGTGCTTCGATTTCGATGGTTGATACCTCTATCAATAGGCGTTGAAACATTTAATCGTCATACCAACGGTCATTTGGATCGCTAGAATATTTCTACACATTTCGCAGAAAATTCAATTTTATTGAAAATCAACTGAACTATAGCCCACAAATTCAGAGCCAGAAAAATCGAAAATCTGCAATTGTGCTTCGATTTCGATGGTTGATACCTCTATCAATAGGCGTGGAAACCTTTAATCGTCATGCCAACGGTCATTTGGATCGCTAGAATATTTCTACACATTTCGCAGAAAATTCAATTTTATTGAAAATCAACTGAACTATAGCCCACAAATTCAGAGCCAGAAAAATCGAAAGTCTGCAATTGAGCTCCGATTTCGATGGTTGATACCTCTATCAACGGTCATTTGAATCGCTCTAATATTTCTACACATTTCGCAGAAAATTCAATTTTATTGAAAATCAACTGAACTATAGCCCACAAATTCAGAGCCAGAAAAATCGAAAATCTGCAATTGTGCTTCGATTTCGATGGTTGATACCTCTATCAATAGGCGTTGAAACATTTAATCGTCATACCAACGGTCATTTGGATCGCTAGAATATTTCTACACATTTCGCAGAAAATTCAATTTTATTGAAAATCAACTGTACTATAGCCCACAAATTCAGAGCCAGAAAAATCGAAAATCTGCAATTGAGCTCCGATTTCGATGGTTGATACCTCTATCAACGGTCATTTGAATCGCTCGAATATTTCTACACATTTCGCAGAAAATTCAATTTTATTGAAAATCAACTGAACTATAGCCCACAAATTCAGAGCCAGAAAAATCGAAAGTCTGCAATTGAGCTCCGATTTCGATGGTTGATACCTCTATCAACGGTCATTTGAATCGCTCTAATATTTCTACACATTTCGCAGAAAATTCAATTTTATTGAAAATCAACTGAACTATAGCCCACAAATTCAGAGCCAGAAAAATCGAAAATCTGCAATTGTGCTTCGATTTCGATGGTTGATACCTCTATCAATAGGCGTGGAAACCTTTAATCGTCATGCCAACGGTCATTTGGATCGCTAGAATATTTCTACACATTTCGCAGAAAATTCAATTTTATTGAAAATCAACTGTACTATAGCCCACAAATTCAGAGCCAGAAAAATCGAAAATCTGCAATTGAGCTCCGATTTCGATGGTTGATACCTCTATCAACGGTCATTTGAATCGCTCGAATATTTCTACACATTTCGCAGAAAATTCAATTTTATTGAAAATCAACTGAACTATAGCCCACAAATTCAGAGCCAGAAAAATCGAAAATCTGCAATTGAGCTCCGATTTCGATGGTTGATACCTCTATCAACGGTCATTTGAATCGCTCGAATATTTCTACACATTTCGCAGAAAATTCAATTTTATTGAAAATCAACTGAACTATAGCCCACAAATTCAGAGCCAGAAAAATCGAAAGTCTGCAATTGAGCTCCGATTTCGATGGTTGATACCTCTATCAACGGTCATTTGAATCGCTCTAATATTTCTACACATTTCGCAGAAAATTCAATTTTATTGAAAATCAACTGAACTATAGCCCACAAATTCAGAGCCAGAAAAATCGAAAATCTGCAATTGTGCTTCGATTTCGATGGTTGATACCTCTATCAATAGGCGTTGAAACATTTAATCGTCATACCAACGGTCATTTGGATCGCTAGAATATTTCTACACATTTCGCAGAAAATTCAATTTTATTGAAAATCAACTGAACTATAGCCCACAAATTCAGAGCCAGAAAAATCGAAAATCTGCAATTGTGCTTCGATTTCGATGGTTGATACCTCTATCAATAGGCGTGGAAACCTTTAATCGTCATGCCAATGGTCATTTGGATCGCTAGAATATTTCTACACATTTCGCAGAAAATTCAATTTTATTGAAAATCAACTGAACTATAGCCCACAAATTCAGAGCCAGAAAAATCGAAAATCTGCAATTGAGCTCCGATTTCGATGGTTGATACCTCTATCAACGGTCATTTGAATCGCTCGAATATTTCTACACATTTCGCAGAAAATTCAATTTTATTGAAAATCAACTGAACTATAGCCCACAAATTCAGAGCCAGAAAAATCGAAAGTCTGCAATTGAGCTCCGATTTCGATGGTTGATACCTCTATCAACGGTCATTTGAATCGCTCTAATATTTCTACACATTTCGCAGAAAATTCAATTTTATTGAAAATCAACTGAACTATAGCCCACAAATTCAGAGCCAGAAAAATCGAAAATCTGCAATTGTGCTTCGATTTCGATGGTTGATACCTCTATCAATAGGCGTTGAAACATTTAATCGTCATACCAACGGTCATTTGGATCGCTAGAATATTTCTACACATTTCGCAGAAAATTCAATTTTATTGAAAATCAACTGAACTATAGCCCACAAATTCAGAGCCAGAAAAATCGAAAATCTGCAATTGTGCTTCGATTTCGATGGTTGATACCTCTATCAATAGGCGTGGAAACCTTTAATCGTCATGCCAACGGTCATTTGGATCGCTAGAATATTTCTACACATTTCGCAGAAAATTCAATTTTATTGAAAATCAACTGAACTATAGCCCACAAATTCAGAGCCAGAAAAATCGAAAATCTGCAATTGAGCTCCGATTTCGATGGTTGATACCTCTATCAACGGTCATTTGAATCGCTCGAATATTTCTACACATTTCGCAGAAAATTCAATTTTATTGAAAATCAACTGAACTATAGCCCACAAATTCAGAGCCAGAAAAATCGAAAGTCTGCAATTGAGCTCCGATTTCGATGGTTGATACCTCTATCAACGGTCATTTGAATCGCTCTAATATTTCTACACATTTCGCAGAAAATTCAATTTTATTGAAAATCAACTGAACTATAGCCCACAAATTCAGAGCCAGAAAAATCGAAAATCTGCAATTGTGCTTCGATTTCGATGGTTGATACCTCTATCAATAGGCGTTGAAACATTTAATCGTCATACCAACGGTCATTTGGATCGCTAGAATATTTCTACACATTTCGCAGAAAATTCAATTTTATTGAAAATCAACTGAACTATAGCCCACAAATTCAGAGCCAGAAAAATCGAAAATCTGCAATTGTGCTTCGATTTCGATGGTTGATACCTCTATCAATAGGCGTGGAAACCTTTAATCGTCATGCCAATGGTCATTTGGATCGCTAGAATATTTCTACACATTTCGCAGAAAATTCAATTTTATTGAAAATCAACTGAACTATAGCCCACAAATTCAGAGCCAGAAAAATCGAAAATCTGCAATTGTGCTTCGATTTCGATGGTTGATACCTCTATCAATAGGCGTTGAAACCTGTAATCGTCATGCCAACGGTCATTTGGATCGCTAGAATATTTCTACACATTTCGCAGAAAATTCAATTTTATTGAAAATCAACTGAACTATAGCCCACAAATTCAGAGCCAGAAAAATCGAAAATCTGCAATTGAGCTCCGATTTCGATGGTTGATACCTCTATCAACGGTCATTTGAATCGCTCGAATATTTCTACACATTTCGCAGAAAATTCAATTTTATTGAAAATCAACTGAATCGCTCGAATATTTCTACACATTTCGCAGAAAATTCAATTTTATTGAAAATCAACTGAACTATAGCCCACAAATTCAGAGCCAGAAAAATCGAAAATCTGCAATTGTGCTTCGATTTCGATGGTTGATACCTCTATCAATAGGCGTTGAAACCTGTAATCGTCATGCCAACGGTCATTTGGATCGCTCGAACATTTCTACACATTTCGCAGAAAATTCAATTTTATTGAAAATCAACTGAACTATTATAGCCCACAAATTCAGAGCCAGAAAAAACCGAAAATCTGCAATTGAGCTCCGATTTTGATGGTTGATACCTCTATCAACGGTCATTTGAATCGCTCGAATATTTCTACACATTTCGCAGAAAATTCAATTTTATTGAAAATCAACTGAACTATAGCCCACAAATTCAGAGCCAGAAAAATCGAAAATCTGCAATTGTGCTTCGATTTCGATGGTTGATACCTCTATCAATAGGCGTTGAAACCTGTAATCGTCATGCCAACGGTCATTTGGATCGCTCGAACATTTCTACACATTTCGCAGAAAATTCAATTTTATTGAAAATCAACTGAACTATTATAGCCCACAAATTCAGAGCCAGAAAAATCGAAAATCTGCAATTGAGCTCCGATTTTGATGGTTGATACCTCTATCAACGGTCATTTGAATCGCTCGAATATTTCTACACATTTCGCAGAAAATTCAATTTTATTGAAAATCAACTGAACTATAGCCCACAAATTCAGAGCCAGAAAAATCGAAAATCTGCAATTGAGCTCCGATTTTGATGGTTGATACCTCTATCAACGGTCATTTGAATCGCTCGAATATTTCTACACATTTCGCAGAAAATTCAATTTTATTGAAAATCAACTGAACTATAGCCCACAAATTCAGAGCCAGAAAAATCGAAAATCTGCAATTGAGCTCCGATTTCGATGGTTGATACCTCTATCAACGGTCATTTGAATCGCTCGAATATTTCTACACATTTCGCAGAAAATTCAATTTTATTGAAAATCAACTGAACTATAGCCCAAGAATTCAGAGCCAGAAAAATCGAAAATCTGCAATTGAGCTCCGATTTCGATGGTTGATACCTCTATCAACGGTCATTTGAATCGCTCGAATATTTCTACACATTTCGCAGAAAATTCAATTTTATTGAAAATCAACTGAACTATAGCCCACAAATTCAGAGCCAGAAAAATCGAAAATCTGCAATTGAGCTCCGATTTCGATGGTTGATGCCTCTATCAACGGTCATTTGAATCGCTCGAATATTTCTACACATTTCGCAGAAAATTCAATTTTATTAAAAATCAACTGAACTATAGCCCACAAATTCAGAGCCAGAAAAATCGAAAATCTGCAATTGTGCTTCGATTTCGATGGTTGATACCTCTATCAATAGGCGTGCGTGGAAACCTTTAATCGTCATGCCAACGGTCATTTGGATCGCTAGAATATTTCTACACATTTCGCAGAAAATTCAATTTTATTGAAAATCAACTGAACTATAGCCCACAAATTCAGAGCCAGAAAAATCGAAAATCTGCAATTGAGCTCCGATTTCGATGGTTGATACCTCTATCAACGGTCATTTGAATCGCTCGAATATTTCTACACATTTCGCAGAAAATTCAATTTTATTGAAAATCAACTGAACTATAGCCCACAAATTCAGAGCCAGAAAAATCGAAAATCTGCAATTGAGCTCCGATTTCGATGGTTGATACCTCTATCAACGGTCATTTGAATCGCTCGAATATTTCTACACATTTCGCAGAAAATTCAATTTTATTGAAAATCAACTGAACTATAGCCCACAAATTCAGAGCCAGAAAAATCGAAAATCTGCAATTGTGCTCCGATTTCGATGGTTGATACCTCTATCAATAGGCGTTGAAACCTGTAATCGTCATGCCAACGGTCATTTGGATCGCTAGAATATTTCTACACATTTCGCAGAAAATTCAATTTTATTGAAAATCAACTGAACTATAACCCACAAATTCAGAGCCAGAAAAATCGAAAATCTGCAATTGTGCTTCGATTTCGATGGTTGATACCTCTATCAATAGGCGTTGAAACATTTAATCGTCATGCCAACGGTCATTTGGATCGCTAGAATATTTCTACACATTTCGCAGAAAATTCAATTTTATTGAAAATCAACTGAACTATAGCCCACAAATTGAGAGCCAGAAAAATCGAAAATCTGCAATTGTGCTCCGATTTCGATGGTTGATACCTCTATCAATAGGCGTTGAAACCTGTAATCGTCATGCCAACGGTCATTTGGATCGCTCGAACATTTCTACACATTTCGCAGAAAATTCAATTTTATTGAAAATCAACTGAACTATAGCCCACAAATTCAGAGCCAGAAAAATCGAAAATCTGCAATTGAGCTCCGATTTTGATGGTTGATACCTCTATCAACGGTCATTTGAATCGCTCGAATATTTCTACACATTTCGCAGAAAATTTAATTTTATTGAAAATCAACTGAACTATAGCCCACAAATTCAGAGCCAGAAAAATCGAAAATCTGCAATTGAGCTCCGATTTTGATGGTTGATACCTCTATCAACGGTCATTTGAATCGCTCGAATATTTCTACACATTTCGCAGAAAATTCAATTTTATTGAAAATCAACTGAACTATAGCCCACAAATTCAGAGCCAGAAAAATCGAAAATCTGCAATTGAGCTCCGATTTCGATGGTTGATACCTCTATCAACGGTCATTTGAATCGCTCGAATATTTCTACACATTTCGCAGAAAATTCAATTTTATTGAAAATCAACTGAACTATAGCCCAAGAATTCAGAGCCAGAAAAATCGAAAATCTGCAATTGAGCTCCGATTTCGATGGTTGATACCTCTATCAACGGTCATTTGAATCGCTCGAATATTTCTACAAATTTCGCAGAAAATTCAATTTTATTGAAAATCAACTGAACTATAGCCCACAAATTCAGAGCCAGAAAAATCGAAAATCTGCAATTGAGCTCCGATTTCGATGGTTGATGCCTCTATCAACGGTCATTTGAATCGCTCGAATATTTCTACACATTTCGCAGAAAATTCAATTTTATTAAAAATCAACTGAACTATAGCCCACAAATTCAGAGCCAGAAAAATCGAAAATCTGCAATTGTGCTTCGATTTCGATGGTTGATACCTCTATCAATAGGCGTGGAAACCTTTAATCGTCATGCCAACGGTCATTTGGATCGCTAGAATATTTCTACACATTTCGCAGAAAATTCAATTTTATTGAAAATCAACTGAACTATAGCCCACAAATTCAGAGCCAGAAAAATCGAAAATCTGCAATTGAGCTCCGATTTCGATGGTTGATACCTCTATCAACGGTCATTTGAATCGCTCGAATATTTCTACACATTTCGCAGAAAATTCAATTTTATTGAAAATCAACTGAACTATAGCCCACAAATTCAGAGCCAGAAAAATCGAAAATCTGCAATTGTGCTCCGATTTCGATGGTTGATACCTCTATCAATAGGCGTTGAAACCTGTAATCGTCATGCCAACGGTCATTTGGATCGCTAGAATATTTCTACACATTTCGCAGAAAATTCAATTTTATTGAAAATCAACTGAACTATAACCCACAAATTCAGAGCCAGAAAAATCGAAAATCTGCAATTGTGCTTCGATTTCGATGGTTGATACCTCTATCAATAGGCGTGGAAACCTTTAATCGTCATGCCAACGGTCATTTGGATCGCTAGAATATTTCTACACATTTCGCAGAAAATTCAATTTTATTGAAAATCAACTGAACTATAGCCCACAAATTCAGAGCCAGAAAAATCGAAAATCTGCAATTGAGCTCCGATTTCGATGGTTGATACCTCTATCAACGGTCATTTGAATCGCTCGAATATTTCTACACATTTCGCAGAAAATTCAATTTTATTGAAAATCAACTGAACTATAGCCCACAAATTCAGAGCCAGAAAAATCGAAAATCTGCAATTGTGCTCCGATTTCGATGGTTGATACCTCTATCAATAGGCGTTGAAACCTGTAATCGTCATGCCAACGGTCATTTGGATCGCTAGAATATTTCTACACATTTCGCAGAAAATTCAATTTTATTGAAAATCAACTGAACTATAACCCACAAATTCAGAGCCAGAAAAATCGAAAATCTGCAATTGTGCTTCGATTTCGATGGTTGATACCTCTATCAATAGGCGTGGAAACCTTTAATCGTCATGCCAACGGTCATTTGGATCGCTAGAATATTTCTACACATTTCGCAGAAAATTCAATTTTATTGAAAATCAACTGAACTATAGCCCACAAATTCAGAGCCAGAAAAATCGAAAATCTGCAATTGAGCTCCGATTTCGATGGTTGATACCTCTATCAACGGTCATTTGAATCGCTCGAATATTTCTACACATTTCGCAGAAAATTCAATTTTATTGAAAATCAACTGAACTATAGCCCACAAATTCAGAGCCAGAAAAATCGAAAATCTGCAATTGAGCTCCGATCAACGGTCATTTGAATCGCTCTAATATTTCTACACATTTCGCAGAAAATTCAATTTTATTGAAAATCAACTGAACTATAGCCCACAAATTCAGAGCCAGAAAAATCGAAAATCTGCAATTGTGCTTCGATTTCGATGGTTGATACCTCTATCAATAGGCGTTGAAACATTTAATCGTCATACCAACGGCCATTTGGATCGCTCGAATATTTCTACACATTTCGCAGAAAATTCAATTTTATTGAAAATCAACTGAACTATAGCCCACAAATTCAGAGCCAGAAAAATCGAAAATCTGCAATTGTGCTTCGATTTCGATGGTTGATACCTCTATCAATAGGCGTTGAAACATTTAATCGTCATGCCAACGGTCATTTGGATCGCTAGAATATTTCTACACATTTAGCAGAAAATTCAATTTTATTGAAAATCAACTGAACTATAGCCCACAAATTCAGAGCCAGAAAAATCGAAAATCTGCAATTGTGCTTCGATTTCGATGGTTGATACCTCTATCAATAGGCGTTGAAACATTTAATCGTCATACCAACGGCCATTTGGATCGCTCGAATATTTCTACACATTTCGCAGAAAATTCAATTTTATTGAAAATCAACTGAACTATAGCCCACAAATTCAGAGCCAGAAAAATCGAAAATCTGCAATTGTGCTTCGATTTCGATGGTTGATACCTCTATCAATAGGCGTGGAAACCTTTAATCGTCATGCCAACGGTCATTTGGATCGCTAGAATATTTCTACACATTTCGCAGAAAATTCAATTTTATTGAAAATCAACTGAACTATAGCCCACAAATTCAGAGCCAGAAAAATCGAAAATCTGCAATTGAGCTCCGATTTCGATGGTTGATACCTCTATCAACGGTCATTTGAATCGCTCGAATATTTCTACACATTTCGCAGAAAATTCAATTTTATTGAAAATCAACTGAACTATAGCCCACAAATTCAGAGCCAGAAAAATCGAAAATCTGCAATTGAGCTCCGATCAACGGTCATTTGAATCGCTCTAATATTTCTACACATTTCGCAGAAAATTCAATTTTATTGAAAATCAACTGAACTATAGCCCACAAATTCAGAGCCAGAAAAATCGAAAATCTGCAATTGAGCTCCGATTTCGATGGTTGATACCTCTATCAACGGTCATTTGAATCGCTCGAATATTTCTACACATTTCGCAGAAAATTCAATTTTATTGAAAATCAACTGTACTATAGCCCACAAATTCAGAGCCAGAAAAATCGAAAATCTGCAATTGTGCTTCGATTTCGATGGTTGATACCTCTATCAATAGGCGTGGAAACCTTTAATCGTCATGCCAACGGCCATTTGGATCGCTAGAATATTTCTACACATTTCGCAGAAAATTCAATTTTATTGAAAATCAACTGAACTATAGCCCACAAATTGAGAGCCAGAAAAATCGAAAATCTGCAATTGAGCTCCGATTTCGATGGTTGATACCTCTATCAACGGTCATTTGAATCGCTCGAATATTTCTACACATTTCGCAGAAAATTCAATTTTATTGAAAATCAACTGAACTATAGCCCACAAATTCAGAGCCAGAAAAATCGAAAATCTGCAATTGAGCTCCGATCAACGGTCATTTGAATCGCTCTAATATTTCTACACATTTCGCAGAAAATTCAATTTTATTGAAAATCAACTGAACTATAGCCCACAAATTCAGAGCCAGAAAAATCGAAAATCTGCAATTGTGCTCCGATTTCGATGGTTGATACCTCTATCAATAGGCGTTGAAACATTTAATCGTCATACCAACGGCCATTTGGATCGCTCGAATATTTCTACACATTTCGCAGAAAATTCAATTTTATTGAAAATCAACTGAACTATAGCCCACAAATTGAGAGCCAGAAAAATCGAAAATCTGCAATTGTGCTTCGATTTCGATGGTTGATACCTCTATCAATAGGCGTGGAAACCTTTAATCGTCATGCCAACGGTCATTTGGATCGCTAGAATATTTCTACACATTTCGCAGAAAATTCAATTTTATTGAAAATCAACTGAACTATAGCCCACAAATTCAGAGCCAGAAAAATCGAAAATCTGCAATTGTGCTTCGATTTCGATGGTTGATACCTCTATCAATAGGCGTTGAAACATTTAATCGTCATGCCAACGGTCATTTGGATCGCTAGAATATTTCTACACATTTCGCAGAAAATTAAATTTTATTGAAAATCAACTGAACTATAGCCCACAAATTCAGAGCCAGAAAAATCGAAAATCTGCAATTGTGCTTCGATTTCGATGGTTGATACCTCTATCAATAGGCGTTGAAACATTTAATCGTCATGCCAACGGTCATTTGGATCGCTAGAATATTTCTACACATTTAGCAGAAAATTCAATTTTATTGAAAATCAACTGAACTATAGCCCACAAATTCAGAGCCAGAAAAATCGAAAATCTGCAATTGTGCTCCGATTTCGATGGTTGATACCCCTATCAATAGGCGTTGAAACCTGTAATCGTCATGCCAACGGTCAATTGGATCGCTAGAATATTTCTACAAATTTTGCAGAAAATTCAATTTTATTGAAAATCAACTGAACTATAGCCCACAAATTCAGAGCCAGAAAAATCGAAAATCTGCAATTGAGCTCCGATTTCGATGGTTGATACCTCTATCAACGGTCATTTGAATCGCTCGAATATTTCTACACATTTCGCAGAAAATTCAATTTTATTGAAAATCAACTGTACTATAGCCCACAAATTCAGAGCCAGAAAAATCGAAAATCTGCAATTGTGCTTCGATTTCGATGGTTGATACCTCTATCAATAGGCGTGGAAACCTTTAATCGTCATGCCAACGGTCATTTGGATCGCTAGAATATTTCTACACATTTCGCAGAAAATTCAATTTTATTGAAAATCAACTGAACTATAGCCCACAAATTCAGAGCCAGAAAAATCGAAAATCTGCAATTGAGCTCCGATTTCGATGGTTGATACCTCTATCAACGGTCATTTGAATCGCTCGAATATTTCTACACATTTCGCAGAAAATTCAATTTTATTGAAAATCAACTGAACTATAGCCCACAAATTCAGAGCCAGAAAAATCGAAAATCTGCAATTGTGCTTCGATTTCGATGGTTGATACCTCTATCAATAGGCGTGGAAACCTTTAATCGTCATGCCAACGGTCATTTGGATCGCTAGAATATTTCTACACATTTCGCAGAAAATTCAATTTTATTGAAAATCAACTGTACTATAGCCCACAAATTCAGAGCCAGAAAAATCGAAAATCTGCAATTGAGCTCCGATTTCGATGGTTGATACCTCTATCAACGGTCATTTGAATCGCTCGAATATTTCTACACATTTCGCAGAAAATTCAATTTTATTGAAAATCAACTGAACTATAGCCCACAAATTCAGAGCCAGAAAAATCGAAAGTCTGCAATTGAGCTCCGATTTCGATGGTTGATACCTCTATCAACGGTCATTTAAACCTTTAATCGTCATGCCAACGGTCATTTGGATCGCTAGAATATTTCTACACATTTCGCAGAAAATTCAATTTTATTGAAAATCAACTGTACTATAGCCCACAAATTCAGAGCCAGAAAAATCGAAAATCTGCAATTGAGCTCCGATTTCGATGGTTGATACCTCTATCAACGGTCATTTGAATCGCTCGAATATTTCTACACATTTCGCAGAAAATTCAATTTTATTGAAAATCAACTGTACTATAGCCCACAAATTCAGAGCCAGAAAAATCGAAAATCTGCAATTGAGCTCCGATTTCGATGGTTGATACCTCTATCAACGGTCATTTGAATCGCTCGAATATTTCTACACATTTCGCAGAAAATTCAATTTTATTGAAAATCAACTGAACTATAGCCCACAAATTCAGAGCCAGAAAAATCGAAAGTCTGCAATTGAGCTCCGATTTCGATGGTTGATACCTCTATCAACGGTCATTTGAATCGCTCTAATATTTCTACACATTTCGCAGAAAATTCAATTTTATTGAAAATCAACTGAACTATAGCCCACAAATTCAGAGCCAGAAAAATCGAAAATCTGCAATTGTGCTTCGATTTCGATGGTTGATACCTCTATCAATAGGCGTGGAAACCTTTAATCGTCATGCCAACGGTCATTTGGATCGCTAGAATATTTCTACACATTTCGCAGAAAATTCAATTTTATTGAAAATCAACTGAACTATAGCCCACAAATTCAGAGCCAGAAAAATCGAAAATCTGCAATTGAGCTCCGATTTCGATGGTTGATACCTCTATCAACGGTCATTTGAATCGCTCGAATATTTCTACACATTTCGCAGAAAATTCAATTTTATTGAAAATCAACTGAACTATAGCCCACAAATTCAGAGCCAGAAAAATCGAAAATCTGCAATTGTGCTCCGATTTCGATGGTTGATACCTCTATCAATAGGCGTTGAAACCTGTAATCGTCATGCCAACGGTCATTTGGATCGCTAGAATATTTCTACACATTTCGCAGAAAATTCAATTTTATTGAAAATCAACTGAACTATAACCCACAAATTCAGAGCCAGAAAAATCGAAAATCTGCAATTGTGCTTCGATTTCGATGGTTGATACCTCTATCAATAGGCGTTGAAACATTTAATCGTCATGCCAACGGTCATTTGGATCGCTAGAATATTTCTACACATTTCGCAGAAAATTCAATTTTATTGAAAATCAACTGAACTATAGCCCACAAATTGAGAGCCAGAAAAATCGAAAATCTGCAATTGTGCTCCGATTTCGATGGTTGATACCTCTATCAATAGGCGTTGAAACCTGTAATCGTCATGCCAACGGTCATTTGGATCGCTAGAATATTTCTACAAATTTCGCAGAAAATTCAATTTTATTGAAAATCAACTGAACTATAGCCCACAAATTCAGAGCCAGAAAAATCGAAAATCTGCAATTGAGCTCCGATTTCGATGGTTGATACCTCTATCAACGGTCATTTGAATCGCTCGAATATTTCTACACATTTCGCAGAAAATTCAATTTTATTGAAAATCAACTGAACTATAGCCCACAAATTGAGAGCCAGAAAAATCGAAAATCTGCAATTGAGCTCCGATTTCGATGGTTGATACCTCTATCAACGGTCATTTGAATCGCTCGAATATTTCTACACATTTCGCAGAAAATTCAATTTTATTGAAAATCAACTGAACTATAGCCCACAAATTCAGAGCCAGAAAAATCGAAAATCTGCAATTGTGCTTCGATTTCGATGGTTGATACCTCTATCAATAGGCGTGGAAACCTTTAATCGTCATGCCAACGGTCATTTGGATCGCTAGAATATTTCTACACATTTCGCAGAAAATTCAATTTTATTGAAAATCAACTGAACTATAGCCCACAAATTGAGAGCCAGAAAAATCGAAAATCTGCAATTGAGCTCCGATTTCGATGGTTGATACCTCTATCAACGGTCATTTGAATCGCTCGAATATTTCTACACATTTCGCAGAAAATTCAATTTTATTGAAAATCAACTGAACTATAGCCCACAAATTCAGAGCCAGAAAAATCGAAAATCTGCAATTGTGCTTCGATTTCGATGGTTGATACCTCTATCAATAGGCGTGGAAACATTTAATCGTCATGCCAACGGTCATTTGGATCGCTAGAATATTTCTACACATTTCGCAGAAAATTAAATTTTATTGAAAATCAACTGAACTATAGCCCACAAATTCAGAGCCAGAAAAATCGAAAATCTGCAATTGTGCTCCGATTTCGATGGTTGATACCCCTATCAATAGGCGTTGAAACCTGTAATCGTCATGCCAACGGTCAATTGGATCGCTAGAATATTTCTACAAATTTCGCAGAAAATTCAATTTTATTGAAAATCAACTGAACTATAGCCCACAAATTCAGAGCCAGAAAAATCGAAAATCTGCAATTGTGCTTCGATTTCGATGGTTGATACCTCTATCAATAGGCGTTGAAACCTGTAATCGTCATGCCAACGGTCATTTGGATCGCTAGAATATTTCTACACATTTCGCAGAAAATTCAATTTTATTGAAAATCAACTGAACTATAGCCCACAAATTCAGAGCCAGAAAAATCGAAAATCTGCAATTGTGCTTCGATTTCGATGGTTGATACCTCTATCAATAGGCGTTGAAACATTTAATCGTCATGCCAACGGTCATTTGGATCGCTAGAATATTTCTACACATTTCGCAGAAAATTCAATTTTATTGAAAATCAACTGAACTATAGCCCACAAATTCAGAGCCAGAAAAATCGAAAATCTGCAATTGTGCTTCGATTTCGATGGTTGATACCTCTATCAATAGGCGTTGAAACATTTAATCGTCATGCCAACGGTCATTTGGATCGCTAGAATATTTCTACACATTTCGCAGAAAATTCAATTTTATTGAAAATCAACTGAACTATAGCCCACAAATTCAGAGCCAGAAAAATCGAAAATCTGCAATTGTGCTCCGATTTCGATGGTTGATACCCCTATCAATAGGCGTTGAAACCTGTAATCGTCATGCCAACGGTCAATTGGATCGCTAGAATATTTCTACAAATTTCGCAGAAAATTCAATTTTATTGAAAATCAACTGAACTATAGCCCACAAATTCAGAGCCAGAAAAATCGAAAATCTGCAATTGAGCTCCGATTTCGATGGTTGATACCTCTATCAACGGTCATTTGAATCGCTCGAATATTTCTACACATTTCGCAGAAAATTCAATTTTATTGAAAATCAACTGAACTATAGCCCACAAATTCAGAGCCAGAAAAATCGAAAATCTGCAATTGTGCTTCGATTTCGATGGTTGATACCTCTATCAATAGGCGTTGAAACATTTAATCGTCATACCAACGGTCATTTGGATCGCTAGAATATTTCTACACATTTCGCAGAAAATTCAATTTTATTGAAAATCAACTGAACTATAGCCCACAAATTGAGAGCCAGAAAAATCGAAAATCTGCAATTGTGCTTCGATTTCGATGGTTGATACCTCTATCAATAGGCGTTGAAACATTTAATCGTCATGCCAACGGTCATTTGGATCGCTAGAATATTTCTACACATTTCGCAGAAAATTAAATTTTATTGAAAATCAACTGAACTATAGCCCACAAATTCAGAGCCAGAAAAATCGAAAATCTGCAATTGTGCTTCGATTTCGATGGTTGATACCTCTATCAATAGGCGTGGAAACCTTTAATCGTCATGCCAACGGTCATTTGGATCGCTAGAATATTTCTACACATTTCGCAGAAAATTCAATTTTATTGAAAATCAACTGAACTATAGCCCACAAATTGAGAGCCAGAAAAATCGAAAATCTGCAATTGTGCTCCGATTTCGATGGTTGATACCCCTATCAATAGGCGTTGAAACCTGTAATCGTCATGCCAACGGTCAATTGGATCGCTAGAATATTTCTACAAATTTCGCAGAAAATTCAATTTTATTGAAAATCAACTGAACTATAGCCCACAAATTCAGAGCCAGAAAAATCGAAAATCTGCAATTGAGCTCCGATTTCGATGGTTGATACCTCTATCAACGGTCATTTGAATCGCTCGAATATTTCTACACATTTCGCAGAAAATTCAATTTTATTGAAAATCAACTGAACTATAGCCCACAAATTGAGAGCCAGAAAAATCGAAAATCTGCAATTGTGCTCCGATTTCGATGGTTGATACCTCTATCAATAGGCGTTGAAACCTGATTTCGATGGTTGATACCTATATCAATAGGCGTTGAAACCTGTAATCGTCATGCCAACGGTCATTTGGATCGCTAGAATATTTCTACACATTTCGCAGAAAATTCAATTTTATTGAAAATCAACTGAACTATAGCCCACAAATTCAGAGCCAGAAAAATCGAAAATCTGCAATTGAGCTCCGATTTCGATGGTTGATACCTCTATCAACGGTCATTTGAATCGCTCGAATATTTCTACACATTTCGCAGAAAATTCAATTTTATTGAAAATCAACTGAACTATAGCCCACAAATTGAGAGCCAGAAAAATCGAAAATCTGCAATTGAGCTCCGATTTCGATGGTTGATACCTCTATCAACGGTCATTTGAATCGCTCGAATATTTCTACACATTTCGCAGAAAATTCAATTTTATTGAAAATCAACTGAACTATAGCCCACAAATTCAGAGCCAGAAAAATCGAAAATCTGCAATTGAGCTCCGATCAACGGTCATTTGAATCGCTCTAATATTTCTACACATTTCGCAGAAAATTCAATTTTATTGAAAATCAACTGAACTATAGCCCACAAATTCAGAGCCAGAAAAATCGAAAATCTGCAATTGTGCTCCGATTTCGATGGTTGATACCTCTATCAATAGGCGTTGAAACATTTAATCGTCATACCAACGGCCATTTGGATCGCTAGAATATTTCTACACATTTCGCAGAAAATTCAATTTTATTGAAAATCAACTGAACTATAGCCCACAAATTCAGAGCCAGAAAAATCGAAAATCTGCAATTGTGCTCCGATTTCGATGGTTGATACCTCTATCAATAGGCGTTGAAACCTGTAATCGTCATGCCAACGGTCATTTGGATCACTAGAATATTTCTACAAATTTCGCAGAAAATTCAATTTTATTGAAAATCAACTGAACTATAGCCCACAAATTCAGAGCCAGAAAAATCGAAAATCTGCAATTGTGCTTCGATTTCGATGGTTGATACCTCTATCAATAGGCGTTGAAACATTTAATCGTCATGCCAACGGTCATTTGGATCGCTAGAATATTTCTACACATTTCGCAGAAAATTCAATTTTATTGAAAATCAACTGAACTATAGCCCACAAATTCAGAGCCAGAAAAATCGAAAATCTGCAATTGTGCTTCGATTTCGATGGTTGATACCTCTATCAATAGGCGTGGAAACATTTAATCGTCATGCCAACGGTCATTTGGATCGCTAGAATATTTCTACACATTTCGCAGAAAATTAAATTTTATTGAAAATCAACTGAACTATAGCCCACAAATTCAGAGCCAGAAAAATCGAAAATCTGCAATTGTGCTTCGATTTCGATGGTTGATACCTCTATCAATAGGCGTGGAAACCTTTAATCGTCATGCCAACGGTCATTTGGATCGCTAGAATATTTCTACACATTTCGCAGAAAATTAAATTTTATTGAAAATCAACTGAACTATAGCCCACAAATTCAGAGCCAGAAAAATCGAAAATCTGCAATTGTGCTTCGATTTCGATGGTTGATACCTCTATCAATAGGCGTTGAAACATTTAATCGTCATGCCAACGGTCATTTGGATCGCTAGAATATTTCTACACATTTCGCAGAAAATTCAATTTTATTGAAAATCAACTGAACTATAGCCCACAAATTCAGAGCCAGAAAAATCGAAAATCTGCAATTGTGCTTCGATTTCGATGGTTGATACCTCTATCAATAGGCGTGGAAACCTTTAATCGTCATGCCAACGGTCATTTGGATCGCTAGAATATTTCTACACATTTCGCAGAAAATTAAATTTTATTGAAAATCAACTGAACTATAGCCCACAAATTCAGAGCCAGAAAAATCGAAAATCTGCAATTGTGCTTCGATTTCGATGGTTGATACCTCTATCAATAGGCGTGGAAACCTTTAATCGTCATGCCAACGGTCATTTGGATCGCTAGAATATTTCTACAAATTTCGCAGAAAATTCAATTTTATTGAAAATCAACTGAACTATAGCCCACAAATTCAGAGCCAGAAAAATCGAAAATCTGCAATTGTGCTTCGATTTCGATGGTTGATACCTCTATCAATAGGCGTTGAAACATTTAATCGTCATGCCAACGGTCATTTGGATCGCTAGAATATTTCTACACATTTCGCAGAAAATTCAATTTTATTGAAAATCAACTGAACTATAGCCCACAAATTCAGAGCCAGAAAAATCGAAAATCTGCAATTGTGCTTCGATTTCGATGGTTGATACCTCTATCAATAGGCGTGGAAACATTTAATCGTCATGCCAACGGTCATTTGGATCGCTAGAATATTTCTACACATTTCGCAGAAAATTAAATTTTATTGAAAATCAACTGAACTATAGCCCACAAATTCAGAGCCAGAAAAATCGAAAATCTGCAATTGTGCTTCGATTTCGATGGTTGATACCTCTATCAATAGGCGTTGAAACATTTAATCGTCATGCCAACGGTCATTTGGATCGCTAGAATATTTCTACACATTTCGCAGAAAATTAAATTTTATTGAAAATCAACTGAACTATAGCCCACAAATTCAGAGCCAGAAAAATCGAAAATCTGCAATTGTGCTTCGATTTCGATGGTTGATACCTCTATCAATAGGCGTGGAAACATTTAATCGTCATGCCAACGGTCATTTGGATCGCTAGAATATTTCTACACATTTCGCAGAAAATTAAATTTTATTGAAAATCAACTGAACTATAGCCCACAAATTCAGAGCCAGAAAAATCGAAAATCTGCAATTGTGCTTCGATTTCGATGGTTGATACCTCTATCAATAGGCGTGGAAACCTTTAATCGTCATGCCAACGGTCATTTGGATCGCTAGAATATTTCTACACATTTCGCAGAAAATTCAATTTTATTGAAAATCAACTGAACTATAGCCCACAAATTCAGAGCCAGAAAAATCGAAAATCTGCAATTGAGCTCCGATTTCGATGGTTGATACCTCTATCAACGGTCATTTGAATCGCTCGAATATTTCTACACATTTCGCAGAAAATTCAATTTTATTGAAAATCAACTGAACTATAGCCCACAAATTCAGAGCCAGAAAAATCGAAAATCTGCAATTGAGCTCCGATCAACGGTCATTTGAATCGCTCTAATATTTCTACACATTTCGCAGAAAATTCAATTTTATTGAAAATCAACTGAACTATAGCCCACAAATTCAGAGCCAGAAAAATCGAAAATCTGCAATTGTGCTTCGATTTCGATGGTTGATACCTCTATCAATAGGCGTTGAAACATTTAATCGTCATACCAACGGTCATTTGGATCGCTAGAATATTTCTACACATTTCGCAGAAAATTCAATTTTATTGAAAATCAACTGAACTATAGCCCACAAATTCAGAGCCAGAAAAATCGAAAATCTGCAATTGAGCTCCGATTTCGATGGTTGATACCTCTATCAACTCTATCAATAGGCGTGGAAACCTTTAATCGTCATGCCAACGGTCGTTTGGATCGCTAGAATATTTCTACACATTTCGCAGAAAATTCAATTTTATTGAAAATCAACTGAACTATAGCCCACAAATTGAGAGCCAGAAAAATCGAAAATCTGCAATTGTGCTCCGATTTCGATGGTTGATACCTCTATCAATAGGCGTTGAAACCTGTAATCGTCATGCCAACGGTCATTTGGATCGCTAGAATATTTCTACACATTTCGCAGAAAATTAAATTTTATTGAAAATCAACTGAACTATAGCCCACAAATTCAGAGCCAGAAAAATCGAAAATCTGCAATTGTGCTCCGATTTCGATGGTTGATACCTCTATCAATAGGCGTTGAAACATTTAATCGTCATGCCAACGGTCATTTGGATCGCTAGAATATTTCTACACATTTCGCAGAAAATTCAATTTTATTGAAAATCAACTGAACTATAGCCCACAAATTGAGAGCCAGAAAAATCGAAAATCTGCAATTGTGCTCCGATTTCGATGGTTGATACCTCTATCAATAGGCGTTGAAACCTGTAATCGTCATGCCAGCGGTCATTTGGATCGCTAGAATATTTCTACAAATTTCGCAGAAAATTCAATTTTATTGAAAATCAACTGAACTATAGCCCACAAATTCAGAGCCAGAAAAATCGAAAATCTGCAATTGAGCTCCGATTTCGATGGTTGATACCTCTATCAACGGTCATTTGAATCGCTCGAATATTTCTACACATTTCGCAGAAAATTCAATTTTATTGAAAATCAACTGAACGCCCACAAATTGAGAGCCAGAAAAATCGAAAATCTGCAATTGAGCTCCGATTTCGATGGTTGATACCTCTATCAACGGTCATTTGAATCGCTCGAATATTTCTACACATTTCGCAGAAAATTCAATTTTATTGAAAATCAACTGAACTATAGCCCACAAATTCAGAGCTAGAAAAATCGAAAATCTGCAATTGAGCTCCGATTTCGATGGTTGATACCTCTATCAACGGTCATTTGAATCGCTCTAATATTTCTACACATTTCGCAGAAAATTCAATTTTATTGAAAATCAACTGAACTATAGCCCACAAATTGAGAGCCAGAAAAATCGAAAATCTGCAATTGTGCTTCGATTTCGATGGTTGATACCTCTATCAATAGGCGTTGAAACATTTAATCGTCATGCCAACGGTCATTTGGATCGCTAGAATATTTCTACACATTTCGCAGAAAATTAAATTTTATTGAAAATCAACTGAACTATAGCCCACAAATTCAGAGCCAGAAAAATCGAAAATCTGCAATTGTGCTTCGATTTCGATGGTTGATACCTCTATCAATAGGCGTGGAAACCTTTAATCGTCATGCCAACGGTCATTTGGATCGCTAGAATATTTCTACACATTTAGCAGAAAATTCAATTTTATTGAAAATCAACTGAACTATAGCCCACAAATTGAGAGCCAGAAAAATCGAAAATCTGCAATTGTGCTCCGATTTCGATGGTTGATACCTCTATCAATAGGCGTTGAAACCTGTAATCGTCATGCCAACGGTCATTTGGATCGCTAGAATATTTCTACAAATTTCGCAGAAAATTCAATTTTATTGAAAATCAACTGAACTATAGCCCACAAATTGAGAGCCAGAAAAATCGAAAATCTGCAATTGAGCTCCGATTTCGATGGTTGATACCTCTATCAACGGTCATTTGAATCGCTCGAATATTTCTACACATTTCGCAGAAAATTCAATTTTATTGAAAATCAACTGAACTATAGCCCACAAATTCAGAGCCAGAAAAATCGAAAATCTGCAATTGAGCTCCGATTTCGATGGTTGATACCTCTATCAATAGGCGTTGAAACATTTAATCGTCATGCCAACGGTCATTTGGATCGCTAGAATATTTCTACACATTTCGCAGAAAATTAAATTTTATTGAAAATCAACTGAACTATAGCCCACAAATTCAGAGCCAGAAAAATCGAAAATCTGCAATTGTGCTTCGATTTCGATGGTTGATACCTCTATCAATAGGCGTTGAAACATTTAATCGTCATGCCAACGGTCATTTGGATCGCTAGAATATTTCTACAAATTTCGCAGAAAATTCAATTTTATTGAAAATCAACTGAACTATAGCCCACAAATTCAGAGCCAGAAAAATCGAAAATCTGCAATTGAGCTCCGATTTCGATGGTTGATACCTCTATCAACGGTCATTTGAATCGCTCGAATATTTCTACACATTTCGCAGAAAATTCAATTTTATTGAAAATCAACTGAACTATAGCCCACAAATTCAGAGCCAGAAAAATCGAAAATCTGCAATTGTGCTTCGATTTCGATGGTTGATACCTCTATCAATAGGCGTTGAAACATTTAATCGTCATGCCAACGGTCATTTGGATCGCTAGAATATTTCTACACATTTCGCAGAAAATTCAATTTTATTGAAAATCAACTGAACTATAGCCCACAAATTGAGAGCCAGAAAAATCGAAAATCTGCAATTGTGCTTCGATTTCGATGGTTGATACCTCTATCAACGGTCATTTGAATCGCTCGAATATTTCTACACATTTCGCAGAAAATTCAATTTTATTGAAAATCAACTGAACTATAGCCCACAAATTCAGAGCCAGAAAAATCGAAAATCTGCAATTGTGCTTCGATTTCGATGGTTGATACCTCTATCAATAGGCGTTGAAACATTTAATCGTCATACCAACGGTCATTTGGATCGCTAGAATATTTCTACACATTTCGCAGAAAATTCAATTTTATTGAAAATCAACTGAACTATAGCCCACAAATTGAGAGCCAGAAAAATCGAAAATCTGCAATTGTGCTTCGATTTCGATGGTTGATACCTCTATCAATAGGCGTTGAAACATTTAATCGTCATGCCAACGGTCATTTGGATCGCTAGAATATTTCTACACATTTCGCAGAAAATTAAATTTTATTGAAAATCAACTGAACTATAGCCCACAAATTCAGAGCCAGAAAAATCGAAAATCTGCAATTGTGCTTCGATTTCGATGGTTGATACCTCTATCAATAGGCGTGGAAACCTTTAATCGTCATGCCAACGGTCATTTGGATCGCTAGAATATTTCTACACATTTCGCAGAAAATTCAATTTTATTGAAAATCAACTGAACTATAGCCCACAAATTGAGAGCCAGAAAAATCGAAAATCTGCAATTGTGCTCCGATTTCGATGGTTGATACCCCTATCAATAGGCGTTGAAACCTGTAATCGTCATGCCAACGGTCAATTGGATCGCTAGAATATTTCTACAAATTTCGCAGAAAATTCAATTTTATTGAAAATCAACTGAACTATAGCCCACAAATTCAGAGCCAGAAAAATCGAAAATCTGCAATTGAGCTCCGATTTCGATGGTTGATACCTCTATCAACGGTCATTTGAATCGCTCGAATATTTCTACACATTTCGCAGAAAATTCAATTTTATTGAAAATCAACTGAACTATAGCCCACAAATTGAGAGCCAGAAAAATCGAAAATCTGCAATTGTGCTCCGATTTCGATGGTTGATACCTCTATCAATAGGCGTTGAAACCTGATTTCGATGGTTGATACCTATATCAATAGGCGTTGAAACCTGTAATCGTCATGCCAACGGTCATTTGGATCGCTAGAATATTTCTACACATTTCGCAGAAAATTCAATTTTATTGAAAATCAACTGAACTATAGCCCACAAATTCAGAGCCAGAAAAATCGAAAATCTGCAATTGAGCTCCGATTTCGATGGTTGATACCTCTATCAACGGTCATTTGAATCGCTCGAATATTTCTACACATTTCGCAGAAAATTCAATTTTATTGAAAATCAACTGAACTATAGCCCACAAATTGAGAGCCAGAAAAATCGAAAATCTGCAATTGAGCTCCGATTTCGATGGTTGATACCTCTATCAACGGTCATTTGAATCGCTCGAATATTTCTACACATTTCGCAGAAAATTCAATTTTATTGAAAATCAACTGAACTATAGCCCACAAATTCAGAGCCAGAAAAATCGAAAATCTGCAATTGAGCTCCGATCAACGGTCATTTGAATCGCTCTAATATTTCTACACATTTCGCAGAAAATTCAATTTTATTGAAAATCAACTGAACTATAGCCCACAAATTCAGAGCCAGAAAAATCGAAAATCTGCAATTGTGCTTCGATTTCGATGGTTGATACCTCTATCAATAGGCGTTGAAACATTTAATCGTCATGCCAACGGTCATTTGGATCGCTAGAATATTTCTACACATTTCGCAGAAAATTCAATTTTATTGAAAATCAACTGAACTATAGCCCACAAATTCAGAGCCAGAAAAATCGAAAATCTGCAATTGTGCTTCGATTTCGATGGTTGATACCTCTATCAATAGGCGTGGAAACATTTAATCGTCATGCCAACGGTCATTTGGATCGCTAGAATATTTCTACACATTTCGCAGAAAATTAAATTTATTGAAAATCAACTGAACTATAGCCCACAAATTCAGAGCCAGAAAAATCGAAAATCTGCAATTGTGCTTCGATTTCGATGGTTGATACCTCTATCAATAGGCGTGGAAACCTTTAATCGTCATGCCAACGGTCATTTGGATCGCTAGAATATTTCTACACATTTCGCAGAAAATTCAATTTTATTGAAAATCAACTGAACTATAGCCCACAAATTCAGAGCCAGAAAAATCGAAAATCTGCAATTGTGCTCCGATTTCGATGGTTGATACCTCTATCAATAGGCGTTGAAACCTGTAATCGTCATGCCAACGGTCATTTGGATCACTAGAATATTTCTACAAATTTCGCAGAAAATTCAATTTTATTGAAAATCAACTGAACTATAGCCCACAAATTCAGAGCCAGAAAAATCGAAAATCTGCAATTGTGCTTCGATTTCGATGGTTGATACCTCTATCAATAGGCGTTGAAACATTTAATCGTCATGCCAACGGTCATTTGGATCGCTAGAATATTTCTACACATTTCGCAGAAAATTCAATTTTATTGAAAATCAACTGAACTATAGCCCACAAATTCAGAGCCAGAAAAATCGAAAATCTGCAATTGTGCTTCGATTTCGATGGTTGATACCTCTATCAATAGGCGTGGAAACATTTAATCGTCATGCCAACGGTCATTTGGATCGCTAGAATATTTCTACACATTTCGCAGAAAATTAAATTTTATTGAAAATCAACTGAACTATAGCCCACAAATTCAGAGCCAGAAAAATCGAAAATCTGCAATTGTGCTTCGATTTCGATGGTTGATACCTCTATCAATAGGCGTGGAAACCTTTAATCGTCATGCCAACGGTCATTTGGATCGCTAGAATATTTCTACACATTTCGCAGAAAATTAAATTTTATTGAAAATCAACTGAACTATAGCCCACAAATTCAGAGCCAGAAAAATCGAAAATCTGCAATTGTGCTTCGATTTCGATGGTTGATACCTCTATCAATAGGCGTTGAAACATTTAATCGTCATGCCAACGGTCATTTGGATCGCTAGAATATTTCTACACATTTCGCAGAAAATTCAATTTTATTGAAAATCAACTGAACTATAGCCCACAAATTCAGAGCCAGAAAAATCGAAAATCTGCAATTGTGCTTCGATTTCGATGGTTGATACCTCTATCAATAGGCGTGGAAACCTTTAATCGTCATGCCAACGGTCATTTGGATCGCTAGAATATTTCTACACATTTCGCAGAAAATTAAATTTTATTGAAAATCAACTGAACTATAGCCCACAAATTCAGAGCCAGAAAAATCGAAAATCTGCAATTGTGCTTCGATTTCGATGGTTGATACCTCTATCAATAGGCGTGGAAACCTTTAATCGTCATGCCAACGGTCATTTGGATCGCTAGAATATTTCTACAAATTTCGCAGAAAATTCAATTTTATTGAAAATCAACTGAACTATAGCCCACAAATTCAGAGCCAGAAAAATCGAAAATCTGCAATTGTGCTTCGATTTCGATGGTTGATACCTCTATCAATAGGCGTTGAAACATTTAATCGTCATGCCAACGGTCATTTGGATCGCTAGAATATTTCTACACATTTCGCAGAAAATTAAATTTTATTGAAAATCAACTGAACTATAGCCCACAAATTCAGAGCCAGAAAAATCGAAAATCTGCAATTGTGCTTCGATTTCGATGGTTGATACCTCTATCAATAGGCGTGGAAACATTTAATCGTCATGCCAACGGTCATTTGGATCGCTAGAATATTTCTACACATTTCGCAGAAAATTAAATTTTATTGAAAATCAACTGAACTATAGCCCACAAATTCAGAGCCAGAAAAATCGAAAATCTGCAATTGTGCTTCGATTTCGATGGTTGATACCTCTATCAATAGGCGTGGAAACCTTTAATCGTCATGCCAACGGTCATTTGGATCGCTCGAATATTTCTACACATTTCGCAGAAAATTAAATTTTATTGAAAATCAACTGAACTATAGCCCACAAATTCAGAGCCAGAAAAATCGAAAATCTGCAATTGTGCTTCGATTTCGATGGTTGATACCTCTATCAATAGGCGTTGAAACATTTAATCGTCATGCCAACGGTCATTTGGATCGCTAGAATATTTCTACACATTTCGCAGAAAATTAAATTTTATTGAAAATCAACTGAACTATAGCCCACAAATTCAGAGCCAGAAAAATCGAAAATCTGCAATTGTGCTTCGATTTCGATGGTTGATACCTCTATCAATAGGCGTGGAAACCTTTAATCGTCATGCCAACGGTCATTTGGATCGCTAGAATATTTCTACACATTTCGCAGAAAATTCAATTTTATTGAAAATCAACTGAACTATAGCCCACAAATTCAGAGCCAGAAAAATCGAAAATCTGCAATTGAGCTCCGATTTCGATGGTTGATACCTCTATCAACGGTCATTTGAATCGCTCGAATATTTCTACACATTTCGCAGAAAATTCAATTTTATTGAAAATCAACTGAACTATAGCCCACAAATTCAGAGCCAGAAAAATCGAAAATCTGCAATTGAGCTCCGATTTCGATGGTTGATACCTCTATCAACGGTCATTTGAATCGCTCGAATATTTCTACACATTTCGCAGAAAATTCAATTTTATTGAAAATCAACTGAACTATAGCCCACAAATTGAGAGCCAGAAAAATCGAAAATCTGCAATTGAGCTCCGATTTCGATGGTTGATACCTCTATCAACGGTCATTTGAATCGCTCGAATATTTCTACACATTTCGCAGAAAATTCAATTTTATTGAAAATCAACTGAACTATAGCCCACAAATTCAGAGCCAGAAAAATCGAAAATCTGCAATTGAGCTCCGATCAACGGTCATTTGAATCGCTCTAATATTTCTACACATTTCGCAGAAAATTCAATTTTATTGAAAATCAACTGAACTATAGCCCACAAATTCAGAGCCAGAAAAATCGAAAATCTGCAATTGTGCTTCGATTTCGATGGTTGATACCTCTATCAATAGGCGTTGAAACATTTAATCGTCATACCAACGGTCATTTGGATCGCTAGAATATTTCTACACATTTCGCAGAAAATTCAATTTTATTGAAAATCAACTGAACTATAGCCCACAAATTCAGAGCCAGAAAAATCGAAAATCTGCAATTGAGCTCCGATTTCGATGGTTGATACCTCTATCAACTCTATCAATAGGCGTGGAAACCTTTAATCGTCATGCCAACGGTCATTTGGATCGCTAGAATATTTCTACACATTTCGCAGAAAATTCAATTTTATTGAAAATCAACTGAACTATAGCCCACAAATTCAGAGCCAGAAAAATCGAAAATCTGCAATTGTGCTCCGATTTCGATGGTTGATACCTCTATCAATAGGCGTTGAAACATTTAATCGTCATGCCAACGGTCATTTGGATCGCTAGAATATTTCTACACATTTCGCAGAAAATTCAATTTTATTGAAAATCAACTGAACTATAGCCCACAAATTGAGAGCCAGAAAAATCGAAAATCTGCAATTGTGCTCCGATTTCGATGGTTGATACCTCTATCAATAGGCGTTGAAACCTGTAATCGTCATGCCAACGGTCATTTGGATCGCTAGAATATTTCTACAAATTTCGCAGAAAATTCAATTTTATTGAAAATCAACTGAACTATAGCCCACAAATTCAGAGCCAGAAAAATCGAAAATCTGCAATTGAGCTCCGATTTCGATGGTTGATACCTCTATCAACGGTCATTTGAATCGCTCGAATATTTCTACACATTTCGCAGAAAATTCAATTTTATTGAAAATCAACTGAACGCCCACAAATTGAGAGCCAGAAAAATCGAAAATCTGCAATTGAGCTCCGATTTCGATGGTTGATACCTCTATCAACGGTCATTTGAATCGCTCGAATATTTCTACACATTTCGCAGAAAATTCAATTTTATTGAAAATCAACTGAACTATAGCCCACAAATTCAGAGCTAGAAAAATCGAAAATCTGCAATTGAGCTCCGATTTCGATGGTTGATACCTCTATCAACGGTCATTTGAATCGCTCTAATATTTCTACACATTTCGCAGAAAATTCAATTTTATTGAAAATCAACTGAACTATAGCCCACAAATTGAGAGCCAGAAAAATCGAAAATCTGCAATTGTGCTTCGATTTCGATGGTTGATACCTCTATCAATAGGCGTTGAAACATTTAATCGTCATGCCAACGGTCATTTGGATCGCTAGAATATTTCTACACATTTCGCAGAAAATTAAATTTTATTGAAAATCAACTGAACTATAGCCCACAAATTCAGAGCCAGAAAAATCGAAAATCTGCAATTGTGCTTCGATTTCGATGGTTGATACCTCTATCAATAGGCGTGGAAACCTTTAATCGTCATGCCAACGGTCATTTGGATCGCTAGAATATTTCTACACATTTCGCAGAAAATTCAATTTTATTGAAAATCAACTGAACTATAGCCCACAAATTGAGAGCCAGAAAAATCGAAAATCTGCAATTGTGCTTCGATTTCGATGGTTGATACCTCTATCAATAGGCGTTGAAACATTTAATCGTCATGCCAACGGTCATTTGGATCGCTAGAATATTTCTACACATTTCGCAGAAAATTCAATTTTATTGAAAATCAACTGAACTATAGCCCACAAATTGAGAGCCAGAAAAATCGAAAATCTGCAATTGTGCTCCGATTTCGATGGTTGATACCTCTATCAATAGGCGTTGAAACCTGTAATCGTCATGCCAACGGTCATTTGGATCGCTAGAATATTTCTACAAATTTCGCAGAAAATTCAATTTTATTGAAAATCAACTGAACTATAGCCCACAAATTGAGAGCCAGAAAAATCGAAAATCTGCAATTGAGCTCCGATTTCGATGGTTGATACCTCTATCAACGGTCATTTGAATCGCTCGAATATTTCTACACATTTCGCAGAAAATTCAATTTTATTGAAAATCAACTGAACTATAGCCCACAAATTCAGAGCCAGAAAAATCGAAAATCTGCAATTGAGCTCCGATTTCGATGGTTGATACCTCTATCAACGGTCATTTGAATCGCTCTAATATTTCTACACATTTCGCAGAAAATTCAATTTTATTGAAAATCAACTGAACTATAGCCCACAAATTCAGAGCCAGAAAAATCGAAAATCTGCAATTGAGCTCCGATTTCGATGGTTGATACCTCTATCAATAGGCGTTGAAACATTTAATCGTCATGCCAACGGTCATTTGGATCGCTAGAATATTTCTACACATTTCGCAGAAAATTAAATTTTATTGAAAATCAACTGAACTATAGCCCACAAATTCAGAGCCAGAAAAATCGAAAATCTGCAATTGAGCTCCGATTTCGATGGTTGATACCTCTATCAATAGGCGTTGAAACATTTAATCGTCATGCCAACGGTCATTTGGATCGCTAGAATATTTCTACACATTTCGCAGAAAATTCAATTTTATTGAAAATCAACTGAACTATAGCCCACAAATTGAGAGCCAGAAAAATCGAAAATCTGCAATTGAGCTCCGATTTCGATGGTTGATACCTCTATCAACGGTCATTTGAATCGCTCGAATATTTCTACACATTTCGCAGAAAATTCAATTTTATTGAAAATCAACTGAACTATAGCCCACAAATTCAGAGCCAGAAAAATCGAAAATCTGCAATTGTGCTTCGATTTCGATGGTTGATACCTCTATCAATAGGCGTTGAAACATTTAATCGTCATGCCAACGGTCATTTGGATCGCTAGAATATTTCTACACATTTCGCAGAAAATTCAATTTTATTGAAAATCAACTGAACTATAGCCCACAAATTGAGAGCCAGAAAAATCGAAAATCTGCAATTGTGCTTCGATTTCGATGGTTGATACCTCTATCAATAGGCGTGGAAACCTTTAATCGTCATGCCAACGGTCATTTGGATCGCTAGAATATTTCTACAAATTTCGCAGAAAATTCAATTTTATTGAAAATCAACTGAACTATAGCCCACAAATTCAGAGCCAGAAAAATCGAAAATCTGCAATTGTGCTTCGATTTCGATGGTTGATACCTCTATCAATAGGCGTTGAAACATTTAATCGTCATGCCAACGGTCATTTGGATCGCTAGAATATTTCTACACATTTCGCAGAAAATTAAATTTTATTGAAAATCAACTGAACTATAGCCCACAAATTCAGAGCCAGAAAAATCGAAAATCTGCAATTGTGCTTCGATTTCGATGGTTGATACCTCTATCAATAGGCGTGGAAACCTTTAATCGTCATGCCAACGGTCATTTGGATCGCTAGAATATTTCTACACATTTCGCAGAAAATTCAATTTTATTGAAAATCAACTGAACTATAGCCCACAAATTGAGAGCCAGAAAAATCGAAAATCTGCAATTGTGCTCCGATTTCGATGGTTGATACCTCTATCAATAGGCGTTGAAACCTGTAATCGTCATGCCAACGGTCATTTGGATCGCTAGAATATTTCTACAAATTTCGCAGAAAATTCAATTTTATTGAAAATCAACTGAACTATAGCCCACAAATTCAGAGCCAGAAAAATCGAAAATCTGCAATTGTGCTTCGATTTCGATGGTTGATACCTCTATCAACGGTCATTTGAATCGCTCGAATATTTCTACACATTTCGCAGAAAATTCAATTTTATTGAAAATCAACTGAACTATAGCCCACAAATTCAGAGCCAGAAAAATCGAAAATCTGCAATTGAGCTCCGATTTCGATGGTTGATACCTCTATCAACGGTCATTTGAATCGCTCGAATATTTCTACACATTTCGCACAAAATTCAATTTTATTGAAAATCAACTGAACTATAGCCCACAAATTCAGAGCCAGAAAAATCGAAAATCTGCAATTGTGCTTCGATTTCGATGGTTGATACCTCTATCAACGGTCATTTGAATCGCTCGAATATTTCTACACATTTCGCAGAAAATTCAATTTTATTGAAAATCAACTGAACTATAGCCCACAAATTCAGAGCCAGAAAAATCGAAAATCTGCAATTGTGCTTCGATTTCGATGGTTGATACCTCTATCAATAGGCGTTGAAACATTTAATCGTCATGCCAACGGTCATTTGGATCGCTAGAATATTTCTACACATTTCGCAGAAAATTCAATTTTATTGAAAATCAACTGAACTATAGCCCACAAATTGAGAGCCAGAAAAATCGAAAATCTGCAATTGAGCTCCGATTTCGATGGTTGATACCTCTATCAACGGTCATTTGAATCGCTCGAATATTTCTACACATTTCGCAGAAAATTCAATTTTATTGAAAATCAACTGAACTATAGCCCACAAATTCAGAGCCAGAAAAATCGAAAATCTGCAATTGTGCTTCGATTTCGATGGTTGATACCTCTATCAACGGTCATTTGAATCGCTCGAATATTTCTACACATTTCGCAGAAAATTCAATTTTATTGAAAATCAACTGAACTATAGCCCACAAATTCAGAGCCAGAAAAATCGAAAATCTGCAATTGAGCTCCGATTTCGATGGTTGATACCTCTATCAATAGGCGTTGAAACATTTAATCGTCATGCCAACGGTCATTTGGATCGCTAGAATATTTCTACACATTTCGCAGAAAATTCAATTTTATTGAAAATCAACTGAACTATAGCCCACAAATTGAGAGCCAGAAAAATCGAAAATCTGCAATTGAGCTCCGATTTCGATGGTTGATACCTCTATCAACGGTCATTTGAATCGCTCGAATATTTCTACACATTTCGCAGAAAATTCAATTTTATTGAAAATCAACTGAACTATAGCCCACAAATTCAGAGCCAGAAAAATCGAAAATCTGCAATTGTGCTTCGATTTCGATGGTTGATACCTCTATCAATAGGCGTTGAAACATTTAATCGTCATGCCAACGGTCATTTGGATCGCTAGAATATTTCTACACATTTCGCAGAAAATTCAATTTTATTGAAAATCAACTGAACTATAGCCCACAAATTGAGAGCCAGAAAAATCGAAAATCTGCAATTGTGCTTCGATTTCGATGGTTGATACCTCTATCAATAGGCGTGGAAACCTTTAATCGTCATGCCAACGGTCATTTGGATCGCTAGAATATTTCTACAAATTTCGCAGAAAATTCAATTTTATTGAAAATCAACTGAACTATAGCCCACAAATTCAGAGCCAGAAAAATCGAAAATCTGCAATTGTGCTTCGATTTCGATGGTTGATACCTCTATCAATAGGCGTTGAAACATTTAATCGTCATGCCAACGGTCATTTGGATCGCTAGAATATTTCTACACATTTCGCAGAAAATTAAATTTTATTGAAAATCAACTGAACTATAGCCCACAAATTCAGAGCCAGAAAAATCGAAAATCTGCAATTGTGCTTCGATTTCGATGGTTGATACCTCTATCAATAGGCGTGGAAACCTTTAATCGTCATGCCAACGGTCATTTGGATCGCTAGAATATTTCTACACATTTCGCAGAAAATTCAATTTTATTGAAAATCAACTGAACTATAGCCCACAAATTGAGAGCCAGAAAAATCGAAAATCTGCAATTGTGCTCCGATTTCGATGGTTGATACCTCTATCAATAGGCGTTGAAACCTGTAATCGTCATGCCAACGGTCATTTGGATCGCTAGAATATTTCTACAAATTTCGCAGAAAATTCAATTTTATTGAAAATCAACTGAACTATAGCCCACAAATTCAGAGCCAGAAAAATCGAAAATCTGCAATTGTGCTTCGATTTCGATGGTTGATACCTCTATCAACGGTCATTTGAATCGCTCGAATATTTCTACACATTTCGCAGAAAATTCAATTTTATTGAAAATCAACTGAACTATAGCCCACAAATTCAGAGCCAGAAAAATCGAAAATCTGCAATTGAGCTCCGATTTCGATGGTTGATACCTCTATCAACGGTCATTTGAATCGCTCGAATATTTCTACACATTTCGCACAAAATTCAATTTTATTGAAAATCAACTGAACTATAGCCCACAAATTCAGAGCCAGAAAAATCGAAAATCTGCAATTGTGCTTCGATTTCGATGGTTGATACCTCTATCAACGGTCATTTGAATCGCTCGAATATTTCTACACATTTCGCAGAAAATTCAATTTTATTGAAAATCAACTGAACTATAGCCCACAAATTCAGAGCCAGAAAAATCGAAAATCTGCAATTGTGCTTCGATTTCGATGGTTGATACCTCTATCAATAGGCGTTGAAACATTTAATCGTCATGCCAACGGTCATTTGGATCGCTAGAATATTTCTACACATTTCGCAGAAAATTCAATTTTATTGAAAATCAACTGAACTATAGCCCACAAATTGAGAGCCAGAAAAATCGAAAATCTGCAATTGTGCTTCGATTTCGATGGTTGATACCTCTATCAATAGGCGTGGAAACCTTTAATCGTCATGCCAACGGTTATTTGGATCGCTAGAATATTTCTACACATTTCGCAGAAAATTCAATTTTATTGAAAATCAACTGAACTATAGCCCACAAATTGAGAGCCAGAAAAATCGAAAATCTGCAATTGTGCTCCGATTTCGATGGTTGATACCTCTATCAATAGGCGTTGAAACATTTAATCGTCATGCCAACGGTCATTTGGATCGCTAGAATATTTCTACAAATTTCGCAGAAAATTCAATTTTATTGAAAATCAACTGAACTATAGCCCACAAATTGAGAGCCAGAAAAATCGAAAATCTGCAATTGTGCTTCGATTTCGATGGTTGATACCTCTATCAATAGGCGTTGAAACATTTAATCGTCATGCCAACGGTCATTTGGATCGCTAGAATATTTCTACAAATTTCGCAGAAAATTCAATTTTATTGAAAATCAACTGAACTATAGCCCACAAATTGAGAGCCAGAAAAATCGAAAATCTGCAATTGTGCTTCGATTTCGATGGTTGATACCTCTATGAATAGGCGTGGAAACCTTTAATCGTCATGCCAACGGTTATTTGGATCGCTAGAATATTTCTACACATTTCGCAGAAAATTCAATTTTATTGAAAATCAACTGAACTATAGCCCACAAATTGAGAGCCAGAAAAATCGAAAATCTGCAATTGTGCTCCGATTTCGATGGTTGATACCTCTATCAATAGGCGTTGAAACATTTAATCGTCATGCCAACGGTCATTTGGATCGCTAGAATATTTCTACAAATTTCGCAGAAAATTCAATTTTATTGAAAATCAACTGAACTATAGCCCACAAATTGAGAGCCAGAAAAATCGAAAATCTGCAATTGTGCTTCGATTTCGATGGTTGATACCTCTATCAATAGGCGTTGAAACATTTAATCGTCATGCCAACGGTCATTTGGATCGCTAGAATATTTCTACAAATTTCGCAGAAAATTCAATTTTATTGAAAATCAACTGAACTATAGCCCACAAATTGAGAGCCAGAAAAATCGAAAATCTGCAATTGTGCTTCGATTTCGATGGTTGATACCTCTATCAATAGGCGTTGAAACATTTAATCGTCATGCCAACGGTCATTTGGATCGCTAGAATATTTCTACAAATTTCGCAGAAAATTCAATTTTATTGAAAATCAACTGAACTATAGCCCACAAATTGAGAGCCAGAAAAATCGAAAATCTGCAATTGTGCTTCGATTTCGATGGTTGATACCTCTATCAATAGGCGTTGAAACATTTAATCGTCATGCCAACGGTCATTTGGATCGCTAGAATATTTCTACAAATTTCGCAGAAAATTCAATTTTATTGAAAATCAACTGAACTATAGCCCACAAATTCAGAGCCAGAAAAATCGAAAATCTGCAATTGTGCTTCGATTTCGATGGTTGATACCTCTATCAATAGGCGTTGAAACATTTAATCGTCATGCCAACGGTCATTTGGATCGCTAGAATATTTCTACACATTTCGCAGAAAATTCAATTTTATTGAAAATCAACTGAACTATAGCCCACAAATTGAGAGCCAGAAAAATCGAAAATCTGCAATTGAGCTCCTTTCAATGGTTGATACCTCTATCAACGGTCATTTGAATCGCTCGAATATTTCTACAAATTTCGCAGAAAATTCAATTTTATTGAAAATCAACTGAACTATAGCCCACAAATTCAGAGCCAGAAAAATCGAAAATCTGCAATTGAGCTCCTTTCAATGGTTGATACCTCTATCAACGGTCATTTGAATCGCTCGAATATTTCTACACATTTCGCAGAAAATTCAATTTTATTGAAAATCAACTGAACTATACCCCACAAATTGAGAGCCAGAAAAATCGAAAATCTGCCATTGTGCTCCGATTTCGATGGTTGATACCTCTATCAATAGGCGTTGAAACCTGTAATCGTCATGCCAACGGTCATTTGGATCGCTAGAATATTTCTACAAATTTCGCAGAAAATTCAATTTTATTGAAAATCAACTGAACTATAGCCCACAAATTGAGAGCCAGAAAAATCGAAAATCTGCAATTGTGCTCCGATTTCGATGGTTGATACCTCTATCAATAGGCGTTGAAACCTGTAATCGTCATGCCAACGGTCATTTGGATCGCTAGAATATTTCTACAAATTTCGCAGAAAATTCAATTTTATTGAAAATCAACTGAACTATAGCCCACAAATTGAGAGCCAGAAAAATCGAAAATCTGCAATTGTGCTCCGATTTCGATGGTTGATACCTCTATCAATAGGCGTTGAAACCTGTAATCGTCATGCCAACGGTCATTTGGATCGCTAGAATATTTCTACAAATTTCGCAGAAAATTCAATTTTATTGAAAATCAACTGAACTATAGCCCACAAATTGAGAGCCAGAAAAATCGAAAATCTGCAATTGTGCTCCGATTTCGATGGTTGATACCTCTATCAATAGGCGTTGAAACCTGTAATCGTCATGCCAACGGTCATTTGGATCGCTAGAATATTTCTACAAATTTCGCAGAAAATTCAATTTTATTGAAAATCAACTGAACTATAGCCCACAAATTGAGAGCCAGAAAAATCGAAAATCTGCAATTGTGCTTCGATTTCGATGGTTGATACCTCTATCAATAGGCGTGGAAACCTTTAATCGTCATGCCAACGGTCATTTGGATCGCTAGAATATTTCAGTTTCTTTTTTGCTAATAAAGTATTGTTTAGTTCTTATTAGTAGTTTATGCTAAGTGAATAATATCAAATCTCATTTATAAGATGAAACAATGATGAATGAATACATTATTTATAATAAGTACATAGAGATTTTAGTGAATTTCATAAACGATTAACTTTATATGTGGTTATGTAAATACAGTGAACGAAATCAAAGTGCGTTTTGCTTTGTTACGCAAAGACAAGTTATTTTTTCTGTTTGTTGTGTTCATAATTTCAAACCTACATAGTGATTTTTTTCTTTAATAATTATGATATGTATGATATATGTTCAGACTATTTAAACTAAGTAAATAGTGATTAAGTGAACAGTTAATAATTATTCGTAATATCGTAATATCAGTGAAAAAAAAAAAAAAAGACCGTTAAATTTGGTGATTCCAAATCAAATCTTTTTTTTTTTCGCAATCCCGTAAACAGGCCTCCACTTGCTGTTGTGTGTTTTATAGCGGAGGAGGGGCGGTTGGGAGGTCATCATCAACAAATGATAATGCACCAACATTAAAAATAAACTAAGTGTTATTTTCCATGTATCTATTTTGTTGAATATATATTTTATTTGTTGTATTATCTAGTTTTCTCTCAAAATCTTAGGTTTTCACTCATCTTAAGATGGTTGAGTAGTTATTTTATTTTGGCGGGTGTAGGATTGCAATCTAGGTATTGGATGGACACCACCATTGACCCACACCAAAGACTGAGCTTAGGCCGGAAAAAGCTGCAGGTGGTGACTCTAGTACATTCTGTGGACGGACGATCGACCGCATGGTCGATCGAATGTTACAGCCTTTTGAATAAATACTCAATTTATAACAATTCCATATCTACGTTTATTCGGCAAAAGCCGACTACCTGTTTCCGTGGTAAATGCTCTGTCTCCCGTGATAGAAATTAAACCTCGCGCGACAGATAAATTGCGTGCACTGTTTTATGAATGAGCTGGAAACTAAAAATAGAGTGGCGCAAAAATTGATGTTAGTAAATAAATAAATAAGAAAAAGTTTAGATTCCTAAGTATCGAAATTACTAGGATAATTCGAGATTGAAAACATTCTGTCGAAACCCGGTAATCCTTGATACCAAATACTAGAATTGGGTTAGAAACAGTATTTAAAAATTCTCAATTATCTTCACTACTCATTAAATTTAAAAATTTTTAAAAATTCTTAATGCAGCTTCTTCCTGTCCAAAATTATTTAATTACACTACCCTGCAAAATTTTGCCCCTGGACAATGAATAGTTGTTTCCGAAGTAATTTTTTACGCTGAATCCGAATCTGGGCTTAGAATTTCTCTATCACGTCAGGTTTATGAGATATTCTAACTAAAAGTGCATATATACCGTAGGTATAAAAGGTAGTGTATTATACTTATACAGTATACCGACAAATTCACGAACATGCAATTTTGAAAATGCGATATCTCGGCGACAAAAAAAACATATTTGAGCAAACTCAAACGCATTTGAAAGAAGAAGACTTGTACCATAGACATTCATACTAGATTTCTCATTTCATAGTAACTAAAGGAAAAAAACAAAAACTTCTGATAATTCCAATGTATCGTTGTGTTGTGTATTTTATAAGGCAATGATTTTAGAATGCGTTGCAAATATAATACGTATATGCAATACATCGATAAAATTTGAATGGAAAATTTTTATTTTTATTTTGGGTTTTTAGTCAAATGAGAGATCTATTATGAATGTCTATGCTTGTACTATAAGATCCCGCACATGAACTTTAGAAGAAAAAAAAAATCGTGGTGCTAGATAACCTCAAATATGTCAAAAAACAGTGTTTTTTGCACTTTTAGTTAGAATATCTCATAAACCTGACGTGATAGAGCAATTCTGAGCCCAGATTCGGATTCAGCGTAAAAAATTACTTCGGAAACAACTATTAATTGCCAAGTGGCACCACCATTAGGTGATATGCGTGACACGACAAATACTTTACTTAAACAAATATTGTTAAAATTGTTGCACCAAACATTCAGAATTACGAATATGAAAATTAATTGCCGTTTCACTCTAATGCACACGAAAAATATTCAGACACCAAATTTCTGTATAGGCCAGACTAAATGAAAATATTGATGGGATATACCGGAAGGGCATTAAACTTTGAATATAAAAAAAAAATGTTTACATTTTAAAAATAAACAAACCAATATGGTTAATTCGCACAATCACAAACACTAATCCACGTACAACAAAAAATATGAGAGGTTGTCGCATATTTCATGACTCATTAAACCTTTTGGCGCCAAATCAAATCTGAGTTCATTGAACTTACACTTTTATGTAATGGACACAAACAGATTTTTTCAGTATCGGTTGTTCAACCCGAAGCCGCCAGATCACTTTTATTTTTATTATTACAATTTTTTGTTTTGGTATTCAAATAAAAACAACAAATATTTTAATTTTTCATTATTTCATTTTTAATTTTTTTCATTTTCTCAATTTTTTTTTTCTGTATGTTTTAAATTAACTTTGTTAATTTATAAAATTTTTCAACTTAAATGATTATACATATAATAATAATTCTTTTTTATAAGTACTATATAAAAAAATAAGATCACAATATATTTTTAAATATATAATATAAAACAATTTAATTTATGAAATTAATTAATTATAACTTAATTACGCATACACAAAATAATAATTATAAAAATTTTCCAAAATAATTTGGAATACCCTTAGATCGGTACCTTTTTATCACAAAAGATACATTAATAATTAATAATAATAATAATTAATTAATTAAAAATAATTTAACTAATTAATTAATTTACATGATTTTTAAATATCATGTTTATTTTGCTTTTTAATTTTGGCAAGAACATATTTAACAATAATCTAATTAATTAATAGGATGATGAAATTCGAAGTATTTTTTGCATTTTAATATATATAATTTAAATTAATTAATTAATAAATAATAATTTAAACTTAAAAATAAATGTTTTTGTTTTTGTTTTTAAATACGCACTTAATTTAAATTGAACACTCTTTCACCAATATGATAGCTTTTGTATCCAGATGGTGAATATGTTGAATATTTGTGACCACCTTGGCTACCACGTCGTACAGTTGCAGTTGAATCGATTTTATAGATTTCTGCAATTTGTTCCATTGTTGGTAATTTTTGATGTCCAATTTGCATTTCATCGCGATCATCATCCCGTGGTAAAGGTTGTTTACGATCTTCATCGACCGGTGTACCATCCGGACGAACACGTACAACCATTGGCCCAGTTAAATAGCTTGGTTTATTTGATTCATAAACGCTGTTCCGATTGATTGATGGGAAAGCAGCATATTGTATATTTACATTGGTTGGTTCTTGATGAATAAAATTATGTGGTTCTGCGTATACATCTGAATAGATACTTAATTCCATATCATCATATTTACTGGTGGCGCTTGGACGTACCGGGCGCTTGGTTGCTTTATGTGAAATTGTTTCACGAACTGGTTTATCATCAAAAAGTGGATTTCTTTTATATGGACCGGTTGGTTGTAAAATTGCCGATGGTGTTGTGATTGATTTTTTTGAATAATTTGGATGACCGTCCATCATAGAGTCCCAAACTATATAGAAAAAAAGTAAACAAAAATATTGTAAGGTAAGTGAACTTGTTCGATACAATAATAAAACGTGACAAAAATTTAAATTCCATAATAAATGGAAAGTTTTCGTGTTTGAAGAACACAAAAACAAACAAAACATAAAAATAAATAAAATAAAAGAAAGTGAAACTTACTTATATCACTGGCACCGCGTTGATAGGGATCCATTGAATCCAAATGTGATTCATCCATGTCATGTAATTTTCCAAGTCCGAACATTAATAATTCACGTTTACATTGTGCCGGTTGAGCGTCACCTCTTGATTTACAATATTGACTCACTTGTTTGGCAAATGTCGAATATAAATGTGACATCTATTTTGGAAGATAACAGAAAAAAAAATACAAAACATTAGATTTATAACGATCACAATTTTTTCAAAACAACATTTTTTTTTGTAATATTTAAATTTTTTTTTAATAATCACAAAACTTAAAACTAACCTTTTCGCTACGACTTAAATATTCCCACATTGGAATTGCAGATCCATTACACAAATTAACAATCACTGATAGTGTAATCAAATATTTCACTAAATTTGCCATTTTAAATGTTTGTTTGTTTTTTTATTTTTAGATATTATGGCTTTCACAAATTTATAATAACAACACAATACTCTTAAATATTGTAAACACAAAGTATGCAGATCTTTTATCAAAATAAATTTTAATTCACACACAAATTCACGTTTTTTTCTTTTATTTCAAATATTGTATAATAATTGTCTTTAAAATTTTTTATTTTTGTTTTAAATTCTCACAAAATAATTTTGTTTTTAAGTTTTAATTTTTTAATGTTACTTCTTAAGCAAAACTCTGTTAACGAATGACTCAAGTTTATCGAAACCAGAAGACTTATATATATACGAGCGAGTACGACGAACAAAACAAAAAACTATGGCATAAAACAAAATCGTATTTAATATACATGTATGTATGTATATGTATATTGAGCGAATATATTACTGACGTCATGAGCGTCTATTTGACGCCACGCGATTTTTTGTATAATTTCAATAAGAAGAAACGAAAAGAAGTTTGAAGATCGCGCACATTCTTTTACTGGTTTGGAATTTGGTTGTTCAACAACAAAACAACAAAAATGGACAACAAAAAAAAAAGTTTTATTATATTTTGTGATATGTGACTTTCTTGAGATTATATTGTATACAAGAATAACAATAAAACGTCATCAATATATTTATGTATTGTATATAGAAAATCGGCGATCGATCGGCGATCTATCAATCAGTTTATAGTTATCAATATTTAAAACAAAAAACAAAAAAAAAATTAGCGCGTTTAGAAAAAATGTCATACCGCTAGATCACACTCTAGAAAAAATTTAGAAAAAAATTATAAAAAACCCAAAAATTAATAAAAATGAGATTCAACCCGGATGAAAATTCTTTAAGATGAGAATATTTTTTTTTTCTTAATTTTTGTTTTTGTCTTCTTAAATGTTTTGAAAGCAGTTTTTTTTCGCGATTATCTTAAAAAAACATTTTTATTCATTTTGTGGCCACACGACAATGTATGTTATCTTATTATTGATTTGATTTGGCGCGACTTCATTTTTTGGTATACTTTATTATGGAGACACGGGTAAACCGATTTTTAATTATGTATATGATCGTTAATGTTTTTTTTGTGTTTTTAATCGATATTAGTATTTATCTACATAATGCATACATAAATATTTTGCAACAAATCAAGTTTACATTTAGATTGGCGTTTGTTATTTTGGAAAAACAAAATGTGGTGAAATTTTTCGACGTTTTCTCGATCGTTAATTGTTAGTCATTTGTATTGTGTATATAAAATAAACAAATTGATTATGTCAATCAATTAAATGTTTTTGTTTATGCGGTGTTGTGCGGTTTTCAAATTAGTAAAAGTTTTGTTATGGTTTCAATTGTTGTTTTGTGTATGTGTGATATACATTTCTTTAAGTGATCACAACTTTTCATTTACAATTTGACAGAAATCACAAAAAGTTTCAGTGAGCTTGTAGTGAGTCATTTTATCAATTTCTCAAAAAACATAAAACAATGTTGCCAGGTGATAGCATACCACCTATTTGAATTTTGAAAATTAATAAAATTAAATGTTCTTAGAATTGATCACTTTTTGTAATTTCCAGTGAATATAACTGGGATTTTGAAAATTAAGCAATTTTTTCGTTATTGCTGCACCTTCTGAGAATAACAAAATTCTATAAACAACATCTTTGGAAAAATTGATTTTTTTTATTTTTATTTGTGGATAACAAACCAATTCGAGGTCAATATTTCTATTGATGCTAACAGATTGAAAAAATATCAATAATAACCAAGGTAGCCGAATTTCTAAATTACGTAGTAAAGGAATTTTTATGTTAATTTGTGATAAGAGTTTTGATGCGGTCGCAAGCTTTTTTGGGCGGTAGACAAGCGCATGGCTTGTAGAAATCAACCGTTTGTCTGAACTTACAATTGAAGCTATAAATTTTGTTAATATTTTTTTATTTACTTTATACTAGTACGACAAATGACAATTGATTTTAGTACGCAACTTACAAAATTAAAGTAAAAAAAAAAATGGAATTAACACAGACAAATATATAAAAAAATAGAACTTGAAGATACATCTGATTAACAGAAATGATTGATATTTTATACTATTGTAATAATTTACAACGTTTGCTGCCGGGATGGAATTGTGGCGTATTCAAGTTTATTTATCAAATAGCAGGAGTGCGATAATTTTATTTTTTGACTCGGTAAATCTTAATTTGTTCACCTGTATTTATCCCCTTGTTGACCTCTGCAAATTTTAAACATTTGCTCAAACAGTATTTCTAAAAGTGCGAATTCGAATAATATTGTAATAAGACAGTTGCTACTCTCAGCCCTGAAATGTAGATGCTGTACCACTTTGGCGACAGTATATTTACTATCCAAAGTAACTGTCATGATATTTTTTTGCTATCAGCGTAAAATTTTGATTATCTGGTTTTCAACAAAAATGTGACATTGAGATAATTTGTATTTTTTTTTTTTTTGTTAAGATTTTGGTTTCTTGGACATTTCTTAAGGGCCGAGAAATTAAAACCCCTTAAATTTGGATCCAAATTTTTTATTTTTTTGTGTTGAAAATCTATATCTTTCCAAAATTCGGCGTCACTCGGTTGGAAAAACTAATTTTTATTTTTATTATCGTAAAGTTTCTATTTACAGAATTCCGGGTGCTCTAATTCATTAGGAAACCGTAAAAGATTTATTTACTTGGTGGTCGGACAACTGTCCATAGTAATAGAACGAGCTGTTTGATTCCACGAATTAGTGTGTGAAAATAAAGAATTTTTGATGAAATGATTAAGTTTTAGTTTATTGTTTCGTCGAACTCACCGAAGAGGGAATTATTGGTGAATCAATAATTTCATTAAAAAATGGCATAAACAAATAGTCATAACATCACACAATAAAATTTATGCTGATTAGGGTTCTAAATAATATGTGAATGTGGGCAGCTGTAATCAAAATGATGTTCTGAAAGTAAATTTTATTGATAACTCAAATTTTAATTTAGTTTATTTCAACTCGCGAAATTAGATTTATGTTAAATGACACTAAATGTGCATATTGTTTGTATAGTTGAGAATTAGCTTGATGAAAGCTTTTCCGATTTAATTATCTCGTGCTTTAGCAGTTATCTTTTGGTTGTTGTAGCTTCTAGTGACAATTTGAAAATTTTAAATTTGCTATAGCTGGGTTTAGATCATGATTTACTGGCTTTTCTTATCATTTCAATGATATGGCGATTGGGTTGGACCTACGCTACCTACATAAATTAATTTCTTTTAGAAATTTTAATTTATTGAATTTTGATAAATTGTTGAAGTGTGTTAATAAGTTGCCATGGGATAATTTGTATTCCATAGAAGAAGTTAATTTGAAAATTAATTTATTCAATCCCTTGGTTACATATTCATTTAAGAGTTCTGTTTCTATACCTCAATGAGCAAAATTTCTAGCAAAAGTAAGACTATGGTTTAATAATCGAATCGGCCATTTTGGATCAGAACATTACTTTATGCAATCTGAAACTTAAAGGTACCAGTAAATTGCGTGCAATTTATATTAAGATTCGTAACATAACAACTACAGCACGGTGTTCCTGAATGAACTTTAAATCCGACTTTAACATACTCGAAAATTTCGAATTGGGTATTGTTTGGGGTCCTTTCAAGAATCATTTAAGATCAAAATTAAAATAATCCGCTTAGCCGTTTTTAAAAAAAGTGCTTTTCCTTATTAAAAAAAAAAAAATTAGAAAACTTCAAAATATTAAAAAAAAGAAACAATCTTATAATTTTATTTTATTTAATATAAATTTATTAAACATTACAGAAGAATAAACATTATGATTTAACATTATTTAATTGCCTAAAACTACTATCTGATGCATTAGTCATTGTGATGAGAAAATTTTAGGTAACGTTTATGTTTGTTGTAATATAAAACCAATGAAAATTATTTTTATGGATTTTCTTTTTGTCTTATTTAATTTAATTATAAATAACGTTTTATTTGAAATAAATTTCATAAATAAATTCATAACTGTAATGCAAATAAATTCAATTAAACTTGATTGAAAAGTATTTGTGATTCATATTTTTGATGCATAAGTATTTGTGATATGCAGAAAAATTTAAAAATAATTAGTAAATTAACTAAATTTAAAATTATTTTTGGCTAATTAAATAATAATTAAGTCATTTATAATTTGTGAACCATTGGAACATTTTTATTACACCTCCATCACGTCTCGGAAGTGGCCCAAAAATTATGTAAAATCGCAAGGAATCTTATCCCACACGGTTTTATAAGCACCCCACAATACATTTTTTGTCTTGCTAGATTGCGAATATCTTCTGGGTTCATTTAAACCCCAACAAGGGCAAATAAAAACTCTGCCTTGGCCTAGGCAACTAATTATGTTCAATATTTTTATTTAATTTCGAGGCAATGATACTTCTTTTGTATTGGAGCGTTATTGTGCTAAATAGCAAATTAAGGGCCGACTGAGTTTTCAACAACTGAGAAAACTACCTCATTCAATAAACTGAAATTGAACATTGACTTCAAGTGTTGTGATTTATACAACCGCATAAAATTTTATTTCTTCCGAAAGAATACTACGCGAAGAAGTAACCACCCTATTTGATACTCTCTGCTAATGTAATATCACATTTTTTATCCTTATTTTCTAATCAATGGCAAAACACACTATTTGGGACATAACAGGGTTATCAGTTCAATTGGCAATCCAATATAATGAAGTTCACATTTTATTTTCTCACAGTAAATCATATTCTGTTTGGCTAAGTGTTCTATAAACTACAACTCTTCAAACCCAATGTTCAATTTCGGTTTATTGAATGATGTAGCTTTCCCCATGTGTTGAAAAATTAGTTAATCCTCAATTTTCTATTCAGCACAATAACGCTCCAATACACAAGAAGTATCATTGCCTCGAAATTAAATAAAAATATTGAACATAATTAGTTGCCTAGGCCAAGGCAGAGTTTTTATTTGTCCTTGTTGGGGTTTAAATGAACCCGGAAGATATTCGCAATCTAGCAAGACTAAAAATGTATAATAGGGTGCTTAAAAACCGTGTGGCATAAGATTCCTTGCGATTTTATTAACACAATTTTTGGGCTGCTTCCGAGACGCAATGGAGACGTAATAAAATTGTTCCAATGGTTCATCAATTATAAATGACTTAGTCACTATTTAATTAGCCAAAAATAATTTTAAATTTAGTTGATTTACTAATTATTTTTAAATTTTTCTGCATATCACAAATACTTATGCATCAAAAATATGAATCACAAATACTTTTCAATCAAGTTTAATTGAATTTATTTGCATTACAGTTATGAATTTATTTATGAAATTTATTTCAAATAAAACGTTATTTATAATTAAATTAAACAAGACAAAAAGAAAATCCATAAAAATAATTTTCATTGGTTTTATATTACAACAAACATAAACGTTACCTAAAATTTTCTCATCACAATGACTAATGCATCAGATAGTAGTTTTTGGCAATTAAATAATGTTAAATCATAATGTTTATTCTTCTGTAATGTTTAATAAATTTATATTAAATAAAATAAAATTATAAGATTGTTTCTTTTTTTTAATATTTTGAAGTTTTCTAATGTTTTTTTTTTTAATAAGGAAAAGCACTTTTTTTAAAAACGGCTAAGCGGATTATTTTAATTTTGATCTTAAATGATTCTTGAAAGGACCCCAAACAATACCCAATTTGAAATTTTCGAGTATGTTAAAGTCGGATTTAAAGTTCATTCAGGAACATCGTGACAGTTTATGTAATTAGAAAAGCGAAATTTAAATTCTATAGTGGTAAATTTAGTAGGTGTAATAAAAATATATAATAAAAAAATATAAAAAAATTATTTATTTTTATTTATTTTTTTAAATCACTGGATCAAATCAAATTTTCAACTCCCCTTTCATCAATCAATTTTGCAAAAATTTTAATTTTTTTTTTATTTTGTTGGTAATCCTAAGGCAATTATACAATTTAAATTCGGGTAACTTAATTTAAATTACAGTCTGTGACATAATATTTTCAAATTTAACTTAATTTTTCTTTCTTGTGATCGCCACAGTCTTCTATATGGTATCGGATATTTTATGTATTTGACATACATAGAACTCATGCGCAAGTCATATGCATATAAAACGTTTCAACCAGAGCATCCTGTTCTTCCCAAAATATCAGCGGATATTGGAGTGCGTCGTACGAACGGTGTATTGCCGAAATCGTACTCACAGTGCTGCCTCTACGTTCATTCTCCTGATGGTATTTTGTTGGCCTTGATGACGATTTGGTAGTTGTCATTTTTCAATTGTGGTGATACTCTTTTAAACAATTGAATAAGTTGATTTCGATTTTCTATACAATATTCCAACAATTTCACAATTGCTCGCTCTTCTGCCCGTTCGATGAAATTGTACTGGCACCTGGTTGTCACGCGTTCTTCATCACTACCCCATAAAATATATTTGGAGGTACTTCGGGTCCTCATTAGGCATCAGCATCAATGAACCAATTTTATGGTACATCTATGGCCTTGTATTTTTGACGTAGACTGAAAGTTGCATCCGCGTCGGATCTGTGATCGTGAATTTTTGTTGTTCCAAATGACGTCATTTGGAAGCAACAATTGAATTTGCGTATCTTGCGGAAAAACATTTTTTAAATCGTATAATGTGCCAGCTATAAGTGATTGTAAAGGTTCCGGAGTGGTAAGAGGTGGCAGTACAACTTATCCTGATGCGCAACAGATGCTGGGTGCTTCTTTGCGGAATTTTAATGTGTGATAATATTGGCATTGTTTGTCCATTGCACTGATGGCAATTTTATAATGCGCTTAATAAATGATTCGAACGAATGATGCACGTGTTAATGCGCGGCTCGTTTGCTATCTAGTGTGTGTCTATATTGCTTTGATGCGATGTGCTTGAGATTCTTGCGTACGTTTCTGTACTGCGCTGATTCTGTGTTGTTCATTTATTTGCGCAGTTTGTATGTGTGTTCTATTGCATTTCGTTGGCGTCCCGATTCTATATGCTGCTTGTAATATTAAGGTTTGACGTTCGCGGCATTTTACTAGAAATAATGATAATACACAAAATGATACATTATCACAATTAAAATAAAATCGAAATAAAAAAACCAATAAACAAATGAATCCAATTAAAGCTAAACTCACACGTTGCTAAATAAATAAAAACAAGGGTAAATTTACACAAATAAAGCTAAACTCGCACGATACTTATGCTCGTATATCCGTGAAACCCTTCTGATAAATTGTAGCATCAAGGAAACGTTTAAATCAGCACTTAAAAAAACGATGTTTGAATGTGGTATTTTCTCTAGATGCGTACGACGTCAATAGATTTGTTCACACTTTCATCTATTGAAAGCATGGAAAACTTGAAGATGAATAACGATTTTTTTCCCCATTTTTTAAAATTGCATTAAAAAATATTTATGGGGGGGGGGGAGGGGGGAGTATGGAAGTTAAAATTTGTGATTGTATGTACTTTTAAATGAGAAGTCTCAAGCGCCACCTATCGGATCCAAAACTATCCTCTATCTTTTAAGCTTGAATTAACCATTTACATTATACATACTGTTAAAGTTAGCCGAAAGTTGCCAGCCGAAAGTGAAAAATCGATAATGCAGATTGAATTACTCCAGCCGAAAGTTTACAGCCGAAATTAAAAAACGATAATGCAGATAGCGTTATCCCAGCCGAAAGTAAAAAATCGGTATTGCAGATTGTGTTATCCCAACCGAAAATAAAAAATTAAATTAATATCGATCGGTAATGTTTAGCCTAAAAAATACTAATGCCCGGTTTCACAAAAAAACAGAGCAATCTCCAGTTAGTTAATATTTTATCTCTTTCTTCTTTTCAGAAATTGTGATTTATTTCATAATACAAATTCAACGCATGCTAATTTTTTTCTCTTTTTTACATGAAAATTTTAACTGGAGAGCTAAATATTTAGCTGCCCAATTTCGTCCAGCTAAATAATTAGCTGGAGGCTAAATATTTCTATGTAAAAAAAATATAGGATCAACTTGCATTGAATTTTAATTTGGAAACAAAACGCATTTTCATAAAAGAAGAAAGAGTGGAAATATTATTTAACTAGAGATTGGCTATTTTTTTGTGAAACCGGGCATAAGGAATGTAAGGATGCAAGATTATTATTGAATACCTTTGTTATTATTCTTATACGGCAAAACCTGGCTGCAGTTCCTCGTGGAAAATTATGGAAAACTCGAGAAACCCAAAAAAATATTTTAATTGGAATAAAAACCGCCTCTAGAATGGTATGTCTGGAGATGTATTTTATTGATGTGACTTGTCAATAGCTATCGCAGGGAAAAAATTCAGTTCAAGTTTCCCGTCAGAAATCGTGGAAAATTCGATTTTCTAAAATCATTAGAAAATTTATATAAAATCAGCCTCTAGAAGTCACATCAATAAAATACATCTCCAGACATAACACTCTAATGGTTTTTGGAAAATCGAATTTTCCGCGATTTCTGACGGGAAACTTGAACTGAATTTTTTCCCTGCGATAGCTATTGACAAGTCACATCAATAAAATACATCTCCAGACATAACACTCTAGAGGCTGATTTTATTCCATTTTTGTGAATTACAGTCACTAATCATCGTATATCAAACAGAAATTCAGGTGGATGAAAATCTAGGTGAAGTTTTGGTGTTTAATTGAAATAACAATATTTTTTTGCACGCTTTGTAAGGAATGAGCTCATGCTCAAAATAGAGCGTGGCAAAAGTAGTAAATTTATATGTATGTAATTCAAAAAACAAAGCGTTTGACTCTGTGAATTACGTTAAACTATTTTATAAACTAGGTAATTGTAGTATCTATATTATCGACATTGTATTGTTAGACTATGCTACTGACGATGATGAGTACAAGCGCATGAAAATGTTTACTGGCATTAGTAGCGGCGGCGAGAGGTGAACAATATAGATATTGGATTTTATGTATGTTTGGGCAATCCAAGAGGGTGGTTCGCAGTAATAAAATATATTATATGTGCTAAAGGGTGTTTCATTTTCTACAATTGGCGACGAGGATATTATCAAAGCAACCTTGATTATACAAGCCATAATCTAAAAAACGAAGCTTTTTTAAGGGAATTAGAAACGACGAAAAAATCAAAATTTCCATAGTAAAACACATAAAACATATGGGAAATCACTTTTTTTCTTAAGACAAATTTGTCAATGAAAACGTTACAAATTCTTAATTATGATTTCTGAAAGATTTTCATAAATGTTTGAATTTCAACATATATAAATCTCGTTTAAGTAAATCGTTTTCATTTTCCTGTAATAATTGATTTATTTAAACCAAAATATAAAAAAAGTTCATAACAATAGCTTTCTGGTCAAATTAAAAGGAAAAGCTTACTACAAATCGTATGCATTAAGTCAATATACATAGATGGCAGTGGGTAGTGAACATTTTGAAAAATCGCAGCAATAATTGCGACCTGGGGAAATTTGAGTTCAAAAATTGTAGGAAAAGCATAACAAATTCAGAAAATATTAAGAACGTGTGATAATTTTGTGATTAAACAATTCTTTTTCGTATTTTTCTATATAAATCTGAGACATCTAACGCGCACTAGTAAAACTAAAGAAAATTTAGCAAGTATTATTTTAATTCGTCAGAGCCAACTTTGATGTATTTTTCAAAATGAAAGTTCGAAAAATATATTTTAGAAATAATTTAATTTTATTATTTCTGCAGTTAATATTTACTTAATACCAATAAACCCTTCCCGTATTATGCTGCTAAAGGTATGTAGAACACTTTTGTATAAAAATTTTGTAACATTTTTGCTTTTTTCAATGAAAAGTTTGAAGCTAAAAAACACCAATTTTACTATGGATTCCTATGGAAATTAGTGAAAAGTTATTCCACTAAAAAAGCTTCTAAAAAATACGTCATAATGATTATGGCTCTATACTCTAGAAGGCTCTGATATTATACATAAATTATATATTAAAAAAAAATGGATGACAAAATTCTCAAAAATGAAGCACCAGTTAGCAAAGGTAACTTTGTTTTTTAGAAATTATGGAAATCGAAAATAATGAAAAAATTAAGAGCTATTAACTGAGTGGTAAAAAAAAATTAATAAACGGCCTGTTTGAAAAAAAAGGGAAAAATGGAAAATAGATAAAGGCTGGTGAAGTTATTTAAATGCTATGTGCAGGAAAGGGATGATTAACTGTGTGATAAAATTATTAAATAGCCTGTGTGGCAAAATATAAAATAAAAGAAAAGCCGGTGAGGTTATTTTGGATGATGTGTGCAGAGGGATATAATCCATAAGTAATTTATTAGTTTGCAATGGAAAACCGTGCTGATTGGGAAATTTTCATCTAGAGAAACGTTGTAAAGGTTAAATGAAATAACTGCATTCAAGAATGTATGAATGTAATAGAAATGAATGTCACAGTATAGCATGTTGAGAGTGAGGCAGTTGTTTGGATTGTTTGGTTAACTGGAAATTTAACTGTGTGTTGAGAGAAAAAAAGTTTAAAATTTTTGAAATTGATCGATATACAAAAAAAAAGCAACGTGCAAGTTCATGCTCAACTCGCAAAATAATTATGTGAAAACCTTTAACTATTGAATCATTTCAAGTCTCTTCAATGGGCCTGAGAAACCAATGTATTATTTAAATTACTGTACAATTTTGGTTTAAAAAGTCAATAATTTATTCTATTTTGGATTTGTCATTACAAGAACAAAGACCACGGGACGTGGTAGTTACGCCGCTGCAAGGAAAATAGTACGCGCTGCACCGCACCATGCGAATTATCAAACAGGCCCTTTAAATCACTTATGCTGAAAACAGATGTGCATAATTTATGCATGTAATGATGTAAGCAGATATGCACTCGAAACATATGTGCTGCATGCAGTTCTATACTTTTTGACATTTATTTGTTACACATTTAATTTTAGTTTAGTATTTTTTTATGAGAATGATGCCATATTTTGTCACAAATTAATTAATTGTTGTCCTACCTTATGGCACTTGCCACAAAAAGTTTATTTTCTTTCAACAAATTAAAAAAATCGATTGCATAAAATAAAAAGTATACAAATTGTACGAGATTTGTCTTCTTTTAAGTAATGTAGCCTAAAAAAAAATTAAAAAAAATTGGGGTGTGGCCAACACACGAGTTTCATTTACGAACACCGAATTTTGAGAAACTTATTATGCAAATTTCTTGCAATTTTTTTTGTTTTCATTTTTTGGAAACATTTTGTATTAAGTAGTTGTTTTTACACCTTATACTTTCTAAAATATTTGCAAAATAAATTTTCTGGCCCAAGGGAGTGGCCACTTCCGGTTGACCGATTTGGAGTAAAATTCGCTTTGATCTCCCAATTTATAAAAAAGCTTAAATCTGAAGTTTCAGTTCGATTGGTTAAGCCATATGGGATGTAGAGAGGACACAGACTGACAGACAGACGGACAGACAGACATCATTTCGAAACCCACTTTTTCGGACTCAGGGGACCTCAAAACAGATAAATCTTCAATAATCTCAAGGTCGAAAATTTTCATGATTACTATACTTTATTTTACTTACGTAAAAGAAAGAAATAGAGACAACTTGCATAATTATGCATGTCATGCAGAATACATGTAATTGATTTCATAGGCACTAGTGCATTCTAATTTTGATGCAGGCGAATTATGCTCATCTGTTTCTCAACACTACACATGCATAATTTTTGTACCTTTTCATTTTAATTTGACGGAAATTGTAATTCGAATTATATAGTATGCAAGTTCGGTTCATTTTGTGGTCATTTTTCTAATATATAATTTGTAATTTCGGTCAGACCGGAATTTCCGTTCCTTTCTTTACATGAAATTTTTGAATTACCCCCGCTAAAGATATTTTCACATAAAAAAATATAGAATGTTATGTACACAGGGGATTTGAAGGAAAATAATGCTGGGGCAGCTAGGTGGGAAGTTGCTCGGGGGATGCAAGCCGATAGGCTCCGTAACTTGCAGCTTTCCGCAAGTGCTCGTGTTACCTCCTCGTGGTGGCTGCTGGTAACTAGATTGCTGATTTTTTCGGCTTCTAGGCCAAAACACGGCGCTTAAGGAGTCAACCTTAAACAAATCACTGGGCTGGGTTAAGGTGTTATTCGTACCGTGCCGATAACCGGCCAGGCTGAGGGCCCAGTCTAAAAACTAGCTCAGTCGCAAACGGTGGATCCGGATACCTGGCGCCCTCCGGATTAAGTAGCCTTGTCTGTGTATTGCGGATCTCTGCACAGATGGACACTCTTTTCTCCGCTACTCGTGGGACCAAATATGGGAGACCAAGGAACAAAACAAACAAAAGAGTCCGGTTCTCTTACAAAACCGGAAAAGGTAGAGAAGGAGACTCGGGTCTTTAGGCCTATCTCTAAACCTGCCAATAAACAACGGGACAAAAGCTTAGATGAGGCTGGTCCCTCCACTCGGGCCACCAGGCCTGAGCAAAGAATTATAATTCGGAACCAAAGCACCAATGAAGCTGGTTCCTCAAAACCAACATATAATACTAGGAGAAAGGCATGGAGGGCCCTGGAGAAGATAAATAATATCCCTCCAGAAGACAGGTCGGAGAAAGACAAAGCTACGCTTGTGTGGGCGAAAAAAGTCACCGAACAGATGTCGGAAGGTCCTTCAGCCGGCTTAAAGATTAAAAGGAACAGATCTCAGGAGGATAGTCCAAAGATCGCAAAACGAACTAAGCTCCATGCTACCGAAATGAGGCCTTTTAACGAGGTACTCAAGGATCAGCTAGTTGTGGCAGTTGTTGACCAGTCCCAGGAGGATGGCAGTATCACGCCCGCCAATTGGAGAAAGGTGGAAAGGGCCTTAACCACCATTTACCTGGATATCCTTGCAGAAAACCCAGGACCTGCTCCGACTTGTCGGGATGCGGGTTGGCACAGGAACCAGGTGAAACTGACTGCATGTGTGGATCAGAGATCTCTTCTGCTCTACAAGAAGGCAGTGGAAAGACTAGGCGAGGTATGGCCCGGAGCCAGCCTTGCTGTTAAAGCTAGAGAAGAAATCCCCTGTAGGCCAAGAGCCAGGGTGTGGATTCCTTCGGAGCCTAGCGATCCAAAGGTGATACTCCAGTTGTTGCAGGTTGGCAACCCAGATTTGCCAACGCACAACTGGAAAGTTGCTAAGCTCGAGGAGCCACGGGCCGACTACAGGTCGGCCGTCATAATTCTAAACAGAGAGTCACTGACTGCGCTGGAAAAAACAAATGGTATGGTAAGCTATGGTTTCAGTGCAGTCACACTCAAAATCTACAAGAAGGATGCGGACAAGCCGGAGGCTCCGGAATCTGAGGAAGCTGCAGGAAGCTCATCTGGGCTCCTTCAAGACGGGAACAGCCTGGTGGAAACCATCTCCACGGATACGGAGATAACAATGTCCTTGGAGTCATTAAGAGGAATCTCAGAGGACTTCACATCATCAGGGGAGGACTCTGGTGATACAGTGGTAGGGAAGGAAGTCTAAGAATGGTGACGTTCTTGCAGATTAACCTACACCACTTAAGGGCAGCATCAGCTGCTCTACTTTTAAAAATTGGAAAGGAAGGGACGGATATTGTCTTGATCCAAGAACCTTGGGTGGCTGGTGACCGGGTACTTGGACTCAAGACACCCTGTTATAGATTAATGCACACGGAACAAGAAGGTAGGGTTCGGTCGTGCATTCTCGTTAAAAATAATATAAATTGTTTTCTGCTATCAAATTTCAGCAATGAAGATGTGGCAGCGGTCAGCATTGAGGTCAATAAACGAAGCCTCTGGCTAATATCAGCCTACCTAGCCTATGATGCAGTGAACATTCCACCAGTCATTCTGGGTGAGGCAATTTTGGAGGCTCAGAAGCGTAAGGTTGGAGTCATCCTTGGGAGTGATGTAAATTCTCATCACACAATCTGGGGAAGTACGGACACAAATGAAGGTGAGTTACTCCTTGATTACATTCTAAGTACTAACCTTCATATATGTAACATAGGCAATAAGCCGACTTTTATAAATAGAAATAGACAGGAGGTATTGGATATTACACTTGTCTCAAACTTTTTGACGACCAAACTATTAAATTGGAAAGTTTCGGAAGACCACTCTTTTTCTGATCACTGTTATCTTCAATTTGAAATGAGCTTGGTCTTTCCGAACAGCCCTCTCTACAGGAACAGGAGGAAAACCGACTGGGATATTTTCAGAACTATTCTGGGGAATTCACTACCAGTGCAGGTGCCTGAACCTCCAAAAACTACGGTAGAACTCGATGGATTAGTGGACGAACTGTCCAGCGCTTTTAATGAAGCGGTTTTAGGCTCTTGCCCTCTTAGCAGGCCTAGGGGCAAATCTCGGCCACCTTGGTGGTCAAAGGAGATTCAACAAATACGTCAACGGTGCAAGAGACTCTTCAAAACAGCAAGGAAAACAAAATCCGCTGTAAACTGGGACTCCTATAAGGAAGTCCTCAAAATTTACAAATATCAGCTAAGAAGCGCAAAGAACAGATCTTGGAGACTATACTGTGGTAAAATTCAGGAGTCTTCAGAGATGTCCAGGCTTCGCAAAGTACTATCTACTAGTCCATCCATCCCAAGCTTCCTTCAAAGGCCGGATGGAGCATGGACCACAAATAGTATGGAATCGCTGGAACTACTATTGGAGACTCACTTTCCTGGTTGTTCCGAATCTGCACCTACTTTATCAGTAGGTAAAAGGGCAAGCAGCCTCGTAGGTCAAATTATTAGCAGAAGAAAGATTCTGTGGGCTATAAGCAGTTTTAAACCATACAAGTCACCAGGGCCTGATGGTATTATCCCTGCGGATATACAAAAAACTACGGATCTAACCATTCCCTGGTTAGAGGTAATTTTTAGAGGCAGCCTAGAACTATGTCACATTCCCAGTAAATGGACGGAAGTGAAGGTTGTCTTCATACCTAAGGCGGGAAAACGCTCACATTGCAGTCCCAAAGACCTTAGACCAATCAGCTTGTCTTCTTTCCTGTTTAAAATACTGGAAAGACAAATAGAAGCTCATATTAGAGGCACGATTGTGCCGGAAAAGCTGTCCAAATCTCAACATGCCTATTGCAAGGGGAGATCTGTAGAAACTGCTCTTCATTCTCTCACATATTTCATTGAAAAATCTTTCGAATATGGAGACTACGCGATGGTAACCTTTTTGGACATTGAGGGAGCCTTTAACAACGTGCTAACAGGGGCTATAACTCGGGCACTTTCGAATCTAGGAGTGGAGGATTCTCTTAAGGACTGGATAGATCAGATGCTAAGAGGCAGAATCATAAATGCCAGTCTGGGGAAATCCTCCGCCAGAAGATTTGCAAGCAGAGGCACGCCGCAGGGTGGCGTACTGTCCCCCCTTCTCTGGAACTTGGTCATAAATGATCTGTTGCTGAGGCTGGAGGATACTGGCTTCAAGGTGGTTGCCTATGCGGATGATGTCGCTATTGGCGTTCGGGGAAAATATCCCGGGACACTTAGCGAGCTTATTCAAAATGCTCTGGGCATTCTTTCATTATGGACCAATGGTTGTGGGCTAAGTGTGAACCCACAGAAAACCGAATTGGTTCTCTTCTCTAGGAAATATAAAATTCCTCATGTCGATCCTCCTACTTTAAATGGTTTCAACTTGGCTTTTACAGGTGAAGCAAAGTTCTTGGGTCTCGTCTTAGACAGTAAATTAAACTGGAAACCGAATATTACGGAAAGGGTAAAGAAAGCTACGGTAGCGCTATACTCCTGCAAAAATGCAATTGGGAAAGGTTGGGGGCTGGATCCCCACATGGTCCTTTGGCTATACACAGCAGTAGTTAGACCCATTCTTCTGTATGGGGTAACAGTTTGGTGGCCTGCTCTGGACAAAACTGTCAACCTAAAGTTGTTGACAAAAGTTCAGAGAACAATCTCTCTGTGGATCAGTGGTGCAATGAGGAGCACATCCACTCAGGCACTGGAGACTCTGCTATTTCTAACTCCTCTAGATATCATGGGAAAACAGTGGGCAGCTAGCACTGCCATACGACTGAAATCCACCTTAATGTGGACCTGTAATAACACAGGGCACTCATCTATACTTTGTAACAAAGGGCTTCCCAAGACCACCGACTATACTGTCCCGTCACTATCTTTTGATAGAAAGTTCCGGACTATTATACCATCTAGAGAGGACTGTATGATGGATACAGTTTTGGAACCAGGAGTTTTGAACTTCTTCACTGATGGTTCAAAACGGGATAGAGGAGTAGGGGCTGGGGTGTTCTGCGAGGAACTCATGTTAAACCTCTCCTTTCGTCTCCCTGACTACTGCAGCATTTGTCAAGCTGAGGTAACTGCGATAAAGGAAGTCGCGGACTGGTTGAGGTATAATGTAATATCGACTAGTGATATTCGCATATATACGGACAGTCAGGCAGCCATTAAAGCGCTTCAATCACACCTTCTCACGTCGAAAGTAGTCCAGAGCTGTCTCTCATCTCTTAACGAGATGACAGATCAGTTCAACATCCATATCATATGGGTGCCAGGACATTTCGTTAGTACGGGGAACATGAAAGCCGATGAACTGGCTCGACGTGGTACAACGGACCACATTTCAAACAGCAAAAAGGATATTGAAATTCCTCTTGCGGTATGTAAACTGCTGCTTCAGGAGGAAGCCAGTAAGTTGACGAAAGACAGATGGTCAAATAGTACCTCATGCGTAATAACTCGGCAAATCTGGCCAAAGTTGAACTTGGCGAGATCCAAACAGCTGATCTCACTTCAGCGGAGTCAGATCAGTGTGGTTGTTGGAGTGATTACGGGGCACTGTCTCATAGGCAGACATGCAAGTAGACTTGGTTTCTTCTCACATGACTACTGTCGTAGTTGCGAAGACGAAGAGGAGGAAGAGACAGTACTTCATCTTCTTTGCACCTGTCCTCGTCTGGCACAAAACAGACTGAATTTTCTAGGGGCACACCTTTTCAACGACCTGGCGGAGCTCAGCGAGAAGGACGTCAGGAGTATCCAGCGCTTCATAGCAAGCTCAAAGTGGTTTCAATGAGTTGGAGGAAAAATTTTTAATTTGTGGTATGGCTACGGACCTTTTTGTGTCTATGCCTGGTCCTGGTGGACCGCCACCCAAACCTAACCTAACCTAATGCTGGAAACACATGAGCAGAATTTCTGCTAGCATCGCTGTCGGCAGAAATTCGCGTGAACTACATGAGCGTCTTTTTTGACAAGCAGAATTTAAATTTGTGGTATTTATTTGGTACTTATTTAGTTTTAATGTAGAATTTTTTTAAATGAATGATTCCTTATTTTGTCACAAACTAATTAATTTGTATCCTCCATTTTGGCACTTGTCACACAAAACTTATTTTCTGTCAACAAATTTAAAAATTTTATTGAAAATATTAAAAAGTATACAAATTGTACTAGATTTGTTTCTTTTGCGTAATATATGCTACTGATTCGCAGCAAAATTAGAAATAGAGACATGAAGCAGAATTCTACATGACAAGCAGAATACATGTATTTCAATTCATTTAAATTTGCGTATTCTAATTTTGGTGTTTACAGAATTCTGCTCATTTGTTTCCAGCATAGCGTCTTTTTCTAACGCATCACGCAGAATTTCTATTTTATTTACGGTCGAGTTGTCAGAGTGGTGTTGTTTTTATTGTGCGTTACTAAAAAATTGAAAAAGTTAATTTAAACTGCACAGCTTAATAAAATATGATTATTTTAATAAAATTATTTTGCTATATTTATGCTATTGCGCATATTTGAAGGTAATAAAACGGTGTTATAATGAAAAAAAAAATAGGCGCATGTGGAGGTGACCAATTTTTACTGAAAACGAGAGGGAATTGCACGGTTTTTTTCAAAATTATTTTTAGTAATTAAAGAAAAAGACGAAGAGCAGTTTCGGAAAGCCACACGTATGAGTTGCCAAGAATTTCAAATTTTGAACAATTTGTTAAAATCATATTTGCAAAAAGAAGATCATGTCAGAAATTTAATTGTCACAGAATGTCGATTGGTGTTAACATTAGTGTAAGTAACATTTACGAGATCTTTACTATTAATTACGTTTAATATTGTAAAATTGCGCGAAATGATATTGGAAGTGTGTGAGATTATTTGGGATAAATTGTATGGCATTTACTTATCCCCACCCACAGAACAAAAGGAGAAATATTGCGGATGATTTTTTTGTAAACACCAAAATACCAAATGTTGTTGGAGCAATCGACGGCAAACACATCCACATCAAATGCCCACAACACGCTGGCTCTTTGTATTATAATTATAAAAATTATAACAGCATAGTGCTGATTGCTGTATGCGACAGCAAATATATGTTGTCTGCCGTGGATATTGGAGCATATGGGAGCCAGAGCGATGGTGGAATACTGCAGAAAAGTGCAGTTGGTGATCAAATTTTAAAGGGTAACATCAGTAGTCCAAACCCAAGGGTATTGTGAAATACAAACGAAGAGTTCCCTTATTACTTCATCGCTGACGCCTCTTTCCCTTTGTGGAAGAATTTAATGCGGTCATATCCTGGCCGGCAACTTCCAAGAGACAGGGACGTTTTAAATAAAAGACTCTCCTCAGCACGAGTGTAAATTGAAAATACATTTGGTATTTTAACCGCCAAATTTCGAGCCCTAACTAACTCGTTAAACGTATGACCACAAGCCCGACGACATAATATAGGCAACAATCTCCCCCTGTTACAGCGCACAATGTCTGATTAATAATCATTTCAATCAGTCGCTTCAATCCACAGGTATCACATTCACAGGGAGGGGAAATTACTTGCGGATGAGTCCCGTTGGGCTCGCTCATCCGAACATTCACTTTGCACCACACAATTTGTTCACACGCGAGCAATTTAATAAACCAAAACAACGCACATACTCACTTATCCTGGCATTTGGCATACCAACAAAACAAACATGACATAAAGTAAAACGAAACCACAAACCAAAATAAATAAAACTTTATAAATTAATTAATCTCGTCTCAATTTCTATAGCGACATCATGTCTCTTGCAGTGTTGGCCGTCAATTAAACATTTTGTGCGCAGATAAAAATGATGATGTAAAAATAATAAATAAATTTTGTTAAATAAATAAATTAAATAATAAATTAAATTTTACAAATAAATTAACCTTAAAATTAATTTAAACAAAGTTTCATAAATATAAAATATATTAAAAATAAATTCGATTAAATTGCATTGTGTGTGAATCATTTATATAACATAATTTAACTTTTTTGTCCAACCAGTTGTTCGGAATGCATCCAGAGGTCCGAGTGTCTAAATGTTTAAAAATGAGTCCACTATGGAATCTTTTTAAAATATTAGCTTTGCTAAACAATTGCATTTCAGATAATTTAATAATAGGCATTTTTGGTGCTTTTTCAGATGCTGAACATTTTAGTAAACGAACAATATTATGTCCAATAAATGAACTGTCACAAATGGTAAATTTAGGTGTGTTAGGTAAACGAGAAGATGGCGTCAAAGTTTATCTTGACTCATTCTAAAATGATCTTGAAATTCATCTGACGAGTATGACGATATTGTTTTTTTCCTAATAATAACCATTCTATACCGGCTCCTGCACAACTATCTACATATCTTCTTTAAAAACTTTAACACTATCACTTACGACACCCACTATTTGCCCAATATTGGATTCAAATGAATCCAATGTTATATGTTATGGAAATATTTTGCCTTTCTATTTTGATACTTCAATTTAAAGATAAAGTCCAATCTTACAAACTTAAAAACGTTCGAACTTTGGATCAAATATATTTACTGCAAAGAAAAATGTACTATATTTAGCTGGACAAATTGAGCAGCCATACCATGAAGCGATGAGATACCAAAACCTACTGTAACGTTTTTTTTACTTATAGCAATTACAAAATATAACATCGCTGCGCTATACTAAACGCGGCCAATGATTTAAATTAATTTTGGGTACCTACTACCCACCCTGAAATAATGTTTTAAAATTTCTGAGTATTTCTTTCCAAAACGCATTTTTTTATTATACGACCTGACGCCAGTTAACAAAAAATACTAATTTACGTACTCTCAATTGAAAACCAAATATTGCACCAAGTTTATATCCAATGAATCAATGATTTACTTTTCTTACAACGTATGTAAACCGCGTTTCTAATATCTGACATTTAAACTGTTACTAAATTGATGCCGGAACCTTAACTAAATATGACTTTTCGATATTTTGTTTCTTTTCGCACGAAAAAAATATTCTTGAGCATGTGCATTTATTTTCTTTACAAGCTTTGCAATAAGTATCGTAGTAATTTGAATCAAATTTATGTTGAATGCCTGCCTTACCTCAAAATGAGGCTTAAATTGCATCGTAAGTGCCTCGCTGAATGGTAAATAAGCATGCGCATTATTTAATTGCAACTTTACATCGCATAATTAAGGTAATGATCGTATGAAATATATTTTTGATGTATGTCTTACATCAAAATAAGATGTACATAAACTAAAATCATATATGCCTCGACGCAAAGCTTGCGTGTTGTCGAATTTCATGGCAAGATTTTCAGCTGTGCATAGGTGCATTGCAGGACTTAGACAAAATGATTTCTTGATAGTCAACCAAATAATCTTATTGATTTTAATACAGACAAACTTCTCTTGCTATTATTTGTTTGAGCATAAATTACACAGAAATGAGGGTTTTCCTTGAGTTTTTAATTTAATGAATATAATTCGCTAGGTCAGTACGTTCTTGCCTCCAGGACTGTGGAGTCGGAGCCGGGGCCGGAGTCTGAGCGGAGGAGTTTATGTTTATTTTCATAGTCTTACCTAAGTCATCTTATCATCGACTATTTTTCATCTAGCGATTGAACCGACGACCTTTGTAAATTGACGCTGACACGCTATCGTTCAGTTACTGCTTGCTTGCCAAATAGCAATAGCTTTTTGAGCAAATAAATAACATTGTTTCGCGGAAATGAAAAGCTTACTTGCTTTAAGCATAGTCGGAGCCGAAGCTGGAGTCGAATATCGAACATTTTTTTTTTGAATTCCACAGCCCTGCTTGCCTCATATACTTAATGTATGAAGTAAGAATTGTATTTTTATAGTTTGGTCGTAGCTCTACCTGATGAGTGGACCGAACTTTTTGTTCGTGCAAGCTTGTCAGTACGAAACCAAACTACCACAGAGAAAACTCAAGGAAAAGTTTTCATTTTTTGGAGTCGATATACTTTGTATTGATTCTCGGGTTAAAGTACGGGAGGATTTTGATGTTTCTACTTTTTTGATTGACTAAACTTTTGAGTTATTGGCTAATTTTGGGGTTAAATAATCAAACAAGTGATTGAGCAATCGACGCAATATAGCACGTAATTTTGAGTGGCATGTCTGATCGCTTAGCAAAACAAACAATAAAATATGTCAGTTATAACTTGTAATGCTAGTGTAGCATAGCGACGACATTCGTAACAATATACTCAAGTATTCATGATTTGAGCAGTATACTCGTAAATTTTAGAATTAACCTAAATTTTGAATAAATTTTCAACAAGTTTTTGACCAAATATATTCAGGTTGAAGGAAACACCATTAATGAACTACTTACTGATCTAGAGTATAAAGTCGGTGTTTTTAAGGTTTACTAGTTTGTAAGAATTTAGGTCAATATCATCAAATCAAGTATTATAAAATAATAAGTTAGACCATATACCCTTGAATCTTCTCTAAACTTGTAATACGATTAAAGTATAATTTCCACCTTCACAAACAAGATGAAAAATGTCACGATTATCTGAAAGTGTAACATATTTTAATTGTTATATTTTGCTCTTTTTCGTTTTAGTTAGTTTCGTTTTTGAATAACACGTTAAGTATTCGAACTTATAGATAAAGATCATGACCACATAAAAACGAGTAAAACGTAAGCTTCTGCGTGGGATCTCAACAACCTCTCTTTATTTAAATAACACAATCTAATCGTAGTAATAAAAATTCTTCTAATCACTATACATATTACAAAACTCGTATAGCGTTTTGACACATTCGACAAATATTTTGTAAGAAAAACTCAATTATCATCCATCTGTCTATTATAGATGTTTTGTATCTAGGTATTACTTACTTCAGTATAATTTAAATCAATAAACACATATTTGTTATTTCCTATTTACAATTTCGATAAACCAATAGAATTTATCTATCATTTACATATTTCGCAGCCTCTTACATGAGTATATAGTATACATACATATACAAACAATATCATGAAGGCATTGAAACTAAAAGAATTTCCAATGGAGAATTAGTAATTATATTGAAAAGCGAAAATACTATTAAATATATACTGTAATAAAAATAACAATAGTAATGATTTTAATGGACATAACCTTAGTTATCGACTTAATTGAAATGATTGATTTTCGTATACGATCGTTTAGTTTAAGCGGGGTTCCTATTGTCTAGTACGAGATATACATCTCAGGCGAGGTTTTTTTTAAAGATATTGAAATTCACGATATTCGTGATTATTAATTGAGAGATGTTCTACAATTGATAAATACAATAAAGAAACCGTTGGGGAATTTTTTTGCAAATCACCTTGAAGGTGATTATAACTATTATTATAACTTTATTGTATTGTAAACAGGAATTGGGAAAATTAACCGGAAACAAATTTATATGATTTAATTGAAAATTAACAATAATTATATTAGCAGAATTACATCTAGCTATAGTTTGAATTTTTTTTTCCTTATCTCATCTCATTTCTTAAAATAGAACTACACTAAGCTATTCTAAATCATGTAATTAAAAATTACCTTGATCGTGTTGTTGCCTGCGTTTAAAATTCACACTTCGCGCAGTTATTCAAATAAATCAACATGAATTCATTTAACACTTGCTTGAACAAAAATTTGGATTTACTTTTATTATGTACGTCGAAATCTAAAGTAGCTTAAAACAACACTTTGCATTTACATATAAAAAAACAACAAAAAAGATAAAATGCCGAGTTTATCGCTTATTTATGCGGTTTTATTTTGTGTATGCTAAAAATATTTTGATGAATGAGTTTTAAAAATAAAAACCAAAAAGATTTTGCCATTGCTTCGTATAACGATTAATATTTTTCTTAAATTCAGTAGGAAATAATAAAACTAAAAAAATAAAATAACTTTGAATATTATTAAATTATGTCATGAACACTAAAATTATAGTTTATGGATTTACTAGAAATTATAGTTATTTTATAGCAGGTGTTTTTGTTTTTCATGTTAAACATGCTATTTTGTCGGTTTAACAAAATTTAATAATCATAATTAACCAACATTTCACCGCTTCATAATTTAATGGTTGTTTAGCTCGCAAATGTAGTGCTCGGCAAGTACGTGTTATAGTGCGTTCAAAAGCTACCATGTTATTTACACCACCTTCCGGGTATACAAAGAAAAGTTAAACTGGAGGAGGACTCGAAAGAAGTAAATATTATGGTGCAGGCAAACGGATACCCAGTGATGACCGCAATGCTTTAAAAATAATGAACTCTGAAAACCTGTTCGTAAGATGTTTCATAGTGCAATGATTACCAACGTTCTCAGCTAGAAGTGTTGAGATAGATAATGAAGAACTCCGTGGAAAACATTGAGTAATATTGATAAAATTACATCCGAGTAAATTAACAAAGTAAAATCTCCTAAGATAGAAAATGACAAGCTGCAAAATTCTTTACAAAATCAGATGTATAAAACCAAAATCATCAAAATATTCCCGATCGGGAAAACCAACCTACCAATATTAAGGAAGAGGCACCACCACCAATCAACATTATTTACATAACTGAATATACCGATGACTACAAAAGAATACAGAGTTGCAGCACTGAACAATAATATTATGGAAAATCAATACAATAAATATTGAAACTTATAGAGGCTTGGCTGTACAAGAAGTCTTCACCCAACCTGTACAAGGTACGATATAATGAAATACCTTAAGTACCAGGGCTTCAAAATAAAAGATGCTGTAAATATCTTCAAAAAAGGGAAACCCGTTAATGGTCATTATAACTTATATCATTCCATTCATCCAGTGGGAAGAGCAATAGGTGATTTGGCGTTACTAATAAAAGAAAATATAAAACACCATGTAGAAACAAAAATCGAAGAAGGAACAATGCAAGTCACTGCTGTAAGGGTTCACATTAAACACAGACAGCTTACTGTCACCGCAATATACTGTCCTCCCCGGCATTACTTGAAAAACATAAACTACATTAAACTATTTAAATCGCTAGGACGAAATTTTATTATTGGAGGTGACTTTAATGCGAAAAACACCTATTGGGGATCTAGACTTACGACGTCAAAAGGTAAAGAATTGTTTCAAGCATGGCAGACATCAAAATGTTAATTTTACTCTAGTAGTTCCCTGACATACTGGCCCAGTGACGAAGATTAGATACTGGACCTAATCGACTTTTATGTAGCAAGAGCAAGAGGTATATCTCAGGAATACATTCACATTGAAAACAGCAATTGTCTAGTATCGGATCACTATAATCGGGTTATCATGACAGTCGGTGAAACGTTAATTCAAAGCGAAAGTACACCCGGATTAACAAATTCAAAAACAAACTGGGATCTCTCTCTTTCGTGAATTAATGGAGGAAAAAATCAATCTCCAGGTACCGACAAGAAATTCTCAACAGTTGGAAGAAGAATTGGAACAATTCAATGAAATAATTCACTATGCTTTGTTGGCACCCGCACGCACCCCCATTTTACAAAACAAGAAGATGCTTAGCATATCCTACCCAATGGAAGTTAGAGGGTTGGTAAGAGAAAAACGACGAGCTCGTAAAACATGCCAAATTAATCGAACATCGGAGAACAAAACAATTCTTAACAATTTATGTAACAGTCTCAAATCCCTTCTTAAAGAAGTTAAAAATGAATCAATCAGCAGATATCTAGTTAGCCTAACTGATGAAAAAAATTCTGATTACTCACTGTGGAAGGCGACGAAGGGACTTAAAAGACCCAAAATGCAAGTGCCTCCACTTAAACAGGATAATGGAAGCTGGGCAAGAGGTCACAAAGAGAAGGCTAATCTGTTTGCGGTGTATTTCCAGGAAACCTTCCAACTACTACCAAGATAAACTGCCAATGAAAATATAATATCAATTTACAAGCTAGATGAGTTTGACATACAGCCAGTAACTCTCAAAGAATTAAAAGAAAAAGTGAAAAGTAAGATGAATGTTAAAAAAGCCACAGACAAAGGATTTCTTAAGCTAGTACACATAATCAATGCGACGCTTCGGTTAAAATATGTCCCGCATCAATGGAAAGTAGCAGAAGTAATCATGATACCAAAACCTGATAAACCACCTAACGATAAAAAATCACAGAGGCCAATTTCTCTGCTGCCAATTATGTCAAAACTCTTTGAAAAATTATTACTAAAGAGATTTAAACCAATAATTGAGGACCGACAACTAATTACTCCACATCAATTTGGATTCAGAGAAAAGCATTCTATAATTGAATCGTTTATTCTTGAAAGGGCTCCTGTCCACTTTTTGTCAAAATTAGTATTATGACGGTTTTGTATCACAGACACGTATGTATATACGTTTTATGACAAGACGAAATTACCATATGGTTAATGGAACGGTACCTACCTTGCAACAAAAAAATCATTTATTTCTAGAAAGGTCTCATGTCAAAAAAAAATTTTTTTTTTTACCTGAATAATTTGAAAAAGTGGACATGAGCCCTTTTAAGAATAAACGAATCAATTGAAGAGTCTATACACCCAAAGAACGTTAGAACGTCTGCTCAAGCATATTCCTGCACGTCGCATCTGGAATACAAGCTGCATAGAGATCCACCGAGGCAATTCTATGCCATACTAAGATCTTATTTATCCAATAGACATTTTTGAGTGAAATATGAGGATGAATTCTCTGAGCTAAAGATAATCTCTGCCGGTGTCCCGCAGGGAGTGTCTTAGGACCAATCCTGTATTTACTATATACAAGGGACATACCAACGAAAAATTTGAGAAAAAGCAAATCGCCACAGTATGCTTTGGAAAAATAACACCAAAATATATTTTTTCTACGATAGTGCAGTAACCTATGCTTTCGATAATGATTTATGAATTTAAATTATAAGAAAAGGAGCGTTTGCGTCGTCTACTAAAATCGTGTGGAAATATTCATTACACAACGATTTCTTAATATTGCCACACGATTTGTGAAAATCCAAACGTTTCAATTTCATTTTTTGTTGCGAATAATTTTTTTTTCCTATCGTAGAAAAAATAGCGTATTTAACTCGTGTGAAAATGAGTCATTGTAATACTCAAATGAATGCAGCCCTTGCTATCGCTCAGGCTACAAATTTAACTTTCATAATGCAATGACTAAAACCTCCTAATCGGACCACCCTCTAATCGGACCAATTCCAAATGGGACCATTCTAAATGTACTAAAAAAGGTTTTATCGTGTGTTAGGCTAAGAGGGTGTGCGCGACCTGTTGCGCGCTTCAGCGAATCCGTGGTAAATAATAACACGACAAATTTGTTTTATTAACTATTTTTACCACCGCTTATACTTTTGCTTGATAAAGATTAAATGTGTCATTGACAATGTGAGAGCGAGAGAAAAAGAACCAAAACTATGACGGCGTTTGGAAGAAAAACATCGAATAGAAATGTGTTACAGTCTTTTAAACAAAACTCTTATTTAAACCTCTCTTTTAAATATTATATTATCCAAAAGTGGGTTGGCCATTTTTATGTTTATCACCTGTCTCTTTACCCCACCCTTAGATTTCAGCCGTTCTACGTATCGTCTCATCCAACATACGACTCGTAATATCCTTGCATAGCTTGATATTCTTGCAGCTATAGTAATGAAATCAAATTGAAGCCTACGCTACCGATTTCTGTTCTTCTTTTAAGGCTGATTCGTTGGTTTCAATTTTCTGCACCGGCCAGAAATCATAATGATTGACAAGCCATTCAGGTCCATGCCACCACAATAAATTTTCAATCAACTCAGCTTCCAAAACACCACGCGACGCTAAATCAGCTGGATTTCCTTTTGAACGAACATGACGCCATTGGTTTCGTTGCGTGATTTCCAGTATCTCCGATACTCACGCAAGCACAATGGTCGAATCGCACCATACCGCAAATTTTATGTTGTATTCGCAAAACGACTTCTATTACCATATTGTATAATTTAACTAAAGTTGCGCAGCACACAATTCCAATCTTGGTAAACAACTGGTTTTTACTACAATAATATTACATGATACACCACGTTCGCTTGTTGTTCTGCAACATATAACCGCACCATAATCTAATTTCGAAGCGTCTGCAAATCCATGTAGTTCGATTGTTTCTTGTTTATCATCAACCATCTTGGAATTTTGATTTCGTCTACAAATGGTAGATTTTCCGTCATAATGATCCATTTTGATATTTTTTCTAGTGGTATAGGTGATCATCCTATCCGAGTTCTAGTAACCATAGACCTTGAAAACAATTTTGTGGATCGAATAACTTCGGTGCTTCGGACGAAATGCTACGTTTTGTAAAAATGGTGGTGTTTTCAAGTGAAATCTTCAAGAAAAACACGTTTTGACATGGAATGTAATTCAAGTGCGTTTACATGAGAGTCATGGTCATTATTAAGGCCTTCTAAGTTCTCGGTCTTCTAGTGGTACAGAGTTTAACATTGCTTCGGAATCGGAAGACTATACTTTCTTAATTTGAACTCTACTTTATTAAAACGTTTTATAAGCCCCTTTTGAAATCTAACAGCTTCCTCAACTTCGCTCGCCCCGGTTAAAACATCATCCACACAGAAATCATTTAAAATCATTCGATTTGTCTTAAGACACGCGTTGCGAGGAAAGATGCGCTAGCATTTCCATAAGTCACGGTTAACAATTTTTAGTCTTGAATCTCTTGTTCAGGCGACTTCCTCCATACTATTCTCTGGTATTCAGCATCGTCTTCTTAGACTAAAACTTGCCTATACATTTTTTCTATGTCTGCCATAAAGGCAAACTTGTATAGACGGAACCTTAGAATTATAGACACGAAACTATCCTGAATGGTAGGGCCTACCATTAAACAATCATTTAAGCTCTTTCCGGAACTCGACTTGGCTGAGGCGTCAAATACCAATCTCAATTTTGATGTGGTACTGGATTGTTTTAGCACTCTATGGTGTGGTAGATATAAGTGACGCTCTTTATTTAGATCTACTTTTGGAATAAGGCTTTCAAATTCCTTCATAAAGGAGACATACATTTCCTTAAAATGCTGGTCTCTTTTGGATTGACGTTCCATTGCCAATAGTCGTAACAAAAAGTTTCTCGGACACTAATTCTTAACTCCGAAATTTAACTCCGCATGAAAGCTCGTGCCAGACTCATTGCGTTTGTAGGTTGATTAAACTAGCCGGCTATAAACCAACCAAATATTGTGGCTTGAGCCTGTACGAATCGTTGGCTGTTTGTAATTTGATCTGGCCCCATTATGTCGAAGAAATGTTCAGATTCAATTAATATGTCGATCTTTCCTGGTATACATTAAAGTTTGGGTCGGCTAGTTCTAATTTGTCCAGATGGTCTAATTCGGAAATATCAATTTCGACTATCGGAAGGTGTGATGTCACCTTTTGAAGAAAAACAGCCTGTAAATTCAGTTGAACCCTTGAGACCTTAATGGCACTAATAACTAGGTTTGTCATTCAAGATGCTACACCAACAATTGATGGGCTGAATCCAATAGACATCTGCATATTTCTGAATCTCCTAATCCATTGGTGACATTAACCAACACTGTTGGTAGTAAAGCGGTTTAAATCCTTTTCGACTGCTGATAAATTTGAAAAGTTTCTAGTTTTGTATCGGTGTGGATTTCCTCAACTTGGTGTGGTGGTGATACAGCAATATACATATTATGTCCAGTTGAATCTTCAGTCTGGCTTTTCCATCTTAGATCGTCCAAATTTAAGAGCTCATGATGTCGTGCCCGACACTTTGAACATTTTCGTTGAGTTTTACATTTAAAGACGGGATGGTGTGGACTCATGCAATTGAAGCAACGATAATTGTTTTTTATTAATTTCTTACGCTCATGCGGATGTTCATTTTTTTGAATACTGTGTTATAGCTTAAGTGTTTGTTATGCATGGCTTGTATAAACATTTTTGTTGGTTTTGATACAATAGATGACTTTGAAATGAGTACGTGGTACAGAACATTTTGCGCCGCTGCTATACTTTTTTCAGGCCAAATTAACTAAATTCCAAACCAAATTGATAATTATTCAAATAGGATTGGCATATTTTCAAATGAAATTAACATTTTTCCAATTTCATTTAATGTATTTTCAAAAAAATTTAACAATTATTCAAAACAATTTAAATTTATTTTTTCAATTCAGTTTGACAAATTTTTTTTTCAATTTAAAATACATAACTTAATTTCAAACCAAATTAACAATTTTACAAAACTGGTTAACAGATTTTCAAACCAGTTTGATTTATTTTCAGTTCAATTAAACTATTTTCAAAACGATTTGACAAATATTCAAATGAAATTAACAAATTTTTGATTTCAAATTATAAAATTTTTATTTCTATATTAAAGTAATTTTATAATACAATATAATTCATTTTTGCTGGTTTGAACGTAAATTTAAAATAAATGTGAAGTAATTAAATATGTAACTTTGTACACATAAGCATGTAGTACGTATGGCATATATAGTGAGTACGTTTATTCCAAAGGAGCTCCTGTTGTTGCCGCACTCATTTCCGGTTACTTGACTTACAGAAATTCCGATGGCATCTACTATATTTCGGCTGTTGGAAGGATCACATAAAATTTGTCTAGCAGTTGACTTAACCTTTGAGAGCACACTTTCGATGGGATTAAACATAGGAGAGTAAGGTAAAAGGAATACAAGCCTGTGTTGCGTCCTGCGGATCAATTCCCTTACTTCTGTTGTTTTGTGAATCGAACAATTGTCTAAAACAAGCCATGTATCTATCAATCTTCTATCGGACAGCTGGGTTAGTAGTTCATTTAGGAACTCGTAAAATTTATTTGAATTTACAGTGGAATTCGCAAAAATTTTGTGATGAACCACACCCTGATTGTTAATAGCCGCGATCAACGTAACATTGCGACCTCGGACGGTTGGAATGACAACATTCGCATGAGTATAAACTCGTGATCTGGCTTGGGATCGCCTTAAATGGAGGTTATGTATAAACTATAGATTTGCTATTACTTCGTAATCTATTTGCCAGCTGTAATTAGTTTAAGTAAAATAAAAGGAAACCGAAATGCTTTAATAATATAAAAGTATAACTGCTTTATTAGCTGTATTACAAAGAAGTGAAAAAACAATATGAGTTTTGACGTTTAGATATTAGCATGAGTTGATTCAATATTAAATTGGTCTGATCATTTCCCAATGAGCATTTCAACACTCCTTCTCAATTTAATAGTTGTAATTGCTCGACGAACTTCACGTGTGTTGATGTTGGGAACGGCTTTGTCATGATATCCGCCAGCATTTCGTCTGTTGGACAGTACGTACACCTTATGATTCCCTTTTCGACGTAGCCTTTAACAAAGTTTCGTCGCGTATCGATGTGCTTTGTTCTGTTTGATAACTTTTCCTCTTCAATCAAACTTAGGCAACTTTGATTGTCTTCATGTATCACTACCGCTGACGCTATCGGTTGCCGCATATCCTCTAGCAAATGCCTGAGCCAAAAAGCCTCCTGACACGCTTCCGATAATGCTACGAACTCAGATTCTGTCGATGAGAGTGCCACACATTTTTGCTTTCGGCACGCCCAACTGACTGTTGCGCCATTGACGATGAACACATAACCGCTGTTCGATTTTCTATCGCTCTTGTCTTCGGCCCAACTTGCATCCGCATAGCCATACAACAGTTCACCGTCATGTTTGCTGTTACCAAGTACTAATTTCAAACTTGCTGTAGATTTCAAGTACTTGACAACGCGTTTCAATTCGTCCCAATCGTCTTGTGTTGGTGCGCTCATCTTCTGCGCCAGTATTGAAACACTTGCTGAAATGTCTGGACGAGTGTTTACCGAAACAAATAGCAAACACCCAATTAAGCTTTGATAATTTTTGTTGTCGATCAGCAAATTATCTTTGCTCACTGCTTTTCCGTAGCCAACGTCCATTGGTACTTTTGAATCTTTAGCGTCCTTCAAACCAAAATCCGATGTGACCTTTAGAATGTACCTTGATTGACTTAAACAATAGAAGCCGTCTGCTGTTCTTCCGACTTCTATGCCCAAGCATTTCCTTATATCTCCCAGGTCTTCGATGTCAAATTTTAATGATAAAATTTGTATTACCTCATTGATTGCTTCCATTGTTTTTCCGAGAACAATACCGTCATCGACGTAAAGCAACAAAAAACGCCATTCACCGTTGATGTTTCTTCGGTACAAACATCGATCTCTGTGCTGTATTCAAAACTTGCATCGACCAAGACCGCATGGATTGCCTCATTCCATGACCTAGCTGCTTGCTTCAGCCCGTAGAGACTTTTCTTCAACCAACAAACCTTATTTTCGCCCCTTTCAAAGCCTGGAGGTTGCTTCATGTAGATTGTTTCCTTTAAATTTCCATTTAGAAATGCTGTTTTGGTATCGATGTAACGAACGATGTAATTGTTTCTGGATGCCAATGCCAACAATACTCTAAATGTCGTCTGCTTTCCCACTGGAGCGAACACTTGATCGTAGTCGGTGCCGAACTTCTGCGATAAACCTTGAGCCACCAGTCGTGCTTTGAAACGAGTAACACGACCATCAGCATCTGTTTTCAATTTGAAAACCCATTTGCATCCGACTGCTTCACGACCATCTGGCAATTCGCACAATTGCCACGTGCCATTTTTATGCAATGACTTCATTTCTTCTTCCATTGCGAGCTTCCATTGTTCGCATTCTTTACTTTTTACCGCCTGTGATAACATCTGCGGTTCGATGATGTCTTGTTCTACCATGTGAATCTCTTCAATTAATCGCTTTGGTGGAACACCTTTATTTGATCGCTGTGACAAATTGTCTTCGGACTCTTCTTCGTTTTCGTCGATTGCTGCGTTCTCTTCAATTGCTGGTGTCGATTCATCTTCTGGGCTTTCGACGTCTTCATTGAATTCGTCTTCTCGGATTTCGACTGATATCGTCGATGGAATGATTTCCCCAACGTCACGGCTTATGATAACCTTTTGCTTTACTGGATCAAAACATCTGTATGCTTTCGAGTTTTCATCATAACCAACAAAAATCATTTGCGCTGCCGTATTGTCCAATTTTCGTCGCTTTTCTGATGGAATATGAATGAAACATTTAGAACCAAACGTAACGCAATGCTTCATACTTGGTTTTTTGTTGTTCCATAGCTTGAATGGTGTAGTTTCGATCGTTCTTGATGGTAAACGATTTTGCAAATAATTAGACGTATTCACCGCCTCAGCCCAAAACATGTTTGGCAAATTAGCATCCACCAACATGCATCGAGCCATTTCAATCAACGTGCGATTCTTACGTTCAGCAACGCCATTTTGAAACCTTGAGTACGGTGCTGTGTATTGCATCTGAATACCGTTGTCCTGTAAAAATGTCTTTACCGCAGCGCCGGTGTATTCTCCTCCTCGATCCGATCGGAGAATAACTGGCTTTCGACCGAACTTGTTGTGAACATTTGCCACGTACTGTTGCAGCTTTTCGAAGACTTCCGAATTTTCCTTTAACAGATATACGACTGTATATTTCGAAAAATCATCGATCACTGCGATTAATTCACCCCCGTTTTTTTTATATTTACATATTATGCTCCTTATGGTGTTAACACCCGTTAAATTTGAAATATCGGCTATACACTCATCGTCTTCGTACCCTTTTATTATTATTTTTTTATTTTCGTGACTTACGTTCATGTATTTCCCACGTAGACCACGTACATGAGGTGAACGATTACGCATTTCTGTTGTATATAAATATAAAATTAATATTTATGGTTGTGCAATTCTGTAAATTATTCTTGTTTATATAAAATATTACCTGGCTCAGATTCTGGTGATGAAGAATCTCCGTCGCTGACAAATTCTGATTGAGACATGTGTTTTTAATTTATGTCTTAAATGTATCAATATAAATTGAATTTAAACACGAATGGTGCTTACAACTAAACTAATTGTACAATAATAATAAAATATCGCACTCAATCATAAAATAATAATTTCAAACGGATTATAAAATCCATAAACTTACCGAAATCCAACCTGTTTTATTTAATTTTATCCGAGATTTCATTAATTTCATTTGAATATTTGTTAAATTGTTTTGAAAATAATTTAATTGAACTGAAAATAAGTCAAACTGGTTTAAAAATCTGTTAACCAATTTTGTAAAATTGTTAATTTGATTTGAAATTATGTTATTTTAAATTGAAAAAAAATTGGTCAATGCGAATTGAAAAAATAGGTTTAAAATGTTTAAAGGAAATTGGAAAAATATCAATTTCATTTGAAAATATGCCAATCCTATTTGAATAATTGTCAATTTGGTTTGGAATTTAGTTAATTAGGCCTGAAAAAGGTATATAAGAGCAAAGACACATTCATGTGGTGCCGGTTTGTGTTTATTTATTACGCCACTTGCTTAATGGCGCTTTTATCAGACGATTTTGGAAAAGTCAATAAATTCGTTTTATTAGTTCATCTGGTTATTATCTATCTGTGGTTATATTTAGTTTCTATGGATTTATTGTATTTTAGTTTCCATTTGATTATTGGAAAAAAAAAAACGATTTTCCAAACGGTGTTTTGCTGTTACCTCTCTAAATTAACTATTCATGTTTAACCCTAAAGATAGATGTTCGATATTACGATATTTAGAAAAAAAAATTAAATGGGACATAAATCACGATAGATTGATTCGTTGTTGTAACCACTTGGATTACTAAGCTAAGCTAGATAATTTGGAAACACTACATAGTGAAGGACTCGCAAGTGATTTATCGAAGTGCTTGACCACTTTTGGGTTGTACAGCTGTAAAAATAAGATAAATATTTCTAAATTAGTACACCAACATATGGAACATGAAATCCTGATCAATTAAAAATCCAAATAATTTTTGTTAGCCCTCCGGTTTTAAATTAAATTGCCTAACGGAAGTTTTTAATCATTTTATGACATTAATTTACTTTTCGTGTCCCAACAACAAAAACAACAAATTAAATTTAAAAAAAAAAAATCAAAACAAATCTTTTATACCTTTGCGAGCATTAGCGTTGTGTATGTATGTATTTCGATTCGTCTTTACAAATGTCTTTTGTTTTGCTTTATTGAAACAAAAAATTATCATTAATAAAACCACAATTTTGCTGTTGTTTTTGTTGTATGTGAAGACGCGAAAAAAATGTCTCAAAAAATAGGCGCCAAATGAACGAGGTCCGGTTAAGAGCACATATATAATTTTTTTAATTTTTTGTTATTTTATTAAAAAAATTTAATCTTAATTCTTTACTGCAAAGTGTTGGAGGATTTCTTTTATAGTACATAATATCGTTAAAAAAAATTACATATTGTTATATTGTATGTTATTTTGGTATACTGAGATTCCAGAATCCAAAAATGGAATCGCAGTTGTTGTTAAATTTTGGTAAGTGGGTTTTTATTTTTTCAGCAAAACTAAAAAAACTGAATTTTTTGGTTTATCAAATTTCCCCTCTCGCCAAAACTTCTTCTTCTCTCATTAATTTTGAAATATTTTTGTATAAAAGTTATTTTCCAAAAATTGTTGGGAATTAAATTTGCATAAATTAACTAACTTATAGAAGAGGTTTTATTATTAAATTGTTGTTTTGTGATCATAGAAGTGTCATTTTCATGGAACTCCATAAATTGTTTGGCGCCGATCATTTCCAGTATACGATGAGACTTAGAAAAATAGTTTTGCATTAGTTACATTTTAATAATTGTTTATGTATCATTTTGATAAAAATAAAATGAACCACAAACTTAGTTATTCGTAGTTTTGTGTGTAAAGGAATTATTTGAATGCAGCTGAATTAAGGGAAAATATTTTGATACAACTTTATTTAAAAAAAACGTATTCTAGTTTATTTATAACCATAAAATGAGTCATCAATGTCACACTTGTTCGATATAAACAAAAATTTTACATCTAAAGCAAATTTCGTAGTTCCGGTTGATCTAAATATATACGATGTCCGGCGATAGTGTAAAGATGTAATGCGTTATACATATTTACACTTTGCAGTGATACAAAAACTGAGATCATCATTAAATATAAACGAGCAATACTATAAATCAAATTAAGGAATTTGATATGAATCTAATGATAATATAATGTAAATATCAAGATCAAGGTAACAAATGTATATATACAAAAGCAACAAACATTTCTTAGATCGCAATATAATAACAACAATATGGTCATCTAACCGCGCCATCATCAACAATTTTTTTGTTATGTATTTATACATTTTTGGTCAGTTTGGTCGATTAAAAATTCAACAAAAACAAATTTTTTTTTATATGCATATTTGTCAGTAGTTTTATATTTTGTTTGTTTAGTATTTGGCTCCACTATGATGTTTTGCCTGAGTCTCTTGATCTTCTTGATCTTATATTATTATTGTAATTATTAATTGGCGATTTATTTTCTTAAACCGGTTGTTTTGGTTTATAAGCGCAAAAAAGAAATTACGTACAAATTTTATTTCGACTAAAACAAGAAAATTTCAATTTTGTGGATGCTTTCTTGAAATAAAAATTAATTAAATTGGGTTTAGAAGTTTGGTGGCCAAAAATACTAGGAAAAAAAATTACGATTGGATATATTATTAGCCAATGCTATTATTTTGCGCGCAATTTTTTGTTATTATAGAGTTAAGATAGAGGTTTTGTTTACCTTGACAAGGTCAAGGTCATTTGATGAATTAAAAAATTAGCAAAATAGGTAAATACAAACGAGATTCTCACTATACATATGAATTTGTATTCTTCTTAAAAAATAATTCTATATGCGCTTTTGTCTACTCGTTTGCGGTGGGCTAATGAAAATGTATTGGTTTTCGAGAGCTGTAACTGATAGAGATTCAACACTTGGTACAGATGAAATACGTTAGGTAGAGGTATTTTTTATAAGGGGCTATCTCCGTGAAACGATGCGAATAACGACTATATTAGATTGGTTTCGTATCCAATTCATCAGCCATTTGGTTAGGCAAACTTTCAACAAGACTAAATTATAAGTGTCTCAGATAGACTTTTTTGTCTTTTCTAAATGGGTGGTAAGTTTTTAGAAGTCATTTGTTGATAGGAATAGGTTCAATCAAACATGCTGTACCCCGCTTCATTTTTCTAATTTGAAACTTTTCGAACGTCATTCGAATGTCACCGAATTATATTGCTATTTGACTAAAATAATCAGGCATATGCATGAAATTTCGCTTAATTTGTTTTTTTTGCGATTTTAATTATGATATGTATTAGTCTGAATGTTATATACTTCAATACTGAATTTTAAAGAGCATGTTGATTGTGTAAAGCTAAACTTGTTTCCTGCCCTAAGAAAATTGTATTTAATTCGCTGGATCTGTCATTCTTCGTTTATAAAGTGTCTATATTATTCTTTGGCTGATTCCCACCTACACCATGAAATTTCATGTTGAGGTGGTATCTTTACTGCAACACTTGATAAACTAATCAAAGTACAAAAACACTTTATAAGAATAATGTGTTTCGAAGGCAAAACAGTACCTGCAAACCCTTTATTTGTTGCAAATAAGATACTTCCATTAACCCTTAGCCGCCACACTTTGCTCCCGTAACATAGCAGCCACACTGGGGTAATTTTTCTCCCCAGTCAAAAAAATCGGTCTAGAAAGACAAAATTAAAATATTGAGACTCCAAAAAATTCATGGACATTCTGAAACATGTTTTTCAATTTCTAATATGGTTTACAAGAGCCAATATCAACATAATTTAACAAAAAAAAATTATATATGAGCAAGGTCAGGAAAAATGACGTGTTTTAGAAAAAAAATCAGTACTCGGTGAATATTGAATTTAAGAACCTCACCTTTCGAAATTCTATGTACCATGCAAGTAACCTACATTCCTCGACAACCTACAAATGGCGCGACAAGTATGATTTTCGTAGTTTTTGATAACTTACATAAATTATGGTTAATTTGGCCTGGGGTACATATTCACCCCTAGTGGCCGGTTAAATTCTGTGATCCACAAGTGTACGTACTACCTCCTCGCGGTGATCACTGGTAACTGGAGTATACTCTAGGCCAAAGTACGGCACTAAAGGAGTACACCTTGAAAAAAAAGCCCAATCTACGGTGGAACAGCTTACGCCTATGGATGAATGGTTGGTGGGTTATCCAATCGCTAGTAGGCGAACTCTGGATACCTGGCGACCTCCAGTTTTAAGTAGCCTTCCCCTGGTAACGCGGAGCTCTGCCAGGGGTGACCTTCTTTCTTGCGCTACTCGTGGAAACACTATATGACGAAAACAAATTTAAATTTAAATGGAGGAGATAGGCGTGCAGCAGGCAGTCAGGCTGCAGAACATACAAGCGATACTGAAAGAATTCAGTCAGAGGAGATGCGAGCAGTTGTTTTCAGAGGAAGCTCAACGATGCAAAGATCACCGCCTCCGCAATCAGCGATGCTAGGCCTGAATATGGCTAATGCTGCCAGTAGTCCGTTTAGGACGCAGACGATATCACAAGAGGATTCAGTTCAGACAAAAGAGCGTACGATGCGTAGAAATACTGAAGAGGCAGTGGACAGTGGGCCAGCTAAGGAAAAGCAGCTGATTTTGAAATGCAAAGCCATTATTAAAAAAATGAAGAAAGCAACGGACAGACAGAAAAACATATCTAATGATGTTAAGCTGGGGCTTGTGGAACTAGAAGATGCGATCGACGCTGTCGCTTACGGTATCACATACTTGCATGCGCCGGTTACCCAAATGGTCAGGTCGTCCGAGACCCTACAGTTGGAACAAACTACGGAGCGGGGCACGATTACTCCATCAGGAAGTATAAAAACAACTGCCTCTAGCCCAGCTGAAAAAAATGAAGAAAAGAGGTTGAGAGAAGTGGCGCTTACGGACGGGTGGGAAAGAGCAGAGTCCAGAAGGGAAAAAAGCCTCTGGAAAAAGCACCAAATGGAGGCAGAAAGATGGTGCTCGGAAAGCACAAACCCTAAGCCTGTTGCTACTTCTGGTGCCCAAGAGAGGCCCAAGAAACGACGCACAAAGGTCCGTCCTGACGCCCTGCTAGTTAAACCGGCGGAGGGCCAAACATCCGCAAGACAAGAGCGGGCGAGGTGCTTATAGAACTCGGCCAAAAAACGAAAAACATGGAAGGCTTCCGGGACTTGCTGAGCACTACCCTGGGTGAGAAAGGCCGGGTAGTTAACCTTGGACCAAGATGACAGTAGAAATCCGCGATCATGATTCCTACACAGTGAAGGAAGGGGTAACGGAGGCAATTAAACGGGATGTACCGGAGGCAGAGGAGGTAAATGTTATGCTCTTCCCGTGCGCCAGAGAGCAAAAGGTGGTAGTGGTGGTAATGAGTGGAAGAGCAGCCTTGAAATTAATTAACAAAAGGAAAATTAAAATAGGGTGGACCGTTTGCAGAGTTCGGGAACGAGCGGTGGCCACGCGGTGCTTCAAGTGCCTTGGGTATGGGCATGTGGCCAGAAATTGCGATGGACCGAACAGAAGCAAACTTTGCTACAAGTGCCTTGGAGTCGACCACAAGGCGATAACCTGCACAGCCGTAGGCCGTTGTATGCTTTGTGAGGAGAAAGGTTTCAGCCAAGAAGAAGTAGCACACGCTCCATGAACCGGAAAATGCAAGGTGTATCGGGAGGCTCTCCAGGAGGCCAAGAACCGAATATGATGCGTATAATTCAAGGGAACATGAATCGCAGCAAGACCGCTGACTATCTCTTGCAGCAGCTGGCAAGTGAGAACGGAGCTGACCTGCTTTTATTAAGTGAGCAGTACCAAAATAAACAGTCACCTTATTGGTTCTCGGACCTTCTGGGGACAGCTGCTATTTGGGTATTAAATGGAGGAGTGTATACCGAAAGGCATGGCGCGGGCAGAGGTTTTGTCTGGATCAAGAGTAAGGGTACAACTTACTTTAGTTGTTACTTTGTCCCAAATGAAGCGATTGCGGATTTCCGCTCAAAGCTGAATGCCTTGGAAGATGAGATCCTACAGACAACAGGACAGATGGTGGTAGCTGGAGACTTTAATGCCAGAGCATTTGAGTGGGGGATGCCACGCCCAGATACGAGAGGCAGGCTTATATTAGAGATAGCCGCCAGAGTAGGACTGCTAGTTATGAACGTTGGGACGGTCACAACATTTCGCCGCCCTGGCTGTATGGAAACAATCCCTGACATCACTCCTGCGTCTGAGGGACTTGTGCCACTCGTCCATAAATGGAGAGTACTGGAAGACTTCAATGGGGGTGATCACCAGTACATCAACTTCCAGATAGGCGATGAACGGCAGTTGCGAGTATAAAGGAAAAACCTCTTAGGTGGAACTTGCGGCAGGTGAAATGCATAATAGGTGAAGATGAAAGATCTACAGCTGAGGCTCTGGTTGCTCATACCATGTGCCTTATCACCTCGGCGTGCGAAGTATCTATGCCGAGGAAAAAACCGCGACACGGTAAGCCGCCTGTCTTCCGAGTATAAAGCGGCAAAGAAGGAACTTCGACGAGCAATCAACCACAGCAAAGCTTGCTGCTGGAGAGTACTAACAGAGGACATAGACCGTGACCCATGGGGCCTGGGTTACAAAATTGTCACGAAAATGCTCGGTGCCCAGAGGCCAACAAGTGTTATGGATTCGTGCACAATGGGAACGATTATATCAGCCCTTTTCCCAAATCATCCAGAACTGGCAATTTCAAGGCACACTGGCACACTGCAAGGCAATTTCGAGAACATGCAGAGGTCCCCATTTTTTCCGAGGAGGAACTGGAGGAAGCGGTTTTATCTGCAAAAAATCGGAAAATTCCTGGGCCCAATGGAATACCAAACGAGGTATTAAAAATGGTATACCGACAAGATCGCAGTATACTGCTGAATTTGTTTAATTCGTGTTTGACAGCGGGCGTCTTTAGTTCTCGCTGGAAATGTGCGAAGCTTGTGCTTATTCGCAAGGGCAATGGCGATCCCGGGCTTCCATCGTCCTATCGATCTCTATGTATGCTTTATACTGCTGGTAAAGTTTTCGAGAAGCTTATCAGGTCGAGGCTTACCGCCGCGATCAAGGCAGCAGGGGCCCTCTCACCCAAGCAGTATGGGTTTCGAGTGGGCCGATCCACTTTGGATGCGATCCAGGAGGTTGTAGAAGCGGTTAAGAGAGCAGAGCAGCATAATCACTTTTCAAAGCGGATTGTTATGTTAGTGACGCTCGATGTGAGGAACGCGTTTAATTCTGCGAGTTGGGGGATATGTTGGGCGCATTGGAGCAGTCTTTTAAACTACCGGAGTACCTTATAAGGATACTGGACGACTATTTAAAGGACCGAACCTTGAGTATGAGACTGAAGAGGGGAGGCGAAAGGTAGCAGTTACAGCAGGAGTGGCCCAAGGATTAGTACTAGGACCTGACCTCTGGAATGCCTCGTATGACAGTCTGCTTCGAACCGAGATGCCAGATGAAACTCTACTAGTTGGGTACGCGGATGATGTCACGGCACTAATCGCTGCCCGGGATACAAAGCAGATCCAATTTAAGTTAAATCAAGTCATGAGAGCCGTGATGAGCTGGATGTCGACGCATGGGTTATCTTTAGCGCTTGAGACCGAGATAGTCGTCCTCACAAAAAAAAAGGATACAAACCGCGTTACCAATGTGGATTGGCAATGAAGTGGTCGAGACGAAGCCAGCAGCAAAATATTTAGGTGTCACAATCGACTCGAAAATGACTTTCTTTGAGCAGATCAAGAAAACAGCAGACAAGGCTGCGAAAGGGGTCACGGCTTTAAGCCGTCTCATGGCAAATGTTGGCGGTCCAAAAGCAAGTAAACGCCGTCTTCCAATGTCCGTCTAATATGGGCCGATTCCCTTAGCAAGGAAATATATAGAAAACGCCTAGCACAAGCGCAAAGACGTGGTGCTTTAAGGGTTGCCTCGGCATACCGCACGGTATCTGAGCCTGCGGTATTGGTAATAGCTGGGACGATCCCAATTGAATTACTAGCCAGGGAAAGGCAAGCAGTTTACCGTCGGGCTGATGAAGTTAATAAGAGGGCTGCGAACCTACAGGAGAGGTCCCCCACCATAGAGTTATGGCAATCGGCTTAGGAACTAGAGGCTAGAGGAAGATGGACAGCGAGGCTTATAGAGCAGGTGAGCCCTTGGATTGAGAGGACGCACGGAGAGGTTGGATACTACCTGACGCAGTTCCTGAGTGGCAACGGATACTTCCGATCATACGATCATCATCAATTTTAAGAGTTAATAATTATATAAAATTTCATTAATGATTAAAATTACTAATAATTAAAATTATTTATAAATAATAAAAAATTAAAAATTAATAATTTTATAATAATTAATAATTAAAAATCAATAAGTAAAAATTAATGATTTTAATAAATAATGCTTTAAAATTAAAAATGATAATTTGAATACTATAATTAATAATTTAAAAAAAATGTATAATAATTAAATAATTAAAAATTAATAATTTTAATAATTAATATTTTTAATAAGTAATAATTAAAATAATTAATAATTTTAAGAATTAATAAATGTATTTATTAATTATTAAAATTATTAATAATTAAAATTATTTATAAATAATTAAAAATTAATAAATATTTATCAATGAGTAAAAATTGATAATTTTAATAATTAATAATTAAAAATTAATGATTTTAATAATTAATAAATTTATTTATTAATGATTAAAATTATTAATAATTAAATAAAAATTAATAAATAATTAAAAATTAATAATTCTATAATAATTAATAATTAAAAATCAATAAGTAAAAATTAATAATTTTAATAAATAATGATTAAAAATTAAAAATGATAATTTTAATAATTAATAAATAATTAAAAATTAATAATTAATAAAAATTTATTAAATTTTATTAATTAATAAATTATTAACAATTAAGATTATTTATAAATCATTAAAATTAATAATTTCAATAATTAATAATTAAAAATTAATATTTTTAATAATTAATAATTTTATTAAAATTATTTCCTCGGTATACCGCACTGTATTTGGGCCTGCGGCCTAATTGTTAATAGCTGGGACGATTCCAATTGAACTGTTAGCTAGGGAAAGGAAAGCGGTCTACTGTCGGGCTGATGGGATAAATAAGAAGGCTGCGAGCCTAAAGGAGAGGTCCCGCATCATAGAGTTATGGCAATTGGCTTGGGAACTAGAGGCTAGAGGAAGATGGCCAGCGAAGCTTATAGAGCAGGTGATCCCTTGGATTGAGAGGACGCATGGAGAGGTTGGATACTATTTGACGCAGTTCCTGGGTGGCCACGGATACTTCCGATCATACTTTTTAGAATGCAGAAGAGGACGTTGGCAGAATGCCTGTACTGTCCAGATAGTATCGACAACGTGGGGCACACATTCGTTTAGTGCCTAGCATGGGAGGAGCTTAGAATAGCATTGGAAATGGAGGTTGGGGCACGGTGTCCGGAGACAGCAGCGGAGATTATGCAGCGAAGCTCGGCCTGGTGGGAAATCGTGTCAAGGTTCTTAGAGGAGGTTTTGAGAGCGAAAAAGGGAGATCTTCATAGATTCCCGTAGTGTACGAGACAGCTCGGAAAAGGTGGAGCATAGCAAAAACAAACGGTCTATCCTGAAGTAATGTGGTAAACAGTCCCAGGGTAATCCGGTAGAGGGGGACGGTGTTTTTAGTCGATAGGGCAGAAATGTGAGTCCGACACTTTGTGCGTAAATGGTATTTTGAGTTTTGACCTTCCCCAAAAAAAAAAAAAAAAATTATTAATTTTTAATTATTTATTATTTATTAATTATTAAAATTATTAATTTTTGTTTTTTTTTGTCTCCACATTTTTTCCCATCGGAGCGGTTGAGCGGCGGGAGTGACGTTAGATTTCGTTTCATCATCATGTTCCCAAGCGGTTACCCAAATTTGTGCTAACCGTAGGAAATGTTGCTTGACATAGTTGTTGATGTTATTGCGTCTCTTCACTCTTGTCTACTCGCCCTCCTACTTACCGCCACTTCGTATGCAAATAACGGAAAAATGAAATACCGAAAACTGTTGATTTTTAACAAAAGAACAATTTTATTGAACATAATTTCATAATGTTTTGATGTTAAACCTAAATTTTTACTCAGACAGCCTTTACTCTGCAATTCGATGACTATTTTCGACGGCTATCGTTTTGTATTGGAAAGCACAGGAAGAAAAAGGAAAATAATATCACAAATTTACTTTTACGAACGCCTTTTGCCGATAATCTAGGCCCATCGTGCACCCTACCAAAAAACACTGCCCAAATAACTCTACTGGCCTGAGCTGTTTGGATTTAGTCGCGGTGGGTGTTGCGCCTGGACAAAACGATTTTACAATTACCATATGCCCTATTAATTTACGTACAGTGAAAAATTTGAATCTGGTTGGAATGCTACATTTTATTGCTACTGTTATTGATACTTCAGAAATATTTTATTTTACAAAACAAGATTATAAGAATCTGGTATAGTTGTAAATCTTGTATTTGAATTTTTCTTATGAAATTTCTTATGAATTTCAGTAGATGATTCAACAAATTTTTAAATACTAATCATTTCATCATGTATTGCGTCAGCTTCTTTAATATTGAAAGTCTCACACTAGATTTGTTAGATTCTAGAGGAACCTACGTCCAATTTAGCGTGATCAATATCAAAATTCGAGATTACAACTTGTTTTTCCAGCGGTAAAATGGGATCATTCCTGCCATCCTTAAATTAAAATTGGCACTTTAATCAGTTACACAAGTTAAATAATTTGTTGAGTGCTAATGTGGATGAGCAGATAGAATCTAGTGTAAGCAAAGTCATTTTGATTAGACGATCGTGCCGCAAAGGCTCGCTATTTTTTAGGAATATTTGAGGGACATGTAAACGCCACAAAGTTTCAATTAGAGCTGATTGAATAAGTCAAAATAAGTGTCTTATATTCAAGATCAATTGCTTCTTGGATGTTGAACGAAAAACGGGGAAAACGTGTAACAATTTTGTTACACTTTTCCCCCGTTTTTCGTTCGTGCAGCATGTTATAATCAGAATTATTGGCAGAAAGAGCAACCAAAATCAAATATTACCAATAAAAGCATAAACAAATATTAACAGGAATGCGGTTTATTCGAATATATGGTCGAATACATAGAAATACCCTTTCTCGGGCTCTGGCGTTATATTTCTTATTTCAACTGTAGTTCTCGCTTAATGCTTACATAATGCAAGCGCTTTAGGCAATTTTTATGTAATTTGGCATCGTATAATGCTTATTCCTGAATATTCAATGAAATGAAACTATATTTGTAACGATCCTAACGAACCAAAAGTTTAACATCTCCGGAAAATATTCTTGGAAATTAGACCGTTAACATTTAGGCGAAGGGCCAACTAAGAACGCATAGTAGTTTGCCTATCTAAGAATGCATACCAAATTGCAAGCTAGCTGAGTTATATAGGGGAGCTATTTAGTTGTTTTCGCCCAGTTGCCTTAGATTCCCACTGAAATAATTATGTACTTTGTTAACACTGTTATTGAGAGCAGCTGTAAGTCGAAGGGTTAGAATACGCGCTTAAAATAGAAATTACATCAAGCGTAATAAGTTAATAATATTCAACGAATCTTGTTTATCTAAATATCAATATAAATGCCAGCACAGCATGATATGACCTATTAATTGTATTGAATCAATCAAAATGATATTTTATGCATCGCATTTTGATATTTTTTGCGATGCCAACAAGTTGAAATTATAAAATGTTTATCTTACATTTAGCCAAGAAATTACGCCCACAATCTAACTAACTCGATCTCTACGAACAAGCAAACGACGGATGTTCATAAGTGATAAATTTATTATAATTTCAGATTTGCAGTTTTGTTTGTTTTTCGTTTTTAATCGCAAGTATTGTATTTCATTCCAATATTTTATAAAAACGCAGGAAATCCTGGTTTAAAACTAAAATCCAAGTGTTGTTATCAATCAATCGTCGCGTCGTATTGTGAAATATTGGAGACGCCACAATTCATTAACTGCGCGTGCGTATACCTTTGAAGCATTGGTAAAAATTCCACAAAAAAAATGTTTATCACCATCACATTCCACAATATATTATCATCAAAATCGCCACCGGAGAAGTGTAAATTGCATAATTACTAATTTACACATGAAACGAGATCAATATTCATTATCAGGTGATTGTTAGATTTTTGGTATTTTTTGTTTCTTTACCCACCAAATATTATACGATGAAGTAGTTCCCAGTCATCAGATCGAGAAATGTAAATAAATGATATTATCTTTAGATAAAAATAAAAATTTCATCATCATCGAAGAAATATTTTATTTGTTTGCTGATTAGGAGAAATTAAACAGCAACAACAATGATAAAACAAATATTTGTTTGTTTGTGTTTTTCCAGGTATATTGATAAATATATTTTAATGATATCATCTTGATAATATGATTTAAATTGATAATGGCGATATTTACATATCATGATGACTCAAGTTGTTGACAAAAAAAATGTTTTTTTTGTTTATGTCGTATGAAAAGAATAAAGTTAAACTGCATTCTAAGCTAATGAGGTTCATTATTTTGCCGAGGAAGAAAGTCCATCTTAGGTATTTCAAGTAATTCCATCGAATACTACAAAAAATTACTCTAGTTCGGAGAAACATTTTTGTAAATAGAGTCTCGGATAAATTAAATACTAAGTACTGAGCCAACAATTTCATGTACACATCGTCATATTTACAAACAAAAAACACAAAGTTAATTTAGCGTTAAGTGCAATTGTGAAGAGGAATTCTTTTTGTGTACATACATACATCTTTTCACTTAACAACATTATAGAAATATAATAGAAATAGTGTTCCCTGAATCTATCAACAACAACATCTTTTATTAACAAGGTTAAGCCTTATATTTGTTATGGAGCGATTTAAATTTAACTATTCCATTTCTCTTTATGTTACGTGTCTAGTGCGTATGTAGTATGATACTTCATAATGATTTTTATAAAAGACGAGGTAATACAATATCGATTTATTTATATTCAGGCAACGTAACGTCTGACATATTAAGTAAACACCATTACCTCAAATGAAATCGTAATAATTGAGTTGAGGTAATACCCATAGTGAAATAAATATGTGGGTTGCATGTAAATAAGATCGATGTATAGTTTGTGGTGTGTAGAAAAATCGAGATTTTTTTTTCGTTTGAAGCAATCACTTCAAGAAATTATCTTTTCTTCTTCAAGCAACTCAACATTTTGTTATATTGGTGTATGTGGTATTGATGATCAATCTCGCTAGGTACTTTTTTTAGCTAAGTGTCCGCACAACGAAATTTTTGTGCCGTTTTTAGCCAAACGGAAACAAAATCATTTTTAGGGGGCGGGCAAACTATAACTCTATGGTCACAAGGAATAGCGGCATAACTCGAGTTATTCTATATTACGTTTTATTTCAAATTTGAAATCTCCTTGTTCGAATTCATATATCATATAATTTTTTTTGTAATAATCCAGCAACTACAAACAATTGTAATAATCACTAAAAAAAAGGAAGAATTCAAGAAACTCATACGATTTTGAATAACTCTTAATTTTAAAAACGTTTTCATGAAAAAGTCAGAAAAATGAGCTATTACGTTTTGCCTTGTTACCACAAAACTGAAGTGAACGGATGAGAAAAATTAAAAAGGGAAATTCTTTAGAACACAATATTTGAATTGCATTAGCTTAATTTGTTTAAACAAATACGTTTTATCGGTAACCTTACAACAACAATGCTATACATTGGGCGCATTCAGATCTCCTAGCATGATGGCATCAAAAAAGTAACGGAGTTCAAGTTCCACCTATACCGCAAATGTTTGGTAAAACATAAGTACAAAAATAGAGGTAAATATGTGGCGATTTTGGCCATCATACTTCATACATCAAGCTCACATTATGAACAGCAATATATTAGATGGTTAAGTGTTATAAACACGACCGATGGCAAGCTGAGAAAGTTTTTGGTTTATTTTACATCGTTAAATAAAGAAATAAATCTGTTGTCATAGCCACCACCAGTAGCAAGCAAACAGAATTAAATAGTAAAGTCAAAGCATATATCAAAGTGTATAAAAAATAAAAAGTACAGTGTTTTTAATTTCAAAATCCGAACGAACTCAGTAGCCCAGTTCGTAACAATATTTTTGCTATATGACATGATTTGTTTTTTTTGAAAATGATGATCATTGAAAATTTATGGTATGTAATTATAACATTGAGAAAAATTGGACGCACAGAATTATTTAGCCTCAAAGATGTCGTCATGACATTTTAACACAGCAAACATGTAACATGAACACTGGAACTACTATTCCTATGTTTTTTGTATTTTCTGTTTCTATTTTAATGTGTTAAATAAAAAGAGAGAAAATACTTTTATTTAATATAACATTTTATATGACACGCAACATTTAACATAACATTCTAACGCAGCGTGTAACATGAACCCAAAACTAGTACCCTAAATGTTTTACCAAACATAAAACTACCGATGGAAAAAATGACATTTAAACAATCAAATTGCCATGAAATTTTGAATGTATTATGTGTGTTCAGGTCTCAACGTGTTGTTGGCTTGTCTGAATGTGCCCATTGTAAAGGCATTGCCCCATGTACAAACGGCAAAACGGCATTTCAAACCGTCAAATTCAATTATTGGCAGAACTGTTTGTTTTTCAGTATGAAAATTGTTAAAAAATAGTTTGAATCTATAAGTTCTACCTTATTCGTAAAAAAATTTATTAAAATTGATTTAATTTCATTCAAAAAAATCCAATTTTATATTTAGACGGACGGATTGTTGCCTGACGGCCGGCAAAACATAAAATTGGTCCTTTTTGAATGAAATTAAATCAGTTTTAATAAAATTTTCTTAAAATAACTTGGAAATTATAGATTAGAACTATTTGAAAATAATTTTCATATTGTAAAGTGAAGCAACTTAGCCAAAAATTGGGTTTGACGGTTTTAAATGCCGGTTTTCCGTTTTGCATGGGGCAATGTCTTAACGGTGTCATCAATGCTATAAAGCTGTTCCATATTATTCGGTCGTAAAATATCTAGCAGGCTGGAAAACTATTGATAGTTTCAAGAAAAACGGGGAAAAAACAAAAAACAAAAAAGTTTACTGTAAACGAACAGTTTTGGTTCGCGAGTATCTAATTTTTGATGTGAAAACATTTTTAGCATCAGGAGTAAAGAGCCAACCAGCCAATATTTAAGTAATTTAACGTAACAGTGCGGTATATTGGAGGTTACATTTATATATTACTGCTCAGCGAACCTTTAAGAAATGTTCGTTCAGTTTCATTAAAATGAAGTGTCAACTTAACAGAGCGAAAATTATCGCAAAAAACTGAAGGAAATGTCATCCAAATTGTCATTTGTGTAAATCGTCTTATGGGAGCTCATTGTGTAGGTATACATTTTTTTTTTATTTTTTATTAAATATAATTTAAGTTTAAATTCAAAATTATTTATTACATTCATGTATTTAAATTGATAACCGAATAATCAACAAACTTATAAATTGTAATATTAAATTATTTATTTCAAAACAAACTCAAATAATTTTGAATGCAGATGTATATTTACAGATTTTACTTTTTTTTTTTAACAAAAAGCTCAAAAATGGATTTCAGGACATTAATTAATGCCGTGGAGGGTCAAAAATGCATGTATGACAAGAGCGACAAGAACTACAAAAACTTGTTAACTATAATAAAAGCTTGGGAGGAAATAGCAAAAATCGCCGGCATACCGAGTAAGTTTAATCTTTAATAAACCATATCAATGTTGAATTTATATAAAATAAATAGTAATTATGATTTTCTGTTTTAGCGGAAGATTGCAAACGGAAATGGGGCTATCTTCGTGAAAAGTTTAATGAGGAGTGTAAGAAGCGGGACTCAATACCATACTCACTCAATACCCAACAGAAAGTACCCACGATGCAAATTTAGTACCGCTGGGTATCTCAATTGACATTATTTTATCAACTAATTCGATATTGTTTTTTAATGATGAATCATTATTGAGTATTATGTTGTTGTTTAACCATTTGTTTAGATATTTTGCAATTTTGTATGATGGTGAGGAAGTGAAATTTATTAACGGTCGTATAGGTATGTTCACACCCAGAGAAAAGTTTGGATATGATATTCACATAAGGAATATTCCATACAAAAATTATGTTCCATTTTCAACAGTTCCTGGCTTAGGAATAATAATACGTTATTATGGAATGATGCATGCAATTTTCAAGAAACATGGCTTATTCCTTTTATTAATCTTTATTATACCTAATAATGCATGAATAGCGCAATATTGAGAATTAATTTATACATAGGATATGGATCAATTTTGTTACAATAAGGTATAGGTAGAGTAAAGTATAGTTCAATTTATTCTTTAAATTTGAAGATTGTATTATTAGTTAAGTATAACTCAGGAATTGGTAAGAGTGAATTATGCAAGTTTTGTGTACAACTAATATTCATCATGTTTAGTTAAGAATAAGTTGTGAAGAACTAACAGATTACTCATACGTTGGAAGGGAATGAATTATATATTAAAATGCATATTTAACTTAATTTTAAGTATAATTTATTTAATTTGTTTCCATTAATTATGCAAGCAGGAGTCATTCCATATTCTTAAAATATAATAAATTTGGTGCATTATTAATTATCAATAAATGTAAACATATTTAATTCAATTCAGAAATTTGATATAATATTATTTAAAAAATAAAATTTAATTAAAATAACAATAATAAACTTAATAAATAATATGAGAATAATAATTTTTTTATCACAAATCCTTAAGGTAAATGAACTCTACATTTTGCAGTTTCTTGCAGTTTTTTCTTTAAATCGATAATACTGATTTTAGAATACTTTTTTTGAAACGAAATAAAATTAGATTTATTTAATTCATCGGAGATAGCGGGCGGTGATAAGTTTGGCGTTAGCAAATCTTGATTTTGAATAGGTAAATTAATACCAAGGGTTTCATTTTTTGAGTGGTTATTTTGTAAATGACGCTTAAAGGAATTTCGGTTTGAAAATAACTGATTGCACTTTTCTTGAGCACATTGTAAAACAGCGGATGATGTTAGCAGATGTATATATGTAAAGTGTTTCAATAATTGATTAATGTCGTTATATGAATTAGAGCAGATAAAACAGGCAAACCTTTTAATTTTTTAATTGCTTTAGTTTTATTATATATGTAATTAGTTTTCTCAGTTAAATTATAGATTTCAATAATAAGGAGTTTTCTTAGCTTCTTTTCATAAACAACATAAGTTATTTTGCTTAGTTATTCTTTAATTTAAAATAATTTAATTTCAATTTAAAAATATTTTTTCTATTTCACGAATAAAAATAAAAAAGAACTAAATATAGAAAAAAAGAAGAAAATATTGCAAACGAGCACCACTATGAACAAAAAATAAAAAAAAATGTACATTTTTATTTGTTAATTTGTGAAATTATGTCGATTAAGTCGGGAGTTAAATTATCAAACTTAGTCGTTATGTTATATAAATATTTCTGTATAAATAACCAAAATTTCTCAGATTGTTTTGGATATTGTGGTTCACTGCAATTTATATAAATAATAAATGGTTGTAATCTTAAGTTTTTAGATATGCAAAATGATTTGGCAGTTTCTATTTTCTCCGCAACTTGAGATGCGTCAGTTACTTCTACTATAAATGATTCAATTGAATCATTTATCGTAAATTTCCAAATTTTATCCTGCGGCTTAAGTTTTCCGGATGGTTTTAACACGAAATGCAAAAATTTGCAAAGTTGTATGTGATGAATATCTAAAAAGACAATACATACATATATACAATTAATACAAAATAATCATTTTTGACAATCTGCTTATTCGCGATTTGGTGAAATTTGGGCAGACAATGGCAACAAATTTCACAAAATGGTAAAAATAAACAATATCCATCTTTTGGACAAGCCAGATATACACACACACACAAACACACAACACACACATACACGCACACACAACACAATATCTTATAATATAAGTAAGTTCATTACCTTCGTTATTGGATAAATTTTTAAATATTTCTACAGCTGCTTTGTCCTTCAAGTGTTTTTTAAAAATGTCTCCTATTTTGCTTTTAAAATTACCCCAAGATTTAAAGAGTTGGCCGTGATTATTAGGATAAATCCGCTCAAAATCAATTTCGATCTATCGACAAATAATAAAATAACAATCTTGTTTACATTTTGTTGTTGTGTCATTTATGAGACAATACAATTTCAATGGCGCAAATTGGCCCAAAAATGGCGACTATTTTGCATTTTAAATGAGAAAATTGTATTCCCTTACTAAATACAACTCATGCTGTAATTAATAATCGATGATTTTGATTCGTTAAGATCGTAGCAGAATATTCAGCCCGATTTTAACTCGAGAAAAATCATCGATATAATTATAGCACTAAGTTATGGCTGACGATATAATATACAAATCCCGAATCTTTAATCATAAACTAAAACATCTCAAGACATATGTATCTTAATATTTCATCATACATTTACCTAAACAATGCTCGTATTTGTATAACATAGAAAGTAAAGTCTATGTTTAAATATTATTTAAAATGTGGAGGAACCCGTAAATTTTGGAGAATAACTTTCATTTGTCTTGAGACGTCTAAATGATATTATTTAGTTTATGCTTTAATAGTGTAGTGGACAATTTAAATGACCTCAAAAATGAAAATATTAATGAAAATATTATTATGATTTACTTGACAAAAATATATTATATATTTCGACGTAAGTAATGTAACTAAAACATTTAAAATATGCTTTATTTAATTTTTAAATTAATAATTATATACATGAGACTAATCAAAATTGAGTTTTGTAGATTGTAATTTAATTACATTAGTGATACTTACAAGACGAAATCCTTTTGTATTTGTATATAAAGGCCATTTCATAAATAAAGAAGCAGTGTCTTTTGCTTTGTCTACCTGGCGACTGCGGATGTTAAAAGTGTCGGTCCACTTTTGTTCAACAATCTGCCAGGGAGTGTTATGTACTTTGAGCCAATCCTTGTTATCACACACTTCCTCGTTATCTAAATAAAATATAACATGGAATTACGATGCACTATGCCAATTAGAATTAAATTATGTATTAAGTTTGCACCTGTTAGTTCAGCATCGGATTCTTGTGTATCAGCGAGAGGTGTTTGAGTGCGTCTTCTTTTAATGTCGGTGAAACATCCAATTCTCCTCAAATTTTTTGATATAACCCGGTACTTATTGTATAATTTCCCTGATGGATTTTTTGTCGTTTTAAAATAATATTCCTATAACATAAAAAAAAATTAATATGATTTATTAGAGTTGAAATAATTTAAATTGGGTTAGGTATAATCAATCAAATTTAAATAATTTAAGTTCTAACTTTATGTAATGTATAGTAAAATTTTTTTTTGCCAATGAAATAATTTCGATATTATTGTGAAGTATTGTAACGCAGGCTTACAATATTTTGTAATTTTATTTAATGTATTTACTGAGAGAAAAAGCGCTGCCATTAAAATAAAAAAAAATTGTATCATAATTTTACTATATATTAATACATATCGTTCTACTATATTAAGTATATTAAGTCAAAATTAATAAACTCACTGCATTTTCTTCAGGAAAAAAATCCACTATTTGTGAGGTTACAGAACGGAAGTCAGTTAGCGTCATGCATCTGTTGTGTTTCACGTAATAACGTGCAATATAAGTGCATAATAATTCCCTGAGCTCAGGTGTGAATTGCGGAGGTTTATGTGTGTCGTACATCTTTTTAATACTATTGCCAGTGGCAGATTCGAAAAAAAATTTCAAATCCTAATAAAATCATAAAATTAAAAATTAACTACATGACATAAAATAAAATAACATACAAAAAAAATTGGTGAAACCGTCGGTGATGGACTAGGCGTCATTGACGTCGGAGTTGTCGAATGCAGTATTTCAGTATCTGCAGAGAACTGCTGAAGAATTAAATGGTTACTACTGGTATTTGATTCAGTTTCAAAACTGTCATTTAATGTTTTGCAATGCGGTAAATTCTGCAAAAAGTTTCAACTAAGTTAATATATCAAGTTAATAATTGATTACTTCACGTCAGTACATTTTTTCTTTTCCATTCTATAAATTTGGCCTTAAAACACGCTTGGTTTCCAAGGTCATTCTCGAAAATAGAGCTGATTTCAATCTCGGTTAAATATTTGAGATTACTCATATTGATGTTTCTATCTAAATTAATTTAATGTTAAGTTTATGTCAAAAAATTCTACCTATACTATTTTTATGCGTACTTATAAGTTTCGGTAACAAAAATTCCATATCCCATTCCTTTAAAAGTTGGGCAAGTGGACAATCTATTGGTATAAAAATAAATTCGTCGAGGTTTTGTATATCATTGTCTTCGATATCGCTATTCTCTGGCTCCATCTATAATTGAAATTAATAAAAAAATAAGTTTTAACCAATTTATTTCAATTGATGTTTAAATGACTTGTGTGATTTTTCTTATGCAAAAGTAAACAAGTGTATGGTAGGTAACCTAATTATCTACACACTACCTCAAACGACTAAACTAACTAAATTAAAGTAGGATTGCTTAATTAATATACTACAGATTAATATCTAATAAAGTTTTCCCCAAATACATGTGTAAATTATTGAAATACAATTTGAACCCACTTACTGTAAAATGGTAGTGATCCTTTCGGTTCCAATGTGATTCCTATAGAAAATGTAACGTGTATCTCAATTACGAGGTTATTAAAGTTATTTTGTTTATAAACTAATGTTACTAACGACGCTAAACATACACATAACCAACTTCCGAACGTACATAGAGTTACTATCTGATGTATTTATACATAGTATATTAGTCATTGCGATGAACAAAACTAACAGAGTGATAGTTTCAATTATGTTTTTAGTATCTAAAACCGAGAAATATTGTTTTTATTTTAAATTTAGCTTTTTTTAATTAATTCATTTATAAATTACATTTTATTACACAGAAATTTCATTACTAAATTTATAACTTTAGTGGGAACAAAATTTAATTAAGATGTTATTAATTAATTAAAATTTTGTTATTAAAACAAAAAAATGTCAAAAACACGAATTAAAGTAGAAGAACGAACTGAATGTGGAACTTGAGTTAATACAGCTAATCTTACGTTAGATTTCACCCCGCACTCGTAATTCATACCATAATATATTCCCAACCGCTTGGATGAAGCAATTATTAATAAAAAAATTCAAACTTCATATTAAAAATTGATTTCAAAATATTGTATTATAATTTATTTAGTCTATACCTTGATTATCATGGATACTAAAAAAATCACAATTCAAGTTTTATTATATTTATTTCGATTAACAGGTGTGGATTTATTAATGAAATTTATAGAAAATAAAACGTTATTCATAATTGAATTAAATGAATAAAACGAAATAATTTAACACATAAACGGAACCATCGGTTCTGCTCATCACAATTAAAATGCATCGGAGAGTAAAGAATTTTACATTACTTTTTACAAACAAAATAAAAAGCAAATTAAAAACTGTAACACAATACAAAAACAATTACGCACTATTACTAAACTATTACCCCATTTTTTCCAAATAGGATCAACGTGCAAAACTCCCGTTAGGTATACAATAAATGAAAATTTTAATCGCCTTGTGAATTATGAAATTATTTATTAAACTTGCTAGTAAAATCTAAATTTAAATTTATTTCGTGGTGTGATCAAAAGCTATTAAAATTATTAATTGATTTATCTAAATACTTACCTAATATAATTATCCAATAGCCATTTTTTTTTTTTTTTAATTTTCACTATTAGGTACCCAAATCAAATTATTTTACCACTAATAAATGTATTTCTAATAATTTGTTTTAATAAACACTTAATTTTAAATCAATTCACTAAATTGAACTTTTAAATTAACTTTTAATTTTATATTTCCGATATATTTATGATATTTCACCACTTTTTCCTTTCGCGTTTTTTGATGTAATAATAATGACGCTACAACAAAAAATCAAGATCACGTAGGCCGAGAAAAGGAGAGAAAGAGAAGTGAAAGGATTACTGTATATAATATGAATGATAGGATCAAATTATGCATAAACTGTGATAGACGATGAATATTATGTTTATTGTGTATAAATTATGCACAAAGCGGTGATAAATGATGAAATGTTTGTATAATATTTAAAACTGTATTTTTTTTTGTTTTTTGTTAAATTGTTCACGATAATCATTGATCGTGAATTATTAAGAATAATTTTTATTGAATAATGTATGCTTAGTTAGGAATAATCTATTCAAAATTCGGAATATCATTTAAAATTAAGCATCAAATGTGATTTAAGGGAATGTTTCATTCCTAAATAAAATTGAGGTTTTATATTCATTGATTAGGTATAATTTGTCCATGTCCATTTCTTTGGGTGCACTTTGTGCAATTTTGGAAGTCCTGTGATGGTTGGTGCAGTTGGTTTAGTCATTTTGTACATGAATATTTGTTGTTTTGTTAAAACTGATGCTGATTTTGTGATGATTCGGTTAACAGCTGTGAGATATCCTTTTGTGGGGTCATTACTGAGTAGACTAAATGTCGTTGTTTGTTATGAATGCATCAATTTTCTGGAGATATTCAGATTTGTTTAATATTACAGTGGTATTACCTTTATCAGCTTTGGTTATTATTGCATTACTTTCGATTAATTTTTGTTTTATGTTTTTCAGATCCTTAGCTGGTGCGTTGTCAATTTTATTATTTCTGGCTTTGGAACGTCGTTTAATTTTTAATTCATTGATCAAAACAGTTCTTATGTCATCCTGATTTTGTTGATCGGTGTTTAAGATGGCGTTTTCAATCTCCAATAGATGTCTGTCTCTTGTTTTTCTATTGTTTTTAGACTGCATGTTGTGTCTAAATCCTTTTTCCAATAAACTTCTTTCAGTGAGGTTGAATTCAATGTTGGTTAAATTTTACACCTTTTCATAAAATGTGTGTTTTATTGAGTGTTCGTGTTGGTCAGATGTGTTGCGAAGTGTATGTTGTATGTGTTTTAGTTTCTTGATTTTTTGTGAAACCATAAACACAATTTCAGCATATACCGAAAAGCAACACAAACAGACCAAACTATCGATAACACTTCCAATCATCCCGCACAGCAGAAAATTGCAGCTTATAATCACATGTTAGCGAGGCTAAACAAAATGGGTATACAACAAATAGTATTCACCATATTAATTCCAAAATAAAAAACAAAATACAACAAAAACTTCTAACCACAATGTAACACACGGAAGAAGACAATGGAAAGTACATTGCTATCGAATATAACAAAAACACCAGCCATATATTAAATAAGGTTTTCAGAAGATATAATTACATAATCGCGCATAAAACCTCACACAAATTAAAGAACCAATTAACACTACCAAATAATACAACAAGTGACAGCGGTGTATATACATATATTATTATGTAATGATTGCCCGAGTTTCTATGTAGGGCAAACTGGCAGAACTTTTACACAAAGGTTTGCGGAACACATACGGGAAACGAAGAAAGCTCACACAAACACAATTTTCAAATCAAATTTTGCTAACCACATCGTAACTCAACAACACACATTTACTGACATGAACACAAACATGAAAGTTTTACATTCCCTCAAGAAAGGAAAAATGATGGACCGATTAAAAGAAATCGAAATATACAAACCATGACAGAAGAATCCTCTACAGGTAAGCTCAATAGCGTACGTTCATTATGAAAACTCAAGAATGATATATTACAAGATTATTCAACTCTAAAAAGGTTACTCTCTTTTTTTCGAATTTAATAAAGCATAGGGACCAGTCTCTATACCTTTCTTTTTTTTCGTATCGTAATATCATTTTATTTCACTCATAGCTAGTTCATCTATCATTTCGTGTATTTTAATCAGCTTGATTGAATGAATGAATGAGATACAAAATCAATAACGTACGATCAATACAAATGCACGTGCTATTATATATATCTTTCTTTTACTTTCCATAGTATTAAACATTTGTTGCACTCACACAGAATGATTATGAAATTTATTTTAGTTTTATTTGTTCTACAGTTAAAATTTAAATAAACGTTCTGCTCTTAGTGTGATGAAAGCAAATCGATGCTTGTCAGTGCAATATTTAATATCACTGCTGTGTAGTATATAAAAGCAAATGAGAAAATAAAAATCCAAAGAGAAAACAAAGTGTAGGGACCAGCATGTTTACTCTCCATAAGAGTTGAACAATCTTGTAATATATCATTCTTGATGAAAACTAAAATGGTGAAACCAGTAACTTCAAATTTTCGAAATTCGAACAGAAAGTCGAAAATTGGCATGTTGTAAAATTTTCGAATCGCGATAATGATACTTCATTCTTTCATTCTTCATCACTTTCATTATTTTTATGTGATCTAATACTCACACACTGTAGAAGAGAATGAAATAAAAGAGAATACAAAAAAAAAATTTAAAAAAAACAAATACATAATAAGCATTTGTTTGTATTGTTTCTTGTGTTACATTTTAAGGCGATGTGAATTTTTTATTTTTTTATTTTCGTTTTTTTAGCCTATTAAAAGCCTATTTTAAGTAAATTGAGGCAACATGTTAACAGCTACGATGAAATATGACTATTTTAATAAAATAATTATATCAACAAATATCAATTATATCACCAAATTTAAAAACAATATTTTGTATTTTCCAAACAATAAAAAAAAATTCAATAGCGTAAAAATGCGCACATACTTACTTCTACCAATGCCTTCTAGAATATACAAGCCATACTACTGCAAGCAAAAATTATTATTTTTTATTTCATCGACATAGAATAGATGGCGATGAACGTTCGAAAAATGAAAGAGTAGAGAGAAATAGAGAATAAAATATTTGAAATATAAAAAAATAATTCAGTATTATCTCATGCGTACGATACGAAGGTTGTACATATTTTTATTTCCGGCAATTTTCAACAAAATTCAAAACTAATAAAATTTTTGATAAAATAATCATTTAAATATAAATAAATATTAACTAAAAATGGAAAATAAGTTAGAAAAATATATCTAAACTATAATCCCATTAACAATTTCAAATTATGAATAAAACACACGACGTACATCCACCCTTTCTTGCGCTTGGTTTAATACTAATTTATTTCCTATACCTATACTTTTCACATGGCCCTCTTCGTTTTCATGTTTTATTTTCTTTCATTTTTCTAACATTACTGCCATCTACAAAAGAATAATGGAACTGTCGACATAAATTGAGTGACGTAGCCAGCAGTATGGCTTGTATATTCTAGAAGGCTGCTTCTACTATGTCCTATAGTTGGAATAAGACCATGATTCAATAAAACCAAGGTTAGCTCGAAATATGTAAACAAATGGCCATTTTTTTTTTGACGTCACTTAATTCTCAATACGTATATAAATTACAACAACAAATAAAAAAACGAAAAGTAAAACAGAATCGCATGACGTCACGAACACGTGTTTTGAAAAATCGAGCTAACCTGGGATTTATAGAATCATGGAATAAGACTAAACAAAACTAAAAAAAACTTGGTTTCACCAAAATATACATATATAGTAGCGACAACGCATTCATATTGAGCTTATCTGTAGAAGGCAAATGACTTATATATGTATACTATAATGGCGGTAGGTACAATTTTTCATACTAAACTCGCGATCCAACATAATTTCGTTCAAATTTCGATAAGTTATTTGAAATTTCGTTAAAACTAAGTATCAGAATATTTTGGTAGATGGCGGCACCAACAATTTTATCGATTTTTTTTTATGCATGTCATTTTTTTGACAAATGTCATAAAAATAAATAATTTTTAGTAAAATTTCAAGCGGTCTTGTACTTTTTGTGTTTTATGCGTGTATTCTGTGTTTTTAAATTTTTTTTTCGTGTTTTTATGATTTATATAAATATAATTACATACATATATACATATTATATATACGTGTACTGTACCTACCTGTACATAAGTTTATAATAAGCTTTCATTTTACTAAATTTAAGTTTCTTAGATAATAATAATCATCACCAAACAATAGTAGATTCTTCAAATCATTTATACATATATTAATTAAACAATAATTGAATTATATTTTAAAATTAGAATGTATCATTTTTGTAAAACATACAACATGCAAAAAATTGGGGTGAGAAAAAGCTCACGAAATTTATTCATATGTATAAATGAAATGAAATAAAAATTCTTTAAAAGTTCAATTGGTTATTTTATTTTATTGGTTGTTTTTTTTAGTACTGTAATTACAATTTTTTAGATTTTCACCGTGCGCAATAGCTAACCTAAACAACATAATTTAGTTTTTTTCGTTCAATAAAAAAAATATCGTCGTTAAATTACTGTGCTGCTATCTAGCAAAATCGTCCAAAACTATCGATGTTGGTTCGATATTTTTGAGCAATCGCCCTTATATTTATATATAAGTTATTTGGTAGAAGGTTGTTGTGTCATGATACAAACATCGGAACAATCCGTATATTCTCAACGACAAGTTAAACACTGTGACAAATAAATTATGCGATTTGATTTTGCAAAAAACACAGTACAACACCAATACAAAATATAGTATGCGCAAATTTTTCAACGAAATGTCAATAGTGAAAATTCAAGGAGCTGACGACGGATGAAATGCGAAACCGGTCCTCCAACATTAAAATAAAATAATTGTCACACAAATGAAAGATTTTTTACTAATAAAAATCGTAAACTAATACAAGTGAAAAATTCTTTTTAAATTTTTAATTGTATTTATTTGTTGTACATTGTGACAAAAGCCACAGCATAACCCCAAAAATGGACTCCTTCCATTTTTATTATGGAAATAAAATAGTCATGGAATTCAAGCTTTAGAATTTGATTGGTTTTCAAAGGTTGGTGGCATTTTGAATTTTTTGGTGGCGAAATACATTTTTACCGCGAATGTATGTGGATTAGTTTTTTGTTTACTTTTAATTGACACTAGGTAATATGACGTCTACCGGATTTTTAATGAAGCACCATTCCAATACAAATTTCTTAATAGCTGCCGAATAGTATGTTGAAATTGGTTAGCTTGATTATTAAACAATCAGAATACTCATTTAAATTAGCTTTATTTATTCAAATTGTAATCTCTACGTTACAAGTGTATGCAGGCATCTTTCTAATTCCGAATTGTTATCAAATAATAACAACACAAAAACTCAGTCGCTTAGTTCAGTAACATAAAAGTAAACAATTCAAAAAAATAAACATTGAATTTAACTCTTAAATTCAAATACTGCCACTTTTTTGTATTGGAATGCAAGTACATAAATTTGATTAAAGATGGCACTGAAGGCTGAACTCACTTTACCTAGCGTCAATTGACAAATAAATAGTCAAAATATTTCACAATGCCAATCTATTGACGATTGGAGCATCACGGATTCCACCTAGTGGAAAAATTTTAAACTGAGGTACCTGATAATTTGACGTTCGAAATTATTGTAAACAATTCCAATTTTGAACTGTAAACACAATTTTTACTTACCGGATTGCTAAATTTTCTTTCGTCGCATTTGTGACAAATGTCATTTTATCCGGTGCATCATTTTAACTATTGTCCTCGAGAGGCGCTTTCTCTACTTTTACAATCGTCAATAGAACTAAAAAAAAATGTGGCTTAGCGCACCCAGCGTAAAGTAGGAAAAGTAAACGATGAATTCGATTTTGAATTCCGTCAATTTACCAGGAATTCGACGAACTCCTACTAAGGAATTCAATAGTGCAATTATTGTTGTTGTTAATTGTCAAATAAAATACGGCTTTGGTGTATGTACATAATATTAATTTGTAATATAAAAAATAAAAAATAATCCAACTATAAATTTTTGCCTTGGAATATAAAATTGAGTTCGTTTGGTTTTATTTGTATGGCGAATTATACGTTACCGTATATGAATTATGTAAGTATCATATTAAAAAATTTAAATAATCTTTCAAGATTTTCTTAATCCGCAAGAAAAACATCTTTTAAACATTTTAATGTTGATCTTATTCTTGTCACAAAATTAACAATTTTGTTTTTTGTTTAAGAACCAGGATTCAACTATCAAATGCATATTGTATAATATGAATCAAAGCTAAACAAGTCATTTAAACAAAATTTGTTTTGCTTTCATCCGTTATCATTGATTGTGGTGGGATTATCATAATGTGTTTGTTATTCTTTTAATTTTGTTAGTTTTTTAGATCAAAAAATTGTTGATTTCATAATAACAAATTTTACGATTTCCGTGATCTTGTTTATCTACAAAATATTTAATCAACTTTGGTAAAGTTTATATTTTTATAACCTCCCCGCATGAATATTGATGTTCGTTGTTTGCGCAAATTGCAATAATAATATTTTATTGTTGGGGTTTTACATTTATAAACGGAACAGTAGCATGATATTTAAAAATGTACGCGTATTTAATTCATGTACATAATAATAATGTATACAATTTAAAGGAACTTAACAGGATCTCAACGGAGGCATCAACCTGTAACCGACATAAAAAATTAGAGTTTTTTTTTAGTACTTTATCATTTTATATCGGTTTGAATATTTTGCGGCTAAATACACATAAACTTGTTTACTTTTATATATGTAGCTTACTTATGGCATACAATAACAAAAACCATATTACTTTTGGAGACTAATTTATGCCAAACTTTGGGGAAATCCTATTTCTTTATCATGATTAAATATGCAACATTCCACAATCACTATCTATACAAAATGTAAAATGTAAATTTTTTGAAAATTTTGTAGAGATTTCATTTAAAAACAACTCTATATGCAATTTTTTGTGATGATACATTTTTTTGTTAATAATAATCGTAATAAAATTTTAAAAAACAACAGTGATTAAATCTGTTATTTTATACTGAAAAGCGTTTCTTTATAATAAAAAAAAAATAGAAGCAGGAATGTTCATCGATCATTCGAATATATAGAAATCATCAAGACAAGATAATAATAAAAAAAGATCGCGAGTTTAACGAATTATCACATTTTTTTTATAGACCTGTGATTTTATTTATTGGTTTTATGTACGATATAAAACAGCCTTGGTCGACCTTGATCAACCTTGATCGTATAACTTGTTATTTTTGCTCTTCTGCTGTTTTGAATTTTATTGATGCGCGCGATAATTTTTGTTTTTTTCAACATTTATCAAAATTTATTGGGCGACTTGGTAATTATCGATTCCGCCTCAATTCGGTTTTGTTTTGTTTTTTATGTATGTAAATTCTTTTTTGACACCCAACTAATACGGTTTATGACACAAACGCGCGCTTTATTAAATAAAATATGTTTAAACGGCACCCTTAAGGCGCCATTCTTTTCAAACGTGGAATTAAACAGTTGACACTTAAAATTGTTTGATACTTCTAAATTCTTTATGCAGTCGACAAATTATTTGTGATAAATGGAGGCATACAAAATGGATTGTTTGATTAGATTTAATCGGAAAAAAAAATGTAATAGCCTTGGAAGAATGAGATTTAGCTAAACGGGTTTAGTTAATCCAATTACGTTGACACACTGTGTCTAGGTAAACTTAAAATAGCATACGGAATTGATATTAAAGCGTAACGTCAAACGCGTTCGCATCAAATAGTTTATTTTTGACGTTTTGTTCAAGAAATATTTTTAAAAAAATTAATTTTACATAAAATTTCACAAATTATTATTTTTATTTATTCTCAAAATAGCGATGATGTTATTTATAACATACGACGTGTATCAGCGCCATTTTTTATACTTTTTGTATTGTTATAATGCTTTCTGCTTAAAGACACCACTTGCACTCTCACTATAAGCTCATTATATTACCTCATAAACTTCAAAATTTTAACAGATTTGTTCACTAAACGCGTTTTTCGCTTCAATCAACTTCCAGTAACATCCCACTCCAGTTTTTACTTCGTTTTCCTATATACGGGTTTAGCGCTTTAAGATAATTTATATTTCCTCAGTAAATTTTTGAGAGGATTCCAATCATAATGTATCATAATCATAATCATTTGCTTGTTATAAAGTTTATTTGCTTAAGATATAAAGACACGCCTGTTAAACATCTGGAGGTCAAAACCGAACCAAAACTTTATATATACTATGAAGTTCGTTTTATATTAAAACAGTACGACCTCAATACATAACAAACATCCCCTCAAATATGTTTACAATATTCAATTACTTAACTACAACAATTCTAAACAAAGTAATAAGCGATTATACATTTCAAATATATTCAGTTTATCCAACCATAAATCTTATATCGAAGTCTTCACCACCCTCCACATCACACGTATTCTCTCTTATTGTTGTCGCTTCCGGCTCCTTAAAAAAAACACCATGTTATCCTTTTCAATCCCATTGCTTCTTTTATGTTGCTTAGTTACTGGCTCAAGTTTGTTCTGTTTACACTAATAATTTTCAGATCGGACCAACCGTGGTCGAATCTGATTAATATGTATTTTCATCAGACGACCCGTTTCCAATCTGGATAAATAGTTTCTACTACCATATACCTTAACAAGAATAGCTTTTTGCCAGACCGGTTTATTAGCATTCCGATAATCCCTCACCATTACCAAATCGTTTGGTTTGAACTTACGTTCTATCGGTTTAACGTATTCTTTATTAACTGGTACGACTGTCAGCAAATGATTTTTCGACTTCAGTAAATCTAACTGGATTTTTGGCTTGTATCCAAGTAACACTGTTGCTGCTGCTTCTCGACACTGGCATTTGGATTATCGAATAAAGACTTTTCAATGGCGTTTTTAATGGTTCTCACAGCATTTTTCGCCGCTCCATTTGTAACCGGATACCCCGGAGAAGTCAGTTTTTGCGTGATGCCATGTTTCGATAAATAATCTTTGAAATCATCAGACATAAACTGCCGCCCGTTATCTGACACTATATCATCTGGATAACTGAAACGTGAAAACACTTCTTGCAACTTTCGTATCGTGAAAGTTGTTGTTATATCCTTCGTACCAAACACCTCTATCCACCTAGTGAGCGCATTAATTATTATAAGGAAATAATATCTCTTGATTGGACCGCCGGAGTCCATATGTATACTGCCCCAAGCTCTACTGGGTTTTGGCCACGGAATGGATGGCACTTTATTTGGACTTTTCCCATAAGTTAGGCACGCCTCACAGCTTTCCAGCCATCGTTCGATATCTTGCACTTGCTTCAAAATTTCATTTCTCAGATCGCTCGGTACAAACATCCTGTATCCCCACATTAAAATATTTTTTTCGATTGCTAATTGATCTCGTTTCTCGAAGAAACACTGCAGTTTCCCACTTTTAATCTCGTCAAATTTTCCGATCTTAAGATATTTCATTACCTTTGTTAAATCTCTGTCTTTAGCCGTCTCCTCTATAATTGTCTCAAAATCAATTCTCAAACTATTATTGTTTTGAAAGTGACAAAGATATGTTGCCTCTCCTTCTTCGTGCTCATCGCTTGGGACTCTTTCCGATCGGCTAACGCAATAACATATCTGCGGAATTTTTATCAGAACCCATACATATTTTATAATGAAATTGAATCCTGATAAATGTAACGCCCATCTCTGCATCCGGCTTGCTGACATTTGCGGTATCCCATTTTTGTCCCCAAATATGCCCAACAATGGTTTGTGATCTGTCACTATAGTAAACGGACGACCTATCAAATATTGATAAAACCTGTTGGTTCCGTAAATAATCACCAAGGTTTCCTTTTGTATCATTCCGTAATTTCTCTCAGCTTTAGATAAAATCCGCGCTGCAAATTCTATTGGCCTCTCCGTATCATCTGGAAAAATATGTAAAATTAAAGCGCCAATACCTGTAGCTGAAGCATAACAAGTCAGCAACAGCGGTAACTTTGTGCCACTCCCTTTTTCAAAAGGTTTTAAAGCGGAGACATCTTTGTTGCTATATTTGCGATAAACTTCCCATAATAGTTTACCATACCAGAAAAAGATCGCAACTGATTCATTATTATATGGTTTTCTTATACCATCCCCCGAAACAATATTCCCCAGAAAACTTAACTGTAGTTTAGCAAACACACACTTATCCTTATTTAACTTTAAATTTGCTTCTTTAAGTCTCTTGAAAACTTGTCGCAACCATATATTATGAGTGTTCAGGTCCGGTGCCTTGATAATTATATCATCAAGAAAATTTATGACCCCCGGAATTCCTCTCAAAACCTTTTCAATCTCCCGTTGAAAAATACCTGTCGCTGGCTTGATGCCAAATGGCAAACGATTCATCAGTAAACTTCCTACATGCGTACTCCAAGCAACCAATTTTCGGGAATTTTCTTCCAATTCTATTTGATTATAGGCGCTAGCCAAATCGATGGTTGAAAATATTTTATTTCCTTGAAGCTTAGCGAAGATTTCCGTGATTCGAATGTGGATTCAAATTTGTGTTTTAATCCGCACAGATTCTAATGTTTCCATCGAACTTCAAAATGGGAACTAAGGGTGTACGCCATATTTCTGAATCTACACGCGTAATAACCCCCTGTCTCTCCTCCCTGTGCTCTACCATATCTCTAAACGCATGCGGTACGAGTCATGCATTAAAGAACTTCGGCTGCGCCGTTTCATCCACCTCTAACTTTATTATTACTCCTTTCAACTTCTCTATTTTACGATCAAAGAGCTCGTTGTAATCCTTCAATATCTTATCTACTTGTTTAATCTCGCCATCAACCACGTTATTAATCGACACGACTTTAATTTTGAATTCTTTAATGAAATCACGTCCAACAATGGGAATTGACGCATTCTCAAACACTCAAATCTTAAATTTTCTTGTTACATCATTATACAATATTTTCGGTTCAAACGCCCCCACAACTTTAAGTTTTCCGCCGCACTAACTTTTTACTGTAGTAGTATCAGGTAACAATTTGGGCATACGCGCTGGAATAGCTGAAACTCCAGCTCCGGAATCGATTTGGAAAGTTACCATCTCCTTCAAAATTTTAATTCTAATTAAAAACGGATTAAAATTTTCGGTTATAATTGAACTGCACAACCGTTCGCTCCCACCTATTGACAGAATTTCATGCATTCCGACTGACTCAGAAGACAAATTGACCAAATTTTCATCTCCTTTAAACTCACTATTTGGCGCAGAATTACTCACTACGTTAATGTTCACCTCTATACAAATCGAAATCATGTGCCCCTTTTTATTACAGCCGTAGCATATTACATTCTTGAATTTGCATGAAGAATGATTCGCAAATCCGCAATGTTCACATTTCGTAGGTGTTTTTACATCTTTTGCACCTCCTCGTTCAACGGTTACGTTTTGTTTGCCACCACTGTAATTTCGATTTGGAAGACCTTCCTTTTTATTTACCCAATTCACATCTGCTGCTACCTCATCGTTTCTAATCAGCTTAACTTTATATTTCTTCGCCATAGTCACCGCTTCCGTTAACAACCAATTTTCTTTTTCACTTAATTTGTTAAAAACCTTACCGGTCATACCCCTGACAAATGTATCCAATAACAAAGCCTCTAATCGGTCGCCAAACAATCCAATATAGATCCGATTTTTTTTTCCACATTGTCATCCGTGATGTCCATGAAACACGATCAGATTTGCTTCTTATAAAGTTTATTTGCTTAAGATATAAAGACACGCTTGTTAAACATCTGGGCGTCAAAACCGAACCAAAACTTTATACAATATATACATACTATGAAGGTCGTTTCACATTAAAACTGAACGACCTCAATACATAACAATTACCTACAGCTTTGAATTCCTCTTCTGTTTCATCAATTTTATCCTCACACAAATAAGTTGATTAGAAGCACTAGTGTTACTCCTACATTTTCAGGATCGATTGTTTGAACGTAAATAAGTGTTTCACCATTAAAATCGAAAATACTAATGATTTCTTCGCTTAGTTTTACATAATATCCGAAGCTGAATCACTATTTTATATTTTTAGTTTAGCTTTTGAAACATCTATTGCAAAAGCTCAGCGTCATTATGCGTCAGTCATGCCGAGGCATTCTGATATTGCTACACTTGTCACTGTTGAACCTGTGAGTGCTCGAAAGCTGTTCCGGACAGAAGGTTTATTTATGCCTCAAAATTCGTTAACACCACTGAACCGGCTGCCTTCATTTACATATAGTGTTGTGGAATAACACCGTCATCCACCAATGTTAATAGTAACGTTTTCTATCGACCTAAACACCAGAATATTATGCCCACCATTTCATCAAATAATGCCAGAAACAATAATCTACTCGTATATTAGCACAACAATAGAGGGATGCGTACCAACTCTCATTCAATATACTCACCTCTTTTGTATTATAACTATTCTAACTATACGAAATCATTATTTTTACGGAGACCTGGGGCGGAATCATGAAATCCGTACGGTAAATTTTAGCGGTAGTAAACAATTATATAGGTATAAACAGAACAAGAGCGACAACTACAAGCGACGACGATAAAATAAATTTGTCTGTCGGCGATGTCGCCTTAGTAAACACAAAAGAGCGTCAGCGATCGACGATAAAACAAACTTCTAAACAAAATAACATGACAAACAACATAACCTGGAATATTTTGTGTTTAAATATAAAAATATGGAGTTGATCAAAATTATAAAATTGGTGAACATAATTTATATTGTTTATTTGACCTACGAATATTATAATTCGATAGTGTCTCGTAGGCGTTGGTGGGTGAGAAGTCTTAATCGGAGTAGAGATAATCATGGCTTTTTTCGCCGAAGTTTTCTTCAAATGCAAGCAAATGACCAAGAGCATTTTCAAAAAGCGACGCGTATGAGTATTGGGCACTTCAAGCTGTTGATTAAGCTAGAAAAATCAGAATTACAGAAGTACTCCCATAGAAAACCAATAAGTGTCGAATCCAGATTAGCTGTAACACTAATGTAAGAAACATAACAAAATGTATATTCCCCAAGGTATCTTGCGCATGGATGTTCCATGTAAGTTTTAGCATGGACCTTTAAAATGGGAGTTTCCACCGTTCGAGAAATAATATTAGAAACTTGTGATGCTTTATCGAAAATCAGTGAATTTTATGTTGCCAAGCCGATTTTTTTCGAATGGACAAAAATCGCAGAAGAATTTGAAACCAAGACCGGAATGCCAAATTGCATAGGTTCCATCGACGGCAAACATGTCAATCTTAAATGTCCACCTAAAAGTGGTTCATTATATTTTAATTATAAGACACACCACAGCATGGTACTATTAGGTGTATGCGATGCAAACTATTCGTTTACTGCTATCGACGTCGGAGCCTACGATAGCCAGAGCTATTTCGGCATATTTCAAAATAGCGATTTTGGGGAAGCAATTAGCAGACGGGTCTCTTAAGATTCCCAAAAGTAAAATGCTACCAAATTCCATCATAGATTTCCCCTACTACTTTGTCGGCAACTCCGCCTTTCCCTTAAAAAGGAATTTAATGCGGCCATACCCTGGTAAACGTTTATCGGCAGACAAAGAGCTTTCAACAAAAAATTGTCGCGTGTGAGAATAAGAATTGAAAATACTTTTGGAATATTAGCAAATAGATGGAGAATCCTAGGCACCACGTTGAGTCTACATCCAAAAAATGCTGAGAAAGTTATTTTGGCTACTATCATTTTGCACAATGTTTTATTACAGAAAAGCGAGTTATATTGCCCACAGGACTACATAGACCGAGAACAAAATGGAATTAGTATTCCTGAAGATTGGCGCGATGAGGGTGAAGAGCTACAGCAACACCGTAAAGATTGTTTAAAAAAGTTTCTTCATTCAACTGATATTTAAACATGCTCTTCCTTATTTTAATTCATTAATAAGCAGAGTGACATTTGATTAAATAAAACATTTACTGAAATTCAAAATATAGTTTTTCTATTAATTCATATTTTTGTATATACATAAGCGCATTTATTTAACATTGCGTGTCTATAAAAAGACAAACTCAGTTACTTGTCGACGATTCCGAGTGTGTGTCTCTATAATGCTCACGTAATCTTTGTTAAACAATATTTGATATTTCCATCTCCAATTCGTCTAACACCACTGTAGGTAAATGAGCTTTTTCTATTTTCACTGCCAATGATGAAAATAACAACGAAGTTGAACTGACAGGTTTGGTTGGCTCATCTAATTGACTAACCGCCTTAGCTGCGACATCCAGAAAGTCTAGGAAATTTGTATGTACGCCGCTTTTCGAAGATGAGGTAGTTATTTTACGTTTTTTTGCCGGAGAAGAACAAACAATTTCATCAAGCCCCACGTCTGGAGCATTGTTATCAAAATCCGTTAAATTAACCGAATTGTCATCATCAAAATCATAGCTCTCACTATAACTTTCATTAACCTTTTCAAAATTACCAGTAGTGCTAAAATATTATTAATTTTGGTTATTAACTTATAAATTTAAACCTAAATGATGATGTAACCTTAATTTCTTTGATCATCTATACTATACAAAAAGTTCATTTGTTGAAAGTATTTCCATTTATTTGTGTGCTTTTCATCGCTGGGATCATTTGGAGCACTCCCAGAAGTTGGTATTTGACGGCGTATTCTTCGATACTTGTTCTGAAATTATTTAATTACACATAAAAGCGCAAAGGAATTTAATCACAATTCATAATGTTTACCTGAAGATTTGAGGTTAGCAGCAATCTCTCTCCAAATCTTTTCCTTAATGTCGGATCTCCTATAATTTAAATTTTTTAAATCATATAGAATTGGCTTGGCCCTAACCAGTTTTATTAACTTCTCCTTGAATGACATTATATTAAATTATAACAATCAGCAAAATCACCGGTATGTCTTTTGCAAGTTTTTTTCGATCGAAAACTAAAAATTAAGGTTAGGAACAAAATGACAGCTAAAAGTTTTCGGGTACCAATATAACGACGCAAAAAACAGTTGGCAGCATTGTATCGCTGGCGACAAAAATAGAAATAGATTCTAAAAAAATTCGTCGATAATGCCGTCGTCGCTGGCGATATTGGTTCTGTGAGCAGCATATGATTTCTATGTATTCTAATTTGACAGGCGATATCGCTTGTAGTTGTCGCTCTTGTCTGTTTATACCTTATAGAAAATTTAGAATAACTTCAAAAAATGGTCAAAGTTGCCTAAGTTATTTTGTATCGAATCGCAATTATCGCTAAGATTTTCATATAAATTTTGACGTAATATTTAGCTAGCTAAAATCAAAATAAAAAATTTCGCTCACGATTTCGCTAACAGGTACGGAGTTCACGCGTTCAAAGTGATCATTTCTGTTGTAATTTGATTAATAGTAGACTTGTGATTATTTAAATTTTCTTTATAAAATGAATTATACCGACACTCAATACTTAATTGAAGATTTCGATATTGAGTATGTATATTGAAAAAGAATCAGAGATAGTGGAAATTGATAAAGAGCAATCAATATCAAGTGCCCAAAACACAAAATACAAAAATGACACAAAACTCTCTATACACAAAAAACACAAAACTCTTAATTAATTAAAAAAACACCAACATTTTACAAAAAATTATTTGATATTCAAAAACTAGGTAGGCGCCATTAAAAAAACAAGAAATTTGAGAAGTGTCAAAATTTATCTCTACACATTTTGTTTAGCTCATTCTTTATCTTGTATGTTTTTGGAGACCGCGTTAGAATTTAGCTTAGCTCGAGCTGCGTACCGACCTTTAACGGCAAATTTCTGATCGTTATGAAATCGTTATAAATTTCTGATCGTTATTTTTTGAATTTATTCTAAATTTCCCATAGAATTGTTTACTACCGCTAAAATTTAACGTGCGGATTTGATGATTTCGCCCCAGATTCAGTGCTGATTTCAAGTCGGAGGAATATTTTCCTTCATGCTACACTGGAATTTGGTCAAATCAGCTTCAATCACGACTGTGGTGAGTGAATTATTGTTAAAGTCAAATGTGCTTCTTTTTGGATCTTTATAATGGAAGTCTATATATACCGTTTCGTAGTACTTCTGACGTTTAACAAGGATTTATTGCATTTATTGCCAATGATGTTCAACCACTATTTATTGAAACTGATCAGGGCTCCTGAATACGATGCGAATCTGTGTACGAAACAAAAGTTTAATTCGATCCGTAAATGGTTTGGTATTCTTGAATACGAACGTACAGTATATTTTAATTTTTGTGGTGTAGGCAAAGGGACATTTTATTTTACGTGAAACATCCTTAAAATGACATTGTAAAATTGAAAATAAACGTAAATATGTCAAATTTTTTACGTCAATTTAGTTTTTAACTGGCTAAGTGAATAAATACGAATCCGCGCCATGCTTCATAAATATTATTTTAAATCAAGCTAAAATAATTTTATTAAAAAAGCAAATACAAATCTGTAGCTAGAAAAAAACTTCGTAAAATTTTACGAGTTTATGGAACGTTGATATCACTTCTAGCTATGTGTTATAAAGTTTTACGAATTATGGAAAGCGTCAATTCAATACTATTTTTAACGAGTTTGGACATATTTTAGACTTAATTTGTTCATCATGCAAATTCATTGACATAGAATCTTGACCGGATTTAGCGGGACATTGTAGAAAATCTAGCATATACACGCCACTTTTAATTAAATTTTATTTTTTAGATTATGATTTTTGAAATTTTATTGAGAGCGTTTTTTAATTCGATTTTAGAAATGCTGATGTAGTGTCGCAAAACTACTTCTTTTGATAATGTTGATTGGACAGCTTTATTCACTTATTGGACATTTCGGTTGCTGTTTCAAAGTTTTGTAGTATTGTGAAGAGTGGTTTTGAATTATTTGTTCCGATGGTTTTTGCGAGTTCGACGTATACAGAGCCATTGTTCAATTACCACATAAAACAACCTCGCAAATCGTAAGTCTAAAGCGTTTAAGAATTATAAGCGTTCAGTTGGGAATGTTAATAACAAATCCAGACCTCGCGATTTATGCAAAAAGTTTAAGAACCTCAACGATTTTTTTTACAAAATGTATGTTTAAAAGATCGAAAGTGAAATTTTGATAATCCTAAAGGGGTATTTGCATTTATAAATCAAAAGAGAAAATTACACGTGGCTATCCGAAGATTACGTCATGCAATAATGTTTCATTCACAGGTTCTCATAAAATAGGTGACGCGTTTGACAATTTTTTCCAGTCCTCCTTTGATAACTCTGATATATCTAACTTTTCATTCAATAAGATTCTTTCGGCTTTTTATAGACTAAATATATTAATAATTGACGAGTTTTTTTATTACATCGGAGAGACCAGAGAGATCAGACAGATACACTATCTGAAATATCCGATCATGTTTAATCTGAAAAGACCTTTTTCGGATTTTAAACGCTTAACTGTTTTAATTGGCTAACCACTGTTTTGTAACATATTATGGCCAAGAAAATTGTTTTTGTTAATACATAAAAAGAAAATTAAACATTAATGAACAAGAAACCGTTAAAATTATTTACAATAGACTTATTTAAAAAATTAATTTTCCATTGTTGTTATCTCAGACTATAGTGTTCACCATTTTGAACGTCAAAATATGTAATTCTCTGTACTATCTGAAATAAATTTCAGATCGAAAAACAGCAATCTGTGATTTTTCGGATTTAATAAAAAAACGCTAAAAAAATGATCGGATCGATCCGAGAAAATAAAAAAACGCAAAAGGTTTTTTTTTATATCTCTCTGGTCTCTCCGATGTAATAAAAAAACACGCCAAATAATGGCATTTATAATATTTTCCGACTTGTTAATCAGAAAAAAGGAAGGGACCACTAATACCTATATCTACCCAAAAAGGTGAAATATCAAAATCCCCCCGTACTTTAAACCAAGAGTAATACAAAGTTCATCATTAAAACCACCCTTAACTCTTCTTTCTATGTGGTAGTTTGGTTTCGTACTAAAAAGTTCGTACGAACAAAAGTTCGGACTACTCATCAGGTAGCTACGACCAAACTACAAAATACAATTCTAACTTCATACATTAAGTATGATGCAAGAACGTACTGACTTAGCGAATTATATTCACTAAATCAAAAAATCAAGGAAAACTCTCATTTTTGTGTGTTTTATGCCCACACATAATAGAAAGAGAAGTTTGTATGTATTAAAATCAATAAGATTCTTTCGGGTTTTTATAGACAGAAGATATTATCAATAATAGCATTCACAACATTTTTGACTTGTTAATCAGAAAAAATGAAGAGGCCAATCAATTATAATTATATCTACCAAAAAAAGTAAAAATATCATCTTTTCAGTACGAAACCAAACTACCACATAGGATGGTTTTCATTTTGTGGGGTCGATAGACTTTGTATGACTCTCGGGTTAAAGTACAGGGAGGGGGGGGGAGGGGGAGAGATTTTTATATTTCTACTTTTTTGGCATATTATAAATGATTAGCCTCTTCATTTTTTCTGATTAGCAGGTCGAAAAATGTTGTGAATGCCATTATTGACATTCACAACATTTAATTTGCTTTTAGAACTTCCGAAATGAATAAACGAAAATACTAGTGTGCGCCTCGCCGTTAGTCTCATTAGTTTACAGCGAAAGAGGTGGGACTGTATAGGACTAACCGAAGTTTAAATATCACCTTCTGCGCATATTTCTCGGACCACTATGTCTACGGATTTCCCTTACCTTCAGCAGCTGCTGGAGATTCCTTTAACTAAAGTTACCCGTGGAGGCCCTTGTGAAATCGAAAAGATTTTGATTATGAAAAACTGCTCCGAGAAGAGAAATGCTTGCAATAATAAATTTTTATCGAATAAATAATAACAGCACGGAAGGAACGATAAGAGGGGATAATAAGGGTTTGGTAGTTCAGTCTTCAAAAATTCTATTTTTGATATTCATTTTCCAGTTCTGTAGACATGTTAGCACAATTTCATAAAGCTTCGCCAAACACATGTCATTAAAATATTAGTAGAGGACTCATACACCCCACATTCCGTCTGTCGGAAAGAGAATTAAAATACAGAAGATACATAGAATCCGAAATCATTTAGCATAATCGGTTCTGAACTTGGCTGTGTGTAGGCAGGCAGGCCTTCGGTGCGCCAGCCCACATACGATTCATACATTTTTAAAGTTCCGAAATTTAGTAATTACGCACTTTTTATGTGAAATAAACAGGAAGCCGTCCGAAGCGACCAAAAGTGCAACAGTTAGCCGAAAAGTTTATCCTCTAGCTTCACAAGAGAAAGACTATTAATAGCGAATGTTACATAGCGTTATTGGAGCGTTTGAAGGTAGAAATCGACAATAAACTGCCCCATTTAAAGAAGAAAAAACCACTCTTTCACCAAGACAATGCACCGTGTCACAAGTCCATGGTAACGATGTCCAAATTGCACGAATTGAGCTTCGAATTAAATCCGCACCCACCCTATTCTCCAGGTTTGGCTCCCCGTAACTATTGGCTGTAATGTAAGTATGTAATTGCCGAAACTAAGGAATATTTTGAGGCTAAAGTAAAATCGTTATACACGGCCGACATAGCAAAGTTAGAGAAGCGTTGGAATGAATGTATCGCGCTTGAAGGAGAGTTTGTTGATGAATAAAGAAAAATTTTGCCGAAAAATTATTCTTGTTTTAGTGGTAAGTTCCGGCATTTATTTGTATGTAATTCGTCCTAAAAAAGGGGGAAAATATTACTTTCGCTTATTATTAAACCACGATAAAGGCGCAACGTTTTTGGGATGCGAGCCTTAAATTTTTGGGGATTGGGAAGTTTCTTTGAATCGTCTCAACGATTATTCACTTTCGACAGATACGGTCGATAGGAAAGTGGCTGCGAAGGGGTAGAGCCCCTATTTTAACATAAAGTGAACTAAAAAAATAACTTAAAATTATATTTAGGCCCATTTGCTTAAAATTTTAACTGGGCAAGGGTTAACTTTCCTGTGCTGAATTTAATTATATTAATTGTAGACCGTGTCAAGAGATATTATCAATTTACACAGTTCTATGTTTCAGCTGTATCTCTTAATTTATTTGTTAATGAATAAATTTTAAACCGGGTTTGAACCGGTTTCGAAACCAAACTACAACCGGAACGAAATCAAATTTGGTTTGACTTTTTGTTTATAATAAATAAGAATTTCTAAAAACCTGAAAAACGTTCGGAAAGATGAAATCACATTGCACAAATAATAATTGGATTAACCAAAATGTCTTTCTTACTGGGGTATATTCCGAGACCTTATATAGCTGCCAAATAATTTTGTTTGTTTTATAGAAGAATCTGCATTGCAGTAAAATCCAGAAAGCAACGTAATACATACGAGTACCTACGACTATAGAATCCCATTCATATGACTAGAAATACTATTTATTAAGATGCATTTGTACTTTGAAAATCATAGATCATTCATTATTATCATTAGAATCTTCTAGAATATTAAAAAATGTTGTTTATGTTATCTTGACATGATTATCAAACGACCTTCCCCCAAACAAATTCTACACACATTTTTCTATTGTAAATGTAAAATATGAATGACACACCTTAACAGATATATCATCTAATCGGTGATTTGCATTTGACTTTCTATATAAATTAATGACGTCTGCTGATCTTTTCATATAATTCGACAATAAATTAAAATGATAAATCTTTTAATCTAAAGATTCCGCGTCAAAACCAGCTTCTTATGTCATTTTCTAATACAAATGCACACGTATAAAATTTTCTAATCTCGCTTAAAATTGAAGGCGCGCGCGCATGTTTCACCTAAAAATTTTTACCATATACCTATGTAATTTTTTTTTAGTTTTTTGACTAATTGATGACTCTTGAATTTGAATGATAGCGATAGGTAATATATACTTGACTCAAAATGAAAAACAAGAAACGGTTTATATTAAGAATTTTAGCGACGATTCATTATTTTAGTGCGGATGATTCAGTTTTATGTAAATGAATCGTAATTTCTAAATATTAATTAATTTTTTTTAGGTTTTCGGGTAGGGTGACAATTTAAAAAACAAATTAACATAAAAATTATGTGAAACTTTCTTTTACGACCATAGTCATATACATAAATCATCACAAAATGCTGGGACAGTAATTGTTTGTGCAAATAAACATAATTTAAGCAATTATCGGGGTACTTTTTTTCTGGAAAAATGGCAATGACCTTGAACTTAAATTTTATGGATAAGATATACGATGAACCTCATTAAATAAATCGGTATTTCCATAATATTTACCAAGAAATTAACAATCAATGTTTGTTATTTCATTGTTATATAGCTAAACCGATTACGTACCGAGACACAGATCATACCCATTTTTAGCTTTGTTTATATATAAATTAAATAATTTCGCTCCTGGTGTAAGGTCCAAGTATACGTAAAAGTATTTAATTTGGTTTATTTTAAGAAATTAGTAGAAGCGACTCTATATACTAATTTCACCAATCAATTAAACGGAAAATTTATAACCTTAATACTTGACCCCCTAATAAAATAAAATAAAATAAACGCCATATCATCAAAAACTAACAAAATATTTATTGTTGCCAAAATACCAAATTTATCATCAACATTTTTGGATTTTGTCACTTCTCGAAAATACTATAATTGCTAGTTTGAATAAATTAAACATAAAAAAAAAAAAAAAAAAAGTAGCTAAATGAACGATTCTAAATTGTATTGCCATAGGTCATCATCGTCAACAAAATTCCAAAGAAATATGAAAACAATTTTTTTTTTATTTATTTTTAACATTTTTATTTTATTTGTAAACAACTTAAATATTATAAATTATACATAACTTCTCGCTTAATTTTTTCGGTATATATACTAACGATAATTCTTAACACCCTCCATGATCTTAAAAAAAAATACAAAATTATAATTGAAGAAACAAAAAACAAATAAGCATCTTAAAACAACTTTTAAAATAAACAATAAAACAAGAAACGGCTTGGCTTAGGTCAGGTTTTTCTTATTATGATAATTTTGTTTGTAATGGAATATTTATCTAATTTTATTTTTAATATACAAAAAAAAAAAGAAGATGATCGCTATAGAATATACCGTAGCCCGCATACATTAATTGCATATTAAGATCAAGATCGCCAGTAAAAAAGATACGCGCATTTTGGTCACCTTTAAAATAGTTTACGTTATACATAAATTTAAATGTGAATGATCAAGTCACGATCAATTATTAAGTATATGGTCAATGTCGATTGGAAAATTAAAAATTGATAATATAATTATTCAATTGCATATTATGTATATCGACAGAATTATGTTTATAAAGGTTTCACATAGAAAACGTGATCGCAATTTTTTTTTTAATGTACAAATGTATCGAGATCGAATTCGATCATTTATCGATAGAATATTGGGGGTATAATTACAGATTTATTATTTTTGCGCGCCAATTTCGATTGTAAAAATTTATATTCACACATCCTTGATTCAACATGATCCAATGTACGTTATATTATTTAAATGACGATTAACCGACTAGATTAACCGTCTAAGTTCGTCAGTCGCACGATGAAATTGAAGAAATTTCTTTTTTCGAATTTCACAACTTATCGTCTTATTCGAAAGAAAATATTCACTTTGCGCCGCAATTCTTATTCCGTTGACAATAATTGTGTGATCCAGAACTGATTTTAATCTTTAGTTTTCCCTATTCAAATCAATCTTCTAACTAAAAAGTGAATAACTTAAAAATAATAATAAACAAATTGGGAAAAAAAGAAAACAAACATAAGGCTACACAAACAGACCATTATAAAACATAAATAGAGGTTTAAGTTTAAAGTGATGCCTCATGCTCATCACAACATAACACAATAGTCTGAGCGTAATTAGCCAAAATACAAAATAATTATAAGTAAAGATGGAATAAATAAATATAGGAGATAATCTGTGGTTAAAAGCCAGTGTCGATAATCAACGAGATCACAAAAAAAAACGAATAAAACAAAAATCAAATATTTATGGAGTAACATGGGTTGCCGCCCCGGTGGCACAGTGGTGTGCATGCTTGCTTTAAGCTCCGGAGCTCCCGGGTTCGATTCCCGGCGGGTGATGAAAAAATCATGGCTGGTTAATGTAGGATCAATGAATTAATCATTCATTATATCCATTAAAAAAATGTTTACGAAACTTCATAATGAAGCGGCCAAATCCCTCTATGGAATGTAGCGCCAGCGAAAAAAAAAACATGGGTTTAGTTGAAGTGTACTAATAGAATCTTATAAAAATCTTAACTATAACCTAAATTTAAATCAAAAATAAAAATTCTTCAATATTTTCTAAAATGAACAGCCAGGATTTAAGTTCTCTAAGAAATTTAAAATTATAACATTATAAAATTATAAAACTGACAGAAAAAAATATATTAATACATATCGATGTAACGGGTAGTTTAGTCTATGTTGCAAAATATATAATTTTTCCAGGATTTTTTATTATGTCTGTGTTATTAAAATAAATGGAATTTTTAAACCAATAGCAGAATAGCACGCCAACAGAAACCGAAGTTAAATACTCCAAACATTTTCATCACAGACTGGTCCTAGGTGTTTATCAATTACATTTTACTTGGAATGAATTTAATGGATATTAAACAATACCTCAATGCTTCTTTCGAAATTATTACCGGAAAAGTCAAAAAAGAAAAAATGTGTGGAATGTTTATTTGTTGTGCTCATTACTATAAGACGACAACAATTGTTTAATTTCTTCCGGAAAATACTTCTGATTCTGTAACAATCCAATGTGCTTCTCATTATTCAATACTACGAAATAAATCTGTGGTTTTTTATAAAAATATGATAACTGCATAAAGTAAATTGTTCAGGAAACGCATTTGAAATAAAAAGTCGCAGTAGCTTTTAGTGGTAATTATTCATTTTTATTTAGATTGTCCGGAAAAATGGTAAAAAATATTGTCAAACTGAAACTTATTTTTGACACTTTAGAGAATTATGAAACTATTTTCATTCTCAACTCAAAATCGACAAAACTACAGTATCATAGGGTGACATGTTGTACCATCACTTTCGATTCGTTTTCGATAGTATTTTGTCTCTTGTAACAAGAACAAAATTGCACTCTATTTCGCTTTTTCAATTATGCTTTTTCTAAAGCTATCTCAGCTTGCTCAAATAAAACAACATTCTATTTCTACTTTCATTCATCATCCTTTATCACAAAACATTTTGTTTACAATATTTTATCGATCTGAAAAAAGGAAAAGTATACAGAAGGCTGAGATCGCATTAGCAAAATTGTAATGAAAGAAGAAAATAGCGCACAGTTTTGTTCTTGTTACAAATGAATCGAAAGTGATGGCCGGTCTTCACTTGTGTATTTTTCTCTTGACAAAAAATAAATGACATTCGGCTCATGACATGACATGTTTTGTAGAACTACTAACATAAAGAATATAACAAATTTCTCTCTTTGAGAATAAGAAAAAAATTTGAATTTGATTCCTGTTTCGATTAATATAATTTTTAGAATATTGTATTTATGTTCCACAATCTATTAATTATGTTAATTTAATAACACAATTTTTATTTTATTTTCACCTAAAATTTATTAAAAAGCTAAAATTTTCCCAAAAACCAGAAAAATTTCATTTTAATTGCCAAAATATTAAACATAAAATGACAAGAAATTGGGCATAAAATACAAATTATTCTCAATTGGCACAACGTCAGGCCAGTCTCATGAAAATTGGTGGGCGAGCGACCCATGTACAACCTAACAAAGTTAAAAAAATTAAAAATGTTTTAAATTTTTTTAACTTTGTTATGTTGTATATGGGTCGCTCATATATTTTCATGAGACGGGCTTCATGACAAAAATATTTAATATTCTAATCTTTTCCTCTCTTGACAAAATTTCAATGCGCCATGCTCAAAACCATTTTTGTGTATGTATTTTGCAAAATGTACTAAAAATTGTCAAGAGAAAAATATACAAGTGGAGACCGGGCATCATGGTACAACATGTCATCCCATGTTTTAGAAAAAAACACATAAACTAGTCAATTAAATTTCATTTTTGAAATTTAATCAAGTAGTCTCTTGCCAAGCCATTGAGACGTCAAAATGTCGACGGAAATTATTTTAAATTATTTAAAGGATTTGATTATAAAATGGAATATTATTTATCGGTCGTGGACAAAGTATCGTATTCTAATCGCATATATTGGCAGTTATTCACTCAGATGATTTACGATTCACTCAGATGATTTACGAGTTACGACACTAGCCTATCGGCTCGCGCCGCGCCGGTGAACTTCATCTTCGTGAATATAACAGCTATCATTATATGCTCATTGAATAATATACTATTAAATTTTCAATACAGACGAACCAAACAGTGGGAAACTACTTATACATGAACCGTTTTATTTGAAAGTGGTATAAGTCTATATTTTGTTGAAACGAGATAATGAAAGAATTGAAAACCAATAAATTCAAAAATATACGAGATTTTGAATTTTCTTATTTGTTGCACAAGTGTTAGGGATTCATTTTTTTTTATTTTGACTATAAATTATTTACTGTTAGAAAGATTATGCTGTCATTTGTCTATTGTTATCATTAACTTATTTTTTTTTTAAAAATGGACTTATACCACTTTCAAATAAAATGGTTCACATATATTACATGAGATCGTAACAAATATGGCTATTACACCTAAACACCCCTAATCTCCCATTTTCTAAAAGTGAAATATTATTTCTCTAATATACAATTTCTTATGACAACTTAGAATGTAAGACATTTTGCTGCCCGCTTCCTAAGATTTTCTGAAGAAAATTCGGAATATGATTTATACTTTTATCACAGAAACAGAACAATATCTTCTATAGCACTTTAGTCCTAAGCTGGTGAACAAATATTTTCGTTATTATTTTTTTCGATTGATTTTGATTTAGAAAAGATAGAAAAATCATTTTATATGCAATCAATGAAACAAAAAAAAATTACAAAAATGTTTGTACCCACCTCTTTCTATTGATAAATAAAACTCAGTACAATTTTAAAACGAAACAGAAATCTTTACACTTTATAATGTGCTTAAAAGAGATAGACATTCGTGAATAATTTTTGATTTTGGTCTAGTTAGCTTTGCGAAACTTTAAAATCAAATAAACAAAGGACCAATACAAATAAATTAAAAATGCTATACAAATTCATACACAACCTTATGGGAGTTGCAAGTTTTTTTTTTTTTATTTCTTTGATATGATTTTAAAGTTTCGCAAAGCTAACTAGACCAAAATCAAAAATTATTCACGAATGTCTATCTCTTTTTTATAATTTTTTTTTTTGTTTCATTGATTGCATATACAGTCAAACCTGTTTTTGTGCGGTTGTTTTTTATGGATTTTTTTTTTATGTGATATTTTTTGTGCGATTTTTTTTAAGCGGTATATGAATCATGCCGCATAAAAGAAATCGCACAAAAAAAATCGCATAGAAAATAATCGGGTAAAAAAAAATCGCATAAAAACAGACCGCACAAAAACAGGTTTGACTGTAAAATGATTTTTCTATCTTTTCTAAATCAAAATCAATCGAAAAAAACAACGCCGAAAATATTTGTTCACCAGCTTAGGACTAAAGCGCTATAGAAGATATTGTTCTGTTTATTATATTCTGTGCTTTTATTTGAAAAAAATGTATTCAAATGCATATTAAACACGGGTGTCTCAGTTTTTCGAAAATGATCTGATTTTATTCAGGTACATGTAGCTTTCCCGACATAGAAAAATCTAAATTTGTTCTGGTATATAGTAGTAAACTTCAACATCAATTTTATTATTTCAATATGAATTAAATAAATTCATAATAACGAAACTTTTACACAAACACATATGTATAAAAAAAAACTTAGGACATATGTACTTAGGACAACTTAAAGCAACTTAGGACAAATTTCACATACGTATACATGATAAAACATATTGAAGCTTCGAAGCACCAAGAGCGAAATAAATAATACGTAACAAGTCAGGACGACACAAACTTTTTAACAAAAATAACTTCTTAATGAACAACCAATAGTAAGATTTTAAATCTTTAGCATGGCCTTTCCAATTTAATCTAGTATCATCTATAATTCCCAGATATTTGAAATTTGTCAACTGCTCAATTTTAAAACAAAGCTGAGAACAGAATGAGTGATTACAGCTAGAATTGTGAAATGATAAATCAAAATTTATGTCACGACATTTAGTAAGACTAAATGACTTTATTTTGGTTTAATCATTTAAAACCAAATAGTGTACATCATACAATTTCCTTAATTTGATCAAATCTAAATTCACAGTATTGATGAATGCTATACTGTTATTGTTAATGTATGTATGTAAAAGCCATATCATCAGCAAATGAAGTAATTGAACATTGAAAAGCTTGCGAGTAAATTGAATTAATATAAACTAAGAACAGTAACGGTCCAAGTAAAGACCCTTGCGGAACACCAGACTCAATACGTCTAAGTTCACGAAAATGATTGCCTATCCGAACATTTTGGGTTCTATCGGATAAAAACGCTGCAATCGACAGTATCAAAAGCTGTCGATATATCAGCGCTAGCTGTAAATTTTTTCTGATCTATTCCACAGTTTAACAAATTCAAACACTTTACCAGATCATCTTCAGTGTAATGACCAGTACGAAAACCGTTTTTCAGATTGAAAAATATTGTTACTCTCAAGGAATTTATTAAATCGAATTTTAATTAATTTTTCAAATACTTTTGAGAACATTGCCGTCAAAGAAATTGGTCTATAATTTTTTAATTCTGTTTTGTGGACCCTTTTTATGTAGAGTAAGCACTATGGAGCATTTAAGCGAGTGAGGGAAAACACCAGAAAATATTGAGAAATTAAATAAATGCGACAGAATATCAGCAATGTTAAAATTTATTTGTTTCAAGCAAAAACTACTGATTCCTAATATATCAGTTGAATGCCTATTTTTAAGTGAGGTAATAATTTTTATTTCAAGAGAGCTGAATGGAATAAAATGAAATGTCTACATAATTCATTTCTGGAGTATTAAAATACTGCGAACGTAAATTGATTGCAATATTTTGAAAAATAATTATTAAAAGCGTTAGCCACTTGTACAGGATCATTTATGAGAATCAAATTGATTAGACATGTCATTAGTCGAACCTAAGCCTTCATTAATAAGGGACCATTTTTTCCTATCATTGTTGTTCAAAATAAATTGATCCTTATAATACATTTCCCGAGTTGCAGATACTTCCAAGTTAATTTTCGATGAAAACTTTTGTGAAAATTTGGCAAGCTTGCGATAGTTAGGATGTTTTTTGACTAGGTTAATAATATTTTTCTTTTTGTTAATCTTACGGATTAGGTTGTGGGAAATTCAGGGTTTTAATTTTGTAGGGACTTTTACTGTTTGCTAGTCTGTACATTTATCAATATGTTGCGATAAAATTGATAAAAAAATATCAAATTTTTTAGACGCATTAGCTTTAAAGAATTATAATTCAGTTCCACATAATTAATAACTTTAAAAGTTTTTGATTTACTATGACTGGATGATTTTGAATTTACCTCGGTCGCATTGATTGAACAAGAAATGAACGCATGATCAGAAATTCCCAAATGTTGTATAGAACATTTAACAATATTACCATACTGTTTTTTCAGTTGCAAGAAAGTATGATCGATGCATGATGATGAACAATTTTGAATTCTAGTAGGATCTTTAGTAATATTTTCAAGACCAAAGCTAGACAATAACGATAAATAAGCATCAATGATTGAGGTGACTTTTAACACGTCGATATTAATGTCCCTCTACAAAATTAATTTTTTATTTTGATTTTATCTAATAAATCACTTAGTTCTAATATGAATACTGAGGAGCTAATCCAGTGGAAGCGATATATACAAATAAAACTATACATTTCATTGTCATGAATAAAGTCGAGCTGAACAGCATCCATGCTCTCAAAGCAATTAATTTATAAATAAAATTGGCAGAAATAGAATTGTGAGCAAAAACGGCAGCGCCCCCGAAACAATATAAGTTATTACAATTTACAAAAAGTTGATAATTTAGAATATTAAATGAAACTAACACGTCATTGAAAACCCAAATTTCTTGCCAAAAAAATAAGTTGCGGAATATAATTGAGCGCAGAAATATGAGCTAGACACACATCAAAGTTTTTCCTTAAGCTGAGTATATTTTGTGGATGAAAGATAGGTTGAAAACGAAAACATATTCTGATATCAGAATATGTTTCGTTCAGAAAGGCGGTTGAAACACTTTCCACGATTGAGCTACCTACAAGAGAAGAAGAAAAAATGGAATCATTAGTAACAGCTGATGATAAATTCTGAGAGTTAGTCGATGAAGGCATTATACAACAAAAATAAAATTAATTATTAATTATATTTATTTTACATATTTTGCCAACCCTGATTCCTGCGGTTTTCAAATGAAAATTTCCGGGAATCGGGAGAAAAATAAATGTTGTTTCTATACAGTAGCTTAATTAATAATATTATTTTGGTAATTATGTATTATATGTTGCATGGTAAACGAAACCAAAAATGTATTCACCTCGTAATGCATATTACTAAGCGCAGAACATATTTTAATGTTGCATTGTAGAACCATGCCACAATATTAAGTTACCCGAATCAAATGCAAATGCCATATTGTAATACAATGAAAATCTTCTAACCCGGAAATTCATTACATATTGCGGAGACTCCTTAATGCCGGAAATATAAACGATAAAATCACTTTCAATCTAATATCTACGTATTTGTGATCTATTATAATGAAAATCCAGAGATTAAAAACTAAAAGGTTGGGGCTATCCGGCTCCTCCGTTAACACTTTTACCACAAAGCGTCCGTTAAAGAACACCAAACCAACCATTTATATTTTACAAACATTTTCTGTTATTTTGGGTAGTAATTTTCTTAAATTTGGAGACCTTGTAACGAGCGGGTCGTTGTATTTGTGGTTTAATTTCATTTTAGGATCATTTCTGAATGCGCAGGATCACTAGGTGTTCACGTTAGTCGGTGCACAGCTGTAAGTTGATATGTTCTGTCAATAAATATTGGGTTTCTAGTTCGAGTGCTATCCGGTGTCTTATTTGGCGCATGGATCAGAGAAGGGACTTCTGCTGTGTAATAGGTTTGACAGATGAAGAAAAAAATAATGAGAAAAAAATAAAATCGAAAGATGGGTTTGGTTTGGACTAGTTAAAGTCCAGTGGAAATTAATTAAAAAGAAAAAAAAATAAGGAAAAGTACTGTAAATATAAGGATTGTATCTATCATTCGTGTAACAGGGAGGCGGAGGGGGTTTAAAAACAATTGGGAAAAAACAACCGCAGTTTTAGTTAGGTGTGGCGAGAAATCGGAAATTAAAACAAAAACAAAATTTAACCGATCGCTTTTACCAACGGTGAAATCCAGTTACCGCACCTAGTATTGTGGTATTCCCAGATAATCAATTCTGGTAATTAGTGCCAGTAGTCAACGAATAATAACAAGGCTCCATATCGCTGTATTGTAGCGGTAAAGTGTAACGTTTCATTGAACTGAGAACATAAAAGCAGTTAACCGAATTTCCAGCTCATCCACCATCGAAACGTGAAACATTCATTATTTACTGTAATATCACCATATATTTTGAGTTAATTGAATTTCTGTTTTTTTTATTTAAATTCATTAAATTTTGTGTGCGATCTGACCGGAGGTGTGAATACTCGCCTCGTGATTATATTACGGGTGTACGTTTTTTCCCCTACATTTTTTTCTCGTTTTAGTTATCGTTGGCGTGTTCGCAGAGCTCTCCGTGTGCAACGACAGCCTGATCACAGCAGCAAATTTATTACCGGAACGACGAGTGTTACTATCCAGGTGGATTCCACTCATTTGTTTTTGCAACTAATATTTGTTTGTAATTTAAATATAATTTTGTAAGTGAATAAGTTAATTTTAAACAGTTTCAGAGAGTGATATACGGCCAATTCATACCCCTAGACTGCGCGTTAGCCAGGCAAATACTGAAGGTCGTAATCCAGGTGGATTCTAATAACGGGCTACCGACTCATGTTGGCCAGCTCGTTCAACCTCTTCCCCAATATCACAGTTGGTCCCAAAATAAATCTTCTACTCTCATACCGCCAAATCACATACTCAAGAATAATCTTACAAGGAAACCTTTTGTAGGAATGATATCAAAGGGCCGAATGTCAAAGGGCCGAAATGGGTCGAAGGGCCGAATTTTTAATATTCGTCTAAATAGAATTTTCCTTCACTCTAACGAATATAAAATAGTCTGAAAAAAAAAATAATCGGCCCTAAATTTCTAAAAACCAAAAAACAATAAACAAAAAAATTCGACCCATTCTGCCCTTTCGGCCCTTTGAAATTCGGCCCTTCGTACCCATTCCCTTTTGTACTGTCAAATTCAAAAAATTATAAAAACTATTGTAAACTATTCTAACTTTCTAAGTTGTAGTACTTAATTTACTAAAAAAAGGTAAGATCATACCCTAAAAAATATAGATGCAACCCTTATAATCTAATTTAATATAGATTAGTTGTACTTTTTATGAGGAATAATTACCAATATGTTTTATCAAAAAAAGTGGAATAGCTGCTCTGGCCATGTATTAGGCAGCTGCGTGACGGGTAATTGTGTAAGAAGTAACCTATGGTCACAATTCGCAAGTGTACGTGCTGCTTCCTCGTAGCAAACACTAGCAACTAAGGCCATTAGGCACATAGCTTGGCACAGGCTAAAGAACGGTGCTAAAAGAGAAATCCTTCATAAAAACCCCTAATCTATAAGGTGGAACAGAATACGCCGATGATGAATGGCTGATAGATTAATCAGCATAAAGTATGAGAACTCTGGATACCAGGCACTAGTAAAACTGGGTGACCTAAAGATTTTTTAGGTCGCGGTGCGGGGTGGCTAAACGAACACATGGCTCTTCAACAATAATGATAATAAGAATATTGTCTCACAGACTAGTACAAGTACAACTAGTTACTACAACTAGAATAGTTTTTATAATTTTTTAGTTTTTCAATTTGACAGTTCAAAAGGTTTTCTTGTTAGACTACTTACAACTGACACGTGTTTTCAACTTCCACCTACAATTAGATCCAGTTATATACCTCCAGTATACTGTTGAAAATCCTTTAATTTAAATTACTTCGTCTAGAGAGCGTCCACAATGTCCAAAATGTATTTTCTGAAAATTTGTGCCGTTTCACAATATTATGTGAGCAACGTCAGAATTGACCGATATGAATCTTCACTCAGTGCTTAAATAATAAAACACAAATAAAACAAAATCAGAATTAACGCTAGTTATCTTTTGTCACCGAATCCCACATCCTCGGCACATACCTATATGTGCTCCAGCCTATACGACATCCCATAATAAGGTTTATATACGACCTTACACCAAGAGAATTTACTATTCAGAAATAATACCTTTAAACGCGATTTTAATAAAGCAATTCACGAATAATGTATCGATCAATATATCGTTGAAATTTCAATCACTAAAACGTCACAAAAAGTCAATAAAACGTCAATTTGTTTTTATTATTTGGAGAGACCAGAGAGATATAAAAAAGCCTTTTGCGTTTTTTTTTTATTTTTTCCGATCGATCAGATAATTTGTTTAGCGTTTTAACAATTTTCTTAGCAATAACGTGTTACAAACCAGTGGTTAGCCAATTTAAGCGTGTTAAAATCTGAAAAAGGTATTTTCAGATTAAATATTATCGGATATTTCAAATAATTTATCTCTCTGGTCTCTCCGATGTAATAAAAAATACGCCAATTGTCACAGAAATGGGAATGTCTTGCCCAGCGATATATGTTATATACATGGATAGGGGATTGATCAAAAGTCACATTGATTTACGTCACAAAAAATGGAGCAAATTTTATTTTATAGTCTTACTACTCTTTTATATATGTACTCCTCTTTATCAAAAAAGTATTTCCGAATAAGAGAAACAGATTTTTTGTTTTAAATTGAATGGAATAAATATTGGATAATGTTTAATTATATTAAAATTAATTAATTAATTATATCAAATTTGAATAGTTGAGCATTATGCTACCAGTTTTCGTACACTAATTTAAGAATTAATAACCATTTATTCCTTTAAATTTCAAATACATCCCTGAAAAATAAACAACAACAAAAAAAATCGAGTAAAACGTCAAAAATCTAGCATAAACATTCAAGTGAATTTTCATTTTTTATTTTTAAGATGTTTTTTTAAATATGTTACCATGGTTACTACTACTTCTATATTATTGTATCTGGCATGCTTTTAATTTGCAACGTTTATTTATTCCGTCTCTAGGTTACAGCTACTTTGCTTTAACGCCTCCTACACATAAATTTGAATTTGGTATTCGAAAATTTGGATTTAAAGACAAGGACGAAAGTTCCTTCTTTCTCTGTCACACACTAAATACTTTTTCAGTTTCTCCATAAATTATGTTCTATCCCCTATCCATGTATATATATCGCTGGTCTTGCTATTAATAGACGCTTACTAGATTTAATTTATTTTTAAATATTGACCATTCAAATGACGTATTAAATGAAATTAGTTTTCGGTCACTTGGAAAATTTGAAGTCCCATAACTCGCAAACCTAAACATTTTTCGGCCTGATCTTTGGGACTCACTATACATTTTTTTAGGATTGCATAGATTACACAGCATTCATTATTATTTAATTAAAATTTAAATTTAAATAGATTTTATTAATTAGTTGTTTTAGTTTATAGTGTAGTTTTTAAAACATTACATTTATATTTACCAGACACATTCCTTTAATCAAATAGATCTCATAAATACGTCAATTCAGTGACGCGTGTCATCACATTGAAATTTTGGTTTACCCCCCCCCCCCCCCCCCTCCGCTATGCTGGAATTATATGTAACTTCAGGCGAGCTTAAAAATCAAAATATAGAAATGCCCAAAATCCATGATGTAGTTATTGACATAATTGAAATTAATGGACGAATTTTCGAACTACACACTGTTACTGTTAGTACATATTTTTGGTCATGAAATTGGTATACTGCAGATTTTCTAAAGAAATTTGAAAATTCCGTGGCAAGGGAAAATAACAAAATTAATTTTGACAACATTTTATTACAATGTGGCAATATACAGATTACTTATCAAATGATCAATAGATTCCCGAGTAAGCTTACCAGAGAGAGTGTTACCGTCTTTGAACTAATAATCCTTCTTCTTTCGCATATGTACATATAATATTGTACACTCTACGGCTTAAAGAATCGTATGATCTACAAAATTTAATTTTCGATATGGCGATTAGTATAATAGTCTGTATGGAATTTAAGGATTATTTATACTACACGAAATTTTTGCTATACTTTCAGTTCGAAATTCAGATCGTTGGGCAAATTTTTCTATACCAACTTTGGCGAAACAAAAAGTCGAAAAAACTGTCTTTGAATTTCGACGGGATACCTCAATTCCCTATATATTATTAGCACAAGCTTCAATGAGACGCTTTAGGAAAGCATCACATTATAAAGTATCACACTTTACCAAAGTCCTTTGCTTTGAATGTAGAATATGTATGTGGGGACATTGCTAAATTAAGTCTGAAAATAATTCTAATTCCTTATTCTCACAAAAGATATTTAAAAAAAAATCTAAAAACAAACGACTCACATTTTTCATATTAGCTTAGACGAGATAAATTTTGAAATAATTGAACAGAGAACGCCATAAAATTTTACGCGATGGTTTCGTTTTGAGTTACGCTACCAATGAGGAAGTAGTTATCCTTGAATCAAATTACAATCTTCCAATTTATATTAACCTTATGTCATCGATGGTAACAGTTTTGCATAAACAGTTACTTTGCTAATCCTCCACAAAATTATATGACTCCGTGATATTTAAAGTACTTGTATTGGTTGTTAGTGCAATCATTGTAAATCTCATAAAATGTATCTATACACTGCTTAAGTCGATTTTTAACTTGTTTATTTGTGCGAAATGTAAATTTTAAGTTTACGAAATGCATTAGCTGTATCTCTGCTTTGCGCGCCTTTTTAATAGTTTAAGTATATATTTAGTTTGCGAAAAAATCTATCTAACTAATTATTTATTGTTTTGTGTAAGGCAAAATCGCATCTTCCGGTATTACTTTTATAAATACTATGTATTTAGTATATAAGTGTTATACTTAAACATTTTCGGTTCAATGCCGTTATTTAAATTTAGCCAAATAACCACTATGATTGAATGGTGTTTTTAGGCGAAATGTTTTCGCACACCTACATGATTTTTGTTTTGGAAAAAACCAAAGAGAAGAATTTATAAACAAAAAATATGCAAATTGGTTTATTTATCTATACGGTATTTATAATATTGTACTAAATATATCCAATGAACAAATTTATTACTTTGTTTACAAACAACCATTGGCTTTAAGATTCTTCTACTAGAGTCTAAACCAATCCAAAATCATAAATTTTCCATAATATTATATGAACTATGTAAACTGCGATCAGTGTACAATAACAGTTTTATCATATTCTAGCCAATGTCAAGGATTTTTCAGTTCATGAAACAACAATGATTAATAATTATTTTTAAATATCCGGTCGTATGACTTGCCAACCGCAGTAAATCTTTAAAAAAAAACTTTAACAACCTATTAACTGCCCAAACTCTTTTTATAGTGCCATCATACGTCAGTTGATTATGTTTTTTTGTTTTTTTTTTTGCATATTCATCCCAAATAATTATGCAATACATCACCAATAAAAATTGTTCCTCTGCTTGTTCATTCTTTGATCTCAACTCGCACACTCTCAAAACTAATAAATATAATTAATACGGCGTTCGATCAACATTGACTTTCTTAAACTCTGCGATTTGTAAGTTTTAATGTCGTATATATATAATACAATGTATATAAAACTCATCATCTTCAAAACGATTGATCATAATTATATTTTTGTATTGTTTGTGTCAGTTTATGAACTCATCAAGCATCAACATTGAAGATAAGACATGGTCAATTGATATATGTATGTCTAATGATAAATAAATTAAAATTGTTTTTTTTTTTTTTTCTTATTTTGTAAACAACTCAAGTCCATCGCTATAGAGTAGTTTTACGATGAACATCAAATAAAACATTACAAACCAATATACATGTACAACATTATACGCGATATAAGTTTAGCCGAATCGAATTAAAATTTGTATGAATTAATTTTTGTTTTGTTTGATGTTGATTTATGGGCGAAATAACGAGCTAAGCTTAAAATTAATTTAATATCGTGCTTTATTGTACTACGCGTTAAATAAATTAATCAAAACCAACAAATCTATTTAATTTTTATTAGTTGTTTATCAATTAAAATATATTTACGTCTAATTTAAATTTAATATTTTTTTTTTTGGGAAAACTACTGGGTGAATCATTTCCAAACTTTGAACATAACAAACAACTGTGTATAGAATATTAGAAGTAATATAAATATTTAGCATAATTGTAATATGTATACAATTGAATTGATTTGGTACCATAGAGTCGTCCTACGTTAAGAATAAAGGTTTTATTTAAGTTCACTTCATTTATAAAGCCAAAACGATTTTAATCGAATTTATTTATTTCTGCCCAATCCTCTCAACGGATTGAACAAAACATCCTTGAAAAGGACATTCCTTCAGTCCCTCTTATCAATCCCTGAATTGTGACGCGATGTCTTTACTTCGCTTTCTGGAGAACTTTATAATCTTGTGGTAAGGAGCAAGGATTAAAATGTAGAGTACCCCCTTATATAATACAAGTTATGGTTAGAGAGGAAGTAAACTGAAGTAAACTACATTCTTTAATATTAACCGGATACCTTGTGAATTTCTGCATAATGGTTTTATAATTTATAGTTTGTAAAGATTAGTTTAATTTGCAATTGACAAGTTGTTTTAATATAATTAATTTTAAAAAAAGTCATAGGATTCCTACTTGTTTTGTTCCTTATTATTTTCAGCTTGTTAAAGGATCGAGGGAAGGATAGCCCATCTTTGTAATAGGTTGGTACAATCGTCCGCGATTTAGGTGACTGAGCAGAACAGATCTACTCATATTGATAAGCCCATAAATTGATTAAATGTTTAGCTTATATATATATATATATATATATATATATATATATATATATATATATATATATATATATATATATACACATATATATATATATATATATATATATATATATATATAAGTATACAATCTAATTTAATTAAATTATGAACACTAATAATAAGTAATTAACGTTGGTTAATACTTAAAAAATGTAATAATTTTAACTTAAAATTTGCATACTCTTGTTAGTTTCTTTTAAAAAATTGGTAGCATTTAAAAAAATGCGACCTCTTGTCGTACGATTTTTTGTTGCATCAAAAATAAAAACGTCATACTATAACATTCACCACATATCCAAACCTCCAAAACGAAACTTTTTTACAGAAATCAAATAAAGAGAGAACATTTTTAATCGGCTCCAAGATTTTACAAGCAACGATTTAATTCCCAAAACGTTATTCATCAAGAAGTAAAAGACTTAGGCTGCGGTCAACCAGCCACTTTGCTAGAAGTAGGGTTTCTCAAACCGGGATATCGAGATCCCTTGTTTGTCTCAAACATGTGGCTGGAAAATCCCGGAATTTTGTTGTTTAACTGTAAAACGGCATAGGAATAATATATTACAGTAAAACCTCGGTTTAAGAGCCTAATTGGAGATTGGCCTGTCTCTGATTTCTGATTGTCCCTTAGATCAGAATGTAGAAAGTAAATATATCCATACGCTCATCCATTAAAACTATTTTCAAGTCAAATTTCAGCCCGATTATACATATCACGTGGAGTACCCAATTTTTTGCTTCTCAGTAGCCGTAGGGCACTGTACCCTCTCTGACAAATCAGATCAATATGTTTATCCCTTAAGTCATTTGACAAGATAAGGCCTAGATTCCTGGCTGAAGAAATATAGGGCACTACAATTGATCCATTACTAATTGGAGGAAATCTTTTATAATCAATACTCTTCCCAAAGATAATAGCTTGAGATTTCTCAGAGTTGAGTAATAGGCCATTTTCAATGGCCCACTTGTTTATCGTGTTTAAGTCTTCGTTGATAAGTTTCAAACCATAATCAATACTTTTCTGATCAGAACTTATTATTTCTCTAAATTTGAAATGTCAATAATATACTATGTAAAAATGATTGGGCCCGGAATTTATCCCTGAGAAAATATATTGGGAACGACCGGTTAAGTAAGATGTAATATAGTGAAATTTATAGAGTTCAAAGCTTTAGAGAAATCCAATAGGATCAGTGCAGAATAATTTCCTCTGTCCAAACATGATCTCACAAAATCTGTTACGTTAGATAGCAGTTACATTGTACTATGAAACTGTCGAAAACCAGACTGGAAATCAGAGACTAGAGACAAAAGTGGGATTGGGCGCATGTCCGATGGCAATTTAGGTTCTTTACATTTAAGAGTGGCAATGACTTTACTAAGACTTTATTGACTCCCAGAGGTCTGGTAACCCACTCTTAAGTATGATTCAATTGAACAAGTGAATAAGTATTGGAAGAATCGCTGGAACACAATATTTTAGAAATTTCAAAGGAATACCATCAGATCCCATTGATCCTGATGTCAATGACATCAACGCCTCCAACACCTGATCTTCATTTAATTTAGAGAACTTGAATTTATTTGCAGTAATTTGAAGTTGATTGCTATTTGATCTAGAGTCCAATAAAAGCTCACTATTCTTAACAGCATTCTGGTTAGGAACCATATTAACAAATATTGAGTTAAGTTGGTCAGGACCAAAATCATTAATGAAGGCATCATCATTTCTACTTTCAATACCTTCATCCTTGAGATTTCCCCACAATTCCTTCGAGCTAAGAACAGTATCTAGTTTAGTTTTAACATAGCTTTTCCTAGTACCTTTATTTTTGTTATCCAACGAGGGTAACTCCTTCCATATGTTATATGCCATATCTCTAATCTGAATTAACTTTTTAATATTTTTTGTCATCCAACGAGGTCCATAATAATCAGCTTACAGCAATAGTTTATAACTTCTAAAAGATACAAACTCAGGTTTGTATAGATATTTTATGTTAAATTTGGCCGCTACAATTCATAATCTGAGACACCAGGACCTTGGAAGAAATCTTTAATATGTAAAGGTATACCGGAAAAAATTAGATCAATAAGAGATCTGCCGCCATTATCATGATATCTAGTTGGGTCTTTTTGTGGGGTAAAAAGATTAAAATGAGCAGTAAGGGCTTTTAGTTTTTTACAATCAGACTCTGTTTAAAAATGTACAAAAATATAGCGCAGGGGAAAATACTAAAATTTATATGTTAAACATACTAAAACTAAAAAATATTGTTTTTGGTATGCATGATTCTCCTTTGGAGAGTTAGTTATATTTTATCTTCGTAGCAGTTTGCCCACATTTTGTTAAGTAAATAAAGTACAAAGGATTATAGCCAAATATTTTATGTTTTTTATTTGAAGTTGAATTGACGATAGTGAATATTAACTTTTTAATTTCCTGTTTAAACATTGGTCCTTCAAACCGGATCTAACTTATCTTCGAAAAATTCAGCAGGAATTATTGATGGTGGGCGTACACGTGCTTATAACAGTGAAAGCATCTCGCTAGTGAAATGTGAAATGTATGTTTAAATTAATAGCAAGTTAATTCCCTTTTGAAAATAATATTTGTATCTGTGAAATTGTGAAAAACATTAAAAATTATTGTCGAAATTAAAAAATTAACGGTAGTTTTATAATATTCATGTTTCAACATGTTCTAGAAGTTTGTCAAGAGAAATACCGTAACTAAAAATTTTAACAATAATAAAAATAATAAATCTCTTTCAAGAGAGAATATATAAGTGAAAAAACGAGATACTATATAAAGTTAGAAATAAAGTGAAATAACTATTGAGTATAGTGTATTGAGTTGAGACGTAAAGTAAAAATAATCGTCGAAAATACTGAAAATAGAAAAGGAATAGTATATTGTGTAACGTGTAGGAAAAACGATATATTCCCGGACGAGTATGGAAGTTGCTGGGACGAGGCGTCAGCCGAGTTTCAGCAACCATAAGAGTCCGGGAATTATAGTTTTTCCACGAGTTGCACATACGATTTTTTCTCTAATCGGCAGTATATCAGATTATCCATTTTATTCATTATATTCTTTAAAATACGCAAAATTTTCCAATTTATATTTTCAATAGATTTCGCTATCAAAGTTACCTTAGAATTATAACAATCGCGTGCGCTGTCAATTTATTTAAAGGTCTGTCAGAGCAAACGATACCCGTCGTTAATTTGTGGTTTAGTTTAAATATAATGGACAGCAATTTTGATAATTCAATCGCAGGTACTCCGCCTGGCATCTTGGAGACAGCAAGATTGACTACACTAAATTTGTTGCCGCAGAAGTCGAGGGAGAAGTACGAAAATGCATACAAGCGTTTTATGGATTATCGCATAAATAACAAGGCCAATTCATTCTCCGAAAACGTTTTAATTGCATATTTTTCGGATTTATGTCAAAAGATGAAACCGTCAACCTTATGGTCCAACTATTCCATGGTGAGGTCGACGCTTAGCATTAACAATAATGTTGATATATCCAAATATGGAAAACTACGCGCATTACTGAAACGTCAGTCAGATGGATATAAGCCTAAAAAATCCAAAATCTTAACGAAACAACAAATAGAAACATTTATGGAACTTGCTCCAGATGATACATATTTAATGGCAAAAGTATGTTAAGATGTACGCGCTCATAATTTATTTACAAAAAATTTGTTTTCTAGGTTGCCTTAATTTTTGGAATTTCTGGCGCATGTCGTCAAGATGAACTATGCCGAATAAATTTGAATGACTTTCAAGATTTGGGAAATAGGATATTGATTACCATTCCTGTTAACAAGACGAACAAGCCAAGATCATTTATTGTAAATGAAGCGTATATCGAAATATATCGTAGATACATAGCATTACGTCCCACTGATTTCGATAACCCTCGATTCTTTTTCAAATTAACAAACGGTAGAGGTAACAGACAAGTAGTGGGCATACATCAGTTTGGCAAATTGCCTCAAACTGTAGCTACTTATTTGAAGTTGCCAAATGCGATAGAATATACAGGGCACTGTTTTCGCAGATCATCTGCTACAATATTGGTAGATACAGGTGCAGATTTGACTTGCCTTAAGAGACATGGTGGTTGGAAATCGGCAACGGTTGCTGAAGGGTACATTGATGATTCTCTAAATAATAAAATTGAAGTTGCAAACAGAATTTTCAATAACACCGAACAAAATCCAGGTGTGGACCGTAACATGACCGAGATAAAAATTTTCAATACTACCGAACAAAATCCAGATGTGCATCAGTGGCTACAACTAACCTTAATTGTAATGCATCTGCGCCAATTTTCAACACCTGTACAAATTGTACAATTCATGTAAATATAACCAATAATAAATAGTTGTTAAATATGTAATTTTACAATTATAATAATAAAAACTAAATAAATTAAAATTATATCATGTATTTCTTAAAAACAGATGATAATCAGTACTAGAAAGTATTCTCTGCCTAGGCAAGGAATACTTTCCAGTACTGTTTTTAGTAAGTTGCCTAGCAACGATGTAGTGTCGGGGAATACTTCATTTTGCTGACAGATAACAAACCAGAAAACTGACGTATTTTATCCGATTTGAGAAAAACAGCTTTTTTCTGTGTGTAGTTGAATGGTATCATAGTAGTTTTATTATAAGACTTTATTTTTTAACGCTGTGTGTTCAAGTAAATAATTCTGATAAAATGTCTGATCGAGAAGATAATGGAATAGTTGATATTAAAAAATTAATAAAACAACGTGGTGGTTTTAAGGCGAGACTCACATATTTTAAAAAGTTATATGACGAGGATAAAATAAAAAATATTGGAGAATTGAAATCTACATTAAGCAGATTATCCGAATTATATAAAAAGTTTGATTCAGTCCAGTCTAGTATTGAAGATGTCAGTGAAGATGATGTATATACTGAAAGATTTCAATTTGATCAAATGTTTGGAGACTTAGAAGCTGCTATTTTAAATGATCTTCACAAATTGGAAGTGCAGTCGGACATTGAATTTAAACAGAAAACACATGACATACCAATCGAAAATAAGAATAATATTGCGAAACCTGCATAGGAATTAAGCGCAAATTTTAGTGGAAAAAAAAGTCGTCATAAGAAAAAAAATTTTAAGAGAAAAATTGTACGCAGCCAAAACTGCTAGAAACATTTCTCGCGCGAAAAAAAATTCGTCATACGAAATTTTTTTTTAGTGTAACATACGAAGGTATCTCTAAAGAGAAATACGTAGCCGTTGAGTATTTTAGTGGATATTTTTTTGAAAATTTAAAACTATGTGTAACATAAAAATAATTTTATTTGGAAGTTTTTACCCATTACAAGTAAAATGAAACAAATTATTTACAATAATTACATTTAATACATAATTATATTGATGAAGATATAAGTACAAAATATGGTAAGTTTTGTTTTGTGATATATTTTTTTTTTATAAATTGTTTAATTGGGTGCAGAGCGGACTTATTAACGGTCCTAGCTCCTTGTCTATTGTTTCGTTTTGTTAAGAACAAAATACTTGTATGGAAAGTTATTACATTAAACATAAGTATTTATTTTATTTTGTTATTAAAGTGTATTGTTATTAAAGTGTATTAAATAAAATTTCAGTCAAATGCGAACCGGTTAGGAAATCGCCAGAAAAATTCACTCATTGATTTGGTAGAGGAGCATTCTGAATTTATTCAAAGCAAATTTAACAAAAAATGTCTGCCATTTTCCCAGCAAGTTATTTTATAAATTCAATTTTTTTTATTTTTTATTATAGGAAAACATGCAACAGCTCGCGGGGCCAACGATAAAAAAGCCGCTTGGCTTATAATAGCAGATTCAGTCAACGTTGTTGGACCTATTTCGAAGACTGCTGAACAATGGCTTAAAGTATAATTTAAAAGCGATACTACCGAAATAACGGAGTGCGACTGGAGTATCATTAATATATGCAAGCTGGAATTATTAGATGAACCAAAAATTAATTAAAACATCAAATGAAACAAATAAATTATTAGGAAAATATAATTTATTATTATTGTGTCAATAAATAACAAAACTTAAAGTATAATAATAAAATATAACATACGTTACGAATATGAATTCTTTTTTGTAACTATGACTTAAAATGCGTTTAATAAAATATGGATTTTTTTTTTTTTTAAATGTAATGGATTTAGTTCTTTAACATTTTCTCTACTCCTGCAATAAACAATGACACCAAAAATAGAAACCACCCAAAAATCAATTCGGCTTCAAGAAGGAACAAATAAAAATCGGAACATCAAAATCCTTAAATTAAGGAAAATAAGAAATTAGTCATATTATTAAATTTATTTCACTTTATTAAAAATCAAAACCTCTTGTTTGTTTGTTTGTTTGTTTTTTAATTTGTTGAGGCCAGATCTTTCGATCCATAAGGCCGACGAGTTAGAATAGCATTTATTTCTAGAAACTTCTCAAGGGAAGTTCTAGAATGCTGTTGTTGAGTTAGATTATTTTTATATGATATTTTTTTTAATTAACAGTTATTCCAGAAACTTCTAGAAAGAAGCTCTGAACATCCCCGAATATATTTTTATTTTTTTAGATTACATATTTCACTTTTTTTATACGTATATTTTATTTCACTGAGTCGCACTTTGTGATACCACCGATCAGCACGGATATATGGGCCTTGGACATTAAAAATGCAGTACCCAGTACCACTATCTATTTTGTTAAAACTGATTTTGTGATACCCTCGCTTTTGTACACGATATAACGGGCCTTTTACGATAATGCGCAGTACCCGGGACCACCAGTTTAACAAAGATGTTCACTCTTCAAGATCTATATTGCGACTATCAAAACCCAAGGTATATAGATTAATATGGTATGATATTGCGCATGTATAATGCTATCTTTTTCTCAAATTTTTACGTCACGTGCATGGTGATGGTTTGCAGTTTTGTTTTAATCGTATATGGAATTGTTTGTTAAACGCGGTAGTGAAAAAGGGTTTTATACAAAAATAAAAGTAAAATTAATTTAAAATGGTTATTTGTGCTTTAAACGATTAAAACGAAATGCTAATTCTAATAATTTAGAAAATATTCGGTTCTTTCGATTTCCACAAGATGTTTACTATTCTAATGTATGGGTTCAAAAATGCTGTAGATCAGATAAATTCAACGTTAAAACATCTTACATTTGTTCCAAACATTTTACAAAAGATCGTTTTAAAAGAAATTTGCAACACGAATTGTTGGGATATTCCCCAAAAAATAGCAGAAAATTGAATACAGACGCGATACCTACAGAAAATCTACCATCATCTAAAGAATTAAAACAGTCATCATCAAAACGTCAAGAACGCTATAATAAACGAGAATCAAAACAGATTGTAACCAGCATCTTGTAAGTTCTCTAAAATGTGTATAAACATTTTATTGAGTTTTGCTAATAATACATTATTTTACTGCTGATAATTGCGTTACGAAAATTGTTGATAGTAAAAATTCACAACACGAAGACGCTATAACACTAAAAATTGATAAGGGTACAAATACAAGTGATGATTTAAACGAAATGTTGATAAACGAGAGGTACGAATACCTACATAAAAGTAATATGTTTTTTAATCACAATAAAACATTTTTTGTAGCACAACTCCAACAGAATTATCATCACAAAGTGAATTGTTAAACGAAAACAAGAGAGTCATGGCCGAATGTTATAAACTGAACCAACAAATGAATTGCTTGAATCAAATATTTACCGCTAATCAACTAAATAAAATGAAAAATAAGGGAAAAAGAATTCGATGGGGAGTCGATGATATTTCTCAAGTTATTGCTATTTACGGTAGCGGACCAAAAGCTTATCGATTATTATTAAAAAAGAAATATCCATTTCCTGATGTATCAATATTGAGACGTTGGGCCTCAAAAATTGATATAAATCCTGGATACCTAAACGTTGTATTCAAACTAATGGAAAATGTGGATCTTTCACCTCAACGAAAGGTTTGCGTTTTGATGGCGGATGAGATGAAGATTCAAAAATCTTATGAATATGACCAGAAATCAGATATATTACCACGTCCGGCTAATTATGTCCAAGTTGTAATGGTAAGAGGTCTGTTTGAAATTGGGAAACAACCGGTGTTTTACAATTACAATTATGATGTAAAACTTACTAAAACCATACTAGAAACGATAATTGCGAAGTTAAATAAAATTAAATATGATGTTGTGGCTGTTGTAACCGATTTAGGAAGGGGTAACCGAGGGCTTTGGAATCAGTATGAGATAAGCGAGAAGCAGCCCTATTTTGTTTATCCTTGTGATGTTCGGAAGAAAGTATATGTTATTTGTGACACCCCTCACATGATCAAACTTTTAAGGAATCATTTTTTGGATTCTGGAATCTTACTCAATAACAATTTATTGACAAAAGAACCACTCCATGAACTACTCGAAAATCAATCCAAAAGTGATTTGAAAATCGCAAGCCGATTAACTTCAACTCATCTGACAGTGAAAGGTGGACACAGACAAAAGGTAAAATTTGCAACCCAGTTATTTTCACACACTAATTCTTGTGCTCTAATTAGAATGGGTAGTTTGGGTATTATAAAATCTAAACACTGGCATGAACTGGCAAATTTGCTTAAACAGGTAAAATAAATTTATTAAATACTTTATTTTTTTTATTTGATTAATTATGGCTTTTATATATATTAGGTTAACGATTGGTTTGATACATTCAACTCCAGGGTTCCCAAAATTGACGCTCGCCATGCTAGAACACGAAGAGATATTAAATGACATGGAAAATGTTGTTAAACAAATGCGGGTCGGTAATAATACAAGACTGTTGCCATTTCAAAAAGGCATACTCATAAACATCTCTGCATTAAGAATGCTATTCGTAGACCTCATCTTATATACTGACATATCGGTTAAATCAGGATCCTCTGGAAATGTTTTTTGGCGTTACGCGGGCAAAAGGAGGTCTCTATAACCATCCAACCGAAAAGAATCCAACCGAATTAAGGGACGAGAGACTAGATGGTTCCGAAAATGTACTCACATCGAATTTACTTTCCGATATTACAGAAGATGAATTACAGGATTCAACACAATTTATGCCTGAAAAACATACTAGAAAAACATACTGAAGTTGGGCCGAGTTATAACTTTACGTGGACGGATCAAGTGAGTGAAGGAGGGCTAAAAAAATCTAATGTCCAATTTATCCAAAAGCTCAAAAGATTAGATGACATATTCAACGATTTTAACTCCAATTCATTGAAACCTGGAAGGAATTACATAAAAGCATTATTATCAATTTCCGAACAAATTGAATTAGAGTTAGGTTAGGTTAGGTTTGGGTGGCGGTCCACCAGGACCAGGCATAGACACAAAAAGGTCCGTAGCCATACCACAAATTAAAAATTTTTCCTCCAACTCATTGAAACCACTTTGAGCTTGCTATGAAGCGCTGGATACTCCTGACGTCCTTCTCGCTGAGCTCCGCCAGGTCGTTGAAAAGGTGTGCCCCTAGAAAATTCAGTCTGTTTCGTGCCAGACGAGGACAGGTGCAAAGAAGATGAAGTACTGTCTCTTCCTCCTCTTCGTCTTCGCAACTACGACAGTAGTCATGTGAGAAGAAACCAAGTCTACTTGCATGTCTGTGAGTGAGATCAGCTGTTTGGATCTCGCCAATTGAATTAGAGTTAGAAATAAAACAATTATATTTTAGATGTAAAATGTTTTTTAAAATTAGAACCTTAAATGCTCAATTATTAGAGAATATGAATTCAAAAAAACGAAAATTAAATAAAACTATACATTAAAAGTTGAGACTTGTATTTTATTTCACCTAAATGATGTATTTTATATCAAATAAACTAATTCTACGTTCTTAAAACCAATAGTCAATAAAAAGTTTACCATACACGTGACGTATATGCGCAAAGCAAACGAAAATAAAACATGGGAAGATCATACCATATTATTCTATATACCTTGATCAAAACCTCTTAATTTCAAACATTATTGTACACAAATTTTAAATTTTGTTTGTCAAACAACACGACACTGTTAAAAACTCGAAATGTCAAATATAAATACAAAATATAATAAGCAGCGACATACGTCTGCTGCAAAGAAACAATTAGTTCAATGATGGACTTACGTTTTTATAGCAATTTACAAGAAATTTTGTCGATTTTAATTTTCCACTAAAATTTGCGCTTAATTCCTATACAGAATAAAGGCACGCATGATCACTTTAACGAAAGATTATAAATTTATTGGTCGTACATTTAATTTCATCAATACAAAAATCTTGTTACTAAAATCAACATTCTTCACTGGTGCATAAACAAGAATTATTTCGGATATGTCAAAATTATTACACACCGGTGCTGTGATAATTTGGTTGCGTACAATTCAACATTAATTTATCACGGAAAAATTATTTCTCACAGAAGTCGGACGCGTCCTAAAGCTGAATTCACCAGCATAGGAATTAAGCGCAAATTTTAGTGAAAAAAAAGTCATCATACGAAAAAAAAACTTTTAAAAGAAAAACTGTACGCAGCCAAAACTGCTAGAAACATCGAAAAAAAAATTCGTCATACGAAATATTTTTTTAGTGTAACATACGAAGGTATCTCTAAAAAGAAATGTAGCCGTTGAGTATTTTAGTGGATATTTTTTTGAAAATTTAAAATTATATGTAACATAAAAATAATTTTATTTGAAAGTTTTCACCCATTACAAGTAAAATGAAACAAATTATTTACAATAATAACATATTATACATAATTATATTGGTGAAGATATAAGTACAAAATATGGTAAGTTTTGTTTTGTTAAGAACAAAATACTTGTATAGAAAGTTATTACATTAAACATAAGTAGTATTTATTTTATTTTGAAGTGATAAAGTGTATTAAATAAATTTTCAGTCAAATGCGAACCGGTTAGGAAACCGCCAGAAAAATCCACTCATTGATTTGGTAGAGGAGCATTTTGAATTTATTCAAAGAAAATTTAACGAGAAATGTTTGCCATATTCCCAGCAAGTTATTTTATAAATTCAATTTTTTTATTTTTTATTATAGGAAAACATGCAACAGCTCGCGGGGCCAACGATAAAAAAGCCGCTTGGCTTATAATAGCAGACTCAGTCAACGTTGTTGGACCTATTTCGAAGACTGCTGAACAATGGCTTAAAGTATAATTTAAAAGCGATACTACCGAAATAACGGAGTGCGACTGGAGTATCATTAATATATGCAAGCTGGAATTATTAGATGGACCAATAATTAATTAAAACATCAAATGAAACAAAGAAATTATTAGGAAAATATAATTTATTATTATTGTCAGTAAATAATAAAACTTAAATTATTAATATAACAATAAAATATAACATACGTTACGAATATGAATTCTTTTTTGTAACTATTTATAACTTAAATTAAAATGCGTTTAATAAAATATGGAATTATGTTTTTTAAATGTAATGGATTTAGTTTAACATTTTCTCTACTTCTGCAATAAACAATGACACCAAAAATAGAAACCACCCAAAAATCAATTCGGCTTCAAAAAAAAAAACAAACAAAAATCGGAACATCAAAATCCTTAAATTAACGAAAATAAGAAATTAGTCATATTATTAAATTTATTTCACTTTATTAAAAATCAAAACCTCTTAATTTCAAACATTATTGACGATTGGAGCATCACGGATTCCACCTAGTGGAACATTTTTAAACTGAGCTACCTGATAATTTGACGTTCGAAATTGTTGTAAATAATTCCAATTTTGATCTGTAAACACAATTTTTACTTATCGGATTGCTAATAATTGTAAATAATTCCAATTTTGGATTATAAAAACAATTTTTAATTACCGCATTGCTAAATTTTCTTTCGTCGCATTTGTGCCAAATGTCATTTTATCAGGTGCATCATTTTAACTATTGTCCTCGAGAGGCGCTTTCTTTACTTTTACAATCGTCAATTGTACACAAATTTTAAATTTTGTTTGCCAACGCACACAAAACTGTTAAAAATTTGAAATGTCAAATATAAATACAAAATATATAAGCAGCGACATACGTCTGCTGCAAAGAAACAATTAGTTCAATTATGGACGTACGTTTTTATAGCAATTTACAAGAAATTTTGTCGATTTTATTTTTCCACTAAAATTTGCGCTTAATTCCTATACAGTTCTCTCTATCAGGTTACCAGAAATTAGTTTGCCGAAATTTAATGGAAATATATCAGAATGGTTGAATTTTAGAAATCTATTTCAAGAATTTATTCACAATAAGACAATTGATTCGATTACGAAATTTTAATATGTAATTGGTGCTGTTCGAGATGGGAAAGCTTACCGTATCATCGAGTCAATCCCTGTCAACTCAGAAAATTATAATGGTGCATGGGAATCGCTTTGTGACCATTATAACAATAACATCGAAATACAAAAGATTCATATGAAGTTGTTATACAATATAGCAAGTCCTATTCCAAATGTCCTATGCTGAATCGTTACAAAATTGTATAGATGAATTGGTTAAACATCGGACATCATTACATTTGCTGAAAATTGCGGTAGAAAGTTGGGATTTGTTTTTTTATTACCATATTTGTGAAAAATTGGATAAAGATTCAAAAATATATGTTTTTCAAAATACGTCATCAAAAAACATTCCAGTGTTTTCTGATTTAATCGATGTAATCAGGAGTCGAGTCCGTATATTACAGTCCATAAACAACGCGAAAAGTTCATCATCGAAAAATGAAAAAACCAATAAGTTTAATTCTTCGCCATCATCACGATTTTACAGATCTGCTAACGTCGGCCAAGTACAAAATAATAGATTGATTGAGTGTTATTATTGTAAACAAAATCATTTGCTTCACAATTGTCCTAAATTTTCTAATGCCAGCTTTACGCCTTCGGACAGAATCGAATTCGCGAAAAACAATCGTATATGTACAAATTGTTTATCAGCGAGGCACCGAGTATTTGAATGCAAATCAAAGCCATGTTCATTATGCTCATTAAAGCATCACATTCTATTGCATTTGAACCGAAATCCGAACAATGCATCGAATGCAGAATCGTCGGGAAAAAGTTTGGTTGAAGATAAAATAAAAAATATAGTTGAAGTGTCGTCTTGTGCTGAACCTTCAAAGAAAAATAATGAATTAACGTCAAATTCTTTGTCAATGCTTAGCAAGGTGACCTTAAAGGAAGAATGCTCAGGTGTTGTACATAGTGCATCATGTTCGTTAAAGCAAAAGTCAACTTGTAAGCAAGTTCTACTTGCAACCGCGGTAATAACAGTTAATTCTTCGGATGGTACATCAGTGCCTTGATGCGAGTGAATTTTTTCCTAACTTTTCCTAAAAAATTACAACAACAATGTTATGCATTAGTAGTGGTGAAAAAAGAAGTCATTTAGGCGAAACTCGATTTAAAATATTTACAAAAAAAACAAAAGCGATAACTAAACATTTTATTAACAACTTGATTCTTCATAAAACACAAAAATTGCGCAGTAATTAAAATTATATAAAATTAGAAAATATTGGCTAACATAAATAAAATAATGTAAACATATTGCAGACCAGCGTCCCAAATTAATACTAACTACTTTCTAAGCGTTTAGCATCAACTTCAGTGGTATGGCTCGAATTCTTAGATCAATAGGAACATTTGTGCAAGATTTCAGAAATATCTAATGGGTCTCACAGGGTGTCCATGGCGATTGAAAATTATAAAAAAATTAATTGGGCCATAGAAGCATTCCTAAGCAATACTAACTACTTTCTAAGCGTTTAGCATCAACTTCGGTAGTATGGCTCGAATTCTAAAATCAATAGGAACATTTGTGCAGATTTCAGAAATATCTAATGGGTCTCACAGGGTGTCCATGGCGATTGAAAATTATAAAAAATTTAATTGGGCCATAGAAGCATTCCTAAGCAATACTAACTACTTTCTAAGCGTTTAGCATCAACTTCGGTGGTATGGCTCGAATTCTAAGATCAATAGGAACATTTGTGCAAGATTTCAGAAATATCTAATGGGTCTCACAGGGTGTCCATGGCGATTGAAAATTATAAAAAAATTAATTGGGCCATAGAAGCATTCCTAAGCAATACTAACTACTTTCTAAGCGTTTAGCATCAACTTCAGTGGTATGGCTCGAATTCTTAGATCAATAGGAACATTTGTGCAAGATTTCAGAAATATCTAATGGGTCTCACAGGGTGTCCATGGCGATTGAAAATTATAAAAAATTTAATTGGGCCATAGAAGCATTCCTAAGCAATACTAACTACTTTCTAAGCGTTTAGCATCAACTTCAGTGGTATGGCTCGAATTCTTAGATCAATAGGAACATTTGTGCAAGATTTCAGAAATATCTAATGGGTCTCACAGGGTGTCCATGGCGATTGAAAATTATAAAAAATTTAATTGGGCCATAGAAGCATTCCTAAGCAATACTAACTACTTTCTAAGCGTTTAGCATCAACTTCGGTGGTATGGCTCGAATTCTAAGATCAATAGGAACATTTGTGCAAGATTTCAGAAATATCTAATGGGTCTCACAGGGTGTCCATGGCGATTGAAAATTATAAAAAAATTAATTGGGCCATAGAAGCATTCCTAAGCAATACTAACTACTTTCTAAGCGTTTAGCATCAACTTCAGTGGTATGGATCGAATTCTTAGATCAATAGGAACATTTGTGCAAGATTTCAGAAATATCTAATGGGTCTCACAGGGTGTCCATGGCGATTGAAAATTATAAAAAATTTAATTGGGCCATAGAAGCATTCCTAAGCAATACTAACTACTTTCTAAGCGTTTAGCATCAACTTCGGTGGTATGGCTCGAATTCTAAAATCAATAGGAACATTTGTGCAAGATTTCAGAAATATCTAATGGGTCTCACAGGGTGTCCATGGCGATTGAAAATTATAAAAAAATTAATTGGGCCATAGAAGCATTCCTAAGCAATACTAACTACTTTCTAAGCGTTTAGCATCAACTTCGGTAGTATGGCTCGAATTCTAAAATCAATAGGAACATTTGTGCAGATTTCAGAAATATCTAATGGGTCTCACAGGGTGTCCATGGCGATTGAAAATTATAAAAAATTTAATTGGGCCATAGAAGCATTCCTAAGCAATACTAACTACTTTCTAAGCGTTTAGCATCAACTTCGGTAGTATGGCTCGAATTCTAAAATCAATAGGAACATTTGTGCAGATTTCAGAAATATCTAATGGGTCTCACAGGGTGTCCATGGCGATTGAAAATTATAAAAAATTTAATTGGGCCATAGAAGCATTCCTAAGCAATACTAACTACTTTCTAAGCGTTTAGCATCAACTTCGGTAGTATGGCTCGAATTCTAAAATCAATAGGAACATTTGTGCAGATTTCAGAAATATCTAATGGGTCTCACAGGGTGTCCATGGCGATTGAAAATTATAAAAAAATTAATTGGGCCATAGAAGCATTCCTAAGCAATACTAACTACTTTCTAAGCGTTTAGCATCAACTTCAGTGGTATGGCTCGAATTCTTAGATCAATAGGAACATTTGTGCAAGATTTCAGAAATATCTAATGGGTCTCACAGGGTGTCCATGGCGATTGAAAATTATAAAAAATTTAATTGGGCCATAGAAGCATTCCTAAGCAATACTAACTACTTTCTAAGCGTTTAGCATCAACTTCAGTGGTATGGCTCGAATTCTTAGATCAATAGGAACATTTGTGCAAGATTTCAGAAATATCTAATGGGTCTCACAGGGTGTCCATGGCGATTGAAAATTATAAAAAATTTAATTGGGCCATAGAAGCATTCCTAAGCAATACTAACTACTTTCTAAGCGTTTAGCATCAACTTCGGTGGTATGGCTCGAATTCTAAGATCAATAGGAACATTTGTGCAAGATTTCAGAAATATCTAATGGGTCTCACAGGGTGTCCATGGCGATTGAAAATTATAAAAAATTTAATTGGGCCATAGAAGCATTCCTAAGCAATACTAACTACTTTCTAAGCGTTTAGCATCAACTTCAGTGGTATGGATCGAATTCTTAGATCAATAGGAACATTTGTGCAAGATTTCAGAAATATCTAATGGGTCTCACAGGGTGTCCATGGCGATTGAAAATTATAAAAAATTTAATTGGGCCATAGAAGCATTCCTAAGCAATACTAACTACTTTCTAAGCGTTTAGCATCAACTTCGGTGGTATGGCTCGAATTCTAAAATCAATAGGAACATTTGTGCAAGATTTCAGAAATATCTAATGGGTCTCACAGGGTGTCCATGGCGATTGAAAATTATAAAAAATTTAATTGGGCCATAGAAGCATTCCTAAGCAATACTAACTACTTTCTAAGCGTTTAGCATCAACTTCGGTGGTATGGCTCGAATTCTAAGATCAATAGGAACATTTGTGCAAGATTTCAGAAATATCTAATGGGTCTCACAGGGTGTCCATGGCGATTGAAAATTATAAAAAAATTAATTGGGCCATAGAAGCATTCCTAAGCAATACTAACTACTTTCTAAGCGTTTAGCATCAACTTCAGTGGTATGGCTCGAATTCTTAGATCAATAGGAACATTTGTGCAAGATTTCAGAAATATCTAATGGGTCTCACAGGGTGTCCATGGCGATTGAAAATTATAAAAAATTTAATTGGGCCATAGAAGCATTCCTAAGCAATACTAACTACTTTCTAAGCGTTTAGCATCAACTTCGGTGGTATGGCTCGAATTCTAAGATCAATAGGAACATTTGTGCAAGATTTCAGAAATATCTAATGGGTCTCACAGGGTGTCCATGGCGATTGAAAATTATAAAAAAATTAATTGGGCCATAGAAGCATTCCTAAGCAATACTAACTACTTTCTAAGCGTTTAGCATCAACTTCAGTGGTATGGATCGAATTCTTAGATCAATAGGAACATTTGTGCAAGATTTCAGAAATATCTAATGGGTCTCACAGGGTGTCCATGGCGATTGAAAATTATAAAAAATTTAATTGGGCCATAGAAGCATTCCTAAGCAATACTAACTACTTTCTAAGCGTTTAGCATCAACTTCGGTGGTATGGCTCGAATTCTAAAATCAATAGGAACATTTGTGCAAGATTTCAGAAATATCTAATGGGTCTCACAGGGTGTCCATGGCGATTGAAAATTATAAAAAATTTAATTGGGCCATAGAAGCATTCCTAAGCAATACTAACTACTTTCTAAGCGTTTAGCATCAACTTCGGTGGTATGGCTCGAATTCTAAGATCAATAGGAACATTTGTGCAAGATTTCAGAAATATCTAATGGGTCTCACAGGGTGTCCATGGCGATTGAAAATTATAAAAAATTTAATTGGGCCATAGAAGCATTCCTAAGCAATACTAACTACTTTCTAAGCGTTTAGCATCAACTTCGGTGGTATGGCTCGAATTCTAAGATCAATAGGAACATTTGTGCAAGATTTCAGAAATATCTAATGGGTCTCACAGGGTGTCCATGGCGATTGAAAATTATAAAAAATTTAATTGGGCCATAGAAGCATTCCTAAGCAATACTAACTACTTTCTAAGCGTTTAGCATCAACTTCGGTGGTATGGCTCGAATTCTAAAATCAATAGGAACATTTGTGCAAGATTTCAGAAATATCTAATGGGTCTCACAGGGTGTCCATGGCGATTGAAAATTATAAAAAATTTAATTGGGCCATAGAAGCATTCCTAAGCAATACTAACTACTTTCTAAGCGTTTAGCATCAACTTCGGTGGTATGGCTCGAATTCTAAGATCAATAGGAAAATTTGTGCAAGGTTTCATAAATATCTAATGGGTCTCACAGGGTGTCCATGGCGATTGAAAATTATAAAAAATGTAATTGGGCCATAGAAGCATTCCTAAGCAATACTAACTACTTTCTAAGCGTTTAGCATCAACTTCGGTGGTATGGCTCGAATTCTAAGATCAATAGGAACATTTGTGCAAGATTTCAGAAATATCTAATGGGTCTCACAGGGTGTCCATGGCGATTGAAAATTATAAAAAATTTAATTGGGCCATAGATGCATTCCTAAGCAATACTAACTACTTTCTAACCATTTAGCATCAACTTCAGAGTTAAGGTTGCATCCTTGTTAATTCTGATATTTATCGGCACATATTTATCATTGAAAATAAATATTTTAACTTTATAATGAAACTTTCATATTTTTTTATGTTTACTTCCTGCTTCAAATAATTCCTACTTAACTTCGTATAGTTAAAAGATAAATTTAAAAATTTTAATTTTTTGGTATCGTCATTTGGCTTTATTTAATTATTGTGAATTTTTGCGAATTGTATTAACAGTTTTTTTTAAAACTATTTAGTGTCATTGAAATAACCAGTTTTTTTGAGAACTTCCGAAATTTATTTTTCCACGAAAAACATAATTTTCTTTTGTTGGTTTTTGTTTTGTATTTAGCTCTTTCTTCATTTTAACGCATATTTTTTGTGTTTTATCGTTATTTTTAGGTACTTTTGACTTTTTCAGCCGTAATTTTCCGTTATTGGTTCTTCTCTATAACTAACGTTTATTATAATTTTTCGACCTTTTCATTCCGTTATTTGGATTAAATTTTGTCCTAGTTTGGTGTTATTTTATTTGTGTATTGCCTGCATTACGGTGGAAGTACACCTGTATTTTTTTTGAAGTTTATTTTATTGTTTTATAAGTTTTTTAAAATGAAGCCTAAACTCAATGTAGTTCATAAACGGAAAGCAATTAGACCGCAGGCTTACAAAAAACTAAGTAAATTAAATGAATTTACTTTGATTGATGCCCTTAATACTGTTGCTAAAAGTAGTTTAGGTAAAATTCAAATACCGCGAAGTAGGGATCCTTTACTTCAAAATATTTGTTCTCATCTGGGTATAAAATATTCCGATGCTAACAGACGAAAAATTTATAACTTGTGGTATCTTAAAATAAAAAACAGACCGAACATTGAAGAAAGTCACACAGTTATCTGCAAAATACCTTTTGAAGAGGTTCGGATCACCCTGTGCCTGCGGGTGTAGGGAGTAAGCATGTGCGTCCCAGCCGTCGAGATCAAGCAAACGCAATGTCCCGGTAGTAGAAACATTTAATGAAATATTTTTCAATAGCCTGTTAGGAAGTAGTTGTTCAATAAACGATTAGAAAGTAGTTAGTATTGCTTAGGAATGCTTCTATGGCCCAATTAAATTTTTTATAATTTTCAATCGCCATGGACACCCTGTGAGACCCATTAGATATTTCTGAAATCTTGCACAAATGTTCCTATTGATCTAAGAATTCGAGCCATACCACTGAAGTTGATGCTAAACGCTTAGAAAGTAGTTAGTATTGCTTAGGAATGCTTCTATGGCCCAATTAATTTTTTTATAATTTTCAATCGCCATGGACACCCTGTGAGACCCATTAGATATTTCTGAAATCTTGCACAAATGTTCCTATTGATCTTAGAATTCGAGCCATACCACCGAAGTTGATGCTAAACGCTTAGAAAGTAGTTAGTATTGCTTAGGAATGCTTCTATGGCCCAATTAAATTTTTTATAATTTTCAATCGCCATGGACACCCTGTGAGACCCATTAGATATTTCTGAAATCTTGCACAAATGTTCCTATTGATCTAAGAATTCGAGCCATACCACTGAAGTTGATGCTAAACGCTTAGAAAGTAGTTAGTATTGCTTAGGAATGCTTCTATGGCCCAATTAAATTTTTTATAATTTTCAATCGCCATGGACACCCTGTGAGACCCATTAGATATTTCTGAAATCTTGCACAAATGTTCCTATTGATCTAAGAATTCGAGCCATACCACTGAAGTTGATGCTAAACGCTTAGAAAGTAGTTAGTATTGCTTAGGAATGCTTCTATGGCCCAATTAATTTTTTATAATTTTCAATCGCCATGGACACCCTGTGAGACCCATTAGATATTTCTGAAATCTTGCACAAATGTTCCTATTGATCTTAGAATTCGAGCCATACCACCGAAGTTGATGCTAAACGCTTAGAAAGTAGTTAGTATTGCTTAGGAATGCTTCTATGGCCCAATTAAATTTTTTATAATTTTCAATCGCCATGGACACCCTGTGAGACCCATTAGATATTTCTGAAATCTTGCACAAATGTTCCTATTGATCTAAGAATTCGAGCCATACCACTGAAGTTGATGCTAAACGCTTAGAAAGTAGTTAGTATTGCTTAGGAATGCTTCTATGGCCCAATTAAATTTTTTATAATTTTCAATCGCCATGGACACCCTGTGAGACCCATTAGATATTTCTGAAATCTTGCATAAATGTTCCTATTGATCTTAGAATTCGAGCCATACCACCGAAGTTGATGCTAAACGCTTAGAAAGTAGTTAGTATTGCTTAGGAATGCTTCTATGGCCCAATTAAATTTTTTATAATTTTCAATCGCCATGGACACCCTGTGAGACCCATTAGATATTTCTGAAATCTTGCACAAATGTTCCTATTGATCTAAGAATTCGAGCCATACCACTGAAGTTGATGCTAAACGCTTAGAAAGTAGTTAGTATTGCTTAGGAATGCTTCTATGGCCCAATTAATTTTTTATAATTTTCAATCGCCATGGACACCCTGTGAGACCCATTAGATATTTCTGAAATCTTGCACAAATGTTCCTATTGATCTTAGAATTCGAGCCATACCACCGAAGTTGATGCTAAACGCTTAGAAAGTAGTTAGTATTGCTTAGGAATGCTTCTATGGCCCAATTAAATTTTTTATAATTTTCAATCGCCATGGACACCCTGTGAGACCCATTAGATATTTCTGAAATCTTGCACAAATGTTCCTATTGATCTAAGAATTCGAGCCATACCACTGAAGTTGATGCTAAACGCTTAGAAAGTAGTTAGTATTGCTTAGGAATGCTTCTATGGCCCAATTAAATTTTTTATAATTTTCAATCGCCATGGACACCCTGTGAGACCCATTAGATATTTCTGAAATCTTGCATAAATGTTCCTATTGATCTTAGAATTCGAGCCATACCACCGAAGTTGATGCTAAACGCTTAGAAAGTAGTTAGTATTGCTTAGGAATGCTTCTATGGCCCAATTAAATTTTTTATAATTTTCAATCGCCATGGACACCCTGTGAGACCCATTAGATATTTCTGAAATCTTGCACAAATGTTCCTATTGATCTTAGAATTCGAGCCATACCACCGAAGTTGATGCTAAACGCTTAGAAAGTAGTTAGTATTGCTTAGGAATGCTTCTATGGCCCAATTAAATTTTTTATAATTTTCAATCGCCATGGACACCCTGTGAGACCCATTAGATATTTCTGAAATCTTGCACAAATGTTCCTATTGATCTTAGAATTCGAGCCATACCACCGAAGTTGATGCTAAACGCTTAGAAAGTAGTTAGTATTGCTTAGGAATGCTTCTATGGCCCAATTAATTTTTTTATAATTTTCAATCGCCATGGACACCCTGTGAGACCCATTAGATATTTCTGAAATCTTGCACAAATGTTCCTATTGATCTTAGAATTCGAGCCATACCACCGAAGTTGATGCTAAACGCTTAGAAAGTAGTTAGTATTGCTTAGGAATGCTTCTATGGCCCAATTAAATTTTTTATAATTTTCAATCGCCATGGACACCCTGTGAGACCCATTAGATATTTCTGAAATCTTGCACAAATGTTCCTATTGATCTAAGAATTCGAGCCATACCACTGAAGTTGATGCTAAACGCTTAGAAAGTAGTTAGTATTGCTTAGGAATGCTTCTATGGCCCAATTAAATTTTTTATAATTTTCAATCGCCATGGACACCCTGTGAGACCCATTAGATATTTCTGAAATCTTGCACAAATGTTCCTATTGATCTAAGAATTCGAGCCATACCACTGAAGTTGATGCTAAACGCTTAGAAAGTAGTTAGTATTGCTTAGGAATGCTTCTATGGCCCAATTAATTTTTTTATAATTTTCAATCGCCATGGACACCCTGTGAGACCCATTAGATATTTCTGAAATCTTGCACAAATGTTCCTATTGATCTTAGAATTCGAGCCATACCACCGAAGTTGATGCTAAACGCTTAGAAAGTAGTTAGTATTGCTTAGGAATGCTTCTATGGCCCAATTAAATTTTTTATAATTTTCAATCGCCATGGACACCCTGTGAGACCCATTAGATATTTCTGAAATCTTGCATAAATGTTCCTATTGATCTTAGAATTCGAGCCATACCACCGAAGTTGATGCTAAACGCTTAGAAAGTAGTTAGTATTGCTTAGGAATGCTTCTATGGCCCAATTAATTTTTTTATAATTTTCAATCGCCATGGACACCCTGTGAGACCCATTAGATATTTCTGAAATCTTGCACAAATGTTCCTATTGATCTTAGAATTCGAGCCATACCACCGAAGTTGATGCTAAACGCTTAGAAAGTAGTTAGTATTGCTTAGGAATGCTTCTATGGCCCAATTAAATTTTTTATAATTTTCAATCGCCATGGACACCCTGTGAGACCCATTAGATATTTCTGAAATCTTGCACAAATGTTCCTATTGATCTTAGAATTCGAGCCATACCACTGAAGTTGATGCTAAACGCTTAGAAAGTAGTTAGTATTGCTTAGGAATGCTTCTATGGCCCAATTAAATTTTTTATAATTTTCAATCGCCATGGACACCCTGTGAGACCCATTAGATATTTCTGAAATCTTGCACAAATGTTCCTATTGATCTAAGAATTCGAGCCATACCACTGAAGTTGATGCTAAACGCTTAGAAAGTAGTTAGTATTGCTTAGGAATGCTTCTATGGCCCAATTAATTTTTTATAATTTTCAATCGCCATGGACACCCTGTGAGACCCATTAGATATTTCTGAAATCTTGCACAAATGTTCCTATTGATCTAAGAATTCGAGCCATACCACTGAAGTTGATGCTAAACGCTTAGAAAGTAGTTAGTATTGCTTAGGAATGCTTCTATGGCCCAATTAATTTTTTATAATTTTCAATCGCCATGGACACCCTGTGAGACCCATTAGATATTTCTGAAATCTTGCACAAATGTTCCTATTGATCTTAGAATTCGAGCCATACCACTGAAGTTGATGCTAAACGCTTAGAAAGTAGTTAGTATTGCTTAGGAATGCTTCTATGGCCCAATTAAATTTTTTATAATTTTCAATCGCCATGGACACCCTGTGAGACCCATTAGATATTTCTGAAATCTTGCACAAATGTTCCTATTGATCTAAGAATTCGAGCCATACCACTGAAGTTGATGCTAAACGCTTAGAAAGTAGTTAGTATTGCTTAGGAATGCTTCTATGGCCCAATTAATTTTTTATAATTTTCAATCGCCATGGACACCCTGTGAGACCCATTAGATATTTCTGAAATCTTGCACAAATGTTCCTATTGATCTAAGAATTCGAGCCATACCACTGAAGTTGATGCTAAACGCTTAGAAAGTAGTTAGTATTAATTTGGGACGCTGGTCTGCAATATGTTTACATTATTTTATTTATGTTAGCCAATATTTTCTAATTTTATATAATTTTAATTACTGCGCAATTTTTGTGTTTTATGAAGAATCAAGTTGTTAATAAAATGTTTAGTTATCGCTTTTGTTTTTTTTGTAAATATTTTAAATCGAGTTTCGCCTAAATGACTTCTTTTTTCACCACTACTAATGCATAACATTGTTGTTGTAATTTTTTAGGAAAAGTTAGGAAAAAATTCACTCGCATGTGCCTTGTCGAGTTCTATTAGACAGTGGCTCTGACACAAATTTCATCACAAAAAATCTTTATAATTTATTACGAATTAAACCCAGAGCAGTGAATATGTTAATTAATGGCATTGGTGGAAAATCTCAAGAAGTTAAATTTCAAGTCAATGTAAAAATTAATTCAAGATGTTCAAATTATAATAATATAATTTCATGTTTCGTTATCCCGACAATCACCGGAAATTTGCCATCTACACGTGTGAACATTTCGAATTTGGAAGAATTTACTAAATATAATTTGGCTGATCCGTCATTCAATTTGCCAAATAAAATTGACATGCTAATGGGAGCAGAATTATTTTTTGAAATTTTAATGAATGAGAAAATTGTTGTAAAAAAAGAGCTGCCTTCGTTACAAAATACTGTTTTTGGATACATCGTATCGGGCAAATTAGATAAAAGTTTTGATAATCGGAATACCAATTCGTATGCAGTTGTAAGATCTACAGATGAAGAAATCTCAAAACAATTACAAAAGTTTTGGGATTTGGAAGAAGTCAACGTAAATCATAATTATTCAAGGCAAGAAATGGCAGTAGAAGAATATTATGCTAAATCTATATCTCGTGATAATACGGGTCGTTATTCAGTAAAAATGCCATTAAATGATAAAATCTTCGAATTAGGCGATTCTTATAAGTCAACATTAAGAAAGTTTTTGTGGTTTGAGGAAAAACTTGAAAAGAATCCTAGATTATTTGATGAAGGATATTTCTAATTGGCCACTACAAAATTGGAAAAAACTTAACATGGAAGATGTAGAACGAAAAAAAGTAGCAATAAATGTTCTTGTGGTAAAAGAACAGGAAGGTTGGGAAGTATTTACAAGGTTTTCGGAATATAATAGATTAATTGCCGGCATTGCAATATGTTTGAGATTACTTGGTTGGTTAAAAACAAAATCCAAGGATCGAGTTTACGGCCGAGCAACACCGGATGAGAGAGAGAGGAAAGTGAGATACGAATTATTCGCAACTGTCAATCACATAGTTTTCAAGATGAAATCAGATGTTTAAAAAATAAAAAACCGATATCTTCACAGAGTAAATTAAAATCATTAAATATATTTTTGGACAAAAATAATTTACTTCGGCTGAGTGGACGACTGAAAAATGCAAATTTATCGTTTGATGTTCAACATCCAATTGTGCTCGATAAATCGCATGAACTATCAAAATTAATAGTTAGATCTGAACATATTAGATTGTTTCATGCAGGAGTGCAGACATTGCTATTCAACATAAGGCAGAAGTTTTGGATCGTCGGCTGTCGAAATCTTTGTAAGCAAATCGTGAAACAGTGTATAATATGCATGAAAGCAAAACCAGAATTGACAAATCAGTTGATGGGAAATTTACCGCTTTATAGAGAGTCACCATTAAAATCACCCCATTGAATCAACAACAAGTTTATCATCCGCTTTAATTTTTATCATAACAGAGCCGTTTTTGATCATCACTTTGTTGATGATCTTAGACTTTAGAATTTTTATATTTAGACTACCGTTTTTTATTTGATTCAGATAGTGTCCAAAAGCTCTAGTTTCATTGATAATTTAGAAAATCGTATAACTACTGGACAGCCATTTTCAATATTCCGCCTACTTTTGATCCTAAAACATCTATCTATGTTATCCAATAAGAAATTTTCAATGTTCAGAAAATTCGCAATATTCCGTATAAAATTGTGATCATAAATCTTTACGTTGCCAGGAATACCTTGAATAATCAGGTTTCTTTTCCTCCAATCAGGTTCCAATTTATTTTGATGTTTTTCGAGTAGGGATATTCTGTGTGACAACTCATTTATATACTCAGTTTTGTCATCCATCACGTTTTTGATTTTACGTTCAATTGCAGAATCGTTACTAGGTAGGCCACATTTTCTCTAGAATGGCATCGGCCAAAACGCTTTCGTCAAATTCTAGAATCGCCAGTTCGATTGCAATTTTTTTATCATCTTTAACATTATACAGTTTTTACAAAACAAAAATTTGTTAGCTGCCAATTTGGAAAATGCGTCCTTTGAAGATGTTATACATTCACCATGATACCATAGCTGGCAGTTATCACAATTTATCTATTCAAAAGGAGTATCATCTGTACCACCGCATTTAGCACATTTATCACGTGGCATTTTTTTAAAGTGAGGTTAAAACAGACCCACGTCATCTTGTATTCTTCAAAAAGTTTACGAACACTTAATTTTATTTTTTATTATATACAGATTGAAATTCGAATAACCAGAGTACTTAGCAGTCTTATGTTACAAATATTCACGTTTAATTAATTATGAATAACATTTAAAATAACTAAACTTTCAAGAGAAGAGATGTTTTCCTTCTCATACGTTACACTGTCAAAACGATGAATGGGGAGGAATAGGAATGAACTTGGTTATTAATTAACCGATTATGATGAAATTCAGGATGCACGATGGAAATGGGATTCTAAAATGAGTTTTAAATGAAGTTTTGGAATATGACCAATTAAGAAGGAACTTGACCGTTTCTTAATCGATTATGATGCAATTCGGCGTGCACGATGGAAATGGGATTCTAAAATGAGTTTTAAATGAAGTTTTGGAATATGACCAATTGGAATGAACCGTTTCTTAACCTTTGATGTTGAAAATTAGCGTGCACGACGGAAATGGGATTCTGAATTAAATTTTGCATACAGCTCTGTAAAATGGCCTATTAACAAGGAACTTGTCCGTATCTACACCGATTATGATCAAATTCAGGGTGCATGATGGAATTGGGATTCTAAAATGAGTTTTAGACGAAGTTCTAGAATATGGCCAATTAGAAAGGACTTTCCATTTTCTTAACCGATTATAAATTATAATGAAATAAGGTTCTAAAATGATGTTTACATTAACTTTTTAACTTACAACCGTTAGGAAGGTACTTGGTTGTGCCTTTGCCGATTTTATGTCGTATTTATCGAATTTCATCATAATCGGTGTAGAAATAACCGAGTTTCTACATAATTGGCCATATCCCATAACTTTATCTAAAACTCTTTGTAGAATCTCATTTCCATTGTACATGCTGAATTTCATCATAATCGGTTAAGAAACGGTCAAGTTTCTTTCTAATTGGCAATTTTCCAGAACTGTATATAAAACTCATTTTAGAATCCCATTTAAGTCGTGTATGCTGAATTTCATCATAAAAGATTAAAAAACGGCTAAGTTCCTTTCTAATTGGCCTGCATCCTGAATTTCGTCATAGTCAGTTAATTAATAACCAAGTTCATTCCTAATCGGGCTGAACTTGACTTGAAAATACTATTAATGGATAAACGAATGGACATTTAAACTTTCTACATTCGGATATCGGATCTAAGGGACGGTTAGAAATCAGAGACAGGCCATCCAATTGGTTTAGGATGTTTTGGTGTCGATTTTTCAACGCTTTCATTCACAGTTTCATTGATTAGTTGTTAATTGTCAACTTCATTGATCAATTCAGTAACTAAGTCCGAAAGGACATCGATTTTTAATAAAACTGTTTCCTTATCTTCATTCAAAAAAAAAACATCAAGCACTATTTCAACCTTTTCATTATTTGGATTCCAAACTCTGCACCCTTTTACATTTTCATGAACTGAACATTTTACTTTCGAAACATGTATGAATACTTAACATCAGACCGCACGCACATTTCAACGTTTACCTTTTTTCCAGTCGACAACTCGAATGATGTTTTGTCTCCAATGGTACTTTTCCGCTTCGATTGATCACATACACAAAAGTGTTTATGGCTTCGGCCTAAAACCGTTTATCCCAGTCATTTGATAAACAACCAATATGCGACTGTCAATCTCTGTGCACTCATTCTACTCAGTAGTATATGGCATAGTTCGCTCGTGTCGAATACCCTTTTCTTCCACGAAACGTTGCTCTTGTCATTAACGAATTCCAATTTTTTTAAATGATGACCACAATCAATATTCATCAAAGCCACAAATATTTTGAATTTTTCAACAACATATCTGACTTATTTTGGATCCGATACACGTACCAGTATTTGGAAAAATCATCTCGGAAAAGTAAAAAATATTTAGCACCAACAAATGACTTAATCGGCATCGTACACACGTCGCTGTGAATAATTTCACCGCAACGTATTGCCTTTTCATTTCGATTTTCAAAACTCAACCAAATCTGTTTGCCTTGAACACAAGCTATGTATAACTGTGCAATGTAGAGTCTACATCTATGAAATGGGTGTTACTCTTTTGTAGAAACTTCCCCACGTATGCTGGATTTTGATGTTCAACTCGAAGTGAAAGATTATTGCTTGTGAACGTATCATTGAATAATTTCTGATTTCTGGATATTGGATGATCACGACACTTACATGGCAATAACACTCAATTACGCCATTTAAATCGACAAAAAAACGCAGCCAAAGAACTAAAATCGCTTCCTAGTTGAAAAAATACATTTCACAACAGCGAAAGACGAAAATGAGTTTCTTTGAAATAAAATGCTAAGGCAACTACATCAATCATACAATGAATTTATTTTGTTAAATAACCCAGCAAATTTTTTGTTGTAACACGTCTGGTGCTTGTCTTAGAGAAAGAATAAAATATGAAATTATAAATGTTAAAAAGAGACAAATGTCATTGCCAACGTGTCTTGTGGTTGTCTTGTGAGTGTTACTCACAAAATGTACCTGACGTGACAAGGAACGCCCCTAGCGATTGAATTTTGAAATAAGCGTAACATGTCTTTAGGTTGTCTGTTGGTTGTTACTTACAACAAGTACGTGACGTCGCTCGTAACGCTTCTAGTGTTTGAATTTTTAAATAAACATAATATGTCTTTAGGATGTCGTGTATTAGTCTTGGGCGAAGAATAATGCGAAAATTTAAATTTGAATTTCAGTCTAGTTACTTTATTTTTTGTTTTGTTTTTGTGTTTGGCTACAATAATAACAGATAAACTTATATCTAACTATAATTGGGATGGAACCAATTTGAAGTTTCCTTTGAAAGGAATGAAATTGTTCAGCACAATTCTATTTGGTAATATTTAAATTTCATTAATAATCGTTGTAATATTAAGTAACTATGTATAATGATAATAATATATTTTTATTTAATATTAGATGCTGGAAAGTAAAATTCACCACTTTTGGACAATATGAACGAAACACTAAAAAACAAATTTTCGACACACACAACCGCGAAAATAGAAGAAAAAGTCAAAACTGAAGAACACATGACAGTAAAACTCAAATGTTCCTACATAATAACAATTTTAAAAAAACAATATATGTATTTTAATAATAAAATTAAATTAAATATAATTAAATTATTATATTTAATTTATAAAATTAAATACAAATGAGCTTTTATTTAATAATCACCCTCGGACATGTTACTATAGACGGCGAATAAACATATTACTAAAGACGATGAACAGACTTGTTATCAAAGACATCATACCGACAAGTTACCAAAGACAACGTATAGACTTGTTATCAGAGACATCCTAACAACATGTTATTAAAGACAACGAACAGACTTGTTACCGAAGACTACTATAAAACACGTTACCGAAGACGATCTTTAAACATGTTTTGCGCAACGAGGAGTTTCACAATACATGTAGTTGTCTTTTACGTGTCTTCGGCTGGTTGTTAAGATAAGTTACTAGGTCGTCTGGTGGTTATCTTGCAAGACACATTTGCTGGGAAATTATCAAAAGATTTGATAGTGATAATTTGGGTGTGTGCGGTTTCTTTCAAATAAATGTCAAAAATGTATACTAAATTATATTTAACACAGGTTTCCAACACAGTCTTACCCCCTTGGCAGTCTCGACGCTGTAGCGCAGTAACACAATTGCGCAAAAGTTAAATTACATGAAAATATTGACGATTGTAAAAGTAGAGAAAGCGCCTCTCGAGGAAAATATTTAGAATGATGCTACTGACAAAATGACACTTGTTACAAATGCGACGAAAAAAAATTTTGCAATATTTAGAATTATTTACAATTATTAGCCAAATAAATTATAATAATCTATACATACATAACTATACTTTTCCATAGTAAACTTGCGGCCAATGATATAGGCAGCTTTATCGATAATGCAGTATTATTTAATACGTGAAAACTGAGTACGGGATTACTTCTAAAGATGTCAGCTTTAACAATTTTTAATTTTTGGCAAATAAATAAAAAATAAAATTAATTCGATACATAAAATAAAAAATTAAAAAAAAACTAAAGCAGTGCCATCTTTAGATTTAATCCATATATCGCCGTTTTTTGACAGCCATGTCCTTTAGGTACAGGTTATTGTAATTTATTTTATTGATTTTTATTTTGTTATAATGGCAGTGAGAGCGGGTTTGTAATACTCCCTGACGAAAAGAAAAATCGACATGTAAATCGAATGTTGAAGAAATGCGCTGTGTTTTGTTTGAAATTCAAAACGATTATGTATATAAAAACATTCGGTAACCGAGCGAATATTTTGGGCCAGATGAACAAAACGGGGAAGCGAAATGAATTATTTTGGTTAGCTTATGTTGCCATGTAGTATATATTTAATAAATGAATTATGTGTTGTGTTGCTTGTTGGTCACATCGGTGCGTTCTTTTGGTGTTTTGTTAAATTTGCATGCGAACTGATTTGTAGCGATGAGTGAATGTAAAAAGTATGAATGAGTGTTTGAATTTACTGTATGTGAGTGATTAAACGAGTTTAAGTATTTCTTGTAAATAATTGAATGATTAGTGAGTCGCTACAGGACTCCGCCGCGAGTGATTTTCCCCTCCCTAAAGAATGATTGAGTGGAAGCAATACGGACGGTTCGATTGAAACGTTGGAATTCTTTCCGTTTATCGATGAAAAATTCCTAAATCTGCATATAACTTTATACTTTATTTATAACCTTGTGTGTTCTTATGAAAACAAAATCGCAGTTGCTGAGCGATTTCGGAACAAATACGTCATCTTGTTTGAATGGACGTGGTGTTTTAGGTATGAGGCTGCGCATGGTTTTTCGCAGTTGATCGACGATTGTGTCGGTAGTTGGAATTGGTGAAGGAGGATTTTTGATAAAGAACTCACCGGGTAGCTTGATTATTTGGCCGTAAACCAGTTCAGCTGGTGAGCGCTTAAGATCCTCTTCTGTTGCTCGGATACCAAGTAGTATAATTGGTATTTCCGAACTCCAATTGATTATGTTGCTTCTGGCCATTAATGCGCCTTTTAGTTGCCGATGGAAGCGTTCAACCATGCCATTGGCTTGTGGATGGTTTGCCGTTGTCCATATCCGATGTGAGCCAAGGAGTTTTGTTGTTAACTCGGTGAAAAGCTTGGACTCAAATTGCGTTCCTTGATCTGTTATGATGTTAAGGGACACGTCGAATCGTAATACTTAGTTGTTGGCAAAGGTGGTGGCTATATGATTGCAGCAGACATATTGGACATGCAGTATGCTTCAGGCCAGCGAGTGAAGCGATCGAAACAAATGAGTAAATATGAGTATCCATTAGATGGTGGCAGTGGGCCTACAAAATGATATGCTCAAATCGACCAGGCGGATCTTGAAATTGTCCATGATGTGATGTGTGGACTTTAGCACGTTGGCAGGATAAATAAAACTAAGCCCAATTGCTTACTTCTTTCACTTGCGATTTCGCAGATTATTTCGAGGCCAGGTAGTTTGAAAAACTCTAGTTTCATTGATGAACTAGAGTGACATTCAGAACCAGAAAATAAATTCTGAAATTCTAGGTTTGCTTTTTGTGCGTTTGCGATTATAGTTGTAATTGTAAGTCGAGGTCGTTTCGACTGTGGCCATTTCGTTGTCGGTATAGTGGGATAGTGTTTCCAAGTGGCGAGATTGCCTTGGATTACGTTCAGTTTTAGACTAAATTGCTCTAGTCAGTGGCTTGTGGTCGTTGTAAATGGTGAAGTCCCGACCCTCTACAAAATATCTGAAGTCTTTAACTGCCAGATATATTGTGAGTAATTCCCGATCGAATGCGGAATATTTTTTTTCGGCATCCGAAAGTTTCTCCGAAAAGAATCCCAGTGGTTTCCAACACTCGTTATTGCACTGTTGTAGTTCAGCACCGACAGCAGTGTTTGTTCAATGGTTGTGCCAGAAGGGTTACCTGGGCCAATTCAGCCTTAAGAGACGTGAATGCTTGTTGACAGTCGCCTGGCCAAGAGAAGTTCTTAGACTGACCATAACTATTAAGCCTGGCTGTTACCAATATTATAAATTTATTTTGCGCTTATACTTGAAAGTTTGGTGATCGGATTTACACTATATAAATGAGTGAGAATAAACATACAAATTTTAGATAAAACAAAACAAACGAATTTTTGTACCAACACTTTCAACTACAAGATTTTAAAAGGTATCTATGTGCGTCATCACTGAGTCAGGCTTGTAGACATTAGTGTTCGTTTTGGTTCGTTGTGCTGCGATTGGTCCAGCAGAGCACGACGGTGAAGTCAACCCAATACACATTCGATGTGGAATGTGCGCCTCCAAGTTTGTAGTGGTTAATTTGGTAAGCGTTATACGCCAATGTATGTATATAGTTGATATATTGTGGCGGAGAACGAATGAGTGAGCCGCTATAGGGGTTTGGCGTTGAGTGACAATGGATGGATGATTAAAGAAGTTTCTGAAATTCAAAGCGGGTGACTGCGTTTCAAAGACACAAGCTAAATGTTTTGTAAACATCAACAAACAGTTACAAATAGCTCGAGAGAAAACCAAATTGGTGTTGTGGCAACCTCTTACAAATTTGTTTTTTTTTTTAACTTGATTCAGGTTCCGAAACCCCTTTAGAATTTATTATTCTCGTAAATAAACCCTATAAGGAGAAGGACAAAATTAACATGTTTTACCAATTTTTTTTTTTTTTACTTAACCTCACCGCTGTCAAATTTGCAAGTACGTACACGTACATTCCTATACCAAAATTGACAACAATAAATCAATGTTTTTTTTTGTACTTTCTACGGTCGCAATTTAATTAAAAACAATAATAAGTCAACAACACATATTCGCATAACATTAAAGATGATTATTGTGCATTTTAAGATGATGTGTAGCCTTCACTAAGCGTTTTTTTAGCGATTCTTATGTAAATATTATGAGATCAGATTTATTTGAAATAAATGTACGAATAAGTATTTAGCTAAATACGCGCAAAGGCTACATCCGACATGTCTAACGTATATACTCTAATTAGATGTTCACTAAAGTCAGGTTTGTGATTTAGTCAAGATTTTTGAATTATTTTCGTTTAACAAAAAAGGTTACCTACATATTCTATTCCGAGTAATGACTTAATATTTGTTATGTGCAACCGGGTGTCGATAATCCAATTTTATGTGTATTAATTATTCTACATCCTTTTAAATTATTTTGCTTACACCTTTAATCCAACTGTCTATAAAACTTTATAAGACGATTTACTTATAAAACGTAAATACATTTTACGATTTTATTGCCATTTTCAATAAGTCTGATTCATGAAAATCTCGATGTTATTATGACTCAGGTTAGTTATAAAACAGTGCATTTAAGACCAATTAATATGAGTATTTACTGTTGTTGGCTTTAGATTGATACCTTTTTGGGGTATTGACGAGAATTTTTTTTTTTATTGTCGATGAGATCGTTTCAGTCGTCAAGTACTAAAATGGGGATGCTGTTATAGGATCGTCTTTATCTATAAAAATAATTTTATTGTGCCAATGAACTATAAATCAAATTATTATTTACAATAATTTGTGTTGGATGATGATGATTGATGTTTATTGTTTATTATATTATACATTTAGAATCACATCCAATTTTAGTCGATTAGTCATAATATTTCCAAATATTTATTACGATGGGAATATTTGTACTGGGGTATTTATAGAAATACGTCACAGAAAAGATTTTGATTTAATACTAAATTGTGCAACTCAACACATGGAGAAGTCAGATTACCGAAAATGAATATTCCCGTGTTTACTGGTGATTATGTGGAATGGCAGTTGTGTTTTGAAATGTTTACGAAAACAACACACAAGAATGGTAATTTAAAACAATGTGCACAAAAATTGCATCATTTGATATTGCTGGATCGTACAGGCAATTTATATAATATCAGTAACCAGTATTTTCATTGTCTAAGACGTAATCTTCACCATGCATTAATTGTCAGTCAAAGAGAAAATGTCAGAATTGTCGGAAGAAATATTATTCTTCGCTGCATATGGATGTACTGTAGAACACGAATATAGCCACAAACAAAGCAGCTGAAAAGCAAACATTAACGTTTCACCTAAACGCTAGTTATTGCCAACGGTATTACTGCGCACAAGAGATAAATCTGAGCGTGGATAGCGATCACGAAAGATCGGACAGACGACAATGCCAAGCAGCGAATGAAAAGGCGCATTCAACAATTTTGTTTTGCGTAGAGGATGACCAAATTAATCATATCTGAAACACGAAAAGTGCAAAGGAAGCCTGGATAGCGCTAAAGGAATTTCATGAGCGTGATTCACCGGGCACCAACCGTAACAACGTACAACAGATGATACTAATATGTTGGTTCATGTCAACCACATGAAGGAATTGTTTCAGAAACTGCTTGCACTTGGTGAAAATCTCGAGCCCGAATTTTTTACGAGTGCCACGCCACTTGGTTCATTGCCGCACAGCTATGATGGATTGATAACGGCGCTCGAGGCACGTGACGAAGGTGAATTAACACCAGCGTTGGTGAGTGCAAAGGCAATTGAGGCAATGCGAACGCATTAAAAGTGTCAAACAGTAATGGTTCGCAGAAAACAAAAAGTGTCGTCAGTTGCTTCTTCTGTAAGAAGAAAGGTCATTTTCGGAATAAGTGCGATGAATATGCAAAATGGAAACCAAAGAAACCCAATGAAAGTGGAACATGGAAAGCAAATACCGCATCGAGCAACTTGAACCGTACAACTTGGTGGTTGCCAGCACATACTTCCCACATAAGCGCATTCATAAAGCCGCACATGGAAATCAAACGACGGGACAACGGTCAACCAAATCGACCACATCCTCTTGTCCAAGAGACATTTTTCTAGCCTTAAAAACATCAAAACTAAACGTGGAGCTAACATTGATTCAGACCATTTCCTGGTAGTTGCTGAATTAAAATTTCGTCTATCAACCACATATAATCATCGCTTCCAGCGCATCACTCGTTGGAACACTGCGGCATTGAACGACCAATTTACCAGAACCACCTTTGGGATGACTGTATCATAAATCTTGGAAAATAAACCACTTCCTGACTCCGTTCAAGAACAGTGGGACATTATCAAAACGGCGGTAACCGATGCCTCAAAGTCCACCATAGGCCAAAATCCGTCAAGGCCTAAAAATCTCTGGATTGATGATGATTGTATTGGTGCTATTCGGGAAAAAGATCGCGCACGACAACGAGATCTATCGCAAAGAACAAGGCAATCCCATAACGCTTACATGACTGCGAGGAGAATCGCTAATAGGCTATGTAGACGGAAAAAACGGGAATGGCATGAACAACAGGCACGCAACATCCAAAATTCTAGCCTGAGAGATAGATATCGTTGCATAAGAGAATTAGCTATGGACTTTCATCCACGTAGCAGCGCTATTCGCAACAAATCCGGTAAGTTGGAAATGGACACCAAAACCGTCCTCGAAGTGTGGCGAAATTATTTCTCCTCGCTTTTAAATAAACAGGCACCACCTCCCGAGCAACAACCTCTCTTGCTTCAACACGATATTAACGTCGAGATGACACCACCACCTACTCCATCATATGATGAAGTGCGGAACGTGATATTGCAGATGAAAAATTACAAGACACCTGGTGAGGATGGTATCTGCAATGAAATGCTTAAATATTTCGGCGATTATCTGTTCTGCCGCATGTTTGAGCTAATATCAACAATTTGGTCTAAAGAAGAAATCCCAGTAAAGTGGAAGACGGCTCTTATATGCCCACTTCATAAAAGGGAGATCGATTGAACTGTAACAACTACCGCGGTATAGCTTTGCTGAACACAGACTACAAGGTTTTGGCCAACGTAGTTGCAGCAAAGTTATCAACTTATAGCGAGAGGATCTTGGGTGATTATCAATGTGGTTTTCGACCAAATAGATCAACGACCGATCAAAATTTTACGCTGAGGATTTTGCTGGAGAAATGCTATGAAAAGGACATCCCTGTACACAGTATATTCATAGACTTTCAACAGGCGTACGACAGCATTAAGAGGAATACGTTATGGAACGTACTGTCCTACCTGGGCATACCGTCAAAATTGGTTTCAATATGCCAGCTTTCAATGAATGGCTCAATATGTAAGGTGCTAATAGAAGGCAAAATTTCGGATGCCTTCGAGATAACATCTGGAGTGCGGCAAGGAGACCCAATAGCTCAAACTCTATTCAATCTATCATTAGAGTATGTCATTCGTCAGCTTAATATAGCCCAGCGTAGCTGCCTGTATTATAAATCAACCCAGCTATTAGCATACGCTGACGATATTTGCATTCTGGGTCGCAACATCATCTCTCTGAAAGAGGTCCTCCTCCCATTGGAATTAACAGCCCAACAAATAGGCCTTCAGATCAATGAAGCGAAGACCAAATACATGGTGACCGCGAGAAGGCAGACACGTGGGGACTTCATTTCAGGAGATACTCAATATGAAAAGGTGAATGAGTTTAAATACCTAGGATCACTGATCACTGAGCAAAACTCCGTTTCTGTAGACATTTCATCGAGGATCGCAGCAGGCTACCGAGCATTTTACGCCAATATCAAAATTTTCAAGTCTCCTCATATATCTCGCAAAATAAAATTGGACATCTATAAGGCGCTGATAAGATGAGTTGTCACCTTCGGTTGCAAGTCTTGGACCCTAACAGCGCAAAACATCCAGAAAATCGCTGTGACTGAGCGTAAGATGATAAGAAGAATTCTCGGTCCCATTAAAGAGGGAGCCACGTACAGAATGCGAATGAATCACGAGATCAGAAATGATCTCGATAAAGTTGACATCATAGGATTCATAAAATCGTCAAGGCTGAGATGGCTTGGGCACGTACTACGTTCACAAAATCGGACCACTAAACAGGCCTTGGAGTCGGCACCAGCGAAAGTAGGACCTCGTGGGAGACCACCTACCCGATGGATGGACGACGTTGAGAGGGACCTATACACACTCGGTCACCGTGTCTGGCGTTCTCTTGTGGCGGATCGGATTATTTGGAGGAGCATCGTTGAGGCGGCCAAATCCCTTCATGGGATGTAGCGCCAGCGGAAGAAGAAGAAGAACTTGAACCGGATAATTTTTGTTCAAAGTTGGCGAGTCTTCAAGCGACTGGATCCTTGATTCTGAGGCGACATGTCATTTTTCCAGTTGTCGTGGCGAATTCATTTAATTCAACGAATCATATACCGAAAATGTATCGGTTGCAAATGGCCAACACAACGAAGACGGAAAAATAAATGAAATAAAAATCGAAAATGTTTTCTATATCCCAGAAATCATTTCAGAAATGATTGTCATTTCTCGATACGTTAAATTCACAGATGATACAGCGGCAAAACATAACCTACTAACAAAACAAGCTCTCAATCAACGCAATGATGCTATTGAGGAGGGCAGAGAAGTCTTATATTTACCGTTATTTCCAGTCTGAACAGTGATAATACTACAAACGAAAACCTAGATAATGATGTTTTTGCCAGTAACTCGTCGCTTGAGCTACTAAGGCGATCTGATCGTTCGACTATTGGCAAACGTCCAAGACGTTTGGTTGAGGGAATCAGCGTTGTTATCAATGGCAAACCATCTAACTTTAAAGAAGCTATTTTCTGTACTCAAAAGGATTATTGGATTGACGCCATGAAGGAGGAGTATGCATCGCTGATTAAAAATGATACATGGAAGCTGGTAAATTTGCCTGAAAGCTGGTAAATTTGCCTATAAGTTAAAAACTAGTGCTGATGGAAAGATGCAGAAATATAAGGCTAGACTGGTAGCACAAGGCTCTAGTCAAAAATAAGGAGTTGACTACGATCAAGTGTGTACACCTGTCGCAAGACACACAACATTTGGAATTTGCTTTCAATTGCAGTGAGCAGAAACATGATGGTTAATCATTTTGATGCGAAAACCGCGTTTCTGAATGGCGACTTACAGGAGGAGATTTACATGCGTCAGCCATCTGGATATATAGCCTATGGAAATGAGGATAAGATATGTCGAATGAGAAATTGCATGACGTACTCATCCGAGCAAAAATGACGCAGAGCGTCACTTGTTTATACACTTACCACGGGCAACGTGGCTACATGTTTGTGTTAACATATTTCGATGATATATTGGTTATTTACGTCACAAAAGAATACGGCGATAATTTTGAGAGAACGTTGAGTTCGAATTTCAATATCGATAATCTTGGTTTGATAGTAAACTATTTGGGAATGAGAGTCGCTAAACATGATGATTTCTATATATGCTTGACCAAGAGCAATACATTTTGAATGTTGCAGCAAGATTTAATTTGGATAAATCCAAACCGATTGATATTCCACTTAGTCTATCGTATCACAAACAAATCGATGAGGAGTAGAAAGTAGGAGTAGAATCGCCGACGCAGTATGATTGGAACGAAGTCAACAAGGTGATTCGTTATCTTAAAGGTACATCGAAACTACGTCTGAAATTAGAATGTGAGACAATTAGCAAGGAACTAATTGGATACGCTGATGCGAATTGGGCAGACACGAAAGTCCAATTCTGGTCACATATTTTTGTTAAATGGTGCAATTAGCTGGTTTTGCAGATGGCAGAATTGTGTAGCCTTATCATCGACTGAAGCTGAGTTCATCGCATTGGCTGAAGCTTGCAAAAAAGCGATTTGGATCCAGCGTATTTTAAATGATCTTCGCTGGCAAGGAAGACAATCAACAAAAATCTGCGAGGACAACCAAAGCGTGATTAAAATGATAATTGATGAAAAATTGAGCAACCGTTCAAAGCACATTGATACCAAAGTACATTTCGTAAAGCAATACGTCGACGATGATCTTGTAAAAATTGAATATTGTCCAACTGATGAGATGCTGGCTGACATGTTTACAAAGGGTCTTGCTAAAACGAAATTTCAATTATTTAAGGATACACTTATCCTGAAATGTTCAAAATCAAATTATTTTTTGTTTGTATGTTGAAATTAATTTTGGAAATTGATAATATTAAAACTAGAATGCAAATTAAGGAGGAGAGTTGAAATATAATTTGCATTCAATAAATACTAGTAATGTAAGTCATCCTTTATATAGCACTTTTATACATAACTGTCGAATAAAATGTAGTAACCTAAAAAGATTTGCTGTAGTTTGTTCTGTCCACTGGCTGCAATCCCAATTAATTTTACAACAAACAGACTAAAACTTCCAAGGAAAAATACCAAGGTGCTGATTTCCGGATTAGATCAGACTTTTCCAGGAACGACGAGAGATACTACGCATGTTTTGGGAAACGACGGAACTGAAGAGATTCTTAGAGTCCATTCAAACTGAAGAACGTGAGGTAACGCTAAAGAAGATCACAGAATTCAAGACCGGTGAAATTATTGAGTCTTCTCTGAAATCCAACTGACGATAGATTTGCCTTCAAGATAATACTGGATGATAATATGCAATACCTACGAAATGCTAGATTCTCTCTGGAGCCGTACGAAGTTTTGAACCTTTAGAGTGGATTACTCCAGCTTCAGTGCTTATTAAAATTCTGTCATCTTAATGGTGATCGACGAAGAGTAATTCAAAAGACACATGTGCAGGGGGAGTTTACAGCAGAACGAAGTCAGAAAGCGGAAAATATGTCACAATGGAAAATATATCAAAACAGGAATCGATCCCAAGATTGGAATTATGTGCAGCTTACGGACTGACTCTATGTTTATTCTTGATTTGATTTCTTTAATTCCAAGACAATGAGGTGCTTACTGTGCAATAATAAGATTTCTCAGATAGATCCTCTCCACATTAAGTCGAAATAATTGGAAACGTGTTCCTTCATCACAAAATTCTGGTGATTTGGCATCGCGAGGTATATCTCCTAGCACATTAACTTCATTTGATTTGTGATGAAATGGTGCTTACTGGCTGGCAGAAGATAAATGCAATTGGTATGATCATCATAAGGTTAAAGAAGATCTACTGACAATGATGGTTATGAACCTATGTATATTCATCAAAAATCACATGCAAGGCAATCACGTTGGATAATCTTATGTCAAAAGATTCATACACAACTCAAGAGCTTCATTAAAATTGATACGATTTGGAACCATTAACTCAAACGAATAAGACGATGTAAAAACTTGGGTCATCAAAGAATTCCAATAAAGATACCTTGATTTAGAGCTGAAAGAATTGAAAAGCTTTTCAATTATGTTGTGGACCAAGATTGTATGATTCGAGTAGGAGGACGAATACAAAATGCAACAATTTCTGATTGTGACATCGCAAAACTAATTTCTTCACATTAAGCATCATCTTTATATGAGGCTTCATCACATCGGTTTAACTAGTCTACATAATTTTCCATTTCAGGCATGCTTATTGGATTATCCACTGTGATGCCTCTTAGTGGTCTAGTCACGAGGATTGAAAGGTCGGTGGCTTATAAGGAAATTGCCCTTTGTGACTTTGTGGACATTGAATGGGTTTTTGATATTACCTCCTATGTATCGATAAAGAGGGCAGTAATAGAGAAGGGGATTATATGCAGGCGGAGGGAAATATCAAACCAGGTAATATGGTAGGTCATCTGGAAATTGTTGAATTTATTCTATCAACGTAGCCAAGTTCGCGTCCATCGTGTGTCTTTTGTTTCTGGTAAGTCAGTTGATAAAATTCTCTCATATGTAACCTCAATAATTCAATTTGAAGAAAAATAAATACAATTTAATTTGTTTGAATAATTAATCAAAAGTTATTAATTGAAATATAGAAAATCATTAATAGGTTATGGGCCCAGACTCCTAAATAATACAAAAATAATAAAAATGTCTGGACTAAATATACAGATTGAAAAACTAACCAAAGATAATTATGATACCTGGAAGCTTCATATGCAAGCAGTTCTAATTAAAAATGATCACTGGCTGTACGCAAATGAATCAAAATCGAAGCCAGGTGAAAAAGCTATGGAAAAAATGATTTCTGAATGGAATATGCATGATGGAAAAGCAAAAGCTGACTTCATTCTAGCAATATCACCATCTGAATTATGCAATATCAAAGACTGCAAAACATCTAGCGAGGTATGGACAAAACTATCACAAGTTTATGAATCAAAAGGTCCTGCCAGGAAAGCTACGTTATTGAAGCAATTATTATTTGCAAAAAAGTCTGAAAATGGAAATATGATAGATCATCTGAATAAATTTTTCAACATTGTTGATAAACTGAAAGGCATTGATATCGAAATAGCCGATGATCTATTATCTATTGTCATTTTATATAGCATTCCAAGTTCATATGAGAATTTTCGTTGTGCCATAGAAGCACGGGATGAATACCCAAGCCCGAATTATTGAAAATAAAATTATTGGAAGAATGTGCTACAAAAAAGGAGCTTAGGTCAAAACATGAAGATACCAGTAATGAACCACAAGCACATTTTTCAAAGAATAATAATTAGAATCATAACGACAAACGAAAATTTGAAACTAATCCTAACCTCCAAAAATATAATAACAATAATAAACGACGAAAATTAATTAAATGCAATTACTGCAATAAAATTGGGCATATTGCATCTGGTTGTTGGGATAAAGCTGAAAATAGACTAAAATTCTCTGCGTCACATGTGGACGAAGAAAAAGAAGCTTGGATGATAACTGAAAATTATTGTTCATTTCAAGTTAAGGATATGAATTCAGAAAATGTTTGGTGCATTGATAGTGGAGCTACGTCACACATGTAATATGATATAAAGAATTTTTCGTATTTGGTACCAACGCACGAATCAAAAGTGACATTAGTAAATAATGACAAAATTGAAATAAATGGAAAAGGGTCCACTTATTTTAAGGTTAAAAATAATGAAGTAACTAAAGAGATTGAGTTGAAAGATGTCCTTTGTGTACCAAAATTGAAATCAAATTTACTTTCTGTATCGAAAATTACAAACAATGGACATTCTGTACTATTCACTCGTGAAAACGTTTTAATCACTGATAAAGCAAAAAATATTCTTGCCCAAGGGAAAAGATATGGAGATCTGTATTTTCTAACCTCAAATGTAGAATCTGCGAATGTTACACTTGAAAATAATGAGTTATCACTTTGGCATAGACGGTTTGGTCATCTCAATGAGTCAGATTTGCGAAAACTTTTTTCAAAAGAATTGATAGCAAAAATTCCAGTCAATATACATGAAAAATTCGAAAAATGCCAAGTATGTATAAAAGCGAAACAAACAGTAACATCATTTCAAGAATCACAGAATCAAGCTAAAAGAATTTTGGAAGTAATCAGTTCTGATATCTGTGGACCGATGCGTGTAAACTCCATATAGGAGGGTCAAAATATTTCTGTACTTTCGTTGATAGTTATTCTCGTTGGGTAGAAGTGAGGTTTTTGAAGACAAAAGACCAAGTAAAACGCGAATTTATTAAATATCAAACCATTGTTGAGAACCAAAAAGAGAAGAAAATCCAAATTTTAAGAACAGATAATTAAACTGTCCCTTATACTCCACAAATGGAATCGCGGAAAGAATGAACCGAACACTAGTCGAAATGGCAATTAGTACCGCAGCGTATATACGGAATAGATCTCCAACACCAATTTTAAGCAAAACTCCGTATGAAGTCTGGATGAATATGAAACCTATAATATCATGCATTTAAAAATTTTCGGCCAAAAAGTATTTGCTCTAAATAAAGCGCCTGGAGCAGGAAAATTTTCAGAAAAATCGATAGAATGTATTTTCTTGGGATATTCGGCAGAATGTAAAGCATATAGATTGTGGAATATTAAGGATACAAAAATAATTGAACGCCGTGAAGTCGAATTTATAAATCCTATACTACCATCCATAATTCCAAACCAAGAAATAGCCATTTTAGCAAATCCAGATATGGACTCTGAACATTTGAATGACTCACAGATAAATAAATCAAATTCTCTTGATAAAGCAAAGAGACCGATTATTGAAAATAATCCAGAACCAAATATTACCAGAAAATGTTTGAGACATTATGTTGAAAGATCATTCAATACCAACGAATTTGTAGCACAAGTAGCTTGTAGTGAGATAACGTGTCCATCTGTAGAAGAAGCTTTGGCTGGACCACATGCAGATGAATGGACAAATGCAATGAAAATAGAATTCGATTCTCTTGTTAAATGCAAGACATGGGAAAAAGTAACTCGACTGGTGGATAAAAACATTATAGGCTGTAAATGGGTTTTGAGAACTAAATACAATCCTGATGGAACAGTGGAGGAAAGGCTCGTTTAGTTGCCAAGGGTTATGCACAAATACCTGGAATAGATTACGTAGAAACTTTTGCACTAGTAGCAAGACTTGGAACAATTAGACTGATAATAAGTATTGCTGCAAAAGAAAATCTTGAACTTCATCAACTTGATGTAGTGATGGCATATATCAATGGAGATTTAAATGAACAAATTTATATGGAACACCCAACAGGATTTGTAAATTCAGATGAGGAAAATTTGGTATGTTTGCTTAAAAAATCACTATATGGACTAAAACAATCAGGCAGACAATGGTACGAAAATTAAAAAATCATTTAACAAAAGCAGCGATGATTCAAAGCGATTATGATAAATGCTTATATTATCTGAAAAACAACGAAGGAGTCTTATTTCTTATTGTTTATGTTGATGATTTAATAATCGCAACAAATAACGATTCAATGTTAACTCAGATCAAAGAAAGCCTAAATTCAGAATTTAACATGAAAAATCTAGGGAAATTAAATTATTGCCTCGGAATACAATTTTCTCAAAATTCGATTGATAATACAATTACAATGTTACAACAAAAATACATTGACGATATATTAACAAAGTATAAAATGATAAATGACTAATGCAAATTCGGTAAAAACCCCTTTAGAACTCAAAATTCAGTTACAAAAGACTGATTTATATCAATCACTTATTTTATCATTAATGTATTTAGCTGTGTGTACAAGACCTGATTTAGCGTATACTGTGAGTACATTGAGTCAATTCAATCAAAATCCGAGTCAAGTTCATTGGAGTTCTGCAAAAAGAGTTTTACGTTACTTGATTGCAACAAAAAGTTACGGTCTCACATTTACTAATACTACTGAATCACTTCATGGATATGTTGATTCTGATTGGGGAACCAATATAAATGATCGTATATTCCAATATGGATATATATTTAAATTCGGCAAAATAAAGATGTGTGGCGTTATCCAGCACAGAAGCTGAGTATGTTGCTCTCAGTGAAGCAGCAAAAGAAGCAGTTTATTTAAAAAACTTTTTAACAGAAATAGGGTACATGAAACCGGAAGAACAGATTATTATCTATTGCGATAACCAAGGAGCTCAGAAGTTAACAAAAAATAGTATTTATCATTCCCGTACAAAACATATCGATATAAAATACCATTTCATAAGAGAAATCTACGAAAAAGGCGCACGGAAAAAAATAAACTGGTTCTCAGCTAAGAAAACGGACTTTTAATTTAAGAAAATTTACTTTTTTCTTGATTTAAAAGCTAATTTTCTTATTTCTTTCGAGTTTTTCTTCATTTCAAGAAACACAATTCTTACATGAAGAAAAACTCGATAGAAATAAGAAAATTAGCTTTTAAATCAAGAAAAAGTAAATTTTGTTGAATTAAAAGACCGTTTTCTTAGCTAAGAACCAGTTTATTTTTTTCCGTGCGAAATCGACGTGAAATATATACCAACCAATCAAATGCCAGCAGATGTTTTAACGAAAAGCTTACCTATACCAAATCATGAAAAGAGTTTAATAGGACTTGGCATTAACCGTTTATAATTAAAGAGAATATGTTAAAACACACGATGCGAGAGGGCATGTTGAATTTATTCTATCAACGTAGCCAAGTTCGGGTTCATCGTGTGTCTTTTGTTTTTTGGTTAGTCAGTTGATAAAATTCTCTCATATATGTAACCTCAATAATTCAATTTGAAGAAAAATAAATACAATTTAATTTGTTTGAATAATTAATCAAAAGTTATTAATTGAAATATAGAATATCATTAATATAAATCCTCAAGGGTTTTCAGACAGACCCTACCATAGGAATGCCTTCCGACTGTATGCCAGCTAAACTGGATTTCCTCAAACCATTTTGTGTTAGGTTACCTAGGTGTTTTGTCATAGCAAGATATTGACGCCAACTACATATTTACACAATTTGACCCAAAATTTTGGGCTAGTTGATCAACAGAATATCTAACATCACTTCATAAACGTTCGAAATGGCAAACTGCGAAAGAAAATATAGAGATTGATGATATTGTTATTATTAGAGATGAACATTTACCATATATGTAGTAAACACGTTGGTTTTTGGGTATAAGAATAGAATTGGTACATCCTGGTGAAGACGGATTCGGCCGAATGATTTCGATTAGAACAAAGGGAGGTGTTATCAAGCAACCTCTTCAGAAAGTTTGCAAGCTGCTGTTCAACTCTTTCGCAGTTAGTAGCCAAATCAAGGATGTACGGCTATAGGCATGCCAGCCTATAGTATTGGCATGAGATGTGGGTCCTAAAAACTATAGATATACACGATCCTACAATCTAAGATTATTAAAAAATACCCATGTTACCTAATTTTAGAATTATTAATTATATTCAAGTGCAATGTATTCACTATCTTATCTTAAAAATCAAACGGTGTACTTGTATTTAATACCTTCCCCAAATAAGGAAGTTGTAACGCGATTTATGTTCATTCGGAAATCTTATTAACTTATTGAACCGCCGGCTTATACTATCTATCATTTTATGGCATAATCGATCAAAACATTTAATGATTACTTTTATTAGTAATTAAATCGTATTGAACTTCAATGTTAACTCGGTTTATTATACAATAAATACATACATCATACATGTTCATTGCAGGTTTAGCAATAGAGTCATTTATTTACATACATATGTATGTAAAATATACATGTACATTATACTCGTACGTACTATATAGCAAATATACGGAAACAGTGCGGAAGAGGTAAGTTTTATATAAATATTATTGCAATTTATTATTGACGAGTACATGAATTATGGAATTAAGGTAACACCAATATTTATACAAAAGAAGTGAATGGTAATTTGAAAGAATTTGGATTTTTTTTGACTTTTTGTGTTATATCGGAAGTGAAATGCGAGAGGGAGGTGTGATGAATTCAAGAGTGGAATACGTACACACACCCATTTATCCACTAAAATGCTGATCTAATTTTTGAGTTTGATTTAATTTAAAAATATTTCACCAACAACAATCTAAAATTCATCTAACAGTCTGTGGTTTTATAGTTTATACTTAATGGAGAACTATTTTGATGTTTCGCATTTGCTAAGACCGAAATTTCCTTGTACAAATCAGTTTATACTTCAATATAGGAAAGGTGTTTAGTTTAGGTTAAAGTTTATGTGGCGTAAGGTGTGTTGTAAGACAATAAAATAAGATTTTTACAAGATAAAATACATTGTCCAGGAATTACAAATCGTTCCCACATCACAGCTTTAAATTCAAGTTTTCGAAATCAAATTTAAATAACTTAAGTTCTTATTTTCTAAATAAAATTAAGTCGTTTTGAAACCAAATTTAACTAAAGGTATATGTCTGACTAAATTTAGAGTATGGAATGATAGAGATTGCAATTTATGGCTTGCATTTTATAAGATTTGGAAGAGGAAAATGTCGCCGGTTAGAGTCTACATAGACATACCATGATTTTGAAAATAAGAAATTATCGCACAGTTGAAAATCCAAAGTTACAAAAATGATGATAAGAGGAGTTAAATTCAAACCGTTATAAATAAAGTAGGCCATCGATAAGGATACACAGATAAACCATCACGAATGATTTTATGGTTGTATGGACTGGCCCACTTGTCTGTGATATGTAACACATTGTTGAAACTGCCTTTAATTTTCATAATAACGATGCCGAATATGATCTAGGACTGTGTCCGAAAACTGTGATAAATATTTTTTAGTACATTTTTTGAATTGAATACGAATATTTTAAAATAGATCGTTCTAACTAGCAACGATACAATATATAAAAAGAAAGATCGAAACCGTTTAGCCCAAATAAGTACGTAAAACCAATGTATAGTGTGAGACGGCGCATTATCGTTACGCAAAAACCAAGAGTTGCTTGCCTAAAATTCTGACCCAAACGATATTTCAAGGATGTCAACAAGATCTCTAATTGTCAATCGACAATTTTTGAACACCAAATCTCTGACTTCCTTGATGAGGTGTTCACCTTTACATCGTCTTCAATGCGTCTTCTGTTTACTTTGAATAACATATACCAACATATACATTATCACCAAAAGCCTTTTCCAATGTTTTGGAAGCCAAAATTCAATTTTCAAAGCAATACTTGATGCAACATCTTGGCTCAATTTTCAAAAAATCGAAAAATGCACTTTTTTACACGAAATTTGACACACATGTCTAGAGTGCTACCATGAAAAGTCTTATTACTTTTTGGTCACAGTAGTATTTACCGTAGAATTTCATTATACAAAATCAATATATAATTATTTGTACATCAAATTAATTGTTTAAGGCATAATATTACCTCCCAAACGATACCTGAGTACTTGAGCAGTACCGTTATGACAATGTTGAGCATGAGTAATCCTGATTCATGTTCAAATATCACACTTCATTTTATTAATTATTTGAATTGAATTATCTATTCACAAAATTATCCACACATACACCTTCACTATCACTCGGATATATTTTATCCATAATTTAATTTAAATATTTATCTCATTTTTTACAATTTCACTAAGTAGGATAATACTTAATGTAAATTATGAAGAAAAATTAAATCAAAATTAAAAATTCTTCCATCATCACCCAAACACGGAATGGCCTCAATAGTTCCTTCAGCGAATTTCTTTTTATGGCTTCAATCGACTCACTGCGCGTTCTCCGGAGCGGATATTTGAGTTTTGAAAACAGGAAAAAGTCGCAGGGAGTCAAATCTAGCGAGTAAGATGGCTGAGCGATGACTTTTGTTTCGTGTTTGGCTAAAAATTAAGCCACAATCAGGCTGGAATGTGACGGCGCATTATCATGATGAAAAATCCATGAATTGTTTGCAAACAAATCCGGCCGTTTATAAAATTTATTATTATTTATTATAAAAATATTATTTTTCAAATATTAAGTTATTCTGGTATATTTCAGATTGATAAATATTTTATGAAGAGGAGAAATTGTTAAGGGTTCTGTGAGCATTGTGAAAAATGAATCATTTTTCAGTCATGTAATCAGGCTATATAGACTGAACTGCTAACGTATTACCCTAATTATGTCCTATATAGGGATCAACCATGTACTTATAGTATAATATTATTAAATGAAAATATTATTGATGTTTTTTTTAAGGTGAATCAATTTTCAGAACCTATAGGTGCTACTGCTGGTACTTGGTGGGTACTACAGCTAGTAGTAATTATAATTTATGTTTTATGTATATAATCGCCGTTCAGGAGGCATTTCACTACACTGGCACTTTCTTAGGCGGCCACGTCCACGGGAGGATTAACCTATCACGCGTGCTTCACCGCGGATGTCTTTTAGCGTTGGTTCTTTTTAATTTTTTAATTTAATGATTGGCTTTTATTTTTTTATTAAACTATATTTTATTTACACATTTTTTATCTACAATTATTGGTTTTTATTCAAATATTAGCCTCAACGTTGCTGGGGTTGCTTATATAGATCTCAAAATCTTTTTAGCTTTATTACTAATTTGTTATACACCCATCCGGTCCTTGTTGATTGCTGTATTGTAACTGAAAATTATTTTTTCCGTTATTTTATAAAATGCAAATTTGTCTTTTCGTGTGCGCTGTGTTAAGGGGAAAACAATTCGCGTGTCCACAATTTTTACTGAGCTAAAGCTCAGTATGCAGCTCGAGCTAAGATAAATTTTAGCGCGGTCTCCACAAGTCTCCATTAAAATCAGGGCTGCGGAGTCGGTAAAATAATTTTTCGACTCCGCCTCCGACTTCGATGTATAAAAATTGACTATCCGACTCAGACTCCAACTCCGACTTCGACTTCAACTCCAACTTCTACATGTAACCAAAATATAAAATTCGACTATGCAGATAATTACAAATTTGTTCTTAAAAGTAGTATGGCCTCAAGAATATTAAGACTCGTATTTCTGTGGATTTTATCCACTTTCTCCAAGCCATCAAAAAAATAAATTCTGAATTTTTGTAATCCGAAGTTGTTTCGATTTCTCATGGTCATCTAGAAATTTTTAGAATTCATGTTTTGCTTCTACTTTTTCAACAGGATTTTCTTGGTAGTTAATAGATGAAGATTACGGCTGGTCACTATAACATAAATTCCCGTAAGTAATGTCTCGTTATCAAGAAGAACAATTTTTCTATATATGTTAACGATGTTTCATTTGTGCTGCGAGAATTTTTTCTAAGTGAAACATTATGCCATGCCATCCTTTATTAAATTGACCCGGGGTCAAATATACTGATTGGAGTATTTTTCTAACTAAGGGTAAGGTGCATTTTAGGAGAGAAATAAAAAATAAAATGCGGAGTCGGAGTCGGTCAAAATTTTCCCGACTCCAACTCCGACTCCGACTCCGCTAAAATAGTCCGACTCCTCGACTCCGACTCCGACTCCGACTCCGCAGCCCTGATTAAAATACAGATAAATCGTCAAGCAAAAAATTTGTGTAGAGATAAATTTTGTTGATTTTGTTTGACTTTTATTCGTGGGTTTTTGAATGAAGTTTCTTTTAGTTTATTTCTTTTTGATACTTCTAAAAAATTGTTCAAAATTGCTTAACAGTTTTTAAAAAGTATACAAAATAATGGATTCTAGTGACGAAGAGGATATAATTTTTATTGGTGTTGCAGCCGTTGCTGTTGGTTCTAAATCTATACTCGACTTCGTAATGTTGGTCGGCCATTTTGACTTCTGCCTTCATTAGTCGTGTTCCAGTCGACCACCTCAAGTACTTGTAAGTACTTAGGTTGTGTCTTTGCTTAAATTTAACTACTCGTAACTGCTCTTGCCAGAATACAAGAGCAGTTACGAGTAATTAATTTAAGCAACCAAATAACTTACAAGTACTTGAGGTGGTCGACTGGAACACGACTAAAGCTCGCTGCACGGGAAGGATTATTTTTATCCAAGGATTATTTTTCAATAGAGTTCCAATTTCCTTGTGAATTAATTTTTTTTATTTAATTGCGTATACGAAAAGACGAAATTTTTTCACTAACATACGAGAGATATATCATAAATAAGCAAATATTTCAATAATGGGCAACAATTATTGTTTTAAACGATTTTTTGTGTTGTTATGTCTGCAAGATTATTTGCCAAATGTTGAATAAATTTCAACTAACGAGGAGAAATCTTAAAGGGGGAATTTATATTTTTTTTATCAAAGCAGTGATTTCATTGGGTGCAAATGTTGGGATAAAAATAATCTCAGAAATAATTTCGCCCGTGCAGTCGACTTTATATAAAAATAAATTAATTTTAATTCGTGCCTACTTCGATTATAAAATGAATCAAAATTCAAAACCATCAAAATTTATCTTCAAATTTATTGTCCTTGAGAGATAAATTGCGGCTAAAATGTTTGGAGAATTTATGGTGGCGCAATCTAGATTTGAATGAAACAACTGATATTTTTCAGATTTTTCACGCAAAGGTGCATACCGCTCAGCGAAATTGACAGCAAAAAAAAAAATAATTTTATTTAGCTAACTAAATTTTACGTCAAATTTGTATGGCTCGTGTGGAGCTGCTAGTCTCCCATCGGGCGCGTCCCCAGGTGGCGGATAGGGGGAAACCCTAACCGACTTGTCGGAGGGTAAATGGGAAATAAAATACCATTCGTGGACCAAAACTAGCTAGGGGTGGTTCCCTGAATATAATAACCAATATGGGGGACTCTAACGGAGAAAACCTTACGGCGCAGGGAAACGGATACCCAGTGCCGGCGACTTTGAGGGGTGAGCAAGCGGGCTCCCAGTCGTCGTTATCCAATGACCGCAATACTTCAGAGGTGATAAGTTCTGTAAATCCATTTGGAAGAAGTTCCATAGTGCCACGATCACCAGCAAGACTCTATGCAATGCATAAGTCCGAGAAAGTTATTACCCCAAGTGGTACTCCAGTCAGTCGACTGGACAATACATTCGGGGGGGATCCATCCTCTTCGAAGGCTGGCCCTATGGATTTTGAGGAGGGCCAAACACTCCATGAAAGAAGTGATGCCAGCGGAAATTTTACAATGCGAGCAGTAAAATTCAGTGAAAGAACTGTTGACCTAGAAAAGGAAAATATGGATCTCTTTGAGAGGCTACAGAAGATGGAGCAATCATTTGCCAAGCTAAGCGAAGAAATTGAGTATCTAAAGCGAGAAAATGAACTTCTAAAAATGAATCGGGATGCTAAAGAACAAAGCGAATTAGAGAGTATTGAACCAAAGAAAGTCAACTATCTCACTGATGAGGATGAATTAGAAAGGGAGACGAACTGGATCCTAAAGAAGAAAAAAAAACATTCCAGGAAGGGTAAGAAAAGAAAAGCTGAATCGTCACCTGAGGTTGAACAACTAAATGTTAGTGGAACTACAAGTACCGAACCGGAAGTTGTCCAACCTGAGGCCAATCAACCGAAAGGTAGTAAATCTACCAAGAACATTGCACCAAAACTGGTGCAACCGAAAGAAAAAACCCCCCCACCAATAAGTATCGTGGGAGTAACCAGTTACCCAATAATTCAGTCACTGATGAAATCGGTTACTGACAAAGAATATAAGGTAACAGCGCTAAACAATGACGTTTGGAAAATTAATACTCTGGACTCAGAAACCTATAGAACATTATCTATGAAGCTGAATGCTGAAAAGTATCAGTGGTTTACCTATGAGGACAAACAGGCTCGTCCGATAAAAGTTATGGCAAGAGGTTTGCATCACACTTGCTCAAGCGAAGAAATAATGGAAGACTTAAAAAATAAAGGTCTTAAAATACTAGATGCTGTGAATATGATTAAAAAAGAGAGAATAGAAAACCAAGAAGGAAACCCAACTTTCAATAAAAGGGGACTCCCTCTTTTTATGCTAGTATTTGATAACTCAGAAAATGTTCAAAATATTTATGGTATAAAAGCAATTCTTCACATGAAGGTAAAAATTGAACCTATGAGGAGAACCACTACACGCATACCACAATGCAAGAAATGTCAGGGATTTAATCACACCCAAAAATATTGCAGCCGGGATCCGAGATGTGTAAAATGCTCAGGTAAACATTTTACCCAGGCATGTACAATAGGGAGAGATGTACCAGCTAAGTGTATAAATTGTAAAGGCCAACATCCGGCCAATTATCGGGGCTGTGAGGTTGCTAAACACCTACAAAAATTAAGAGATAAATCACGAAATCAATCGCAAAATCATGAAATTCGAAGGATTCAACCATCAAATCAGATGGATCAAAATCCACAACCAAGCAACGCAGGGCAAAGAAGAACATTTGCTCAGGTAGTGAAAGGCTCGGGTTCAACCAAATATATGGGCTCTGAAAATAATCGAATTATGGAAAACATTATGAACAGCATCGAAGCTATTACAAAGCGGCTAGATGACCAAAGTAACCTGAACAACATGATATTTGATCAACTGAAGAAAATGCAACTCCCACAACGCAATCCGATAAAAAATGTTAAGTAAGAACACAACTTTCAGAATAGCAATCTGGAATGCGAATGGACTTATGCAACATATTCCAGAAATAGAAATATTTTTAAACACAGAAAAAATCGACATTTTTCTAATATCCGAAAGCCATTTTGTTAAATCTTCGTTTGTTAAAATCCGGGGTTATAACTTATATCATTCCATTCATCCAGCAGAAAGAGCAAGAGGTGGTTCAGCATTACTAATAAAAGAAAATATAAAACACCATGTAGAAACAGAAATCGAAGAAGAAACAATGCAAGTCACCACTGTTAGGATTCACATTAAACACAGACAGCTTACTGTCTCCGCAATATACTGTCCTCCCCGGCATAACTTGAAAAGGGAGGACTACATTAAACTATTTAAATCATTAGGACGTGATTTTATTATTGGAGGAGATTTTAATGCAAAAAACACCTATTGGGGATCTAGACTTACGACGTCAAAGGGTAAAGAATTGTTTCAAGCAGCCCAGACATCAAAATGTGAATTTTACTCTGGTGGTTCCCCAACATACTGGCCCAGTGACGAAGCTAAGATACCGGACCTAATCGACTTTTATGTAGCAAGAGGTATATCTCAGAACTATATTCACATTGAAAACAGCAATTCTCTAGTATCGGATCACTCACCGGTTATCATGACAGTCAGTGAAACTGTAATTCAAAGGGAAAGTGCACCCAGATTAACAAATTCAAAAACAAACTGGGATCTCTTTCGTGAAATAATGGAGGACAAAATCAATCTCCAGGTACCGATAAGAAATTCTCGACAGTTGGAAGACGAATTGGAGCAACTCAATGAAATAATTCACTATGCTGCATTGGCAAGCACTCCCATTTTACAAAATAAGAAGACGCTTAACATATCCTACCCAATGGAAGTTAGAGAGTTGGTAAGAGAAAAACGACGAGCTCGTAAAACCTGGCAAATTAATCGAACACCGGAAAACAAAACAATTCTTAACAATTTATGTAACAGCCTCAAATCCCTTCTTAAAGAAGTTAAAAATGAATCAATCAACAGATATCTAGTTAGCCTAACTGATGAAAAAAATTCTGATTACTCACTGTGGAAGGCGACGAAGGGACTCAAAAGACCCAAAATGCAAGTGCCTCCACTTAAAAAGGATGATGGAACCTGGGCAAGAGGCCACAAAGAGAAGGCTGATCTATTTGCGGAGTATCTCCAGGAAACCTTCCAACCACTACCAAGACAAACTGCCAATGAAAATATAATATCTATTCACAAGCTGGATGAGTTTGAAATACGGCCAGTAACTCTCAAAGAATTAAAAGAAGAAGTGAAAAGTAACATGAATGTTAAAAAAGCCCCAGGGTATGATTTGATTACTTGCCAAATTATCAAAGCTCTACCTAACAAAGGATTTCGTAAGCTACTACACATAATCAATGCGAGCCTTCGGTTAAAATATGTTCCGAATCAATGGAAAGTAGCAGAAGTAATCATGATACCAAAACCTGATAAACCACCTAACGATAAAAAATCATACAGGCCAATTTCTCTGCTGCCAATCATGTCAAAACTCTTTGAAAAATTATTACTAAAGAGACTTAAACCAATAATTGAGGACCGACAACTAATTCCTCCACATCAATTTGGATTCAGAGAAAAGCATTCTACAATTGAACAGGTCCATAGAATCACCAACATAATTGAAAGAACGTTAGAACGTAAAAAAGTATGCTCAAGCATATTCCTGGACGTCGCGCAAGCATTCGATAAAGAAAATCTCTGCCGGTGTCCCGCAGGGGAGTGTCTTAGGACCAATCCTGTATTTACTATATACAAGGGACATACCAACCACAAATGAAGGAACCATAGCCACCTTTGCAGATGACACAGCAATTATGGCAGTTGGAAATAATGTCGCTGATGCAACGAGCAAACTCCAGAGGATGACCAATGCGGTTTGTAACTGGACAAAGCGTTGGCGAATCAAACTTAATGAGACAAAATCCACGCATATTAACTTTACTTATCAAAAGGCTTACCACCTACCTATACAAATTAACTCGCGACTCGTGCCATATGCAAATACAGCTAAATACCTTGGCATGACCCTCGATGCCAAGCTTAAATGGAGAGAGCATGTCAAAAAGAAAAAAGAAGAACTTAACATAAAGTTCAGAAAAATGTATTGGCTCATAGGTAGAGGCTCTGAGCTTACAATTCACAATAAGCTGCTGCTATATCGGCAAATTTTGAAGCCGATATGGACCTACGGTATACAACTCTGGGGATGTACCAAGCAAACAAACGCCAAAATGATACAGACGTTTCAAAACAAGGTTCTTCGTAGCATTGTCAATGCTCCGTGGTACGCAAGAAATGAAGACCTTCACAGGGACCTACGGATGGAATACATCAAAGAGGAAATAAAAATGCATGCCGCAAAACACGAAATAAGGCTCCAGGAACATGGAAACCCCTATATTCGCCATATGATAGATAACCCTGTCGTTGAAAGAAGACTCCAAAGAACGAGGCCACTTGACCTAGTGAACTTACCATACTAAAATTAGTAAATAGGTTTAATTGATTATGGGGCTAACCAGTGGGTTACACCCCAACAAACGTGAATTTTACTAGATATATAAAAATTTGTATTTGAAAGAAAAATTGCTAGATGAGCGCAGTCTCAGTCGTAATAAAATAAAATGAAAAAAAAAAAAAAAAAAAAAAAAATTTGTATGGAAAATTTCTCTTAGCTCGAGCTGCATACTGACCTTAACTGATAATAATACAATAATAAAGTTACACCAAATCTACTACCTTTTGTGTTCATTTGCTCCAACTAATGATTGACGTAGAAAATCGACAACCTAAGCGAAGTTAATTTAAATGTTTAAAAAGCCGCGGTCTATTGAACGCTTCTACCTGTAATAACAAAATTAGCACAAAACATCTGTCAGACTTTCAGAACGACTCTTAACCTAGATAATCTCTCCAATTGGAGGGTTCCAGAGCGCTCAGGTGCCTTAAGAATTACCTACGAAACACAATCAGTGAGCAGCGGATAAATGGATTAGCAATATTGAATATTCAAAGAGATGTGGATCTATGTGGGTGTCCATTTATTGTAAATAAATTCTCGTAAGCATTATTTCCTTATGGAAATAATTAATAAATAATTTTAACCAATTTCTGGCTGCGCCACTGAGCACAACAATACATTTCTATATTTTTCATTGGGCATTAACCCGCAAATTAACCCAAATGCAGTACATGTACTACAAATACAATACTTGTTAAAGCGTTACAGGGTTGCTTTCATACAATTAAAATTGTAAAAATGTCGTTAGATTTAAGAAAAATTAAAAATAAAACCTTTGTTTATTTTCAATTTTCAACCAATATCCCTTTTCAGTTAATAATTTAAAATAATGGATACAAAAAATTAGTTGTTGGTCGCCTCTTGGAATCGGCCGCCTGTGTGCGGTGCACACATTGCACACACGCTAGGCGCGGCCCTACCTTTGAGTACTGTTTCCTTTTCAAAATCACTTTTTAAAAGAACTTCAATTTTCTCAATTTTTTATTTTGTGGAGTTAAGTGCAGTTTAGCTTCTGACACGTCCAAATATGCAGCTATTTTTTAGTTGAAAATAATTCCACCATTACAAAAATTGGCGCTGCACTCACATGATTAGCCCAACTAAATCAAATCCAAAAAATATTCACGCATACATAAATTATTTCAACTTTGTAATTTGACGCGAATATTATTAAATCAGCTTAAACAAATGGAAATCATTGATTATGTTTATCATTATGTTAATACAAAGAAAAGCTAATCACACTTGCTCATCTTATAATAACGTATTATTATTTTGCCTTTGAAGCTTTATTTGAAATACACGTTATTATAATCAGTAATTTGGATAATAATATTGCGAATTATTTTCTTGTTGTTTGAAAGATTTCAAAGATAAGATGAGTTAGGCAACGAACCTGTTAAAATGTGTGTAATGCATCCAAATAATATGTTATATTCACATTCCTAATTAGTTTACAGATAACATTTATTAATAATAAAACTTCAGTTGTATTTTATAATCAAATGCAGATTTGTAAGCGAGTCAGGAACTAAAATTGGAAATATCTACATCAAAAGTACTTATTATGCCTATAAACCTATAATATTTAAAGACAAAGAAATTGTAATCCGTTATAACATATCATCACACCTAATAATCTTATAATATATTGCTGTAGAATGTTTATAAAAAAATATAAATAATGATTATTTATTGTTTATAAACTACAGATATAAATATAAAATGCATTATCATCATATAATTTATTGGAATTCCTTCAACTTCCGTACCATTTCCTCTTATATGTATACACACAATGGAAATTGAAAATATACACGAGCTGAGGTAAGACGAAGTTGTAACTAATGACTTGTGGGTATACAAATTATATGCAATCCTTCATCAAGTCATAAGATTATACGTTTTAAATTTTATAATTTTATGATTAAGAATTTCAATGCAAGATCTTCCTTCTATAAATAGAATTTTATTGCGCATCTAATTGCACGCAGTGTATACAATTAAAGAAAGGTTACAATCGGTAATTATTCTATTTTCTAGTTAAATTATTCAATTAAAAAAATTTCTTTTACAATTTAATCATTTTTATTATCCAATTAATATATGCGGATTATCAAACTACCAATCTAAATTATATTAAGCTCATTAAACGTAATGAAGCTGATGGCAATATTTTTCGGAAAACGCTGAACTTGTCTTATCTTTATAAATGCATTCTCACATTTTACCTAACCAAATTATTAACACGCTGGTATTGAAAACAAAAAATCCAAAAACATAAAATAACATAAAGTTCAACGACATTTCTCGTTATAGTGCGTTACCGTGGGATTATTTGCCTTGCCCAAAAATAAATTTAAAATTGAAACCGGACATCAACATTAAAATGCGACAGACATATTATCTTCATAAAATTAAAATAAAAATAAAAATCTGTGATTTAAGATGTGATGTGATAAAAAAGGCACACAGTCGTGTTTTGAAAAATGTGCCACCTCGCCAGCTACATATATATAGGTACATTCCAAATGGTAAACATTTAGAACATGTTTTTTGTAAAAAAAAAATGATTTAAGATCGAACATAGTGATAAAATTGGTAAGGGCGCCGCGTACTACCTACTATATAAAGATCCGGAAGAGATTGGAAATAAAGTGTCGCAATTTAATGGATGAGTTTTAAAAAACCTTGGACCAAATTTTTGTCTAAAAATATCCACCAAAAACCGGACCGTAACAATAAGTCGTTATCCATAATAAAAGTTAATCAAGAGAGCAAATATGTTATGATAAAAAACTAAGTATACAAAGAAAAGAAATGGTGCACGACGATGGGTCGCCGTCGTTATATATAAATATTATATCGTAAATATGTACATATGTTTAAATTTGTCTGAATCGGAATTTGGAATCAACAATAATACACCGGTTAGCCTTCAAATCAAAATAATGCTTGACCCTTTGTCCATAAATAATGCGACCAACTTATAGCACGAATTAGTTGTCAGTTTGTCATGATGCCAAAGCACATATACCATAAATGATTTATGAGAGACGTAATAAGTTCTGAGCTCTACCTTCAAACCTAAAAATACCGTACTGAATATAGAAGATATACCGGAATTAAACAAACACTCATTAAGTAGAAGAACTTCACGTCTCAACACTATGTATATAAACAATAGAATTGTAAATTACCATATATTTTTAAAACTTCTTTACTAATTTAAGCGGAAGTGAGAAGATTTAAGTAAATAAATATTTATCTAATGATAATCACTTTATTTGATCGCTGAAAACAAATGAATATTGATGGGAAAACTGAGTTTTTATTATAATAGATTTTGACTTAAAGCTGTCCTTCGGAAACGATTAGCCGACTTCTTCTGGTTGATTGATATGGTATGATGATGAATGGTGAGTGATTTTCGGGTGTGTTTAGACGGAAATATTATTTTTTTTTTGTTTAACTACTTTACATACGTATTTTGTGCGCCTAATATGGCGCAGTAGGAGTAATTTGTTTTGATTTTAATGTTTTGTACAATAATTTGAACATATATATGTAAATATATATGAGTATGATAAATGCTACTTAGTCGTTTACGATTAAGTTTTTCACCATGAACAAAAATACTGCGTTGTCAGTTATATTTTATTTCCTAACAAAATCTTGTGAAAGCAGCAAAATAAAGTAAGAACACCTAAAACATAAGTCCATCCTTATTAAATCAGATCAAGACGTCCTCAAGCTAAGACCAATGGTTTTTGGAGCAAAATTAATTATTGTATAAGTTATCCTGTACTGCAAAAATAAACGTCACTGTTGTGATTATCATTTCTCATAAAATTACGCTTTGTTTTGTAAATCACTTTGTTTTAGAATTCGTCAAATTGTTTCGTGTTGCTTTATACGTTAGTGTACCACCTTGAAGTTATCCCAGACTTTCATCCCAGGAAAATTTGAAATTACCTCCGACAACACAAGCGTAAAAACCCATCCCAGATTTTTTTTCTACACTATTAAAGTATACGAACTTTAAAATCCATCCCAGATTCTTCACTAGAGCGAAAAAATCCATCCCAGGATTTTTATTTATTATAAGATTTTTTTCTCGTATAGTTAAAAATGAATAAAATAAATAAAACATAAAAAATAATTCTTCTCTTAAGGGTCCTATTGGCTACCTCTTAGCCAATTTTTTTTATTCATTTTTAACTAAGGGAAGAAAACACATTTATTGATATAGCAAAAATTCTAACAAGCGAACCGCGTTCAGAATTGGCCAAGAGGTAGCCAATAGGATCCTTAACTAAACTGACATAACAAATTTCCAGACCTACCATAATCCTAATCAGAAGATTTTTTTTTATGTTTTATTTATTTTATTCATTTTTAACTATTAGTGGGATTTTGCACAAAAGGCGAGAAGCGAGTTTTCGTTTGATTTCTCGCCTTTCAATTTTGTCCGACAGTTTTTTTTCGATTTTGCTCAAATGGACAAAATAAAAGGCGAGAAAATTGAGCAACTTTGATTTACTTGTCAAAAATACATTTCATTGACAAGTTTATTTAGATTTGTGTCGTTGCATCTCATAAGAATCCGTATTAAACAAAAAAATCATGATATTTAATAAATAATGAATTTTGTGTTATAAAAAATTAAAGCTCGTTCAATATTTAATTTCGGGTTGTCCGTTGTCCTATTTCAAGTGTGATTTTGTTTGTCGCTAAGCCAGGGAAATGTTATGGTGTTGTTTGCTAAATTATCAATTATGTAATTCTTTGCTCTTCCTCCTGCTCTGTGATATTTGGCGATGATGTTTTCTATACTTATATTGTAATAATCGTTAGTTAAATTTTTCTAATAAGCACATAAATTGATTAAATTCAATCATTAGTTTTTAATTATTAGTAAAACCTCAACCTAATTTCATTTTTCCTACTTCTCACCAAGTATACTATACATGGTCGAAAATAAAAGCGAGAGCGAGTGTCTAGTCGCACAGTGCAAAATCGCTTTTTCTCGCCTTTAGCTAAAAGTCGCTTAAAAAAGGCAACTCGCTGTGTGCAAAATCCCAGTCCTGGGATAGATTTTTTCGCTCTATAAAAGTCTGGGATGGATTTTTACGCTTTTGTTGTCGGAGGGAATTTCAAATTTTACGCACCAGCAATGTTTTTTTATTATTGTTATATAGATATTATTATATATTACTATATAGGTATCTACTAATTTTCTTTAAATTCTCAATTGCTACAATTTTTTATTTTTGGTATTTCTCGTTATACGAGTACTCTTACAGACTTTTTTTTCCCCAACTCCATTTTATTTTTTAAAACAATCCTTTTTCCAAAAATGCAATCTTACTCCGATTCAAAATTTTCTAACCCGAACTACTTAATTTTGCATCAGATTTTTTCCCTTTGAACCGTTCAGTGAATTTAGCTACTGTCGATCTGTTTTGCGGTCCCAGTAGCATACAGTTGTTACAAGACGAATGAATATTTTTCAAAGCGATTCGTTTTATTAGAAAGAGTATACGTTGCCATTAAGTATGGAACACAATTTCATTCAAATAACATCCACGGCTGGCTTTACTGTATCCCATTTTGTCAACCCAATTTTCCAGAACATTTTCAATTGTATGGGCTCCTATCTCATCAATGGCAACTTCGATTTGATCTTTCAAGCCTTGGATAGTCTCTGGATATGGTTATCGTAACACTTATCCTTAACGGCTCCCCAAAAAATAAAGTCCAACGGAGTCAAATCGCAGCTGCGTGGTGGCCAACTGACTTCTCGGTTACGGCTGATTATTCGATCCCCGAAGACAGTGTGCAAAAGATATGTGCAAATTTCGCGTGTATCCTCCTCTTGATTTCCGGATAACAAAAACTCGATTATCATGGCTCGGTAACGCTCCCCATTGACTGTAAGGGCTTAATTTCTTATAGCTTGGGTAGAAGACTCACCACTTTGAAAGTAAGTTTTCAATATTTTCCAATTCAAGTTCAAGCGTAAAGCAACCCATTTCGTAAATGTCAAACATTAGACTGATTTTCTGTCATAACACGAATGACGTAAGTGTTGCCACACTCGAAATAACCGGTAGTTGAAATTGCAAACGCTAGATGGACCACCCCATACATGAAATTCATAAGATTCTTCACTATTAGTTTCCACCTAAAGTAGATTGCGAATAATTGCAAAGGGAAATTTTTGTTTCATGTCACTGTGTTTAAGAGACATTTTGTATTTGTATTACCAAATAATTTTGTCAATTTAAACATTTCTAGACGTCAATAAAAAATCATAATCAGTGAAAATCCGTTAAGGCGGAAACCGACGGGACCAACAAAAATTTCCGGGTTAGAAGAGTTTTCCGCTTTAAGGGTAGATACATATTAAAAAAATTACGAGGTTCAAGTTCCACCTGTACCGCAAATGTTTGGTAAAACATAAGTACACAAATAGAGGTAAATATTGTGGCGTTTTTGGCCATCATACAACAAGCTCACGTTATGAACAGCAATTGATTAGATGGTTAAGTGTTATAAACACGACCGATGGCAAGCAGAGGAAGTTTTTGGTTTATTTTAAATCGTTAAATAAAGAAATAAATTTGTTGTCATTGCCACCACCAGTAGCAAGCGGACAGAATTAAATAGTAAAGTCAAAGCAAATATCAAAGTGTATAAATATAAAAAGTACAGTGTTTTTAATTTCAAAATCCGAACGAACTCAGTAGCCCAGTTCGTAACAATATTTTTGCTATATGACATGATTTGTTTTTTTTTTAAAATGATGATCATTGAAAATTTATGGTATGCAATTATATAACATTGAGAAAAGTCGGACGCACAGATATATTTAGCCTCAAAGATGTCGTCATGACATTTTAACACAGCAAACATGTAACATGAACACTGGAACTACTATTCCTACGTTTTTTGTATTTTCTGTTTCTATTATAATGTGTTAAATAAAAAGAGAGAAAATATTTTTATTTAATATAACATTATATATGACACGCAACATTTAACATAACATTTAACATAACATTCTAACACAGCGTGTAACATGAACCCAAAACTAGTACCCTAAATGTTTTACCAAACATAAAAAAACGACAGATATAGAAACATACATACACAATACATACATCTGAATGTAAAATAATACGGTATTGATTAATTAATAAAAATAAAATAAAAATCAATTCAATTTATAGATTTAAGCATTAACTTCTTGTAATTAAGTTTAACATTTTGAATTATGCCGTTGTCGAGTGGCTGTTAAACGGCCATCGTGTTTTCAGGGAAATGTATGTATGTATATACATATGTCATATTCATGCGTTTCTTTGTTTCGTGCAGTTTTTTTTTGTTTCATATTCCATTTTTATTATGTACATTTTTCGGCTTAATGGAGTTTTTATAGCAATTTTTGTACTACAAAAATGTTTTCCGTCCGCGACATAGGAGTTTTCGGCTTATAGGTACATTATTGCATTAAATTTAATGAGGGACTTTCCCAAAATCGATTTTAGTTCATTTGTCCCCACGCTTGGGCAGCGCTGACTACTTTTTTTTTTTTTTACATGCAAAAACAAGTAAAATCATGTTTACAAATACAAGTTTCTTGTCTAAATTAATGGATGTCCCCCTAATTTTTTTTTATAATTAATAAAGATGAGTATGTTGCGATTAATAATAAATATCAAATTTTAAAATTAATTTAGTCGAAATTAATAATTTAATGAAACATTCAAACACATGTTTGACCATATAAAAGTACATACGAAATATTTCAGCCGCCAGTCAGCAAGCGTTGAAATTCTATTTGGGAAAATCCCTAATTGGAGGGGATTTTAATTTTGTCTATTTTCCGTTTCTCGTAAGTTTCCGCGTTATGTGATTTCCGGCTTACCGGATTTTCACGTAAAAACAATTAAGGGGTATATCCTCTATTCAGTCGCAGATTGATAATTTGCGACGTCGCAAAATGGCGGACGTGCGACAGCTAAAATTGCGACTGTAAATCGGTATCCTCGATAACGATCGCAAATCGTTAATTCAGCATTTTGCTGAATACGATTTGCTAATGTCAAATGTCATGTTACTTTATTTTGTGTTTAATCATTTGATTTTGAGTGCTCTTTTGTGATATACATACTTATATTAAAATTCAATTTAAGTTAAAATTATTTTATTAAAAAAAATCAATATTAACTATGGAAGCTAAAAAACGGTCACGGCGGCCCAATTTTTCAGAGAACGATTTGTTTCTCTTACTAAAAATATTAGAGAATCATTCAGAAGTTCTCTCATGTAAGTTAATTAAAATTTTTATAATAAGTTACAAACTAACCGGTTTTTTATTATTAGATGATTCTGATTTATACGGAGATGAACTCGCCAAAGCTTGGGACAATTTGGCTTCAGAATTTTCAGCCCAAACTAGTATAGCGCGATCGGGAGAAGAGCTCCGTCATAAATTTCGCGATTTAAAATCGTGAACAAAAAAAAATCGCAGAAATTAAAACACACCAAAGAGGAACTGGTGGTGCTCCTCCGAAGGTGTTATCGGAAGTTGAAAAATTAGTGCAACAAACAGCGGGCGAAAATGCCATGAGCGGCTTGAATTGCTATGCTGATAGTTTCTCCGAAAACCCTTTAGTTATTAACAATCAAGAGGACGACGCAGTCATGGTATTGGATGGGGAGGTATTAAATTCGGCAACCACAATTGTCGAAGAACGAATACAACAAACCAGCGCAAGTTCAGGGCCGCCCAAATCCAAAATCAGAGCCATTGGGCGTTTCAAAAAGGGAATAAATAAAAAAATGGAGAAAAATAGAGAATCAAAAAAAGAATTGCACTCCAAAATTGAGCAGATGGATAAAGAAGTGCTTCAAATATACAAGCAAAAATTAGAAGTATCTAAAGAAAAGCTGATGGTTCTGAAAGAAACCCTCGCTGTTTCAAAGGAGAGACTTGCAGTTTCAAAAGAAATTCTAAGTTTTATTAAAAATAATGGCGATTTCAGAAATAAAAAACTTGATATTTTTTATGAAGAGGAATATCTTGAATAATTTTAAAAAAAGATATTTTTTCGTGATTGAAATAAAGACTGACCACGGTGCAATGCAATGACCAAATGTTATTCTCATTTACTTATTTTTATTTAAAGTAGGACGATTTTTTTTTTTTAGCTATTTTAAACTATATTTTATTTTAAGTATGTACATATTACAATTAAATGAATTAAATGAATTTTTAAAATATACGTTTTGTTTCAACTGTTTTAATTTTAACTAAGGATTTTGAAAACGGCAATTTATCAAAATATTTCTGTTCATCCGCCCTCTTGTTCCTGAAGTAGATTGCGTTAGTTCAACATCCTCTTCGGGGCTGCCATCATCGTCTTGTTCATCTTCATTATCGGTATCTGCTTCAGAATTATCCCTATCGTCTTCAAAATTGTTAGGTTCATTTCCATTTTTGGTAATGTTATGTAATATGAAGCAGCATAATATAATTTTGACACATTTTTCTAAATTGTAGCACAGCATACCACCACTTTTGCTTATTATTCTGAAGCGGCTTTTTAATATGCCAAAAGCTTGTTCGATTATCTTCCTGGTTTTTTTATGAAATTTGTTGTAGTTTTCTTCTCCAAGCGTAGACGGGCTTATTATTGGGGTTAGCAAGCAATGTTCAAGTGGATATCCACTATCACCCAATAACCAAGCATTTTCCGGAAACGATTCGGAATGAAGAAAATTAAAAAGCGATGAACTTTTATAAATATGTGTGTCATGTGTTGAGCCGGGCCATCTAACTACTACGTCGGTAAATATGGCATTTGAGTCACAAACCTACAAAACACAAATTTGAATACATACAAAATTTTAGAAGCATGTATAACTTACTGCTTGAACATTAATAGAATAATAAGACTTTCGGTTAAAAAAAACATACGCATCCCAATATGTGTTCCATCGATTGCGCCAACCACATTGGGGAAGCCGTATGTATTATAAAATCCTCGTTTTATTTTAGCCATTTCCACTTCATCTCTTGGAAATTTTATGAATTTTTTGGTTTTCAATATTAAAGCCGACAAAAATTCACCAAAAATTTTACTGATGGCTGATTGCCCCAAACTGTGGTATAAAATTTGTCCACTCACAAACTGGAAATTTCCAGTTCCCAATATATTAAGAGATGTTAAAACCTGTAAATATTCCAAATTGGTATTAAATTTATAAACAAAATTTTAGTGTTGGAGAACACTGAGTAAATATTTACAATTAAATGCGGAGGGAATGCTTTGCTTCTGTTGGTCGGTCTTTTTAGATGAATGTACAATTCATCGATTATGAACAAAGCTGCCGTTTTTGTAAACCGATATCGCACAAAAAACGAGTTATCATCGCAGTCAAAAGGATTCTGCCGATCACGAAATATTTTCCTTTGAATCTGCGCATTTCGTCTGCGTCGTCGAATTAGTTCCATTTCCAATTCTCAATCTCAACACACAATCACAATCACAAATAAATATTTATAAAGCCGAATTATAATTTTAAAATGTAAATATATTAGAAAGATGAAAGAAATATTTGTAGTCACTTTGGGAATTTTACAACACAAAAAAATATAAAAAAGGAATTGTCAAACGTCAAAATTTTTACAAGTTTGAGGTTATGTACCGTGTTAAATTCGGTTACTATCAAGAAATTGCTATCGCAAATAATTACGAAAAATTTAACAAACTGCGACTGTCATTTTTATCGAGGATGTCGATTTGATGTTTCAGCGTTGTTAACTTGCTTAACACGCTTGCGATCGAATCGAGGATATACCCCAAAGTATTCATATAGGAAAAGTATTTTAGCTTGCTTTGTTTATCGCAGGATTGAAAATGTTCCTAAACAAAATAAGGGAAATTTTTATTTTCTTTTGTAAATGCAAAATTTGCAATGCATAGACAAATTTATATACCGATATGTATTTTTTTTTCAATGTATACTATCCGTGTGAAAAAAAATTAAAACAGATTGCAATTATTTGCAAAGGCATCTCAAGTGGAAACCCACAGTCAGATTCATAAGACGCTCAAGATTCATTAAAGTCGTAAGATTCATAAGGCTTTTAAGATTCATAAAATTAATCAAATTAATAAAATTAGTAAATTCACTAGATTCAAACGACTCATAAGATTCATAAGATTAATGTTTAATAACATTCATATGGTTTGTAAGATTGATTAGATTGAAAAGATTTATCATATTCATAAAATTTACAAGATTAATAAGATTTTTGAGATACACAGGATTAATAAAATTCGTTAGACTCACAAGAATTGAAGATAAATAGGATTCATATGATTTGTAAGACTTACGATATTCATAAGATTCGATTAAATTCATCGAATTCAAAAATTGTAAGATTAATAAGATTCATGAGATTCATAATATTCCTCAAATTTATGAGATTCATAAGGGTTTTGAGATTCAAAAGATTCATAAATAAGACCAATAAGATACAACTGAATCGATAGTGATTGGTAATTTGAAAAATTAATAAATTTGTGAGAAATTCGTGTTAAATTCAGAAAGTTTTGTGAACCAATCCAGTGTGTGACGTTAAGGCCAATCAATCGAGGACACCGTCTATTGATACACAGCCACATCTACACTCTACCAATTAATTCATCGTACGATCTAAAAAATTGAATTTTCGAATTGGCTTTTCAAGCAATAAATCCTGCTTACTGTAAATTTAAAAGGACAAAAAATACAGACAAAACTAATATAAATTTAGTTTATTAATCTACTTTTCAAGGCCGAAAATAAAAAAACTTTACATTTGTATTCCTTTGTTTGCGAACAAATTCATCGTACGATTAATTTAATCATTATTCAACACAAAAAAAAAAATTTTATTAATAACAGGTAGGCCTCCTTTGACATCTAGAATGGCTTTAAGTTTGTTATTCATGGGCGAAACCAATTTTTGGTGAATTCTGGCGGCACCCGATCTCAATCATATCTTATTGCCTCTTTCAGTGTGGCCTTAGAAGTAATTGTGTGTATTTTTAGTTACCTTTCTACATAATCCCCCAGATGCTCTATGGGATTAAGGTCCGGATTTTGTGGAGGAGAATGTAGCTGCTTAGGGGTGTTTTACAGCAACCAGTCTCGAACAATTGCCGCTATGTGCTTCGAGTTGTCATCTTGCTAGAAGACCCAATTTTGTGCCAGTTCTAATTTGTCTACCGATTCGTGCAAATTGGCTTTCAAAATGTTCAAATACATCCTTTTATCCATATTTCCTTCAATAAATATCAAATTTCTGACTTCCGAACCAGCCATACACCCCCAAACTGAGTACATTTCCCCCAGCGTTTTTAATCGTACCACGAAGATTTGCTGTTTCTATTGCTGTTCCCTTCTTGCGCCATACTTTTGATGGTCCATCATATGAAAATATATTATACTTAATTTCACCGGCAAATATCACTTCTTTCAAGAATGAAAATTCAGCATCCAGGTGTGATTTAGCGAACTCAATGCGATTCTTTTTAATTACCTCACTAATAAGTGTTTTTTTCTGACCATTCTGGAAAATTACCCGTACCAGTTTAATGTTTTCTGGTTTGTACGTTAACATACATCTGCTCCATAATTCTGGTGTAGCATTGTTAGCAATTTTGAACTAAATATTCGCTATTCTTTGCATACACAACGCCATACTACCCTTTATTCCTTCTCGGTAAGAGTACGCGGACGACCAGTTCTTTTTAATTATTCAACACTACCTGTCTTTTTATATGTTTCTACAATGTGCATGAAGATTTAAATTTTTTTGTTAACTTTGGACTTGGAAGATAACGGGTTTCCTTCCAAATGCTTATTGATAACGACTTCTTGGAAGTCAATACTGGTTTCTGTTCGTGTGACCTTCAAAATGATAGACCATGAAGACCATGTTATACTAACAACTTAATTATATAAAATAAAGAATAATAATTTAGATTAATATTCCAACACTCCGCCTTAATCTAAAATTATCCTACTTCTTAATTTCCGAAACTGATCTTTAGCCAGTCCCTTAGTCAATAGATCAGCAACCATGTCCTCTGTTGGGCAAAAACGGCAAACGACTTCCTTTCTATCAACATACTCTTTGACGAAATGAATCTTGATATCAATATGCTTAGTGCGGCTAGTAAACCTTTCCGTTTCAATCCATTTTAGTACACTTTGATTGTCCTCGTATATTACTGTGCAATTATCACCATTCCAGTTCAAATCATTTAACAATCGTTGGAGCCACTTGGACTCTTTACAAGCTTCTGCTAAAGAAATGAATTCCGCTTCTGTACTCGATAAAGTCACACAGTCCTGTCGTTTACATGACCAACTGATTGGCCCACGCCCACCAAGCAAAAAAATATAACCCGAATTTGATTTACGACTCTCACGGCATTCGGCCCAATCTGCATCAGCATATCCGACCAAATTATTTTCTTCATTTAGACTACCAAGCTTTAGTTTCAAATTTATTGTGCCCTTCAAATATGTAATCACTTTCTTTACTTGATTCCAATCTTTTGTCGTTGGTTTGGCCAATTTCTGTGATAAAATTGTAACAGCAGCTGCGATATCAGGTCTGGTATTAGTACAAATATAGAGCAAACATCCAATAGCAGCCCGATATTTGTCGATGTCAATAAATATCTCATCACATGGATCTTTATGATATGTTGGACTAAGTGGAATATCTGATTCCTTTGCTTCATTCAATGCAAATTTTGAAACGACATTCTTTATATATTTTTCTTGGTCCAACAAAAAATAGTCACCATTAAATATTACTCTCATCCCTAGATAATTATTAATTTCGCCCAATTTTTCAATCTCAAAGTGTTTTCTTAGTTTATCCTCAACTGCTTTTGAAAATACTTTCGAATTACTGACGATTAAAATATCATCAACATAAACCAATACATATACTGCTTCCATTGATGACGAATTTTGATATGTATACAAGCAATTGTCTGAAGTGCTTTGTTTTAAATTACATTTAATAAGAACGTTGTGTAGAGTTTCATTCCATACGCGAGCGGATTGCTTTAAACCGTAGAGGCTTTTCTTGAGTAAACATACTTTGTCATCTTCACCTTGTTTTACGAAACCAGTTGGTTGTCGCATATATATTTCTTCTTTTAATTCTCCATTCAAGAAAGCGGTTTTTGCATCATAATGATACACATTCATTTTTCGACTAGCAGCAACTGACAATAATGTACGAAAAGTAGTGTGACGTGCGACTGGTGCGAATTAAAGAACTTATCTCCTCCTCCATAGCCTGAATCCATTTCCGTTGATGGCACATATACACGGTATGCTTTTGATTCAACATCAAAACCTAACAAAATTGCTTCTTTTGCCTTAACATCGAGCTTTCTTCGTTGTTCGTCAGGAACTTTAATGAAGCACTTGGAACCAAAACGTCTTAGATTCATATAAATAGGTTTTCTCTTACACCAATATTCATACGGAGTTTTGTCTACATTTTTCCACGGAACCCGGTTTTGTAAAAAATTCGCTGTCATAACTGCTTCACCCCAGAAACATTTTTCCATTTTTGCATCTAACAAAATACACCTAGTCATTTCGATCAATGTGCGATTCTTCCTCTCCGCTACCCCATTTTGTTGAGGTGAATATGGAGCAGTACGTTGAATTATAATACCTTCTTTATTTAAATAATCAATTACAGCATTACTCATGTATTCGCCACCTCTGTCACTTCTGATCGCTTTTATCTTTTTACCAAACTGATTTTGAACTGACTGATGAAACTGCTTGAATTTGTCAAATGCTTCAGACTTTTCCGATAACAGGTAAACGGTTGTATATCTTGAAAAATCATCTATGAATGTAAGTATATATCGTTTACCCGCAGGTGTGGACGATTGCATAGGTCCACATATGTCGGTATGAATGAGATCAAGAATATCATTTGATCTTTAATTTGACTCCTTAGGGAATGGTACACGTGCCAATTTACCCTCAATACACACTTCACACTCATGAATGCATTCTGGATTACATTGTGAAATTGACATACCTTCAACAAGTCCACTTGTTGGAATATTCTTTACCACCTCAATGTCTCGATGTCCTAATACACGATGCCATTGATGTACACACAATTTTTGCTTATTCTCAATAAAATTTATCATATTGTTCATCGTTTTCATAATATACAAATTGTTCTTGATATCACCAACTCCAATCTGATGTGTTTTATTTGGTGACCATATTTCACAACTACTCCCAGAGAAATCAACTTTAAAGCCTTTTTCCGTTAACCGTTTTACAGAGATTAAATTGCTTTCAAATGATGGAACATACAAAACGTTTTCGATTATAACCTTCGTTGTTTTATTATTGTTATTTATAAAATTAACAGAAATTTTTCCTTTACCAGTTGCTTGCACTTCATCTCCATTTGCAACAAATACTTTTTCTTTGTGTGAATTATCAAAATCAATAAAAATTTTACGATTACAGCAAATATGGCAAGTAGCACCGGAATCTAGAATCCACCCATCACTTTTACCAACCAAAAACAAGAAATCGTTGCATTCATCTTTGTTTTCCACTACATTTGCATTATGTTCATTTTTATTCGATTTATCATCCTATTGTGATTGAAGAAACTTTCTACAATTTCGTTTGAAATGTCCAACACCACCACAATAATAACATTTCAATTCCACACTGCCTCTATTTGTATTTAAAAATTGTGATCGTTGAACATAATTATGTGTTGAAACTTTTAATGCAGAACTTTTTCACTCATACCACTATCACGCTCATTTCGTCTCCTATATTCCTCAATGATTGTTGATTGAACATAGTTGGTTGATAAATCTTCTTCGTTTTTACTTTCCATCGCTATTATTAACGTATCATAGCTACCAGGTAATGAGCCAAGCAATGTAGCATTCATAAAAATATTTGACGTTAGTTTTCCATCACCCAACGCCAGAAATTTTTGAAACAATTCATTCATATTTTTGATATGAGCCTCAATATCACCATCCTCATTAACTTTTTGCACCATAATTTGTCGAAGTAAACGTACTCGACTGCCTGGAGTATTCCGCTCATGTGTTTCTTTTAATGTATCCAAATGCACATATTGCGACTCATCAACTATTAAATTTATCGTATTTAAAGCTTCGCCATTCTTTTCATCCCAGTTTTCATTTGCGTTAACAGGTTTCACATTTTTCACATATATCCATAAACCTTGCACCTTTAATATTGCTTCAGCGCGGAAAGCCCAATTAAAATAATTTTTATCCGTCAATGCTGTGAAAGAAAATTTCGCATTACCAAATGAAACAGCCATCTTCAATTTTTATATCCGAAAAAATCAACTTATAATCGATGAAATATTTAAAATATTATTGTCGTTATTACATCTGGGCCCATAACCTGTTAGAATTATTGGGCGATTTTTAAAGCAGTAAAACGCACTTCACCAATAATTCAATATATCCTTTTAATAATCAATAATTCGAATAAAAATTCATTAATAGAACACGCTTCATATGTTTCCTTTTTATAGACTACTAGAGAAAAATATAACTATGAAGACCATGTTATACTAACAACTTAATTATATAAAATAAAGAATAATAATTTAGATTAATATTCCAACAAAAAGGTGTTTTGTGTACCGATAGCTTTAATGTCTTACAATATACTGAACTCTTCTATCACAAAAATATTGAAAAAAACAGAAGACGCACGGGTGTTGTTCATGATACAAAGAATTAATAAGGTATGCTCAATAGATGTAATTACGCCATCCGGTGACAGAAATTTGTTTTTTATTTTTTATTTTTTGTACAAATTTCTCTATTTTGTTTTGTTTTTTAGCACGTCATTCGATGCTGCACCACGATACTACCGAATGACGTGCTAAAAACAAAATAAAATAGAGAAATAACAAAAAATAAAAAACAAATTTCTGTCACCGGATGGCGTAATTACATCTATTGAGCATACCTTATTAATTCTTTGTATCATGGGTGTTGTTAGATAAATACAACAACCGTACGATGAATTTGTTCGCAAAAACAAGAATACAAATGTAAAGTTTTTTTATTTTCGGCCTTGAAAAGTAGATTAATAAACTAAATTTATATTAGTTTTGTCTGTATTTTTTGTCCTTTTAAATTTACAGTAAGCAGGATTTATTTGCTTGAAAAGCCAATTCGAAAATTCAATTTTTTAGATCGTACGATGAATTAATTCGTAGAGTGTATGTGAATATTTCTGTGGCAATATGGCATAAGGGAATAACTCGAGTTATACCCTTTTACATATTATTTCAAATTCGAAATCTCCATATTCGAATTCATATCATATCAATTTTTTGTAATAATCCAGCAACTACAAACAACCGTAATAATCATTTAAAAAAGCAAGAATTCAAAAAACTCATACGATTTTGAGTATCTCTTAATTTTAAAAACGTTTTCCTGAAAAATGCGAATTTTAGAGTTATTCCCTTATGTCATATTGCCACAGATTTAATAAGACCAATCTATTTAGTCGCTCTTCACCGATTGTGTTTCGAAGGTAATTCCTAAGGCGCCTGAGCGCCCTGGAACCCTCCAATTGGAGAGATTACTCAGGTTAAAAGTCCTTCTGAAAATTTGACAAATATTTTGTGCTTATTTTTGTTATACGTAATACCGTTCAAGATCTCCCTGACCGTCTTTTAAACATTTTAATTAAGTTTGCTTAGGTAAACTAATTTCTACATAATCTGGATAAAAGATCTATACAGATCTATAAAAAACATGGCTAATATTATGCCGCTTTGTTTACTTTTCTTTTAAGTGACGAATCAAATAAAGATTACATGTACAAACAGGTATTGATTCTTTTCCCAATTCGAATTATAAATGATTTTGTTTACTGTGTGGAACGACACATCACCATGTAATGATTTTATGATATTTGAAGCTCAGGCCCCCCCCCTTCTGCAGCACCCCGCAACTCCCTCCCTTCCATACGCTACTGGTTGTGTTAGTTCTTAGTTTATATTGATACATAACACAATCAAGGGGCGGCCAATAAAAGTTTAGCACACAAGCGGCCGTATACTTAGGCGCGAGCCTGCTCAAAGATATCCCTTAAGTATCAAATTCAAGTAAAAAGAAGTGAAATCCTAAAAAAATTGGTTCTTTAGAAAGATTTAATTTATTTAATACAATTTTTAAGGATTTAATTCAGTGGCAACAACTAAAAACCACTTAAGTCGATTTAATTGAGAACTGACTTAAGTGGTTTTTAGTTGTTGCCACTGAATTGGTTTGGTTACTTGTTTACACGATATTTCTTAACCGATTTTTGAAATTTGACATCCCCGAATGCCGGCGAATTTTTCGCTTTTCCTGGATTAGTGTCTATATAATATGTAACGGTTTATTAACTTTTCAAAAATAAATATGACCGTTTTAGCCTTTTCAACTGATAATCTCGGGGCATCTTGTAAATCGCATCAATATCTGCTGGTGTGATATGAGGAATATTTAGTAGACAATATTGTTGAGAAAATTTGTGAGTTAACCTAAATCAATCACCATGTATAAACGCAATAAACAAATATTCTGAGTAACTTTAACTGTTTAAATTTAAACATTTAATTGTCAAAAACTGTTGTTTGGTGTTGGTAAAGTGTTTTCACTTAAAATGAATTAATGCTTTGTTTAACAAAAAATAAACAATATCAGTAATGAAAGGCTGTCATTTACACTGTCATCAATTAGCAAAAAGACAGACCGTTTTGTAATAAGTATGTCAATTTTTTTATTTTTTATTAGATGGTTGCATTGGTATGCGGTTCAATAAGTATCTACTGAAATATCGACAACCGACGAATTAGTTAACTAGCCATGAAGGTGGTTACTTGAAATTTGTCGAAATTAAATTTTTTTATAATATTCAACAGATAAGCTTTATGGAAACAAATTGTTAGGAATCAGAAAAAAATTTCTGCGGCAAGTATTTGTGCGGTGACAAAATTAATAAACTTATATGTCTCGTACCAAAACACCTATACAATAACCTTCACAAAGTTCACGGCTACGATAGGAATTAATTAAAAAAATCACATATTTCTTAATAACCCGAAAAATATAACAAAAAAAATATTTATTTATGGCCTTATATGTAAGTAATGTCTGCTAAAAATAACTCATGTCAATGTGCAAAGAAATTAAATAAAAAACCAAACTGCAGTTTATAACTGGATACGAGCGCAGCAACAAAATCGAGTTTCGGTGAAATGGAATTAATTAAAATTCTTGTGTTTCTTCAGCGCATGGCGCCAAGGAAATAACTTTCTCAGACACTTAAAGGCATAAAAAACAAAAGAATTGTGTCACACAGATTACATTTCACGTCTTTATTAGCTTTCTTGAAGGCAACCTTGAAAGACATTCTAATTGTTATAATCGATTATAATCTATTAATAAAGATTTACTTACGAAACAGTTAAATCACACATACAACATAAATGCACACCAATTTTCTTCTCTTTAATCGTCATTTATATCAAAACTATTTGAAACCGTAAATAATTTACAATTTTGTATAAGTAGATCGCCAAAAAAAAAAACATAAATAATAGTATAAACAAAACGAAGCAAAAATATTCCAAAAACCCACCAAACTACGAGTATTATAATATGTACAACCAACAACGATCAAGTGTAATTACATAAAAGTTATAAAAACAACAACAAAACGATTAATTCCTCATGGGTGCTTGAATATTTTATTTTTGGTTACATTTCCAAAAATACTCGTTGAAAAGTTATTTCTAAAAATAAGCATTTCTTTCTCTCTTGACGTTATTTATGTGAAACGATGTAAACAACTTTAAGTAGATTGTGATCGCAATTTCTTAATTTTCTTCTTTTTACTGTTCCTATACATACTCGAATAGTCGAATGTGTACATTATTTTTTTACTTGTATTCGCGAAATGAAATATTTGTATACAAAATAATGACTGAATATCGTCTTGGATAATTGGTTGTTGTTGTTAGAGTCGCGTTGTGTTAATATTATGCCTTTTATATGCTAAAAATAAATGCCGGACAGAATTAAAATGAAATTCGTTATAGCCAAGTGTTTTTTATAATAGCGTTTTATTTTAAATATTGCGGTTGATGCGTGGAAGAATCAATATATCCGTCTATTACTGCAATTGGTGTAGGTATTATACACTGAATTTCTTTTATATAAAAAAAAAAAAACTTTTCAACAAAAGACATTTAATTAAAAATAAAATCCACCAAGTGATTGAACCTAATTTTACGTCTAAATGACAGATTTAATCGGTTAGCGAGCGCTATTGCAATAGATTACCAAATACTTTTATAAGTAAGGCATTACTAAGCATTTGTTTGTGTAATTAGCATTGTATAAAAATAAATGTGTCAGTAAGGAGCCGGAACAAATCCTATACCGGTGTACGTAATACAGTTACAGAAGTTATTGTAAAATTGTAATTGTTTTCTTTGAGATTTCATCTTCTGTGGTGCATAACCAAAATGTGGCCATCTTTCACCTGCCGTCTACACTATGCATTCATGATAATTTATATTTGTATGCAAAATTATTGTAAAGTGAAAAGAAAACTGCCACGTGAATTAAAACAACAAGAGCCGAATTTAGTTAAATTTCTTCGTTGCAAAAATTCGAAGAAATACTCCACACTTTGAATTGAAGTTAACCGAATATCGTTGATGTCATGTGAAACCACCTTTAAAACATTAAACATACTCTTTTAAAAAATACAATGACAGTTGTCATGAAGTTAGGTTAGAGTTCGTGTTTTCCTGTACTGACACGTATAACACGTTATTACATTATAAAATAAAATATAAGCATCAAGAATCCACGTTTATTATTTTAATCATATATCGTTTAGGAACACTAAACATAACATACTGGCGACGAGGATATTAACAATCTTAATCACGATTAATTATTTCCATAAACAAGATGGATCCAAATCAATTTCAACAATTTGTGAAATTGATCAGCCACAACAACGAAACGCTCATGGATACAATTGGACAAGCAATACGGGCACAAAACCAAGATGCACAGCCTACACAACCAACTCCGCAAAATCCTGATGAAAAAGAAATACGTGAAATTAAAAAAAATTTCAAATGCGAGCAATACATCGCATCTCCAACATCATCGGCCGAAAATTTTGTGGATACCTTCGAAGCGCAATGTCGCATGAAGGGACTCATAATAGTTCAAACACAGAACTATACGTAAACGCAAAACGCGATTTATTTCTCTGTTGTTTGGCACCGGACACTCACCACGAACTTAAAGTGTCTTTTACGGATGCCACCACACCATTCGAACAAAACACATATAAAACCATAATCGATCGATTCATACATTTGTATACACACAAAACGACTCGATTTAAGGCGTCATCACAGTTTTAGAATCGTATACGGAAGGAGACACAATCCTTTGAACAGTACGCAAACGAATTACGAGCAATTAGTCGCGACTGTGATTTTGAAAATCTCGATCGTCAATTACGCGATCGTTTCACAACTGGTATTCGTCATCAACATGCCGAAATTGAATTACGACAACGCTGGCCAGATTTAAAAACAACACGTATTATCAGAAATGCTGATAAGGAAGAAAAAGAGGCCATGGGTGAAGTTACTATTAAAGAAGTTTTCGAAGTGGTTCAGTCACGCGAACGTGCTGAAAACGACGTATTAAAACACAATACTACAAACAGTGAACAACAAAGTGTTAACAAAATTCAACAAAAGTCAACATCGAAACGTGGTAGCACACACACTCAACAACCACGCAAGTTATATGCAAACCAATGCAAACGTTGCGGGTACGAGAAACACTCAAATGACAATTCATGTCCAGCAACAAACACGACATGCAATTCATGTAGGCGAATTGGACACTACGCTTCATGCTGCTTCAAAACAGGCAGAGCACAAATTTATCAACAAGAAAGAAATAGCATGACAACACACACCAAAGGTGATTCACGTAACAAGTCGAGCAACATTCACAAAATGTCCACGACTTCCACATCTTACGACAACAATAGTGATGATTCCAGTGTTTTTATTTACACCATCAACCACCTGAATAAAACAAGTAAACGTATTGACATACACGTCAATGGAATCAAAGCTACATTTGATTACGACTCTGGGGCCTCACATACCACCATTGACGAGCAATTTTGGAAACAAATAGGTAAACCAACATTAGTACAAGCTCGTAAGCTTATGGCATACGGCAGCCATAAACTACAAACATTAGGTCAAGCATAGATACACGTAAACTACAACAATAACACACTTAAGTTACCGGTAATTGTTATGAAATAGGCAAAACCATTTTTGTTTGTTCAGTTACAAAATCTGAAACAAATACAACGACAGATGTATCACAAACACACACAGCGCTATCAAATATGCTTGTTAATTACAGCGAGTTATTCAGTGATACCATGGGTCGCATCAAAGACTACAAAGTCAAAATACATTTGAAACACGGTGCACATCCGAAACGCTTCGATCCTCGATATGTTAAATTCGGTATACAAAATAATGTCGAAAAGGAAATCAACAGGTTAGTCATCAAAGGCGTTTTAACACCAGTTAATCCAAACGAAACACCTGTCGAATGGGCTACACCAACTGTAAACGTGCCGAAACGCAACGGCGACATACGAATTTGCGGTGATTTTAGCGTTACAATAAATCCCTGAAAAACATCCAGTACCATTATTTGATAATTTACGACGCACACTTTCTGGTGGGGAACGATTCTCCAAAATCGACTTAAAGGATGCTTACCTACAGTTCGAAGTGCATCCAGACTCCCAACATTTGCTCACAATATCAACACACATGGAATACTATAAATAGAGTCGATTACCGTTTGGAATAGCAAACGCTCCAGCTATTTTCCAACGATACATGGAAAAATTATTATCGAATATTAATTCAGTTGCCATATATTTTGATGATATTGCTATCACAGGAAGAAACGACGCCGAACACATGCAAAACTTGAAGGAAGTTCTCACACGACTACAAACAGCGAGAAAAATGCACTTTCTTCCAAGATTAAATGGTATATTTGGGTCATCGTTTCAACAAAAACGGAATTTTCCCAACACAAGACAAACTGGATGCCATCACCAACGCCAGTCCACCAACGAACATCAAAGAACTACGCTCTTTTATGGGTCTTGTTAATTTCTACGAACGTTTTATACCAAATTTGCACGGCGTGGCTGCTGATTTACATACACTCTCAGGACAAAACCAACGGTTTAAATGGACAAATCAAGAACAAGCAATTTTCGACGATATCAAACTCCAGTTTTAACACGCACAAATCTTACACCCATATTACGATAAGAAAGATTTGTATTTAACATGCGACGCATCCGACAAAGGAATCGGTGCAGTTCTTAGTCACCGTAACGACAACAGAATTGACTTACCAATCGCTTTCGCTTCAAGAAAGTTATCAGTTGCACAATTACACTACGGCACAATTGACAAAGAAGCACTTGCAATTGTTTTTGGAGTGCAAAAGTTTGACAGATTCCTAGCTGGCAGATTTTTCACATTGGTCACGGAGCACGAACCGTTGACTCACATATTTGGCAGAAATCGCAATCTACCAAAACTAGTTAACAATCGGTTAATACGATGGGCATTGCTATTAAATTCGTATAGCTATGACGTGGAATTCATTCCGGGAAAATTAAACATTTTCGCCGATTTTTTATCGCGAATGCCGAGTGCTACAGAAGAACAACAACTCGATGATTCAAACATTGGAAACGACGTCAACTACATAAACAAAGCAAAGATAGATGACCTTCTATTCTGCGAGAAAAGCATCTCAGTCGAATCCAGTAAAGACACAGAAATTACTCGCGTTATTAATGCAGTAAAACAAGGTTGGACACAACAAATGTGCCAACAATCATAATTTCAACCGTTTCTACAACGCAGAGACGAACTGTCCGTAGAGAACAATATTCTTATGTGGCAGGAATTGTTGCTATGCGCGCAATGGCTCGATACTACATATGGTGGCCAAAACTCGATTCAGATTATTGAAGATTTTGTCAAACGATGTCAAAGTCGTCAAGAGAATCGAAATCGAAACTGTCAACCAGAAGTACCATTATACTCATGGAACGTTCCAGCACGAGTCTGGGAACAAATTCACATCGACTTCGCGGGTCCTTTTAAAAATAAACAGTTTTTAGTCATAGTACACTGAAAAAAATATTCTGCGTTTTATTTACGAATGGCGTTCGTTAACCACAATTCGTACTATTAATGTACAAATTGCTATATTTACGTAACAAAATGAAATTTAGAAAAAAATCATAAGAATGTTTGCATTAATAGTAAGAATCATAGTTCGTAAACTAAAAAATGGTTTAGTTTATTGTACTATACGTAAAATACAATCACATGTTGTTTGCGTATTAGTACAACTTGCGTCATTTTATTAAAAAATCATATGTATTTATGAACAATTCATAACATTTATGAATGAGACTATGTACGAAATTCGTCATATTAACGAATCTGATAATTATTGATCATCATGACATCATGAATCATGATACACACACAAATTAGATTTCTGCTTGGGTTTTTGAGTTTGACTTAGTTGAATATAATTCACTAAGTCGATACACTCTAGTTTTACATATAATGTAAAAATTTAGAGTTGAATTTTTGTAGTTCGGTCGTAGCTACCTGAAGAGTAGACCTTACTTTTTCTATACGAAACCGAATTACCAACACGAAAACTCAAAGAGATTTCTAATTTTTGAGAGTTGATACACTTTGTATTGACTCTGCGGGAAAGAAAATGGGAGGGGATAATATTCTACTTTGATTGGTAGATATATTATAAGTGATTGGCCTTTGTAATTTTTCTGATTTACCAAATCGAAAATACAGTGAATGTCATTTACAAATTATAAGTAGTATATTGTCTATAAAAAAGCCGAAACATTTTCAGAAAATAATCCTCATATTTGAGAATTATTGATTCATCATCTAAGTATTCCATTCTTCCTAGATACGAATATTTTCGTATGCACAAATAATGAATTTCTAAACTTATATGTATGAATTTATTCGTTAATATGATGTAACATTTCGTTAATGTTACGAAACATTTCATGTTTCATGTTATGTTTAATTTCTTATGTTAACAATAAGAATTTGTTCATCCCCAAATGCTTTTAACTTCATAAATATTATAATATTTTTCGTATCTTATATGAATCAATTCATAAATATTACAACTTAAGTAGTGAAGGTTAAAATATTTTTTTTTTTGTTTCACCATATTAACGTATGATTTTCGTACTATTAACGAAGGGTCGTATTGGCTCCATTTTAACGAATTTTTCGTACTATTAATGCAGTTTTTGTCTGCATTGATGTAGGATTTTTTTCAGTGTAGATGCTCTTTCGAAATGGGTAGAAATCTACACAATGACAAGCATCACAACAAACATGCTTGAGAAAGTACTGTCCAGTTTATTTGCACGTTACGGAGTTCCTCAAGTAATCGTCAGTGACAATGGAACTTCGTTCACATCGCAGGAATTCAAAACATTCTGTGAGAAGGAGGGAGTGAACCACATTACGTCCTCTCCATACCATCCAAAGACGAATGGATTAGCCGAGCGATTCATTCAAACATTCAAACGACGAATGAAGTCAAGCGAGAATGACCACGAAGATCTCGATGCTCAGCTCAACGCATTCTTATTTAGTTATAGAAATACACCAAACGCTACAACGGGCAAAGCTCCAGCTGAGTTATTTTTGGGACGACGGCTTCCCACAATATTCGATAATGCTAAACCATCTGTTGAGCGCAACATCAACAAAACAACTTAAAAAGCCAACTGTATCACGATCGAGGTAACCTCAAAGAACGACACTTCAATACAGGGGATAACGTTTGGGTTCGAACAGACAACGACACGAAATGGAAGCCTGGTCAACAGGACAATCAGTCAACAAAATAACAGATGGTCACACAGTGTCTGTTTCCCCGATCAAACCACCAAACGGAGGCATGCAGATGCGATTCGAGAACGACACCGCTCACAGACTGCTGCATCATACAGCAGCCCCCACCAAGCTAAAGGGTCTACCAATTTAGCTACCGCACCAGAACAACATATCGGTCCAGAAAGTCAACAGACTTCGTTACCCGTATCCGAATCAACACCGGAAACAGCAGATCCGACTGCGCCACAACATTTATCCACACCTACATTTTCAGGTCTGCGACGAAGCACACGACAATGTAAAGCGCCACTACGTTTGAATTTGTAATATCAACGCTCAACTGTGGTGGGGAGGAATGTCATGTGAAACCACCTTTAAAACATTAAACATACTCTTTTAAAAAATACAATGACAGTTGTCATGAAGTTAGGTTAGAGTTCGTGTTTTCCTGCAATGACACGTACAACACGTTATTACATTATAAAATAAAATATAAGCATCAAGAATCCACGTTTGTTATTTTAATCATATATCGTTTAGAAACACTAAACATAACAGTTGATTTTTATTTTAAATTGGTATGAGCAATCATGTCGAAATTACGTTTGCCCAATTGGTTTATATAAAAATATAAATAAACTAGGGGATTCCCGTGCATTTGCACAAAATGTTATTTTACTCGTATATTTCTTTATACACTATAATTAGCACATTCGAAAAGAGACCATAGTAAATTTATAGTAAAATTTATTTTTGTTATGTTGGTAAAAAATTTACTAAAATTACCTATGTAGCTCATAGAAAAAGTTAAAATATGTAAAATCAATATCGAAAAAATTCGAACACGCATTTTCATGGATAATAAATCGCTCGCCATTTAAAACATATTTTTTTGTATGTATTTAATTCGACATAAAGTTTATTTTTCGTCACACAAATTCGGCCATAAAGATTAAAAATGTCAAAATAATAAAAACAACAACATACAAATTTACTATAAATTTACTACCCATGTTCAGAAAAAGATTGACAAATTTTATCTTCGAATTTTACTACAAATTTACTTTGGTCTTTTTCCGAACTATTTTCTGTCATAGTAACGGGGTTTCGAAAACTTAAACTTGTAAAGAATCTGATGTAAGTGTTCTATAAAATGCTGTGTAAAGTTGACCATGTGTAAAAAGTGGTTCAGGAAGATACAGACCATCTCTTTCGAACGTTTGACCTTGCGATTTATTTATTGTGCTTCCATAAGTTAGGCTTTCTGGAAACTGATGTCAAACGCAGTTGAAAAGCAAAGATGGATCATTAGCTGTGTCTAATGCAATTCTTGGAATAAAATGTATTATTCCTGAATGCGATCCCGTAATTAGTTATTTCTACCATTAAGCAATTAGCACTAAAATCAGAAACCATTAAACGCGTCCCATTGCATAATGCCCCTTTCATTGCTAGATTTCGTAACAACATAATTATACAACCCTTTTTTAATTTAAAGCAATATGGTGGTAATATTGATGGATTTATTAAGATATTCCACTGGAAAATTAACTTGAATATTTTCATCATCAGAGGCGTCATCTGTCTTAACTGAGTCGGTTGCATAATAACATATTTCATTTGAAATAAGTTTTTGAAGAACGTTATCAATTATTAGTCGAACATGCTCATTTCTCGGACACAAAATTGCGCGTTTTTATATAGGTGTAAAATCATTTGTAGTGAAAGATGAACCAAAAATATCTGTAATGAGATCATCGGAAATTTAACCTGAAGGTATTGGAATAGAGTTCCTATATCACCAATATTCAAAAGCCAACTAATAAAATGTGGATCACTTATTGCTTTCATATTTTTATTTAAGCTTAATACTTGAAAGTGTTACCATAAATGAGACTTTTGTATGGTCGAATTTATAATTGATGCACGATTTCCTCTTCTAACAACAGGTAACTTGTCGAAAATCTCCCCCTAAGACTATTTCTTTTCCACCAAACAGTAAATCATTTTTCATTAAATCACGAAATATTAAATCCACAATTTTATCTGCTATGCCTGAAGCCATTGGAGCGGTATCTCATATAAAACAATTAATAGATTTTAAAAACTAGCGCTTTTTGCAAGTAAATTGTGGAAATTTCAAGGCGTCCATATTAAGAGGTAATGAAAACGCAGAGTAACGTGTCATTCCTTTGGGTAAAAGTAGAGTTGCTGCTATTCCTGTGCATGCAACACATAATACATTTCTATTTTCTGCATCGATTTTTTGAATTAATGCTCGGTATAAAAATGTTTTTCCACTTCCAAAAGGTCCATCTGAATAAAACCACTTTTGAGAAATCATTGTTGAGTAATTCCCATAGATTAGGTTCAGTCTTCAGTTTGCAATAGGAGCAAAATTTATATTTCGATTTAAGATTTCTGTAGCATTAGGTAGTGGTAAAAATAATAAAAAATCAAATCCTGCTTGCTCACACTGTTCTTTTAACTGAAACACGCAATGAGACAAGCTTCATTTTCAGTCATACCACAGAATACACAGAAGTAACATAACGTGGTTTTTATATGAAGAAACGTGGACTCATTTTTTTGACCTTGGTTTATAGAAGGTAAGATCTTCGGTGTTAAATTATCGTTCAGGGGCTGAAAATTCAAAATTAACATGTAAAATATACGGTAAGAGCACAGAATAATAAACAACCAGAACCGATATTTCGTGGACCAAGAAATTTTTGCTCTTACCTTATATTTTACATGTTAATTTTGAATTTTCAGCCACTGAACGATAATTTAACACCGAAAATCTTACCTTCTATAAACCAAGGTTAAAAAAATGAGTCCACTTTTCTCCATATAAAAACCGCGTTATGTCGCTTCTGGATATTCTATGGTAAGAGCAAACATTTCTTGGTCCACGCAATGTCTCTTCTGGTTGTTTATTTTTCTGTGGTCATACCTTGATGAATAAAATCTTCTAGGAGATTGTTCTTAAAATTATTAAAAAGTTGTGTAGCATCTGAAGTATTGCAAAAGCACAGTATTGTAACGGATAATGCTCGCAGTGATTTCGTTGATTAGGCTCGTGCCCTAGCTGCTTCTTTAAACGTTGAGTATAGAATTATTAAAAGATTTTAGATTATCAAAGATGTAACCTCAGAGCCATTCAAGTATTAGCCTTAAATGATACAATTAACATTTTTTGGAGAAACTGAAATGATTCTACCGATTATAGCTTTCTCCCCAAAGTGTGAATTTGGAGAACGTTTTAGCCATTTATTGTTTATAATGCATCGGAATATCCTGATATAAAAAGTTATGGGCAACATCGTCTGTATAATTTAATTCAAAGATGGTTAGTGTGATGGCCTTAGCATACTCTTTTCTTAAAGCATTTTCAATATTATCTTCGGTGAAAAAATCTAATCAAATTTGCGAACCATTACCATATGTTATGTATTGGTCATGAATTGAAAGCTCCTGGATATGCCAAGCAGCTTTCTGCGAACTAATAATCGTCAATTCAGGTAATAATCTATTTTATCATATTCTACAACATTGCCTGCATGGTTTGTAGAATCAACCACAATTCTAATTCTGGTGCAATCTTGGCCCTTTGTTATTTATTTGTGTATAAACTTTATTGCTTTGACTGTCGAGCAAAGCTCAACGTTTATATGAGCGTTATATTTTAGACACAGAAAGGGATTATAAGGAACAACATAGCGGTTATCATAATTATAATATTCGATCGTGTTCTTGGTTGAAATTCTAATTTAGTAGGAGGTCGACTCCTATACTTTGGATAATTATTATCTATGGATATGTCAGTCTCACTGCAGTAGTACTTTTTAGGAATTGTTTTAAACATTTTCCACCAACCATACAAACACAATTTTTGTTCAATTCTCCACATGAACCATGAATATTTTGTATAATAATTATTTCATAAAGTTATGGATGTTATGCACAAATTATATTATCAATATCATCGGCTGTTCTAAATGTATCCTTATTCAAACTGAAACGAATTTGCGATTCCAATACATACCCATTATTAGAATTTATAACTTCTTTATATTGGGAACAGCATAAAATATTTGGGAACGATTTTTATTCGATAACAATCCATGCGAGTGTCTTATTCAAATTACCTAATTGAAGAACATTAAAATTTAATGTATAACATATCAAATTATTTCGAAGAAGTAAATGTATTTTCAGGTTTAATAGAAATATAATAACATTACATTCAAAAAGTGTATAAATATATTTTAAATCTCACATGTCCATGACATCTTATTTGACATCAATTTCTTAGAATACATACATACAAAAACAGTGAACACAAGCAGAAAATTGCAAGTAACAACAATATCGCAAAAAATGTTTGTTATATGCCGAGCTGATATTTAAGCGACTCACAAAACCATCAAGTTAAAATAGTTTCGTATCTCTATAACTACTATACTTATTATTACAACATGTATCGTAATGTAGAAAAGAAAGACTAATCGAATAATTGATTTTACCTGATCGAGTACATGATATGAAAGGTGTATATAAATTGCGGCAGTGTGGCAATTGACAATCAGTTTTATTGCAAAATGTGGGGTGAATTTAGATCTAAATAAATAAATATGCGCCTTGAAAACCTCTTCCTATATTTTGCGTCAATAAGCCACTTATGTTAAAACCTATAATACACAGTTTTATGACATGCTCTTGAATTTATAATATAGGTGTTTTCACCTTAACCATCTATTTACGTAAAGCACGCGCTCTGAAATGAACATCATTATTCAAAAATCTCCTATACTTAAAACTAAGTGAATTTATTACTTAGGTTATTTGTGTTCTTATTTAATATCAACATCCTCATATCAGTATATCGTAACTACCATGTCAAACTATCGAATGTGGAAATGACCTTTACAGGGCGAGATGTTGTAACCATCACGTTTTTCGCTTCGATGCATTTTCGATATAATAACTGTACTCCTTTGTTAAAAATATAAAATTTTAAAACAATTTAGTTCGAAAATACCGTTATTCTATCGAAAATACGTCGAAGCGAAAAACGTGATAGTACACAACATCTCGGACGGCGAAAAACATTCGACACTTTGACAGAGTAATATTGAGGAAAACGTGCATTCACTATTCAGTAAATACCTTCCAAACAAGTGGTTTTACGAAAATGTAAGGAAAATGACACTTTTATCACAAGAAAAATGAAAGAAAAAAATTAATACATTAGGCGTTTTCAGAAATAGTTCCTGAATAAATAACTTCAGGCTAACTTTCAATCATCAAACTTATTCATCTATTTACGAACGAATGAGATTAGTTCAAGCTAATTTAGATGTGGTCTTAATTTATTTTGTAAGAGAGACAGCTTGTTCAAGCCCAAATGTTCACCTAGGTGTAAAAGGATTCCGTAAGCGAACGTCTAATAATATATTGCCTATTTTAACTCTCTAATCTTCACTTTGAATTTCGTCAGTAGTGACCTCAACGTTCAATTGTGTTGAATGCGAAGCATCTCCACGTGGTTATGCCAACTAAATATTTCTGTCTTTCAGTTCGCTATAAACCTTTTTTTTAATCATATTTAATTGCCGACAAACAAGAACGGTTGTAAAAATATTTTTAGAAGACTTTGGACAGATATTTTGACGTAGAACTGTGCTTTTGAACTGAATGTCTTTGTATTTGATTTATATGGGGTTCAATTGCTAATAAACGATATTGCCCAAAAAATGTTATAATCTAATCGCTAATAACTTTTTAGCGAGCAATGCAATCTGATGAATAAAGGTAAAATATAAATGACCCAGAGTAACCTAGACCACCAACTTATACCTAAGTTGCTTCAAAAATCAAATGTTTAAAAAATTCAAAAATGACAAGGACAACAAATAAAAGTGCATCCCAAGACGAAATAAATAAGCCCAACACTACCCCTAAGGAGTACGAAACATGGCAAAGAGAGCTCAGAGAGTAAAAAAGTGGTCTATTGTAATAGATTCGCTTACACCTTTTGGACATGAAAACATAGCAAAACGTCACTGGTACTGCCTGTAGTCAAACGTGTCAAACTACCTTAAACATGCGCATGACACCGGTGAGGTTCTCAAGGTCGGTGTAGCGAGTGTGATAAAACATACCTCGAAAAACGCTTTTCGTCTGGCCATTAATATTGACATCAAAAAATTTCGCGCTGTATCCATATATTATAGAGTATATAGTTATGTTCCAATGAACTAGTAAATATGCTAACTAGTCATATTCTATAACATTCCATTCCCGCGCATATAACATATCAAGTAAAGTCGTTGAACAACAAAAATGTAGAATTAACAAGAATCAACAAGTCTAAACAAGATAACATATTGAAAATGCATCGTTGCAATAATTAGACACTTAAATAAGAATAATCATTTTATTAGAAATTATATTTTTTAAGTTTAGTTTTAAGATCTAACTCAATGTAATAAGACGGAAAAAATAAAATTGTGAAAATAAATAATTTTTTTTATGTTTTAATCCGCCTTCGAAATATAATTGGCGCAGCCGTACGGCAAAGTGAAAGTTCAAGTGTATTGTGTTAAGTGCATAAAAACAGCGAATAAAAACTGTTTATAAGAGTGAGGCCCGTTGTACATTTCAGCTAAGCTAAGCTAAACGATTTGAGCTATGTTCATAGCTCTGTTTGTAAATAAAGGGTTTTAATGAATCGTTGCACACATGAGCTAAGCTAAGCAAACTATGTTGTACTGCTTTGAGCTATGAAAATAAACATAGCTCGAGTTGTCTTCGCCTTACAATTTTCAGCTATGTTTCTCACATATACAATGACATTTTCCTATATTTTATTTTTGACGCACATACAATGTTATTTAAATTTCATTCTGTCAAAATATTCTATACGAAAGGGAGACATTTTAAATATATAATATTAAAGCAAAAATTTCTTAAACATATTTATCATATAGATAATAAAGTTTATTTTCTATAATTGTTTCTAATCATCTGCAGATATTATTATGTCGTCTTTTCGATTGACAGAATTAATTTGAAGTAACCTAATGTGTGCGTCACAAATAAAATATAGGAGTATAAGTATGTGTGAACCAATTTATTAGCTCAAATGTGCGGATGTCGAGCTAGCGAACTAAACTAAGCTAAACTAAGATATGTTTTATAGCTTAGCTTAGCTAAAATGTACAACGGGCCTAAATCCGTGGAAATAATTCGAATAATTATTTCAACTTTTTTTTTGTGACATTTAAAATTTGTGACAATTTTAAAAATAAGAAAAAAGTGACATCCTAGGCTGAAGGTGAAAACACCGCCGAGAGGAGTTGTGATTCCGCCAATAAACACACACCACTGCTACACTTTGGGACCGAAACCATCCACGACAGCAAAACAAGGTAAGAGTTTAATTTTATTTTATAATAAATTTTGTTTTTGCCAAAATCGTGCACTACTAGATAGACACGATAAATTAGAAATTTAATCACAACAAGTGCATACTACAAGATAGGTGTAGGAAAGTGATAGAATTTTGTGGGAAACGTCAACCGTCGCGCACTATAAGATAGACGCGAAAAGACGAATATTTCAATCTCCCAGTGCTAGGTCAAGGTAGACAAAATTTTTCGTAACAAGAAAAACTGCACGAGAGAAAAGAAAAATCTTGAATACTTTATAGCTAATCGAGGTATAAAGTTAATAGAAAAAGAAACTCGTGAAGAGATGAACGAGGAACAATCACAAAAGTTAAATGAGCAACTGGCAGCGATAACAAACCAGTTAGCTAACCTGATTCAGAAGAATACTGAACAGGATCAGGTACTGCAGTACCTCAGCCTAAAGGTTGAGGCACCACCAGCCCCTAATCCCAAGGAAGAAACGGGAGAGAATCGAACAGTTTTCGATATATTCCGAATTCCTGACCCTATCAAGTCGATTCCTTCTTTCGACGGTAATAAAAAACAGGTGACCTCGTGGTTGAAAACAGCCGAGGAAACACTGAATTTATTTGCTCAAATAGTCCCTCAGGCACAATTTCAAGTTTATGTACAAGCTGTGAGGAACAAAATAGAAGGTAAGGCAAAGGATATATTATGCCTTGCAGGGGACCCTGGTTCATTCCAGGAAATAAAAGAAATACTGCTCGAAGCCTTAGGCGATAAGCAGGAACTCGCGTATTATAAGTCCCAGCTATGGGCAAATAAGCAAAACGAAACTATGACAATTCACAGTTTCTATAATCGGACGAAGGAGATCGTCCAAAATATTAAAACGCTTGCGAAACAAAAAGAAGTGTATAATACCTCATGGCAAGCGATTTGCACTTTTATTGAAGAGGATGCACTTGCAGCATTCATTTCCGGCTTAAGAAAGCCATATTTCGGTTATGCCCAAGCGGCAAAACCCAAGAACATTGAGGAAGCATACGCTTTCCTCTGTAAGTTCAACTCAAACGAGATAATTTCAAATAATTCTCACAAGAATAATCAAGGTCCGTCCATTCAAAATAAAACTAACCAAAATTTCCAAAAGCCTAAAGAATGGAACTCTAATAACCATAATTTTCAAAAACAAAAAGACTGGAACTCAAACAACCAAAATTTCAAAAAACCAGGTTCAGTTAGAGAACAGGCTATTCCCATGGATGTAGATGTTTCTATGAGATCTAGAAACACATTCAACAAGAAAATGGTGTACAATCACGAAGTTAGTTCAAACAATGAGGAACATGGAATTGAAAATTTAAATTTAGAGGAACCATCAACGGAACTCGAAGTAAATTTTCAAGCGGATCCAGAATCGGATACGGAAGATTAAACTTCCTACCGTATCTCAAATGCCACAATAAACAAACTAACCAAAAAATTACTCTATTGTTAGATACGGGCGCTAACAAAAACATTATTAAGCCCAATATTATACCCAATCAGCTCCTAGAATTACAAAACACTTCGGTGAGAAACATTCTTGGAATTCATAAATTAAATAAAAAAGGAAAAATTAATTTAATAAGTAAAAGTTTACCCCCTCAAACGTACTATGAATTAGATTTTCATAGATTTTTTGACGGTATTCTAGGATCAGAATCAATGGCTAAAATGAATGCCAACATTGATTATGGATCAAACACCATTTCCCTAAACGATCAAAAATTTAAATTTTACCGTTATTATCCAGCAGAAAATTTTTATCACCATACAGTCACGTTCGAAACCTCAGAGAACGGCGAATGGGTTGTACCAGAGTATGGTAGAGTAAATAATAAAATTACCATCCAACCTGGTCTTTACAAGGCCACTAACCTCAAAACAACAGTTAGAGTTTTAACAAGTGAGCCCATACCACCAAAAGCATTACCGAAACTCAAGTTGAAAATTAACAACTTCGAGACGATAAAACCTATACCTATTTTTGGTAATGTTCTAATCAAAGAGGAAGATATTAGGAAGATAATTAGGATAGAACATCTCAGTGATAATGAAAGAAAAGCTCTCCTCAACACTATTTACAATAACCAAGCAGTACTGTTGAAACCAAATGAAAAACTATCAGCAACAACAGGAATTAAACACACAATTTTTACATGCGATGAAGCACCCGTATATACAAAAACGTACAGATACCCACACCATTTTAAAGCGGATGTGGAAGAACAAATTCAAGAAATGCTGAATAACGGCATTATCCGTCATTCCAAAAGCCCTTACTCGGCACCAATTTGGGTGGTCCCCAAGAAAATGGATGCCTCCGGGAAAAGAAAAATAAGAGTTGTCATAGATTATAGAAAATTAAATGAAAAAACGATCGATGACAAATTCCCAATTCCTCAAATTGAGGAAATATTAGATAGTTTAGGAAAATCCACTTATTTTTCAACTATAGATCTAAAGTCTGGCTTCCACCAGATTCTAATGGACGAAAAGTCGCAAGCCAAAACAGCCTTTTCGTCAGACAAAGGACACTTTGAGTTCTGTAGGATGCCATTTGGTTTAAAGAATGGTCCGGCGACATTCCAGCGCGCCATGAACAATGTCCTACAGGGACTAGTAGGCAAAATATGTCATGTATACCTTGACGACATCGTCGTTGTAGGGGAAAATTTGAAGACTCATTTAAATAATCTAAACATTATTCTAAAAAGACTCTCAGAATTCAACCTTAAGATTCAACTCGACAAGTGCGAATTTCTGAAACGAGAGACTGAATTTTTAGGACACATAATAACCCAGGATGGTGTAAAACCAAACAGGGAGAAAGTACAGAAAATATTAGACTGGCCACTACCCAGAAACCAAAAAGAAATTAAACAATTTTTGGGACTTTCTGGTTATTACAGAAGATTTATAAAGGACTATTCCAAAATTGCAAGAAACATGACAAATTATTTGAAGAAAGACATACCATTAAACATGGCAGACCCCGATTATGTTAAATCATTCGAAACGCTTAAAAACACCATAGCAACCGATCAAATACTGACGTATCCCGATTTCACACAACCCTTCATCCTAACAACGGATGCTTCGGATTATGCAGTGGGCGCAGTCCTCTCACAGATTCAAAACAAAGTTGAAAAACCTATAGCGTTCGCTTCACGAACATTAAATTCTACGGAAATGAGATACGCAACCAACGAAAAAGAGGCTTTAGCGATAATATGGGCCGTAAAGAAATATCAGCCATACCTGTACGGAGGCAAATTTACATTGGTAACAAACCATAAACCTTTAACTTTTATTAAGTCATCAGAAAAAAACTCTAAAATTCTAAGATGGAGGCTCGAGTTAGAGAACTATGACTACGAAGTAAAATACAAAGAAGGGAAAGCAAACGTTGTGGCGGATGCTCTAAGCAGAATGCCAACTACAGATGAAATGAGAGAACTAAATTCAAATGAGGTTGAGAATAACACTTCACGTGAATCTCAGAGAACTCAAGGAAATACTTCGGATGAATTAGAAACAATTCATTCGGCAAGCACCTCAGATGACTATTTCATCCACTTCGCGGATAGACCTATCAATTATTACAGAAACCAACTTATTTTCAGGCTTTCAGAGAATATCGATACAATCATTTCAGAAAATATTTTTCCAAATTTTAAAAGAATCATTATCGCACGTAAATCCTTTGAACAAGAGGATATAACCAACTTCATGAAAACGTATCACAATGGTAAACAATCTGCAATTCTATCCCCAGAAAGTTTATACCATAAAATCCAAGTGTCTTTTAGACAAAACTTTTCACAGAAAAGCCATTTTGTTTTTGTTACAAAAATGGTTGAAGACGTTAAAAATGAGAATCGGCAAGATGCCATAATAGTTAAAGAACATGAAAGAGCACACAGGGGCATCAAAGAAGTCGAGAACCAATTAAGACGATCATATTTCTTCCCAAAAATGGGCAACAAAATCAAAAATCACATCAATGCATGTACCATCTGCAATATTCATAAATATGATCGCAAACCATATAATATAAAAATCTCACCACGACCGGTTACTGAAAAACCATTAGAGCGGATTCATATTGACATTTTCAGTATTAATAAAATTAGTTTCCTATCAATAATTGATTCCTTTTCTAAGCATCTACAAATGGTTCCAATTAATACCAAAAACGTAACAGATGTAACTAATGCTCTGAATAAATATTTCACGCTTTTTGGAATACCAAATTGCATTATTTCCGATCACGAAACAACCTTTCAATCAGGGCAATTCAAACAATACCTAAATAACCTAAATATCAAAATTGAATATGCATCTTCCTCGGAGTCTAATGGACAAATAGAAAAGACACATGCAACAGTGATCGAAATATTTAATACAAACAAACATAAATTAACGAACACAGATACTTCAGCTGCCATAGAATTGTCAGTTGCCCTATACAATAATTCCGTTCATTCCGCAACTAAGTTTACTCCAAATGAAGTAATATTTAACCAAAATAACTTCATAAACCCGATCGAAATTCAAGCACAAGCTAACAATATTTTCCAAATGGTCAACAATAATTTAAATAAAACAGTTAGAAAAATGGAAAAACAAAACGAAATAAAGGAAGAACCACCTAAATTAGTAGAAAATCAGATAGTATTTATAAAACCGAATATAAGGACGAAAGCTCAACCAAGAGCAATCGAAACTCAAATCCAAAAAGTAACGTCCAAAACATTTCAAACAAATAGAAATATAAAGAGAAATAAAAACAAAATAAAAAGAATAAAAGAAAATAATTAAAAATTAATTTTTACCATTTCAGGAAATTCCTATTTTTAATCTATTCATTGGAAATTATAAATTTATTATTGGTATATAAAAATTTAATTGATAAAAAAAATGTGTAAGAAAATGTATTTAATATCAATGTTAGTAATATTAATTTTGGTTTTTCAATATAACAATGCTCAAAAATTAGAAATTAGAAACTTAAATGAAGACCCTTTATTATTAATAAAAACAAACCAATGTAAAATACAAGTGGGAAATGTAAAAATTATACACCCGATCAATCTAACTAGTTTACAGTTAACAGTAGAATCAATCAATAAATTCATTTCTAACAAATTAGATATTAAGGATGATAAATTAGAATTATATAACATTATAAAAGAAAAATGTAAAAAATTAGATAATAACTTGCAACAAATAAAACCATTAAAACGAAATAGACAAAAACGTTGGGACGCCTTAGGCACAGCATGGAAATGGCTTGCTGGAAGTCCAGATGCGACAGACTTGAGAATTCTGACAACAACAGCAAACGACTTAATAGAGAACAATAATGAACAATTCCGAATAAATAAGCAAATAAACGAGAGGATACATATGGTAACAGATACCGTAAACAGAGCAATGACAAATACCAATATGGTTAACAAAATAATCATCACCGAGATGGAAATGATTACGACGATCATCAATATCGACACAATCAACGCTATACTAGAAGATATCCAAGATGCTATCATCAGGACGAAGGTTGGATTGCCAAGCAATAAAATTCTGTCATTAAAAGAACTAATGATAGTAAAAAACCTAATGGTCACACAAGGCGTCAAGATTACACTACCAGAAGAAGCATTGCAATATGTAGTACCAAAAATAGCAGCAAACGAAGAAACACTACTGTTCATATTAGAGGTGCCAAAATTGGAAAATGAAACATCGGTAGCAGTACTGGTCGTACCATTAACAATCAACGACACAGTAATTAAGGAATACCCTCAACACCTGATAAAAACAAATCGGGAATTATTTACAACAACAAATTATAAGAACTTCGTCCAGAAACACGCAGAAATCAAGGGATTCGAAGACGACTGCATCAAACCTCTGGTGATGGGGACAAAAAGTTTATGCAACGTGACGGCAAAAACAGAAACGACTATACATTTCATCACGGAAGATAAAATCCTAATAGACAATGCAAAAGATGAGATATTGTCATCGGATTGTGGACCAAACAATCGCACGTTGACAGGCAATTTCCTAATAACATTTTGGAATTGCACGATAATATTGAAAGATAAGAAATTCCAATCGTTCCAAATAAGAAGCGAAACACAGGAAATACAAGGAGCGCTACATAACCTTCAAGCTACTCGACAACTGGTTAAAACTGTCAATATCGATCTAATTGAACAACAAAACCTGCAAAATAGAAAACAAATAGCGAAAATATACACGAAACAAACAGACCATCAATATTGGATATGGTCCTTATCAGGAGGAATATCCGTATCATCAATCGGTATAATAATATTAGTCATCTACATCTGTATCAACACGCGTCAACAAGTCACAAAAGTGGAAATAAGGGATGTAAACAAGCTAAATTCAACGCCAACGAACGAAAATAGCCACTCGCATTATTCGGATTTACTGGCAAAACTGGGCATTAAAGCTAAGGACGAGGACGCCCTTTCTCTACCCCCGGGAGGAGTTATGTTCCAATGAACTAGTAAATATGCTAACTAGTCATATTCTATAACATTCCATTCCCGCGCATATAACATATCAAGTAAAGTCGTTGAACAACAAAAATGTAGAATTAACAAGAATCAACAAGTCTAAACAAGATAACATATTGAAAATGCATCGTTGCAATAATTAGACACTTAAATAAGAATAATCATTTTATTAGAAATTATATTTTTTAAGTTTAGTTTTAAGATCTAACTCAATGTAATAAGACGGAAAAAATAAAATTGTGAAAATAAATAATTTTTTTTATGTTTTAATCCGCCTTCGAAATATAATTATATATATACGCCATAACCTACTTTTACTATGGAAAAAGTTGGACTAATTTTTGTGACCTTCATTTGAAAATACGGGAGGTTTTATAGTGGTTTGAAACATGACAGTGTACAAAATGGCGAAGCTACATAGTTAATTGTTGTGTGGCTAACTTCATCATGTCAAAAATACGGGAGGAAAAAAAATCGTTTAGTCCACGTAATGGCGTATATATATATACTCTATAATATATGCTGTATCGCTATGAATGTACCAGTGTAAGATGGTTGCAATGCTTAAAAAACTGGAGTCTGCAAGAATTTAACTCCTGATGTAACAATGGCGTATAATAAAATCAACGGAAATATAGTCAAATGCCTTTATTTTTTTCCCAAATGAAAATGAAGACAACGAATATTTGGGAACAAAGCCACTGACCCTATTTCTAACTAGGCTGGGCTTTGCTGCTCGGACACAAAATCTTCATTTACTTTTGTTATGCCTTAGGTAAAGCAAACAAAGAATGAAAACAATTAAAACGAACCAAATTTCTTAGTACATTACAGGAAGTAGTGTACTACGTGAGTAGTATGCAACTGTACAAGTACAGCGAGGACCACTTAGGTTAGGTTAGAGTGGCTGCTATTGCACACTTAGGCCAGCAGTAGCCCATTGTGATACCATAGGATCCCATCTCCCCACAGTCCGCGAGTTCCGAAAGGCTGTCCATACCGTACACACCCAAGCACTTATGCCTTTTGTATGATAGCGCAGGACATGAGCAAAGGAAGTGATCCAAAGTCTCCTCCTCCTCTTCGTCCATGCAACTTCTACAAAAGTCATTCGTCTGTATCCCCAGCCTTCTCGCATGTTTCCCAAAAAGGCAGTGACCTGTCATTATCCCTACGACCCATCCTATTTCTTGTCTTCCCAGGGATATTAATACCTTGGAGTACCGCAAGTCCAGTTTTGACCAAACCTGCTTTGCTACCCTGCACGTGAGAGTGTTGATCCATCTCTCATTTGTCAAGGTGATTGCCTTTTTACTGTGCGCCCATTTTAGCATTGCCATATGCTTCCCCAGACCTACCCTTTCTCGCTGCATCTGGAGAGTCCTACCGTACCTAGCTAGTTCGTCCGCCCTGCAGTTCCCCGTGACGTCCGAGTGACCCGGGACCCAGATTATCTGGATGCTGAAATACTCGCTCATCTCATTAAGAGAGGATCGGCAATCCAGCGCCACTCGCGACTTCAGACAACCTGCCCCTAGTATCCACATAAATTTCGATATCCCACACGGATATCACATTATGCTTCAACCATGTCATGACTTCCCCGATCGCCACCACTTCAGCCTGGTACACGCTGCAGTAGTCAGGGAGAGAACTGAAATATTAACATTAAGTTTTTCACAGAAGACTACGGCTCCTACCTTATCGCCTAGCTTCGAGCCGTCCGTGAAAAATTGCACTGCCTCGTTTTCCAGTATTGATCCGTTTCTCCAGGATTCCCTTGAAGGACAGATGGTCCGGAAACCTTTATCGAATCACAACGTTGGTTTAATATAATCCAGATTCGCCAGTTCTTCGCCAGCGAATCTACCTATCGTCGAGTGTCCCACCTGAAGACACTTCCACTGAGAGACAGCCGAGAGTCTCGTAGCCACGTTGACTGCCATCTGTTTACCATGAAGGTCGATTGGAATAAGGTGGAACATAACTTTTAAAGCGCGTGTAGGTGTTTTCCTAAGCGCCCCGCTTATAAGCATACAGGCCGTTCTTTGCACCTTCTCCATCATACCTCTATATGTTACCTTATCCAGAGCTGGCCACCAAACGCCCACTCCGTACATTAGCACAGGTCTTACCACGGCGGTATAGAGCCAGTATACCAGCTCCGGTTTCAAGCTCCATCTCTTACCTATGGCGTTCCTACACGAGTATAAGGCTACATTAGCATTATTCACCCTTTCCAAAGTGTTAGGCTTCCAGCTGAGCTTACTATCAAAGATTATGCCCAGAAATCTCGCTCGGCCAGCAAAAACTAGTCCACTATCGTTTACGATAGGAGGGCTAACTACCGGAATTTTATATTTCCTAGTAAATAGTACCAGCTCTGTCTTGGAAGGGTTGATCCCCAGTCCACACTTTCTGACCCATTTCGTAATGATCAGGAGTGCATTCTGCATAACAGCCCTAATCGTATCTAGATATTGGCCTGAGACAGCTATCACTACATCGTCAGCATGTGCTACAACCCCTATCCCCTCTCTCTCACTAGTTCCAACATCAATCCATTAATCACTGCACTCCAAAGAATGGGGGACATTACACCTCCTTGTGGGGTTCCTCTAACCACCCGTCTTCTAATCCTGGACTCTCCCAGCTCCGAGGTAATAGTCCTGCTTAGGTACCAGCATCTGATTTGTTAACCTACTTATAGAGCAGTGCACCTTCAAAAAGGATAAGGATAATCCTTCCATGATTGCCTCCGTTTTTACATTATTAAAAGCACCATCAATATCGAGAAATGCTACCATGCAAAACTCTTGCGAGTAAATTGACTTCTCAATCGTGCGTACTAGATCGTGCAGAGCTGTGTCCACTGACTTTCCGTTATAGTATGCATGCTGCGACATTGCCCAATTCCTGTGATCAATTCTTGATCGAATAAATACATCTATCAACCTTTCTAGAGTTTTCAGCAGAAAGGATGATAGAGTTATAGGCCTCAGGTCCTTTGGATGAGCATGTGAGCTCTTTCCCGATTTCGGGATAAAGGCCATTTTGACCTCTGTACAATTCCTAGGAATATAGACCAGTTTCAGACATCCCCTGAAGATAACCTCTAGCCAGGGGAGGATGACTGCCGAGTTCTTTTGGATCTCTGCTGGTATAATCCAATCCGGACCCGCCGATTTATAGGGCTTAAATCCCTGCAGCGCCCACCGGATCCGTTCCCTATCCAATATGCCCTCCATATCTATTGAAGGTGTTCCTCGATGTGTTCCAGGATCCATCGAGTCATCAAAGCTTCTCGGAAAGTAGGTATCAATGAGAAGCTCCAACGATTCCGCATTTGAAGCTGTCCATGACTCGTCTGGTCTAATTAAGTAACTAAGACTAGTTGGGTTAGTAGATAGAATCTTCCTAAGGCGGGAAGTCTCAGAGACTTCCTCCATTCTACAACAGAACAGTCTCCAAGATCCCCTCTGTGCCTTCCTCAATCCTTTTTTGTACTTTCTTAGTCCCAGTCCCGAACATGCCGCGTGCTCTTTGCTTTATTAAAGGCTATCCTACACGCCTTCCGAAAGGTCTCCAACTCCATGGACCACCATGTCGGTTTCCAACTCCATGGACCACCATGTCGGTCTCCGGCTCCCACATTGCCGTCTAGCTTGGAGCCGTACGTGAAGAATTGCAAAGCTTCGGTTTCTGCTATCGACGCGCCCCTCCAGGATTCTTTTCAAGGGAACATGGTTCGGAATCGCTTCTCAAAGCGTACAGTGGGTATAATGTAGTCAAGATTCGCCAGCTCTTCCTTTAACGATCTAACAATAGTCGAGTTTCCTGTAATAAGATACTTCCACTGACAGACGGCTGCAAGTCGCACAGCCGTATTTGCCGCCATCTGTTTACCAAAAATGTCGACTGGCAGAAGGTGCAACAGTGCTATAAAACGTATCGCTTCCCAAATTTTGTTTTTTTAATAAACCGGCAATCTTTTAAGATAGCAAATAATCACCCTTCATTTTACGTTATCATACAACTTTAATTCAAATTTTTAAATTTTACTAGCAACTAAAATGTTTACTCTAAAATACAATTTAAAATTTCTTCAATTTAGATAATTGATTATTTCGTCGCAATGCCATTGTTCTTAACTTCCGCCAATATTGTTTAGTTTCTGGATCTAATTCTTCCAAAGTAGCCGGCCGCCCAGTATTTAATGTCCACAGCCATTCAGGATACTCTGATTCGGGTTTTAATTTAATATCCTCTCCAGTTTTATTAATGTTACTGCCGCACACATAATTCACTAGCTTAGTAGTATCCGTTTCTACTGGTAAGATTTTTTTTTCAACCACTGGACCTAATTTGCCTCCAACTTTCTTCTTTTTCAAAATTGCTGAAAATTAACAAAAATTCATTAGCGATTCAAATGGTTAGGTTTTTAGGTTATGTTACCTCCAACTACTGGTTTAGCGTAATTTCTTGCAAAAATCAATTGTATATGACAGTTTTGTTGTAATCGGACTATTAATTGATTCATCTTTAGGAAATTCATTTATAATTAACTTAAAATTTCAGTTTAACTGTTATTATTAAACTACAAAAGTATTATTGTGCTTTGTGCACCTTATTGTTTTGACGTTTAAATGTCACTTTCACGTATAAAAATATATATACAGCGGCACGCGCGAGGTTATTTATGTAGTATAAACGAAATTTTCACCGAGTTCAACGTAGGTTTCGTTGAGTTAGAAAGAAACACAGTTGAACTCGCCGTTATCCGTACCACAGAATAATAAACAACCAGAACCGACATTACTTGGACCAAGAAATTTTTGCTCTTACCTTATATTTTACATGTTAATTTTGAATTTTCAGCCGCTAAACGATAATTTAACACCGAAAATCTTACCTTCTATAAACCAAGGTCAAAAAAATGAGTCCACTTTCCTCCATATAAAAACCACGTTATGTCGCTTCTGTGTATCCTGTGTCCGTACCGTTGACAGAGTTATACCCTTGACAGACTAGGGATTAGCTTTGCGCGATTAGTGATTTTTTTCGAGATTAGCTGTAGTGTGTCAAGTTGAAGATTAGCTAATCTCGATTTATTGGAGGATTAACCACTGACAGACTAGGGATTAGCTAAGCGCGATTAGTGAAACGAGATTAGCTAATCCACCACAAATCCATATGCGTTGACAGACTAGGGATTAGTTTCTTGCAGAGAAATAAAATATTATTATGGTGATTCGCTGAAATATAGCTAGTAAATCAGCTGGACTCATTTTTTAATTCAATATTTCTAAGATTTATACATTAAAACACACTAGATTTTATTTTTCCTCGAAATTTATTCAGCACAAATTTTTTAAGATGTCATCAATTTTATAACTTCTATCGTAAATTCACGCCACTTGCATTTTCAGCAATGTTTAAATAATTATTTCACATTGTAGTGCCACTTGTACCAACACTAAACCCAATACAACGAGATAAGCTCGAAAATTTTCAAGGATTAGTGCACTAATCTCGATTAGTGACTAATCCTCAAATAAAACGAGATTAGCTAATCTTCAACTTGACACACTACAGCTAATCTCGAAAAAATCACTAATCGCGCTTAGCTAATCCCTAGTCTGTCAAGGGTATTAGGATCTAATCTACAGATAAAGAATGCTCTGTAAAAAAAAAATATTTCGAGAGTAAAAAAATAATATTGTATGTTGAACAAAAACAAAAATTGTTTCTCGCTTTGATATACTTATGTATCGTCATTATGATGACAACGACATTTTTGTGTATTTTTTTTTAAAATTATTTTGGGGTAATTTAATTAATAATATACGAATCGCCATTTTTAAATTAAAAAAAATTTTTGACAGATATCTCAAACGAACATGATTCGTTAAATTTAATTGGATTTAACGAAACTCTATCCTAATGCGTATCCATGCAAATAAATGGAGTCGAACTTTAGGTACTCTATCATGGAAACATGTGCCGCCTTACTTTGGTAACTGGAACAGTAATTGGTATAAAACAGCGTATTTCGTTGAGAAATTTACAACAACAATTGCACTATGCAGAAGAATTTTTTAATTCAAAAACTAATTCGAATTATTTAATTCAAGCTCAAACAAATATGTACATACAAATTAAATCGAAAAAATAATTCGCGAGTTATTTTCTTAAAAAAAAATAACTCCAAAATAATTCGAATTAATTTTTTCTCAACAAACGACGCTAAAAATAAAAATTAAGTTATGCTCAAAATAAACACCGAAAATAATTTACGTTTTACTTTTATCAGTTGACATTAAAAATTAAATAAAAAAACAATACAATTTTTCAATATTATTGCTAGAATAATTCTATACCAACAAAAACTTGGTTTGAAACTATTCATTCCGGAATAAAAATACACGGTATTGTTTTTGTAAAATTAATTCCCAAAGTAATACGGTAGACAGATACAAATTAATCGCGATTTTATTTATCCCGATTGTCAAAAATCGCGTTGTGAAAACTAAATAATCCAGTTTTTGTGAAAATTGTGTAATGACAGTCGTCTGCCATTACACGATTTTGACCTAAACCGGATTATTTTGTTGCCACATCGCGATTTTTGACAAAAATGACAACTGAAAATCGCGATTAACTCTGTGTCTGTCTACGGTATAATACCTTATACCGTAGACAGACACACATTACGTTTATACTCGGGGTTGAGTCAACTTGTAGTTAACTTTGGGTCAACTTCGAGTTATCATTTTTAGCGTTCGTACTGCAGAGTCAATTCGTAGTCGAGTCGAAACTAGGTTGAAACCGAGTTAACATTGTTTACTTCTGCCACCATTATGTTTTAAAAAACAAACAAAATATGAAAAATAAATTAAAAATCTAGCAAACGTCAAATATGAAAAAATCCAAAATGGAGATACGCTTACCTTGCATTCGAAAAAAATTAAAAATAATGTTCTTGTTTTCTTTGAATTATTTTTTGTTGTTGGTTTTTAACTCGACTCCGTTTTTATTGCATTTTGTTAGAGTTAAGTATTTTTTTAGGATCGAGTCGAGTTAACTATAAGATGACTCAACTCCGTTTATAGTGAAAGATAACCTAGGTTGAACCCAGGTTGAACCTTAAGTATAAACGTACTAACAGAGTTAATCGCGATTTTCAGCTGTCATTTTTGTCAAAAATTTATTTATTTTATGATATTTATTTATTTATTTATTTATTCACATACAAATTTGGTATAGGTGCACACTCTATATTGAGCATGAGCTCATTACGATAAAATGTACACCAATAAGCGGCTAACGAACGCCATTAACTAGTTTACATGTTGTATGCTCCAAATGTATAGCTCCAAAAGGTACGTTCCTGCATTTAGGTAATGTTCTTCCAAAAATATTGTTTCCTTTTCATCTTCTTAGTATGTATGGTTATTTTATTTTCCAATTATTTTTGGGTCCCGCGGTTGAGGCATGTAGTGGTTTCGCTTTTGTTACATGTAACAATTAAAATTTAGGAATAATAGAATTAATTTTAAAAAAGCAAATATTTTTCGGAAAAATTAAACACATGCGATTGACTCGAAAGTCAAAGCCTATTCCTATTAATTGAACTGTGGAAACAAAATAATCCGGTTTAGGTGAAGATCGTGTACTGATAGACGACTGTCATTACACAATCTTCACATAAAACTGGATTATTTCGTTTTCACAACGCGATTTTTGATAATCGGAATACATGAAAATCGCGATTAACTTTGTGTCTGTCTACCGTATTAGACAGACACAGATTTAATCGCGATTTGCAGTTGTCATTTTTGTCAAAAATCGCGTTGTGGAAACAAAATAATCCGGTTTATAGGTGAAAATCGTGTAATGACAGACGACTGGCATTACATAATTTTCACAAAAAACTGAATTATTTCGTTTTCATAACGCGATTTTTGACAATCGGGATAAATGAAAATCGCAATTAACTTTGTGTCTGTCTACCGTATTAGACTATAACTATCAAAATGGAAGGAATTGATAAGTACATTTTATTTCCGAGCACATTAATTAATTTTATAACTACCTTAAACAAATTAGTAAATTATTTTATTTCTTTAAGATTTTATAGATCTTGAGGCACATAGGTTTCGTTTCGTTCCGTTTCGTTTTTTTCGTTTCGTTTTCTATCCGACATCCTGGCACATAACTTTCGTTTCGTTTCGTTTTTTTCGTTATATTTCTAATTATTTCTATTATTTTAATCCATTTTAATGATATTTATTATATTTTAATACGAATTTAATTTGGTATTATCATTTTATTTTTTTTTTTATAACAATAAACTTTACTAACATATGTTTACTACAAATGTCAAAATTAATATATTAAGGTTATGGTTTAAGTTTTTGTTGAAATTTCCAACCCTTTCGTTTCGTTTCGTTTTTGAGCTTGTTGCGAGTTTGTATGTATATAAAAGTACTTGAGAGTAGTTTGCTCACGCCAATGGAACACGCTTATTATGAAAAGAATTTACGGGTTAATTCCGGGTAACTCCACCATAGAAACGTATTAAAGTTTGACCGCAAGTTTATTATTTATGGAAAAGTACAGCGATGCCTTACAGATATTATTATGTATAGTTATTTGTCAATTTCAATTGTCAATGTGAACTAGTTCAGTAAACATTTGGATATAAAATAGATTTAATTAATAGTAACTTTTAATTTAATAACAAAATGGTTACAAATAAACAGTTAGCTAATATAGCGGTTTATGGAGCAGTTGGTTGTATTTCGGCTGTGATGTACATGCGCTATAAAATTACCGAGCGAATTGGCAACGAGGAGTATTTCAAAAAAGCATTTCAAATATTAAGGCAGCATCCTGGAGCTGTATCTTTATTGGGAGAACCAATAAAACAGACAGGCTTAGACATCGGTAACAAAAGTAATTTCTGTGACGGGCATTCAGCAAATTTTGAGGTACAAGTGCGTGGCCCAAAAGATCGCGGCACAATGTACTTTACGGCAAAACGAAGCGATGAAACTGGATGGGACGTAAAACGTGTTGAACTGGCTATCAAAAGTCAACCAGACAAACGTTTGCTTGTTAAAAAAGAATTGGATTGAAAATGCAGAAAGTCTGATAGTAAAAGATGTAATAAACTAGGTAATAGTTTTAAGAAGAGATGTACAAAAATTATATTATGCAGTTATTTCTAACGAAAACATGTTTTTTTTAATTAATATATATATATTTCTTAATAATAATAATAATTATTCATTATAATAAACAAAATAATACAAAAAAAAAAATTAAATTTTCAATACGAAAATAAAAGCGTTCAAGAGAATGGAAATTTATAAACTAAAATTGGAACACCGCCTTAACAATTTGTTTTTCTTGTTTTAAATTAAAAATTAAGCGATTTATCTAGATATTTTTAATAGTATGTATTTAAATTGTTTATGTTTGTTTATTTTACTTATTTTCGCATACATTTTATTTTTATTTACAAAAAATAAAATAAAAAATATTGTTTTTTCTTTTTAAATTAAATCAAATTGACATGCGTATTGCGTAAAATTAAGTTGAGATAACAACCAGAAAAATGTACTAGATTTTTAACGATTTTTTTAAAATTTTAGAACAGTTATCCCGGTCTCATGAATTTTGTCAGAAGATTCAGCGAAGAAAGTAGCAACGTACGATTGATTGATCAATCACGATGTTCATCATCCCATCTCGTAAAAAATAACGAAAATACATACATATTATAATTTGCTCATATTAAAAGCACAATACGCCGAAGATTACGTTTTTCTATGTTCAACGTGCCGTCCCAAACAAAATTTCTTGACCGCTACATACTATATTACAACAGGAAAAGAATAATCAATGCGAAAGAGTGAAATAAAAGTCGTTAACGTGATCATGAATTTCTTTTTCGCATTGATTATTCTTTACTACTTTCTTCACTGACTCGGGACAAATTTCATGAGAACGACATAAGTGTTAAAAGCACCGATTTAATCTTTTATTTTGCTTAAGTATTTTTTTTATTAATTTTTACACTTACTTACTAAATATCTAACCTTGGGATGGACACGGGGTTAAATATGCTCGCATGCATTATTATTTTGGGGATTGTGTTACAATTTGTAAAAAAATAGGTATGTATGTAAATGCAATATGTAATTTCGATTTTGAAAGAAAATATGATTTAAATTGAAAAAAAAAATGATTTTATTATTTTGTTGTTGTTTGTTTTTAAGGAAAAATAAAATTTAATTTGAATGTATGTATGTATATTACTTGTTTTTAATGTTTCTTTTATATTTGTATTGTAGTATTTTCAAATAATTAATTTGAATTATTTTTTGTTTTTTTATTGGGTCTTAAGCTCTTTCCCAATACTATACGATATAATTTTGCCCCAATCAATTTTGGTTCGTGTAACAGGTAATTGCCTACGTAAAGCCTTAAAAGTTGTGTCGGACATGGTTTGGTAATTTTCTGCTATTGATGATTGATACTCATTTTCAGATTCTTCCATAATTCGTATTATTTCTTTAGCGGTTGCCGCCTCATTTGAAACAATTATCGAATCCCGACATTCTTTCGATGAAACTAATTGGACGTTACCATCTTCATAGTAATGAACTTGAGCTTTTAGTATGCCCTTTAGTTCGGTTGAAACAGATCCGCTACCTGGCGTAAATGTTATATTCCATTGTGACCGCCATCGCCCATTCCAATAATTTTTCGGTTGAAATTGATGATCTTCGATACAAATTGTTAGGGTTATTTGTTGACCGCTTGAGCGGCCGAATACTGAACATACCTGAGAAAAAAATAAATAGTATGAAATTAATTGTCAGCATACATAATAAGATAGTCTCGGATTATAATAAGGTTTCTTAGGAAATTAAAAAAAACGAATGGGTTGGGTAAGTATTCTTGCATTTTGGAGTGCTCTCCGTATTTACATTACAACACAGTCCTGAAGCATGACACTGTCGTTTCAAAGTCTTGGTGTGTAAATACGAACGTAAACACGTGCTGGAGTAAATAAAATTATAAAAACTGAATTTAAAGAGATGAATTTGACGAAGTACCAAATAAAAAGTCAAATAATCTAAAATGTGTTTCCTATTAGAGATCGCTTAGACCAATTTGTGATTTCAAAATCTGCTCGATCTACCGATTAGAGCTAATGAGGTTTATGATCAATGCTTTGATATAGAGCAGAGTCTAATCGTTCGTAAAGCTTCTTCTGAAACTGACATTCATAAGTAATTAAGCGCAAGTTTTGTGAACGTTTTAAAGAATGAATTTGTTATCATAATAAGATTAATAAAAACGAAGCAAGATTTTGTATGCAATGTTTTGCAATGCTCTCAATAAGAATACTGTGAAAGAAAATATCCAAACACCTTCTCGTCCAATTAGACAAATTAAAATGTTTCAACCGAGGGGAATTGTTAAGAATGATAATTTTGCTAACGTTAGCTCTTTAGTGCGTGTTATCAATCACAAATTAACAAACTGTAAACTAAAATATGTATATTTTTGTTAAGCCCCACCCAAATTTTCTAGTATCCCATTTATATTTAGAACATAAAGTGCTTACCCCATGTCTATAATGATTTAAGGTATAAGCTAATGCCTCTACATCTAATGCAACACGCCATGATTCTGCATTTGCATCGGGTTCATGATTTTGATAATCACTTGCTTCCTTACGTAAATGATCATATCGGAATGATTGTTTCGACCGTGGATCATAGAATCGGCCACCACCTAAAAAAACAATAATTTATTATTAAAATATAAATCATCTACTAATCAATATTCATTTCGTGCTACAACAATATTGAGAAACCATTTATCAAACAAACGGGATCATTAAATTGTTGTTATTACATTAAATTCTATGTTATCAATAAAATATTATAATTTATATTGAAAAATACAATCACCACTGATAAGAAATAAACAAAAACAAAAAATCTATTTTAGATAAGACCAATTTTAAAAAATGATAGCACGGCGCACTAACTTAACCATATGACTTGGGATGTTTTTATCCACTCTAAATAAAATAATTTCAGCACAATATTACCAGATATATTCTAAAGTTAGCTAAAAGCATTTTTGTATATTGTTAGAACTGGAAATTAATAACGAATAAATGTGTTGTTATGACCGCTTGAAACTTGCACCAATATATGTAATTGTGTATTACTAGGTACTTAAAATATGTTGAAAGAATTTCTAAGTGATGGGTAATAAACGGTATAAATGCAAATTTGAAGATTAATTCAAATTGTCGGATTTACGATTAGGTAACTAGTTGAACAAAATTCTTTTGAATTGGGCTCTCTAAGATTACACTATAAAAACTTTAATTTGACGATAAAAGACGGACGAGATCACAACTTTTTTTGGACTTAAGCAAAATACTTTAAGACCACACAAATGTTTAGAGTTTGCTCTAAAATTAGTGTATATTACAATTTGCTCTTAAATTGTACTTAACGAGACGGTAAGTATCATCCACATGCGATCCATCAAACAGTAATTTGTTAATTAGCACCATTTACACAGACTAATTAGTTAAATTAAATGAAATTTGAAATCAAATTTAAAGGTATTATAAAAACAAATCGTATTTAGGTTAATTTAAAAGCAAAATAGAAATGTTGGCTTTAATCCAGACAAACATCGAGTTTCGAGTGATGTAAATAAAGTGTGCAAAAAACTTAATTTCAAGGAAATTTCGACTTAAACGGGGTGCAATATCCATATATGGTTAAACCAATAAGTTATTACAAATTGACTTAAAATTGCTGGGTTTTTGACGGCTATCGTTTTATATTAGAACGATTCTCGAATTCCATAGTTATTCCCCTGTGTTAAGTTTGATTAAGGTTATCTTATTTGATTGAGAATGCAATGTGTAGATGAAGATTTTAAGCTTCTAAATTTGAACAAGCAGCTACTCTTTAACATGAAAATTCGTTGGTGAAAACCGGATGTAAATGACATCTCATAAAAATTTCCACACAACCGAATACATACAAGATACAACTAAATTTAGACTCGTAGTTTTATGATTCCATCAAACGAAAAATAAATCGTCATTTTATTTATGGAAATATTTTAATTTTAGAAATTTGAACTCGTCGACGAGAGCAGTAAAAAAAGCGATGATGACGTGAATTTGCGGATGATCACAAAATGACATAGCAGATTCGTTCGTTTTTTTTTAGTAATTTTTGCATTTTTATCTCCGTGCCCTAGACCTAAGTAATAATAATACCTAAAATTGCTACTCACCTAAATCATTGTATTCTGTGATCAAAGCATAAATTTCTGAATTTTCAATTCGTACAGGTGTCAATTGATCCTTATTGTATTGGGCGAACGCTGCACTGGCCCCCTCCTTGAGTAGTGCATCATTTTTAAGTAATTCTCTTACATCATTGAATACTTCATTAAATTCGCCTGGTGGTGCGTGCAATATAAAATCCGATACAATACGAACTTTATCTTGATCACTAATCACTTCTTCCATTTTTATGTATAGTATTTATTTATATTTTATGTTCTTATTATATGTTTTAATTTTATCAATTATTTGAAGAAAAGAGAATAAATAAAAATATTATTCTTTTTTGCTGAAACCAAAACTTCAAAAATAAATACAAAAACTACAATAAATTGTGTACTAAATTTTTCGAGACGTGTAATTTGTACTAGATTTTTATGGTTTTTACTTCGTCTCTCTCACTCATTTATTTGATGATTCACAATTGAAACAAAAAAAAAATTACACACCTTAAATATTTTTTAGATTTAGCAACTTACTTTAGAAAACTTTACAAATCAAAAAGTTTTGTAATAATTAATCACTTTTATTTAATAATTATAAAGGTGTTCTTTTATTATGGATTGTTTTTATTTTTAAATTAAAAACAAATCAAAATTCTTTATGATTTAAAAAATTGACAATTACAATCACACTCTGTGTCACCTCCTCACCTCAACCTCATAAACTAAAACAAAAGCAAAAAATGATGGAAGCAAAGTAAAAAATACAGTTTGTAATAGATTTTATGGGCGCTGAATATTTTTGCATGAAGTAATTTTTTAAGTAAAGTTTTGTTCCTTTTTTTTAAATATGCTTAAAGTCTGAAACACACCAAGAGCAGCTCGACATATAGTACGTTTATACTTAGGGTTCAACCTGGGTTCAACCTAGGTTATCTTTCACTATAAACGGAGTCGAGTTATTATGGAGTATCAGGGGTGGGATGTTGTAACATCACTTACGATTCGAGTTCGATAGATTTTATGTCTCATGTTTCAAGAATAAAATTGTACTCTATTTCGCTTTTTGATTACGCTTTTTCTATTGTGATCTCTTTTTGTTGTGTACTTTTCTTTTCCTTCAAATCGATAAAGTATCACTAAATAAAAATTTGGGTGATAAATTATCATGAGTATAAGTAGAAATAGAATGTTGTTTTATTCGAGCAAGCTGAGATAACAAGAAAAAGAGCATAATTGAAAAACGAAATAGAGTAAAATTTTATTCTTGAAACATGAGACATAAAATCTATCGAATTCGAATCGAAAGTGAAGTTACAACATCCCACCCCTGATTATTTTTCTCTTTTCGATTTTTTTGACTGTCAGTCAATTTTTCTCATGGAATACGGGCATTACAGAGCATTCAAGAAACCCATTGCTAGTAAATAGGGTGCGGTCAAGAATTCAGCCGTTGCGCAGTTTAAGCTGCACAAAAAAATCGAAAAGCAGGCGAAATACAAAAAATATTGGGCGTATCCAGCACACAGATATCTACTTTTGAGATAATCTCAAATGTAGAATAGTCTCAATTGTAGACTGCCAAATGTGCTGGACGTAAAATCTACATATTAGTTTTGGTTTGTGTCTTAGATTCAATTCTTCAATGGTGTAATGATCCATTATTATTTATTTTCTAATTTCTATTTAATTAAATTGATTCGAAAGATTTTAAATGTGCATAATGTGCCGTTGTCTTTTTAATATGTACTCGTATAACAAAATTTTCCATTAAAAATGTCAAGAAAAAGCGAAGATACAAACCAAGAAATATCTACTCAAATGTAGATTAAATTTTTTTGCCTCACTAAATTAGTGAGAATATCTACATTTTTCTAGTGAGATATTTTGCATCCAGCACGTAAGATGTGAGATATCTACTTTTTTTTAGTGAGAAATCTATGTGCTGGATGCGCCCATTGGCTGCATTTTTATACGACCGGCAGCCTGACTGCAAGTTTGTAAGACATTTGTCATTTAGCTACTTTTATAATTCCCCGTGATTACGAATAACCGAGAGAAATCGTGTTTTTTATTTTATTTCACCAACAATAATGTATAAAATTGAATTTTAAAAAAAAATTGACATTTTTGTAGTTTTTGCATCCGTATTAATGTGACTGCGTAAACTGCGCAGCCTAACTTTATTTGCTGCATTTTAATCCGACGGAATGCGCAGCATTAGCTGCAAATCTTAATTTTTGACCGACTTGCTGCATAAACTGCGCAGCGGCTGAATTCTTGACCGTACCCATAATCACATAATTGGGAATGATTTAGACTCGCTAGAAGAAAAAAATTAACTTAAGGGGGGATAGAACCTCCTCCAGAAATTAATTTTTTTGCATTTTTTGTTTTGCTTTAAAAATTCATTTAGTATCTAAAGAATATATTTCCAAAGTTTCAAGCTCAACAGAAAGTCCTAAAGATCCCTAGGAAGTCACCGAAGTGATACGTTTTCTTCAAGAATGAAAACTTCAATCGAGTTTTTCTCAAAATTTGTTTTTTTGTGCGCCGTGGAATGTTACTCAAAAGTAACGGTAACTTGAAATTTTGTACACATATTCTTTAACTTATCGGCCTTGGCACAAACCTAAAATTTCGTATAAATTGTTTAAATAAATATTGTTTTTAACGAATTGTTTATAAAAAAAAAAACTTGTTTTTTTTCCTTTTTGTCCTCAAATTTGTGTACAAAAATTGTTTTGTATTTGAACGTCAATATTATTATGTAATTTGTTTCATTGCAATAAATGCTCTCAATTTTTTGTAAAAAATTATTGAAAAACCAGTTGTCTGGAGGAGGTGCCTCCTTTAATGGTTCCTTTAAAGACCGAGAAGCAATTAGACAAAGAAGTTCATAAATTTGTAAACGATATAATAAGTCGCTTTCACACGCACATAATCCACTACCGAAGTGGATTTGATAATCCGCTCTCATATGTCTTTCCACACGCATCGAAGATTACTAATTTGACAGAAACGCAACTAGTTTCGTTTCGAATGTTACAAATTGGTTGTCAAAAATATATTTGAAAACAAGATAAAAATCAATTACATATTTTTAATATATGAATTTAATTAAACAAAATATAAATAATTTTCGATAAACTTTCCAAATTCAACTAAAAAAAATATTAATTAAGATATTAATTAATGAAAATTCAAAAAACATCTATTCAGTTTTGAGATTAATAACTGTCATTCTTTTCACACGGTAATTCAGTACCGCAGTGGATTACAAAATACCGAATTATAAAGTGTATTTGATAATCCACTTCGGTATTAGATTTGCACATTTCACACGACCATTTTTCGGATTATGTAATCCAGTTCGGTATTGGATTATAGTACGTGTGAAAGCGACTTATAGTCCTAAAAAAATGTGGAGTCGAGTTAACTTAACTCTAACAAAATGCAATAAAAACGGAGTCGAGTTAAAAACCAACAACAAAAATTAATTCAAAGAAAACAAGAACATTATTTTTATTTTTTTTTTGAATGTGAAGCAAGCGTATCTCCATTTTGGATTTTTTTCATATTTAAATTTTGCTAATTTTTAATTTAATTTACATATTTTGTTTGCTTTTTAAAAAATAATGGCGGCAGAAGTAAACAATGTTAACTCGGTTTCAACCTCATTTTAACTCAATTGCAGTTTTAACTCTGCAGTATGAACGGTAAAAAAGATAACTCGAAGTTGATCCAAAGTTAACTACAAGTTGACTCGACCCCGAGTATAAACGTAACAATATTCCAAACAATCCACGCTGTCGGCTGCTTGCATCCGTTCACACCGAGCAGCCGACAACAGATTTTTATTTTTTACTTTTATCAAAATTGTTTTTTGTATTATACGAGAATTAAACGTAATATTTTGTGAAGAACGTTTATTTTTCAAAATATTTAATTTCAAAACAAATAGGTACACACGAAAATAACAGAAACGAAACAATACGTCATATTTATTGAGGTTATGTTTAGCAGCAAAGAGCATAAAGTACTTTTCATACCAGGCGCCTAGGCTTTGAGCTTCAAAAATAAAAATTCTTTATTTCATTTTTGAATTATGCAAATTAGTTTTATTTGATTGATATCGTTTAATTTTATAGAAATAAATTCAATTTTTTGACAAATAATTTATTTTTAAGTGATAATTTAAAAAAAATCAAAATATATTGCAATGAATTTATCTACAAAGCCAAGGCAATGCGTTCCACACTCGACTGCGACATTTTAGTACTTTTCATACCAGGCGCCTCGCCTCGAAATTTTTAGTTACCACACATACGAAGCTGAGACCCTTTCATACCGGTGGCGTCGGCTTTGAACATTCGGTTGATATCAAATATTTTATTTAGGTCCAATTTACACGTGAATTATAGCAAGAAACGAGATATTATGAATTTGTAAGTTACATATGAGCTAGATTTTTCGGTAAATATAAAACAGTTGTGACAAAAATGTGATTTGTAGGTTATGTTGACAAAGCTCTTCGCTTTGTACTACTTTAAAATGTCGCAGTCGAGTGTGGAACGCATTGCCTTGGCCTCGTAGATAACTTCATTGCAATATATTTTATTTTTTTATTAAATTATCATTTAAAAATAAATTATTTTTCAACAAAATGAATTTATTACTATAAAATTAAACATTATCTATCAAATGAAACTAATTTTCATAATTCAAAATTGAAATAAAGAATTTTCATTTTCGAAGCTCAAAGCCGAGGCGCTTGGTATGAAAAGTACTTTTAAAGTAGTACAAAGCGAAGGTCAACATAACCTACAAATCACATTTTTAGTATAACTGTTTTATATTTACCGAAAAATCTAGCACATATGTAGCTTACAAATTCATAATACCTCATTTCTTGCTATAATTCACGTGTAAAATGGACCTATATAAAATATTTGATAGCAACCGAATGTTCAAAGCTGACGCTACCGGTATGAAAGGATCTCAGCTTCCCATGTGTGGTAACTAAAAATTTCGGAGCGAGGCGCCTGATATGAAAAGTATTTTATTTTTTTGCTGCTGGGTGTGGAACCTGTTGATACGACGGCAGAACCAACTTCATTCGATACATTTTCTTTTAATTGAAATTTTTCTATTAAAAATATTAAATTATGGATTGTTTTCTTCAAAAATGCTTATATTTATGCTCAAACTGCGATTTGAATTCAATAAATAGGTAAATTAGTTAATATTTAAATCTGCTGCTCGGTGTGTTTCATGCTTAAAGGTTCTATCACAACGAGCGTCAGCGGCGGCGTAAAGTTTAATTAATACCCCTATTATGGTTCTCACTTCACCGAGAAACTTCATACAAATCAAGTCACATTTGCATAGTAGTCCAGTCAATTTAGACATTCGAAGGTGCATAAAATCCCAACAAGCTGAAAATCAGTAAAATTGTTCAAAATATAATTATAAGTATAATTTAAAAGTTCCCCATCATTCCCATGTATGGAAAAAAATTTATTCGAGGTCAAAGGTAAAAAAAATGAGTTTTTCGCGATTTTCAGCAAAACGGTAAGTTTTATCATAAAAGTACCCCAAACAAAAATTGTAGATCATAAAATTATCTATAAAAAATGTATGAATACTTTTTTCCTACGAGCCACCGTTTCTGAGATAAAACGATTCAAAAAGTTGCAAAAGTTGTTATCGTCATAATATGCACACGTTTCCACGCCACCTATGAGGTAGTGTACTTAGCGCGTTTTTTTAACGTGGTTTCCCCGTGGACTCTGAATCGTTCTTCTGTTTTATTCATTTTTTTTTTTCGTACCAGGCTTGATTCAAAATATCATGATGATTATCCACTAAGCATATGAATGTTGATGCTCCCGATTTCTCAGTGATAATAAGTTTATCAGATCACCATACTTTAGTTTTAGTCGTACCTTAATCGTTCTGTAATTTAAAGTCCTAGTTTTGCAAACATTTTGTAATTCGTTCAAAGTGAACTGACAGTCATCGCTATTTTCAATGTAAGTAAATATTTCCTCCATTGCCAGATTCGTAGCTTCGTCTTTAGGACGACCCATTTTAGCTCCAGTGGAAGGTTTTAACTACAATAACAATAACGTGTATATGTGTAATGTAATGTGTTTAGTACATTATGAAGTATATTGCTTTGGTAAAAAAAGATTAGATTTAGGTTTGAATTTAAAATTTCAGAAAGCAACCAGCAAAGATTTATTTTTGAATTTAATTTTTGTTTGATGTGTTTCATATGAAGCAAATTCTAGTGGTAGGTATTGAAACTAAAAATCGGATTTGATTTAAGTAAACTCAAAAAATAATTGGATTTAGCTGAATCTTTTTTGGATTTATTTAATGCAATTGTTGTTGTATTTTTTTGTAAATTTACCAAAGCAATACACTTATAGTTGGTTTTGCCAAAAATCAAAACCTGCTAAAATTCTCTTTAGAGTCTTCTACAGAGAATTTTAGCAGGTTTTGCAAAAATTCATATGCATACACACATACACACAACGTTAATCCGTCGAGCCCATTATTTATGCAAACAATTATTTATTAAAACACAAAAAAAAAAAAATTGTTAATAACAATTGTGGCTTAAAAAATAATTCTTTGAGTAATTATTACCAATACTATTGTATTAACAATTTTTTTTTGTATTTGAAAATGTTGGACAAAAATTCTTAAATCGTTTTAAATTGTTTATAAATAAAATAATTAACCATTGTTGTTGTGTAATAAAAAAAATATGGCATTAATTATTATTTACATTTGCATAGCCAAATTGTTGATATTAAATGAAAATATGTAAACGTAATTAATAAAATCACTAATACGAATTTCCGAACATACAATATTTTAAATACATATGCGCAAAAAACAAACTACAACAGCGCTATAATATTATGTAGACGAAATACACCACCCTAGACATTTTCAGACTTGATGAGTAATTTTCTTTACAATAGATGGATTTTTATCAAATGGTTTTTTTATCGACTAAAATCATATATTTAAATAACTATTCCCGTAGTTCATAACAGATGTCACTTTACAATTCCCGTAGTTCATAACAGATGTCACTTTATTTAATTTTTTACTATTTTTTACATATTTTTTTACATTATGTAAATTTAACTTGCATGTAAAAAATAATTATTTACCTCTAAATTTACGTGTAAATTACACGATGTAATTTACGTGCACAACCCTGGTTTTAAGAAAATAGCATAGCAATCTCGATGATACTTAGCTTCAGCAACAACTAAATCATATTCAAATTCGACTCGAGCAAGAACAGCTTTTGCTATAGCATCGTCACGAGTTCGAGCTGCTTCCAGAATTGAGTCTTTAAATTGAAGTGTACTTACTTGGCTAATTCGACGGCGAAAATCTGAGGATTTTCTTCTTTCATACTCTTCATTCAATTTCTGGCCACAAAATAAGCATAGTTCTTTAAAACAAAAAGCTGATTCACTGATACGTGATCTAGTACGAGGAGGACTTACTGTGGATGTACTGGCTTCTTGTTCTTCACGTTGTCTTTTATTAGCTGCAGCAATAGAAGACTTTCGAGTATAACTTTTACGACAATTTTCATGTATTGTCACAGATTTCTGATTTTTGAGGTATTCCGAAAATTCATCAGCTCTTTCGATACTTGCATTAATTAATGTCTTCATACCACGTTCAACAGTAACAACTTCACTTTCAATTAAAAGTTTAGCACAAATAAAACAATATTCTGACATTTTTTTTATAAAACTCAAAACAGCACAATATAGGTTAGGATAAACACGTGTTTTCACTACAGAGCGTCGCTCAAGACTAACGGTATTTCATTTATTATATTATATTCTTATAGTTATAACTTATGTATATTTTATATTTTAAGTATAAGTTACAATGACCGATAGAAAAATATTTCAACATATACATATAACAATTCTAGAGATGTATAGTATACATACGTGGCGTACTCATGCATATTATGACGATAACAACTTTTACAACTTTTTGAATCGTTTTATCTCAGAAACGGTGGCTCGTAGGAAAAAAGTATTGATACATTTTTATAGATAATTTTATGATCTACAATTTTTGTTTGGGGTACTTTTATGATAAAACTTACCGTTTTGCTGAAAATCGCAAACTCATTTTTTTGACCTTTGACCTCGAATAAATTTTTTTCCATACACGGGAATGATGGGGAACTTTTAAATTCCAAAGTATCACTACTTCAAATAAATGATTCATTTTTATGGAACTGAGTTCAAGTTTGAGTTCCATTATATTATAAGATTTCCTATGAAAAGTGAAACAAAAATACTAAACCGATGGAACTTGATATATGTGGGTTACTTAAGTTCCATCGATAATTTTGATAAATGGAAAAAAACCTGGAACTTATGCATGAGTTCAATTTTTGTTATACTTGGGTTACAGTAAAAATCCTCAAAGACGGAAACACAAGGGACCAAACAAAAATTCCGTTTTTGGAAATTTTTCCGGTTTTTGGGGTTTTATTCGGCTTTAAGGAGTGTCACGGAAAATTATAAAAAACGAGAATAAATAGTGAGTTTAAATATTTCCCCAGTAATGCAAACATTATTTATGCTTATGAATTCATTTATTTCTGACATTTGTACATATGTACATAAATAAAAAGAACTTAAAGTTATGTACATATCTCCATGTGGCATCGCTATTAGTCAACCACTCCGGCTGTTCACACGAAGTTAACACTGCAACACATCATTTCCTCGTTTCTTACGCCTTTGCCTACATAAACTAACTGGAGACTAATGTGGCCGTATGACTGTTCTGTTGTCATAAACATGTCTCCACTAAATACTACACTGAAGATATCCATTTTCCTATACATATTTAATTTGTTATTTTTTATTTTACTTTAACAAATTAATATATAAAAAATATATTGTTATCCTAGAATATGCCCATATTGTCGCTGTTCCAGCCTTAAGGCTGCGGACATAGTCGAGTAAATTATTTAGTACAGTAAATTTCAATTTTAGTACACATTTACTTCAATGGGCGTACCAATTCTCTAGAAGCAAAAATGGTTTGAAATGCACAAATTATGGTTTGAGGGTTGAAATCGCTGTGCAAAAAGGAACATCAAATATTTTTTTATTTCTTTGTCATTAGTAAAATAAAAATAAAATTTATTTTATTACTTATATGTAATCTATATATCGGTGACGCAGAAATTTTAATAAAAATCACTGAAACATATTTTACTCAACTTTTTAGTACAGTATTTCAATTTAACCCAGACGGAAAAAAGAAATACAATTAGCACATTCAAAAAAAGACCATAGTTAGCACATTTGAAAAAAGACACCAAAGTAAATTTGTAGTAAAATTCGAAGATAAAATTTGTCAATCTTTTCCGCACATGGGTAGTAAATTTATAGTAAATTTTTATGTTGTTGTTTTTATTATTTTGACATTTTTAATCTTTATGACCAGATTTATATGACCAAAAATTAGCTTTATATCGAATTAAATAAAAAAAAAAATGTTGTAAATGACGCACAATTTATTATCCCTGAAAATGCGTGTTCGAATTTTTTCGATATTGAATTTTATATATTTCAACTTTTTGTATGGCCGTATGGGCAAGGTAATTTTAGTAAATTTTTTACCAACATAACAAAAATAAATTTTACTATAAATTTACTATGGTCTCTTTTCGAATGTGCTAAGTAAATTTATAGTAAAATTAATTTTTGTTATGTTGGTAACAAATTTACTAAAATTACCTTGCCCATACAAAAAGTTAAAATATATAAATCCAATATCGAAAAACTTCGAACACGCATTTTCATGGATAATAAATCGCTTGCCATTTAAAACATATTTTTTTGTATTTAATTAGATATAAAGTTAATTTTCCGTCACATTAATCCGGTCATAAAGATTAAAAATGTCAAAATAATGAAAACAACAACATAAAAATTTACTATAAATTTACTACCCATGTTCGGAAAAAGATTGACAAATTTTATCTTCGAATTTTACTACAAATTTACTTTGGTCTTTTTCCGAACATGCTAAATATATAAAATTTAATATCGAAAAAATTCGAACACGCATTTTCAGGGATAATAAATTGTGCGTCATTTACAACATTTTTTTTTTTATTTAATTCGATATAAAGCTAATTTTTGGTCACATAAATCCGGTCATAAAGATTAAAAATGTCAAAATAATAAAAACAACAACATAAAAATTTACTATAAATTTACTACCCATATTCGGAAAAAGATTGACAAATTTACTTTTGTCTTTTTTCGAATGTGCTAAATTAAAACATATTTCTGTACTAAAAATGTATTTCATATGCATGTTGACTATTTTCCTGCTGGGTCGTGAGTAGCACCCAAGAAACCGAAAAGGCCTCTTCCCTCCCAACAAAAAAATGTATACGTCAAATACGTAACATAAAAGTTACGTTTACGTACATTTTTTTAATGCTACAGCACTGCCTCTCGTGAGTGGTAAAGAAAAGGCAGCCATATTTAAATACGTAAAAAAGTGACAACCATTTTTGTTTTTGTTTTTATCGCTGTAGTAAATATATTATAAATATAAATAATAAATAATAATTAATAAATTTAACTATGGAATACCGTCATATTTTGATGCCGCTGATATTCATACAAATTTTTAATATTTTAAGTGGGTGTTTATAGTCAATTTTTGTAGTTTTGATAATTGATTTTTTAAATTAATTGATTAAGTATTGTATTAGTAATTTAATAGTTTTACTATTGTGCTTTATTATATTTAGTTAGCGTATTAAATAAATTGGTAAAAGTGTTATAAAAGTATATTGTAGTATATTATAAATTTAAAACTTTGTTTATTTTAGATTAATATTTTTTAAATGTATAAATAAAATATAAGTTATAACCAAATCATGTTTGCCTTTTAAAATTAAACAAAAATAATTTTTGAATGTGTCGGCTACTGTTCATTTATATCAACGCTTGGGTGTAACAGAATTGTACTGTTTTGCTGTAACTTTTACGAATCGCAAATGAGTATCAAATATGTTACATAATTGCTATTCGTAAAAGTTACACAGAAACTGTTCGTTTATGTTACGCCTTAGCGAATAAAAAATGTAACATTTATTTGTTTCATTTCTCTTGTGACAAATGTTTCGTTTACGTATCACTTCTATTACACAAATACGTTACGTTTACGAAGAGTTTAGTATTAGGAAGCCTTCGTAAATGTTACGTTTATGTTACGCTATGTTTGAAGGGTTGTTGGTCAGCGCGGCTTATGTGTTTCCATCAAATTGCTTATTGGCTCTTTGTTTATATGAGCAACAAGTTGTTTTCGTGTTTTTTATTTCGTTGCTATGATCAGTCGTGTTTGAAGTTTTGTTGAATTAATGTGGCTTTATCTCGTTTTCTCGTGTGGTGTAGTATAATGAATAATTTCGAATCGTTTTTTTTTTTATTTAGAATTTAGTGAATATTAAATACAAAATGTAATTTTAATTAAATTCTAATTAGTTTGTGATATATTTTAATAATATAAATAGTGAATATAATATTTCAGTTTTATAAAAAGAAGATATAAGTGAATTAATTCCATTTTGGGTGTGATTGGAAACGCACACAAATGTTTATTTTACTAATACTAGTGCATGCATCTCAGTATTGGAATACCTTTTCCAAAACATAAAATTATACAACAAACAAAATTGTTTGATAATTACAGTGTGACTCGCAAAATAAAAATAAGTTTAAGAAAAAATAAAAAAAAATTATGTGCCTTGTGAAAATGAAGTGCTTTGTTGTGTTTCTTGTAATTTTACAGAATAGTTTTTGTTTAGAAACCATTCGAAATAAGAATAACGAATATTTCGAATATAATACCAACGATGACGGCCTATCGGCAGATTATAATAAAAATAGTGAGAATAATATGAATTACTTTGCGGACGATAATCGGAAACCAAATTTTCGAAATTGTGAGTCCTATAATCCTTCGGTAAAAGAGGAACAAAGGATTGGTACTGATGTGATACGGGTCGAAGCGTTCGATCCCGATGAACATGATACCATTGAATATGGTTTGGTAACGGGATATTCAAATCAAAATCATTTTAAGATTGACTCGAGCACGGGTCAAATAACGACAGCGAAAATTTTCGATCGTGATGAGCCAGCCCGCGAACTGGAAGAATATATTACTGTTAGGGCTACGGATAGTGGTCGGCCGCCTTTAGACGATGTATGCACGTTTAAAGTGACCATTGAGGATATTAACGATAATCCGCCACTTTTTCAAAAATCTAAATATGAGGAACATGTTCCGAAAGATTTTCAAGCTGGAAAAGTTGTTATGAGAATATCCGCGCTTGATCTCGATGACGGAAATAATAGTATTGTAGTGTATAGTTTTGCTGGGTCTCAAGGTGACTACGAATATTTTAATATAAATCGCGAAAATGGCATTATTTCTCTTGCCAAAACCATCGATAGAAATCCCGGTGATTTATATCGTATCACCGTAAATGCTTCGAACATAGTCGAAGAACCACAAAGTGCCCAGGTAGACGTAAAAATCAAAGTAATAGAATCCGATAAAAAGCCACCGATATTTATTAATCCACCAACAGAGCCAATCTATCTTAAAGAAAATGTGAATGATTATCAAACTCCGATAGTTACACTCGAAGCGATATCAAACGTACAGAGTAATGAACAAGTTATTTTTGAGCTGCAAACTGGTCGAACCGAACAAACGAATAGTAAAAAAACTTTTGTGTTTAAACAGGAGAGTGGAAATAGTGTTTCAATTTTACTCGGTAAACCATTGGATTATGAAGCAATCACTGAATATTCGATTACAATGATCGCCCGAAATGTTTACGAACTAATCGCTGAACATATCATTAAAATTAAACTGGAAGATGTCAACGATAATATTCCATTCTTTACGGAAGTCGATGGTGGACAAATTCCTGAGAATGAACCGGCCGGTACATCTGTTATGCAGGTACGAGCCTTCGACACGGACGGAACTACAGCGAATAATATAGTCACTTTTCAACTGTCTGATGAAGCAAGTGAATATTTCAAAATTGACAAGGATAGCGGAGTTATTTATTCAAAAGTTGAATTTGATCGTGAAGCGCGTGAATCCTATGATGTAAAAGTAATCGCTACCGATAATTCACCATCATCTCTATTCTCAAATAACGAACCTAATAAACAGGAACAAGTATTTCGAATTAAAATTGCAGATAAGAATGATCATCCTCCGTGGTTCGTCAAGAAACTGTATGTCGTGGATAAAATGCCCGAAGATGCAAATATTAATGTTCCTGTTATTGAAGTCACTGCCAGAGATAATGATACAGCTTCGCTTATTACATATAAAATCGTGAGTGGAAATATAGGAAATGCCTTTATGATAGAAGAAACAACTGGAAAAATTTCTGTACAAAATAAGCTCGATTACGAAACGATTACAAACTACACTTTGAAAATTCGTGCTTTTGACGGTATTTACGATGACCACTGTCAAGTAATTATCAACATTGAGAACGTAAACGATCTTCGTCCAGAATTCCAACCATCTAAATATAATGCTACTATGGAAGAAGAGTATTATGATCCAAATAAATGTGTTGTAAATATTAAGGCTTATGATCCAGATATAACAGATCGTAATGAACCACAGAAAATTAAATACACAGTTGGCAAAAAAGAGCACGAAGATTTAATCGAACTAGACGACAGTGGTTGTTTGAAACTTAAAAAACCACTTGACCGTGATCAACCGAACGGCCATAAGGAATGGCAAATTTTAGTTACCGCCACGGATGATAATGGACGTGGACTTGCTTCTACAACCACCGTTTATATAACACTCACAGATATTAATGATAACGCACCATTCCTGATAAATCCTATGCCAATTATCTGGTATGAAAATCAACCACCCGGTGATATCGTGGAACTACGTGCAATCGATTACGACGAACCCCAAAATGGAGCACCATTCCGATTTAAAATTGATTCTAGTGCTGACGAAAATATCAAACAAAAATTTCAAATTAACAATTACACGTTGACTGCGGTACAAAGTTTTGACCGCGAGCAACAAAAGGAATATTTCATTCCGATACTTATTTCTGATAGTGGATTTCCTTTGCGACAGGAAAATATCAGTAAGCTTCATTTAATTATTGGCGATATTAATGATAACCCCATGAAACCGGGTAATTCAACTATTTTCATTTATAACTACAAAGGAGAAGCGCCGAATACTGATATCGGTCGTGTTTATGTCGATGACCCAGATGATTGGGATCTGGGTGATAAATATTTTAGTTGGCTAAATGGCATTGAAATTGAAAATTTCTCATTGGATCCAAATACTGGTATGATTACAATGCATTTTGGAACGCCGGAAGATGTTTTTCAACTAACGTTCACCGTTAATGAAGAATCGGCACTAATTGAGCGCCACTCGGTAAATGCTATTGTAAATGTAGTAGTCAAATATATTCCTGAAGAGGCTGTCGATAAAAGTGGATCGATTCGGTTTTATGGTATATCAGCAGAAGAATTTGTATCGCCCAACCCAAATTCTGTCGATGAACTTAGTTACAAAGATAAATTAAGGGATTCGGTGGCATCAATGTTGAATGTCTCACAAGAAAATGTCGATGTATTCACTGTTATTAAAAAGGATCAAAATTATCTTGATGTTCGATATTCGGCTCATGGATCCCCTTACAAAGAAGCTGTAAAATTAAATGGCATGATATCACAACAACAAGCAAAATTGGAAGAAGAATTGGGAGTGAAAATGTATATGGTGAGCATTGATGAGTGTATAATCGAACAAACAAAATGTATCGAAACGTCATGCGCCAATGTGCTGCATAAATCGAGCATTCCTATATTCGTATACACAAATCGTACTTCATTCGTGGGAGTTAACGCATTTACCCAAGCTGAATGTGTATGTAAAGTTCCTGTGACAGAAGTAAAATGTTTAAACGGAGGAACTCGTTTTGATGAAATTTGCGAGTGTCCCGAAGGATTTGATGGCCCTTACTGTGAAGAAACTAGTATTGGGTTCAACGGAAATGGATACGCGCTTTACCCTTCAATAAATCCGTGTGATTCGTCAAATATTTCAATACAAATATCAGCGTTAGTCGCGGAAAGTGGATTAATTTTGTATATTGGTCCAATGTCGTATAATCCACTATTGAATGTTCAAGATTTCTTGGCATTAGAGTTGGTCGATGGCTATCCAGTATTAACAGTTGATTACGGAACAGGTTCGGTACGGATAGAGCACAAGCACACACAAATACAACCCGAACGAACTTATATTATTGATATCCTACTCTCAAAATCTGGAATTGAAATGACGGTCGATAATTGTAGGCTATCAACGTGTATGAGTTTGGGTGCACCTCAAGGACCAAATAAATATTTAAATGTAAATAGTCCCATCCATGTGGGAGGCACGTCAGTTAGTTTAAATATGCTATCGAGTAGTTATAATTGGACGCACACACCGACCAGTCGAGGGTTCACAGGTTGCATCAAAAGACTTACAATTGACGGGATCACATATAATCTTGGCCAACCAGCACTAGCTTTAAATCCAAATAATTGTAATAAATTAGTTGCCACTGCGGTTTCTTTCGGTATCGATTCTAATTTTTTGATTGCTATCATTGTATGCGTTATAGTATTAATGATATTGTTATTAGCGATTGTTGTGACTAAGAAAAGACAAGACGATTGGCACGAAAAAGATATGGATGATATTAGGGAAACAATAATTAATTATGAAGACGAAGGTGGTGGTGAACGTGACACCGAATATGATTTAAACGTACTACGGGCGCCGCCAATTTATGAAGATAGGCCTTATCGCGATTTAAGAAATCATCAACAGGAGCCACATGAAGTGCCCGATATTGGTGGTTTTCTGGTTGATAAGAAAGACTCATGTGATCGTGATAATGATGCACATCCACTAGATGATGTAAGACATTATGCGTATGAGGGTGACGGCAATAGTACCGGATCCCTATCAAGTTTAGCATCATGTACGGACGATGGTGACTTAAAATTCGACTATTTATCTAGTTTTGGGCCACGATTTAGAAAATTAGCGGATATGTATGGTGAAGAACCTTCAGATGTAGATTCCAATGTTGACGGCGATGAAGGATGGCGGATATAGAATGTTATGTTTCAAACAAATAAATTAGTTGGAGGAGATCACCAAAGACTTTTTTATTACATTAAAGGTAAGTGATAAACACCAAAATTTTATATATTTTATTAGTTAGCTACTTATATTATAAAACCAACAATTTCTTACATTTTTGTTATCTCGGTTTTCTGGGTGAAGGTCGATACATAATGAAATCATTGTGTGACAAACTAAAATTCTTTTTATAATTTTTTATAGACTTTGGAACTTACTGTAATTAAAACAGTTGCTTTCTGTATTTTGAATTATATTGTATTTCACCAAAAATTTCACCAAAGAGAAACAAAATTGTTAGTAAATATAAAATGCATATCTCGATTATTTTAAGCGAAGTGTTTGCTGACTTTCTCACAGCGAGTGGCGACTTAAAGAAATTGCTAACTATCTTTGAGAAATAATAAAAATTCAAGAAAATTTTTCCTTCTATAAAGCCGCTTTTTTCATTCGATTTTTGCCGTGGAAGCAACGGGTGAATATCGATTAGATTCTTTCTAAACTGTTGATTAATTTGTCTATCTGTAAAGAATATTTTTCATTTTTCTATTGGGTTTTTCACATTAAATAAATTAATAAGTGTTGTTTGATCGATTGACTCGATGACTAAATCGCATTCGGATTTCTAAATGATATTAGGTTTTTCCAAGGGTTTTTCGCTCAGAGAATTCTTACGGACAAAACTGAGTGACGTGAAATTTGGACAGTAAGTAGAGAATGGCTCAAGCAACAAAAGTTATATAGTGGCGATGTGTGCTGTTACCCTAGTGGTGGATGTTACTCCTTCTCGGGGGTGCAAACTAGTACTCTCAAAATAACCGCAGAAATTGAGAGAGAGGAATGAATTCTAAGCCGAAAATGTTCTATGAAGTTTTTCGATAAATCAATATTTTTCGAGTTATTCGCGATTGAAAATGTTGATTTTTATTTAAAAAATGCATATTTTAGAGGTAATTTTCACGAACAACATGAAAACCTTACGTTTTATCAAAAAATCGTGAGGAGGAAAAATAGAGCTTTTAAAAAACAAATCGATTGGTTTTTTATTTTATTTCTGTAGATGCAATACGAACCGAGTTGTTGCTCGTTGGTGACTGTTTGTTCGCCGAAAACTAAATTCGAACCGAATTTTTGGAGGAAAACTTGTTAGATCCTTTTTAAAGTATGTACTTGAAAAGACCATTAAAATGAGCTTTAGTAAAAGTTGTTAGCATCAAAACTAGCGGAGTTATATTAAAAATAAAATGGTTGTCTCGTTTTTTCGGAAAAAAACTCAGCAATGAAACCAATGGCTTAACTGCTTTATTTTATTTATGTTAGGGATGGGCCGAATCAGTGATTTTGTGGTTCGGCCAAATACTAAATCAAAATTATACATTTTTGCCGCCGAATCTTCTTTTTCTCGAATCTTGTTGTAATACTAAAACATAGTATTTATTCCAATAATAACAATCCAGTACAACCGAAATTCATTTTTTGAGATTAACTCATATGGCTAAGTATAAATTATAAAATAATTCGGAGTACGGATACTCGGAGTTTAATTTATTAATTTAATAAGCAACATTAAGTTTGTACAAATTGTGATGCAAGAAAACTAGTTTTTCGCAGTTTATCGGAAGTAACTTATTTCTTTTAGATTCGTAAATATTTCCGGCTTCCGAACAAACTCTTTCACTATATACCAGTGATCGCAAATATGTGGCATGCGTGCCAAACTTGGCACGTTTAGAAATTTGTCCAGCACGCCAAAAAAAAATTGAGTTTTAAAAATCGGACCTTTTTTGCAGTTATTCTTACAAAAAAATGAACAAGACGTTTTTAAAGTTTTGAAAAAGTCCAAATATCGAAATGCTGGGAAATGGGAAAGCATGAATTCAATTTGGTATTACTTATGTCCTTTACGGATACCAAATATTTTCGAGAAATACGGAAAGCTTGAAAAAAAACTGCTAGGTGATAAAGTATATGGTTTGATTAAAAAGCGAGGGATTTTGTTGTTGTTACAAGTTTTTTTTGTTGTATTGATTCACTTGTCCCCAACGTATATTACATTTGTAGCTAAATTGAATGCTTAGTTAATTGTTGATTGTCGAAGAAGTTCTCGGCAATTTAGTTTTTGTTTATTTTTAATTTACGAACAAGCAACGAAGTGTAACTTCCAGGTAGTACTCCTTATTATTACTGCCTGGTAGGAAGAACAATTAGAATACTACACGATTGAAATCGTAGCTTACTGTTGAGCATAACCTGCATATTCTTTTGAATATGATGAGCTTTTGTCAGTTTTGCCTCTTCAGGAAGCTTCTTGTTCGAGCAGTTCTGGATCGTCGTTCACTCATTCACTCACCATCGTCATTCCGCGACTTCCGAGCAATGTCCTTTCGGTATTACTTTTGGTCGAAGTTGTACAAACCGTTGTACACTTCTTTCAGATTCTTTATTCCAGTTTTTTCACAAGTAATAAATCGCCGAGCACACCAAATCACATATAACTTATCGACAGCAAAAAATTCTTCGTGTTTTGATCAAACATTCAAACATCTTGATAAACCATCGCAAAATTTTCGATTTTAGCGATATTTTATTCATTGGCTTAAATAGTTTTAGTTCTGGGTTTATTTCGTACAACAAATTAAGAAGAACGTTGCGTTTGGATTAATTACAAGAAAGAAACCGATAGCCAATGAGAATTATCACTAGGGTGATCAGGTCAAAAACAACTTAACCTGAATTAAGTCTGAAATTTTTTGAAAAAGTAGAACATTTCGACTTAAAAACCCAAGGCAGATTTTAACTTTCGAAACTTGTTGTTTATAAAAAAATCTTTATAAAATTGGTTTGGTGTTGATGATCATCCATTGGTTAGAAAACAGATTTGTAGTGAAATTTCTTCTAGGAAAGTGTAAAAACCATCATTTGAGTATGCCGCAACTAATTCATTTATCATCAAATACGTTGGTTAAGTCAGATATTAAATTTCAATGGAATTGGTGCTTAATCGCAGAGGTTCCGTTCGGAGCAGGGATTGAGTTTCTTAAATAAAACATGGCCAGAATTCAACAAATATTCCAGGACACTGCTAATTATATTTTGATAAAACCTATTTAAATTTAAATAAAAATAAAATAGATTTGCCATAAAGAAATTTGTTTTTTTAAGTACATAACCAATCCAGGCCTTTTCTACAGTTCCTGCACCAAATGGAACACGCACGTTTGTTAATAGAGTTTAGTGAAATTTCATTTCTAAATTATTAAGTCGGTTCTAAAATAAATTGGTTAAATTGGTTCACCAATTTTTTTTTTTTACATACTTAGTAACTAATCCAAGCAATTTAATACGTCTCAAGCTCAAAATGTAAGTAAGAGGGCACTTTTGTGGATGGCTTTTAATAAAAATTTACTTCTGAGATTTGAGATGTAAAATCGATTCTTTAAGTAGTTCCTAATAGAAAAATAATGAATTCCGGCTCTGAAGAATTCCTCTGGCCGAACCATCTGGGGTCGGATTTCTTGTCGGACCTCCAATGGTGTCAAATGATAAATTATATTCGTCAAATTTATTTTTATATACTGGCCAATTCAGACTTTCTTCTCAGTCTGCAGCATCAAATGTAACAAGCATTAATAGCGAAATTTTATATCTGCAATATGTTGTAGATTACACATAGTTCCTAATATACAACTTATTATTTCATGTCCTGAAGAATTTTTTCGGCCTTTTGAGCTGGGATGTGGGATCAGATTTTGCATATTGAAACATGGCTCAACGGTATGATTGTATTTTGGAACACTACTCAGACTAATGATATTGGTGGATATCATAAATCAAAAACTAGATTTGCCAATTTTAGTTTTCCATACACCAATCCAATCAATTGTTTCCTTCTTCAGCACCAAATGGAACACACACATTTGTCGATGCATTTTATTATTTCTTAAATAAAATATTTAAATTGTATGGACATTTTTATTTTTGTGGTCCCTCCTCTGAGTTTTTAAAGATCTAATCAAAATAGCAGAAAAATGCGATTAGCAGAAAGGTAAATTCACACGAAGAGATTTGAAACTGGAAGTTCGAATGAAGCCCTAAAATTCAGAATCGTTATACTTCATCTACTGCAACCTACTTAGCTATTTATTTTATAATGCTAATTATCGTTTAACAGATAATTTGGCGCGCCAGTTGACAATAGCTGAACTAACAGATTTTCCTTCTTTGAGAGTTTCTTTTTTACAGATGAATGTTATTTAAAAACAATTACAATCCGAACGGTCAAAGACAATTATCTGTGGTAAGATTTATCTTAAGTTATTTTATTCGCTCTCTTCCTATAAAAATTTGCGTTGAAAACCAAATGTAAAAATCTTGCGTGTTATGGCCCGATTCTGACTGATCTTTAATGTTACAAAAACAAAAAATTATTTTACGGAATTAGTTTGGCACGCAAAAAAAAACAATTGTTTAAAGAAATAATTTTAATGGCACTACAATAACCAACTATTTGCGAACACTGCTATATACACTACAAGGCAACTCTAGGCAACGTAGTTTCCACCCCTTCCACTAATGGATCGTCAGTTCTACTTACTAATGATTTATTATCGAAATATATATTTAACTCCTCTTCAATAGATTTTTACGGTAGCGTATTTCGATTTGATTGCTCTAAATCATTAGGAGAATTGGTATAGTCATCAAAACATTACCATACTTAATTTACTCCGTTTATCACTCATTATCATTATTAGAATCTATATTCGCTGATGGTCTGATTCTTTTTGATACATGGGCATCGTCATCATATCACTTACTGTTTCGATTTCTGATGTTTCGATAATATTTCTAAACTTTCAATAAACTCATTCCTTATCATAACATTTGTCACACGATCAAATCGAACTGTCTTGAAAAAAGCTAGCTTTAATTTCGGACCAAGTGATGTAGAAATTATGTAATATTTATTTTCGAATAAACTATCAAACCTTTTGTGGATTTTTTCAGATAAAATGTCTTTCATTGTTCCTACTCCAAGAAAAGTTGTTGTAGTTTCTCTCCTTTAATAGGTACTTTTGAAAGTCGTTATAGTTGTGATAACTTCTGGTAATGGTTCTATTTCTTTAATAAACTCAATTCCATTATTTTAATGAACTCAAATTATTATCTGCTGCATTGAGGGTTAACCCTCTTTTTTGTTTTTAAATTCGTTGTAATATGTAAAATGTTGAGGTCCACCTCACTAGATTTTAGAGCGGACACCTAATTCGGTCTGTATATCCTTTAATTTCGTGCATGCAACCGGTGAATGACTAAAATGACTTGCAATATTTCTACTTACCGCTATTAAATCAATTACATATTGAACTTTGCGATTTAATATCGTTCAATATTCGTATTCCTGCTTCATTACACACCTTAACCATGTTGGTATCGTTATCTCGGACTACTACGTGAAAGCAGGGTGGGAAATTCATGTATTTTTTTTAAAAACTACAAATTATTTAATTTTTTTGATTTAAATCAACTTTTTGTTTTAAATTAATTTACCAATTATTTTTAATTTTTGGATTAAGGAAATATATAAATTTTGCAGTAAAATTTAAAAGGCTTTTGATATATTATGAAATATTTTAAATCATATAATAATTCGTTTGAAACTATAGTTATGTGCAAATGTGTGTTTTCTACTCCATGATTCCTTCGACTCCAAGATGTGGCTTATCAGAAATTTAGTTAGATAGATCTTCGTATAAATCGCGTCATCCGTAATTTTAAAACTTAAGTTATTTCTTTAAAACCCTAGACAGACAGCGGTTTAATAAATCCGATTTAGCTAACCTCGTTCAAGTACTCCACGCAACAAAAACCGATTAGGTTAAACGGAGGTTGACTAGTATTGAACTAAATCCGAAAAAAATTCACTAAATCCGTTTTAATAAATCGCAGTGTGTCAAGGGTATTAGGATAACATCCAATAAATACAGATCCACTTAAATCACGGATTATTTATTCATTTATTCATTTAACCTACAGTAAATATACAATCGGTATGCAAACAAAAAAAAAAGAACAATGCAAACTATAAAAATATTAACAGTAGTTATACAATATTTTAGCACAAAAATAACATTTAACCATTATTTAATAATAGACATAAATTTAAACAACTCATTTCTAAACGAATTCCTTGTTAAGTTAAAATCGAATACATCATAAACCGAATTAAAGAGTCGCGACATTCTCAAAACTGGTTCCGAGAGTGCAAAGTTTGTGGAGACCGAATCAACATGTAACAAACAACGACGGCGCAAACAACGTGTAGGAGCGTAAAAGTTGAAACGAACCAGCAAATCGACACAGTCTATTCGGGAAGTCAGAACATCTTGAACGAAGATAGCAGATGCAACGTCTCGTCGGTGGTCTAATCGTTGTAAATTTAATAATTTACAACGATCATTATAAGGAGGAAGCACATATTGGTGCACTCGATTAAACTGCATAAAAAAATAAAAACTGATTTGAATCAAAGATTTTTTAAAAAAATTACAGGGTTGATTTTTAATTTTTTATGTAACCTTTCCTTAAGGTTTTCTTCTTCTAATTCTGCAATTGCCGTAAAGAGTTTTATATTTGTATCAGAGTCAAATGTAACTGCAATTTCTTTAGAACCGGTTTATATAACCGAATAAATCTTTATGTTTTAGGTAGTGCTTGGTTTAAAGGGAACTTTGAAACGCTAATATTATCATTAGTTATGTATGTAGAAGGCTGGATTTATTATAAAATTATCTCAGAATTTGATATATCCTGTCAGAATTATGTATACTTATCATCTCATAATTCGCTATATGCTGCCAGAATTCGATATACAGTATCGCTAAAAAGTCACCGGAAGAATGATTTTTGTGTTATAACTTTTTTGAATCAATACATTTTTCACAAATTTTTCATATATTTCACATCATTTTTTGGTTGACTGGGCGACGATTGCTCCATAAGACTTTCGACCACTGTTCGGATAGTCAATTTAAATGCTCGTTCACAATCTTTAAACGGACTGCGCAATTAGTTTTGGAGATCAGCGGTTTTTTACTTGGACGCCTTCTATGAAGTCCAGCATTAGTCAGATGATTTTTTATAGTACAAACGGAAACATTTCTACTATAACTGACGTTGAAATCATTCATTATCGCTGGAGCGAAGAGTCTCGGATTTGCTAGTGACTATCTTACAATGACCGAATCTTCTCTTTTTGTGGTCTGGCGAGGCTGTTTAGTCCGAAGTTTACGCTCTAAGGTCCCACGTACGCGTTGATTTTTATACCACTCGTTTACAGTTGAGTTTGGTATATCAAACTGACGACTAACTGCCGATTGACTGCTCCCATCGGCAAAACATTTCATAACTGCCGATTTTATCTCTAGGGAATACCCTTTTCTATTCGATTACTTACCAGCTCAAATTTGTAGTTCAAAAAACGCTATCGAACTCTATTGCATCGCTCCGAATTACAAAATTTAACTTAAAATTTTTACTATTGCATAGATTTTTGATATGTTTGAACCAAAGTATTCGCGTTCAAAGCGTAACTGTATAGTAGAATTTAACCAAATTGAAATTTTTGAAGCCAAATTTGACAAGCTGCCATTTGAAATTTCAAATTAAATTAAATTACGAGTAATTTTTTATTATTACATACTAAATACGTACATGTTCAATGTTCAATTTCGCAAAATTTCATAGATCTAAGTTCCTATAGTTTTTATTTTAAATTTAGCTCCTAAATTTCCGAGAAACAACTTTGAATATCGTCCTCTGATTTAAAAATGTTGTTACTTCATAAAAGGCCTCAATTTTAACCATGATTTTATTGTCCCGCAAATCAAGGGTTACGATCTGAAATTCCTGTTCACGTTCATTTTAGAATAAGAATTTGCTTACCAAAATCCTCGTAATTTTAGAATTCATATACACATCTGATATCTTACAAAAACCATTGACCCAGATAACCGTAGCGGTCATTAATAATAGGCAGATTCAGACATTTGTGTGCTGTTTACTAGAGATATTAATGCGAGGTTTTAAGGCTCCCTGGCAAGAGCTCCACGGCTCCCTAGGGCCCGCGGCTCCCAGTTTGAGAAGCACTGATCTATGTAACCTGTATGACTACTACAAAAATGTTTGCAATTCAGAACTATAGGATTAATTTAAAGTTATTATCAATCCAATGCGCCGTCAAATTAATAAAACATTCGTTTGTATGGCTGCATGCCCATATATCAGATGCTAATGAAATACGATTAGCATCTTCAATCAATTTGTTAATATATCTGTGGCAATAAGACATAGCAGCTTATGTCAACTTAAAAAAAATTCAGGTATCAATATTCACTATTTTATATCTATCCTGTAACTTCACCAAATTTGACACACTTTATCGACCGGGGTGTTTTGCTATGAACATGTGGCCTGTTACCGGTGTCATTTTTATAAAATGGGAAAAAACATTGATCTTTTCTTCAAATTCTTGTGTATTTTGAAGTAATTTAGATATTGAAATGAAAATTTAAGAACATATTAAGGAGTTATAATTTATGCATTATTTATTCAATATTATTAGAATCACATATGATTAAAAATTATTATATTCAAATTCTAAGTAAAATTATACCATAAGAAATCATATCACACCCAAAATAATAACTTAAATTTACAAAAAAAATTCCACATCAATTTATTATAATAAAAATAAAAGATAACAAAAATAATATGTTCTGAACCATTCAAAATATATCACTAATAAAACATGAAGGAATCAAAAATTCACGCGACGTCAACAACTGAACTAAATAGCTCCAATTTTCACAAAATACGAAATTATTTGAAGATAACGGTTATTAAATACGACGCTGCATATTTCCTAGAACATCGCATTTGCAGTTTTTAGCGAGAGTCAAAGTGCTTTACATGAGTACATATCGCAATATGATTATTTCATACATATATGACGCCAATTGGCGTTCCCGGCCGTTTAAGTGTTAAGTGCGCTAGCCTTGTGACCAAAGGATGTAGTCATACGTGATGACTTAAGTCAAATTTGGTGGAGTTACAGGAGAGATAGAAAATGTTGAATATTGAAAATTTAATTTTATCTTAAGTCGGCATACGCTACTATGGGCTACTATATACTCGATACTCAGATAAGCAGTCATTTTTTGCGAATTTGCTAGAAATGTTATACACGATAATTTAGCTACCCAATTTGTTGCTGAATATCAAAAAATGGTATACAATATTTTTTGTTCCGAACCGAATGTTCGGCCCATCCCTAATTTAGGTACTAACTAATGTGTTCTAGTAGTTTGAACGGTTTAGAATACCTAGATTTGAAAAAAAGTTTGATTTAATTTTGAATTGATTTTGAAATTTTTGAAAAAATTTCCTTTTAACTCAAAAATTAAAGGAGATACGTACAAAATACAAGAGTACAGAAATTTAGGGTTTTTTTTTGCAGAAAATTCAGTTATTTTAATTTCTCTATCAAATACTAAATCAAAATTATACATTTTTGCCGCCGAATCTTCTTTTTCTCGAATCTTGTTGTAATACTAAAACATAGTATTTATTCCAATAATAACAATCCAGTACAACCGAAATTCATTTTTTGAGATTAACTCATATGGCTAAGTATAAATTATAAAATAATTCGGAGTACGGATACTCGGAGTTTAATTTATTAATTTAATAAGCAACATTAAGTTTGTACAAATTGTGATGCAAGAAAACTAGTTTTTCGCAGTTTATCGGAAGTAACTTATTTCTTTTAGATTCGTAAATATTTCCGGCTTCCGAACAAACTCTTTCACTATATACCAGTGATCGCAAATATGTGGCATGCGTGCCAAACTTGGCACGTTTAGAAATTTGTCCAGCACGCCAAAAAAAAATTGAGTTTTAAAAATCGGACCTTTTTTGCAGTTATTCTTACAAAAAAATGAACAAGACGTTTTTAAAGTTTTGAAAAAGTCCAAATATCGAAATGCTGGGAAATGGGAAAGCATGAATTCAATTTGGTATTACTTATGTCCTTTACGGATACCAAATATTTTCGAGAAATACGGAAAGCTTGAAAAAAAACTGCTAGGTGATAAAGTATATGGTTTGATTAAAAAGCGAGGGATTTTGTTGTTGTTACAAGTTTTTTTTGTTGTATTGATTCACTTGTCCCCAACGTATATTACATTTGTAGCTAAATTGAATGCTTAGTTAATTGTTGATTGTCGAAGAAGTTCTCGGCAATTTAGTTTTTGTTTATTTTTAATTTACGAACAAGCAACGAAGTGTAACTTCCAGGTAGTACTCCTTATTATTACTGCCTGGTAGGAAGAACAATTAGAATACTACACGATTGAAATCGTAGCTTACTGTTGAGCATAACCTGCATATTCTTTTGAATATGATGAGCTTTTGTCAGTTTTGCCTCTTCAGGAAGCTTCTTGTTCGAGCAGTTCTGGATCGTCGTTCACTCATTCACTCACCATCGTCATTCCGCGACTTCCGAGCAATGTCCTTTCGGTATTACTTTTGGTCGAAGTTGTACAAACCGTTGTACACTTCTTTCAGATTCTTTATTCCAGTTTTTTCACAAGTAATAAATCGCCGAGCACACCAAATCACATATAACTTATCGACAGCAAAAAATTCTTCGTGTTTTGATCAAACATTCAAACATCTTGATAAACCATCGCAAAATTTTCGATTTTAGCGATATTTTATTCATTGGCTTAAATAGTTTTAGTTCTGGGTTTATTTCGTACAACAAATTAAGAAGAACGTTGCGTTTGGATTAATTACAAGAAAGAAACCGATAGCCAATGAGAATTATCACTAGGGTGATCAGGTCAAAAACAACTTAACCTGAATTAAGTCTGAAATTTTTTGAAAAAGTAGAACATTTCGACTTAAAAACCCAAGGCAGATTTTAACTTTCGAAACTTGTTGTTTATAAAAAAATCTTTATAAAATTGGTTTGGTGTTGATGATCATCCATTGGTTAGAAAACAGATTTGTAGTGAAATTTCTTCTAGGAAAGTGTAAAAACCATCATTTGAGTATGCCGCAACTAATTCATTTATCATCAAATACGTTGGTTAAGTCAGATATTAAATTTCAATGGAATTGGTGCTTAATCGCAGAGGTTCCGTTCGGAGCAGGGATTGAGTTTCTTAAATAAAACATGGCCAGAATTCAACAAATATTCCAGGACACTGCTAATTATATTTTGATAAAACCTATTTAAATTTAAATAAAAAAAAAATAGATTTGCCATAAAGAAATTTGTTTTTTTAAGTACATAACCAATCCAGGCCTTTTCTACAGTTCCTGCACCAAATGGAACACGCACGTTTGTTAATAGAGTTTAGTGAAATTTCATTTCTAAATTATTAAGTCGGTTCTAAAATAAATTGGTTAAATTGGTTCACCAATTTTTTTTTTTTACATACTTAGTAACTAATCCAAGCAATTTAATACGTCTCAAGCTCAAAATGTAAGTAAGAGGGCACTTTTGTGGATGGCTTTTAATAAAAATTTACTTCTGAGATTTGATCCATACACCAATCCAATCAATTGTTTCCTTCTTCAGCACCAAATGGAACACACACATTTGTCGATGCATTTTATTATTTCTTAAATAAAATATTTAAATTGTATGGACATTTTTATTTTTGTGGTCCCTCCTCTGAGTTTTTAAAGATCTAATCAAAATAGCAGAAAAATGCGATTAGCAGAAAGGTAAATTCACACGAAGAGATTTGAAACTGGAAGTTCGAATGAAGCCCTAAAATTCAGAATCGTTATACTTCATCTACTGCAACCTACTTAGCTATTTATTTTATAATGCTAATTATCGTTTAACAGATAATTTGGCGCGCCAGTTGACAATAGCTGAACTAACAGATTTTCCTTCTTTGAGAGTTTCTTTTTTACAGATGAATGTTATTTAAAAACAATTACAATCCGAACGGTCAAAGACAATTATCTGTGGTAAGATTTATCTTAAGTTATTTTATTCGCTCTCTTCCTATAAAAATTTGCGTTGAAAACCAAATGTAAAAATCTTGCGTGTTATGGCCCGATTCTGACTGATCTTTAATGTTACAAAAACAAAAAATTATTTTACGGAATTAGTTTGGCACGCAAAAAAAAACAATTGTTTAAAGAAATAATTTTAATGGCACTACAATAACCAACTATTTGCGAACACTGCTATATACACTACAAGGCAACTCTAGGCAACGTAGTTTCCACCCCTTCCACTAATGGATCGTCAGTTCTACTTACTAATGATTTATTATCGAAATATATATTTAACTCCTCTTCAATAGATTTTTACGGTAGCGTATTTCGATTTGATTGCTCTAAATCATTAGGAGAATTGGTATAGTCATCAAAACATTACCATACTTAATTTACTCCGTTTATCACTCATTATCATTATTAGAATCTATATTCGCTGATGGTCTGATTCTTTTTGATACATGGGCATCGTCATCATATCACTTACTGTTTCGATTTCTGATGTTTCGATAATATTTCTAAACTTTCAATAAACTCATTCCTTATCATAACATTTGTCACACGATCAAATCGAACTGTCTTGAAAAAAGCTAGCTTTAATTTCGGACCAAGTGATGTAGAAATTATGTAATATTTATTTTCGAATAAACTATCAAACCTTTTGTGGATTTTTTCAGATAAAATGTCTTTCATTGTTCCTACTCCAAGAAAAGTTGTTGTAGTTTCTCTCCTTTAATAGGTACTTTTGAAAGTCGTTATAGTTGTGATAACTTCTGGTAATGGTTCTATTTCTTTAATAAACTCAATTCCATTATTTTAATGAACTCAAATTATTATCTGCTGCATTGAGGGTTAACCCTCTTTTTTGTTTTTAAATTCGTTGTAATATGTAAAATGTTGAGGTCCACCTCACTAGATTTTAGAGCGGACACCTAATTCGGTCTGTATATCCTTTAATTTCGTGCATGCAACCGGTGAATGACTAAAATGACTTGCAATATTTCTACTTACCGCTATTAAATCAATTACATATTGAACTTTGCGATTTAATATCGTTCAATATTCGTATTCCTGCTTCATTACACACCTTAACCATGTTGGTATCGTTATCTCGGACTACTACGTGAAAGCAGGGTGGGAAATTCATGTATTTTTTTTAAAAACTACAAATTATTTAATTTTTTTGATTTAAATCAACTTTTTGTTTTAAATTAATTTACCAATTATTTTTAATTTTTGGATTAAGGAAATATATAAATTTTGCAGTAAAATTTAAAAGGCTTTTGATATATTATGAAATATTTTAAATCATATAATAATTCGTTTGAAACTATAGTTATGTGCAAATGTGTGTTTTCTACTCCATGATTCCTTCGACTCCAAGATGTGGCTTATCAGAAATTTAGTTAGATAGATCTTCGTATAAATCGCGTCATCCGTAATTTTAAAACTTAAGTTATTTCTTTAAAACCCTAGACAGACAGCGGTTTAATAAATCCGATTTAGCTAACCTCGTTCAAGTACTCCACGCAACAAAAACCGATTAGGTTAAACGGAGGTTGACTAGTATTGAACTAAATCCGAAAAAAATTCACTAAATCCGTTTTAATAAATCGCAGTGTGTCAAGGGTATTAGGATAACATCCAATAAATACAGATCCACTTAAATCACGGATTATTTATTCATTTATTCATTTAACCTACAGTAAATATACAATCGGTATGCAAACAAAAAAAAAAGAACAATGCAAACTATAAAAATATTAACAGTAGTTATACAATATTTTAGCACAAAAATAACATTTAACCATTATTTAATAATAGACATAAATTTAAACAACTCATTTCTAAACGAATTCCTTGTTAAGTTAAAATCGAATACATCATAAACCGAATTAAAGAGTCGCGACATTCTCAAAACTGGTTCCGAGAGTGCAAAGTTTGTGGAGACCGAATCAACATGTAACAAACAACGACGGCGCAAACAACGTGTAGGAGCGTAAAAGTTGAAACGAACCAGCAAATCGACACAGTCTATTCGGGAAGTCAGAACATCTTGAACGAAGATAGCAGATGCAACGTCTCGTCGGTGGTCTAATCGTTGTAAATTTAATAATTTACAACGATCATTATAAGGAGGAAGCACATATTGGTGCACTCGATTAAACTGCATAAAAAAATAAAAACTGATTTGAATCAAAGATTTTTTAAAAAAATTACAGGGTTGATTTTTAATTTTTTATGTAACCTTTCCTTAAGGTTTTCTTCTTCTAATTCTGCAATTGCCGTAAAGAGTTTTATATTTGTATCAGAGTCAAATGTAACTGCAATTTCTTTAGAACCGGTTTATATAACCGAATAAATCTTTATGTTTTAGGTAGTGCTTGGTTTAAAGGGAACTTTGAAACGCTAATATTATCATTAGTTATGTATGTAGAAGGCTGGATTTATTATAAAATTATCTCAGAATTTGATATATCCTGTCAGAATTATGTATACTTATCATCTCATAATTCGCTATATGCTGCCAGAATTCGATATACAGTATCGCTAAAAAGTCACCGGAAGAATGATTTTTGTGTTATAACTTTTTTGAATCAATACATTTTTCACAAATTTTTCATATATTTCACATCATTTTTTGGTTGACTGGGCGACGATTGCTCCATAAGACTTTCGACCACTGTTCGGATAGTCAATTTAAATGCTCGTTCACAATCTTTAAACGGACTGCGCAATTAGTTTTGGAGATCAGCGGTTTTTTACTTGGACGCCTTCTATGAAGTCCAGCATTAGTCAGATGATTTTTTATAGTACAAACGGAAACATTTCTACTATAACTGACGTTGAAATCATTCATTATCGCTGGAGCGAAGAGTCTCGGATTTGCTAGTGACTATCTTACAATGACCGAATCTTCTCTTTTTGTGGTCTGGCGAGGCTGTTTAGTCCGAAGTTTACGCTCTAAGGTCCCACGTACGCGTTGATTTTTATACCACTCGTTTACAGTTGAGTTTGGTATATCAAACTGACGACTAACTGCCGATTGACTGCTCCCATCGGCAAAACATTTCATAACTGCCGATTTTATCTCTAGGGAATACCCTTTTCTATTCGATTACTTACCAGCTCAAATTTGTAGTTCAAAAAACGCTATCGAACTCTATTGCATCGCTCCGAATTACAAAATTTAACTTAAAATTTTTACTATTGCATAGATTTTTGATATGTTTGAACCAAAGTATTCGCGTTCAAAGCGTAACTGTATAGTAGAATTTAACCAAATTGAAATTTTTGAAGCCAAATTTGACAAGCTGCCATTTGAAATTTCAAATTAAATTAAATTACGAGTAATTTTTTATTATTACATACTAAATACGTACATGTTCAATGTTCAATTTCGCAAAATTTCATAGATCTAAGTTCCTATAGTTTTTATTTTAAATTTAGCTCCTAAATTTCCGAGAAACAACTTTGAATATCGTCCTCTGATTTAAAAATGTTGTTACTTCATAAAAGGCCTCAATTTTAACCATGATTTTATTGTCCCGCAAATCAAGGGTTACGATCTGAAATTCCTGTTCACGTTCATTTTAGAATAAGAATTTGCTTACCAAAATCCTCGTAATTTTAGAATTCATATACACATCTGATATCTTACAAAAACCATTGACCCAGATAACCGTAGCGGTCATTAATAATAGGCAGATTCAGACATTTGTGTGCTGTTTACTAGAGATATTAATGCGAGGTTTTAAGGCTCCCTGGCAAGAGCTCCACGGCTCCCTAGGGCCCGCGGCTCCCAGTTTGAGAAGCACTGATCTATGTAACCTGTATGACTACTACAAAAATGTTTGCAATTCAGAACTATAGGATTAATTTAAAGTTATTATCAATCCAATGCGCCGTCAAATTAATAAAACATTCGTTTGTATGGCTGCATGCCCATATATCAGATGCTAATGAAATACGATTAGCATCTTCAATCAATTTGTTAATATATCTGTGGCAATAAGACATAGCAGCTTATGTCAACTTAAAAAAAATTCAGGTATCAATATTCACTATTTTATATCTATCCTGTAACTTCACCAAATTTGACACACTTTATCGACCGGGGTGTTTTGCTATGAACATGTGGCCTGTTACCGGTGTCATTTTTATAAAATGGGAAAAAACATTGATCTTTTCTTCAAATTCTTGTGTATTTTGAAGTAATTTAGATATTGAAATGAAAATTTAAGAACATATTAAGGAGTTATAATTTATGCATTATTTATTCAATATTATTAGAATCACATATGATTAAAAATTATTATATTCAAATTCTAAGTAAAATTATACCATAAGAAATCATATCACACCCAAAATAATAACTTAAATTTACAAAAAAAATTCCACATCAATTTATTATAATAAAAATAAAAGATAACAAAAATAATATGTTCTGAACCATTCAAAATATATCACTAATAAAACATGAAGGAATCAAAAATTCACGCGACGTCAACAACTGAACTAAATAGCTCCAATTTTCACAAAATACGAAATTATTTGAAGATAACGGTTATTAAATACGACGCTGCATATTTCCTAGAACATCGCATTTGCAGTTTTTAGCGAGAGTCAAAGTGCTTTACATGAGTACATATCGCAATATGATTATTTCATACATATATGACGCCAATTGGCGTTCCCGGCCGTTTAAGTGTTAAGTGCGCTAGCCTTGTGACCAAAGGATGTAGTCATACGTGATGACTTAAGTCAAATTTGGTGGAGTTACAGGAGAGATAGAAAATGTTGAATATTGAAAATTTAATTTTATCTTAAGTCGGCATACGCTACTATGGGCTACTATATACTCGATACTCAGATAAGCAGTCATTTTTTGCGAATTTGCTAGAAATGTTATACACGATAATTTAGCTACCCAATTTGTTGCTGAATATCAAAAAATGGTATACAATATTTTTTGTTCCGAACCGAATGTTCGGCCCATCCCTAATTTAGGTACTAACTAATGTGTTCTAGTAGTTTGAACGGTTTAGAATACCTAGATTTGAAAAAAAGTTTGATTTAATTTTGAATTGATTTTGAAATTTTTGAAAAAATTTCCTTTTAACTCAAAAATTAAAGGAGATACGTACAAAATACAAGAGTACAGAAATTTAGGGTTTTTTTTTGCAGAAAATTCAGTTATTTTAATTTCTCTAGGATGAAAATTAATCGAGATATCACCGTTTTAACTTCGCTTTTGAGTATGACGACCGCCTTCCCCGAGCCCTTTAAACTCAAAAATTTCAAAAACAAAAGGATCAAGGAAGTTTAACTTTACAGGCCGTGTAGCTATTGAAATTCCCTTCAAAAATGATTTTTGGGGCGATTAGATATCTTAAAAATTAAAGAAGTTATCGTTAAAAAATCAATCTAGTTTGTCGGTAATATTTTCGTATTGCTCTCAAACATACATTTTTTAGATGGAAAATCAACATTTTCAATCTCGAATAACTCGAAAAAACTTTATATTGAACGTATTAATTTCCGATCCCGATAAGAGGTGGCATCCATCCCCAGGTTAAAAACACACATCGGCACTATATAAGTTTTGTCCCTTGAGTCATTCCCTACTTTCTGTTAAAATTTCACGTCATTCGGTTTTGTCCGTAAGAATTCTGACTTTATGGCAATTTCCTGAGGACACCAAATTGTAGCAAAATGTGAAATGAAACCTTTTTTTTCACACCCTATATAACTAAACTCCAATTCATAAATGTTCTAAAAATATTTCGTAATAGAGGTGAATGTAATGTAAGTTTATATACAACACAAAGAAATAAGTAAAAAATCAGAAATTGCTACAAAGCCAAGTACATTTTACACTTCAAGTAATACCATGGATTTAGTTGTGTATATTTATTAAATCACTTAGATATATTTTATCGTACAACCCGTATAATTGTATTCAATAAGTTATGATAAAAATTTGCAAATGTGTACTAGTTAATATACAGTCTAATCGTATTTTAAATGTTTATTAGGTCAACCGAGTTCAAATTACGTCTTGAGCCACTTCATAAAATAAAATAAAAATATCATGTCATTTTTTTTTTTTTAACTTTTAAATGAACAAAACAATAAAATTGTATTATTTTTTTATGTATCCATTTCTACACTGTTTTCGTCATCATTGTTGTTGTTGTTGTTGTTCAAAGTTAGTTTTCCGGTTAAAGAACTTGTTCTTGTTATTTTTGTTACGTTTATTGTTTCATTTACTTTATAGTTTTATACAAACAACGTGACAGTTTACCATCAAACTTGTAACTGAATTTAATAAATCTTTAAATAATATTGTGTTCATCGTTCTAAAACAAGAATACATTTATTGTTATCGACTTCCACCGAAACTCACTCTCCAAAATTGAAATGCATTCTAAAATACAATGAGTTTAAATAGATTTAAAACGTGATTAATTCCAATTTATCATATTTAAAAAAAAAAAAACGTAAAAAAAAATTGTTTTACTTAAGTACTTACTTAAATTTAATTAATTTCATTTTGTTTTGTATGAATCAAGTCATTCATAAATTTTATAATATGTGCGTATCGACATCATACGTTGGCAGAGTAATAAATCCCATTCGACCTTAATTCAATTAAATAATATGAATTAAATTATTATCATATTAATAGTCTGAATTTAGCATATTTTATGTTGCCATGAATTGTCCATTCCATGCACAGTGTTAAGTATGACTTATTCATAAAAGTATGTCGGCTGTATAATGTACTAAAGTGGGTGATATATGTATAAGCAACCAGATAACTATAATAACGAAGATGATATCAAAATGCAGAGTATGAGGCGAAGGGAGCTCTGTAGCGTGTATTCAATTTACTTTGAGTATTCAATTGTCTTTTTTTTTTTGGACATAATATCATAAAATTTGGGTTACATCATAAAAAATCGTTTGTATGATTGCCCCTATGCTTTGATTTGTTTTTATTGATATAAGTAATTAGTAATTAGTAATGTATCGCTCTAACTGCGGCTGCTGGTGTTGAAATATCTGATATCAAGATCATACAATACCCATACATACAAATTTGACGCATTCTGGAAGAAGAGCTTTATTAATTAAGGCTATAATTGAACAATTTAGAACATTTCAGCTTTTTAACAAGGACTATGCATTTACAAATTAGGTTACCTGACCGGGATATGTGGAGTACATAGGGCGATCACCTTTGAACGACGGTCAATGGTATGGTTTACAGATGGATCAAAAACGGAAGACGGGGCGGGGGTAGGAATACACGGGAGTGGGGCTGCCCTTGAAGGTTATCAAACATCTGTCAAGCTCAAATAAGGTAACACTCTTGTGGGTACCAGGTCATGATACTGGAATCGAGGGAAATGAGGCAGTTGATGGCCTGGCCCGCGGGGGTTCTGCCTCCCATTCATTGGACCAGAGCTCTTCTGCTGCGTCACTAACCTTAGAGCAGCGCTAAAACGCTGGGAGGATGTTCAAAAGTTCTCCTACTGGCGCAGAATTCAAGGTTTGCGACAGGCGAAGAAATTTATATAAGGAGTGTCTTGAACTTATTAAATCTAAGTTGAGGCTGCTGACTGGCTTTCTCACAGGTCACGTTCTTAAGGTATCACCTTAAGAAAATAGGCCTAAGTACGACATTTGGATGCTGCAGAATCAGTGGAACAATTTTCCGCCAAAGACTGCAACATCTAGGAGGGAGAACAATGATCCCAGATAGTATGTATCATGTACATGTATGATGTATTATCAGGTTCATTAAGAACTTGAATATTCACAGGACGGCTACACTCTAAAAAGTGATTGTAAAATTTCCCGAAAATTGTGCTATTTAGCACAAGAAAGTATTTAAAATTACACATCGACGTGTAAAAATAAACTCACGAATTGTGATTTAATCATATATGCTGGTTATTACTCATTTGATGTAATTTCCAACTTTTTACTTGCGAAATACCTAAATAAAGCGTGAATTTCCGATAAATGTTCCGTATTTTACAGGTTAAAAGTATTTCACATATACTGTGTGTGTATTTACTATAAGAAATTTGTTATAGGGACGTAAATCTAACTTACATTAAACGAAGAAGAAAGAAAAATCATCACGAGTGCATCACTAATAAGTTGAGTTGTGAGAGTTGGTTCAATTTGTAAAAACAACGCGTGAAAAAAATTTTAATTAAATTATTTGAAAGTATATCGTAGGTAAATGTCGTGTTGTGTATAAAATTAGTTAAAATATAATAATATTGTATTTTTTTTATTAGTGATGCGTTGGCATCTTACCAAAAGCACATTTTATCAAATTTAAAAGTTTTGGACTATATCTGCAAATATTTTAAAGAAGATATACAGTACCTTCTAAAAGAATTTGAGGTAAGTGAAAGATTTATGAGGATTAACTTATTATAAAAAATCAGTAAAATATTATGTACTGATATACATAAATATGTATTTTATTTTGCAGTTCAGGACAACATTAGCATCAATATAGAACTTGATGTACCCACCAACACACCATGGGCAGCTATTTTAAGTAAACGAAAACACAAATTTTCAGCGCTCCGTAAAAATATGCCAATTTATGGAATTTTTTAGTAAATAAAAATAAAAATTAATTAAAAATTGTTTAAATAGTACGAAATTAGTTGTCTTTTTTAATTCATGATAATAATGTGGTATTTCCAACTTGTGTAGTGACTCTTCACTCTTATAAGCTGTAAAGTAATTATGTTAAAAGTGGTAATTTGCAGTGTTTTAGCTGGCTTTACCATTTTTTTGGTTTAAATATCCTTCAAAATGAGGGAATTCATTATCATTCTAAGCTTAATTCAAGCTATGTTAGTGGTAACTAACTTTAGCTATTTGCATTTTACAGTAAATTGAGAAGTAATTATCTCCAAAGTTGTGTTTTTATTTGACATTTATTATAAAAATTTAAAACTGATAATTTGCGATAATCCGCCTTTGAAGCGTGAATTCCTTCGAATAATTTACACATTTTTAGTGTAATTATTTTTAAATCCCACTGCAATGCGATTTTACTACAATAATTGCTGGCAACAAGTATCCAACATTAATTGTAGTGAATTCCTTCTAAAAATTTTTAGAGTGTAATTGAGCTTGGTCCAAGTACGAGATCGTTTAGGTCGCAGTGCGGGGTGGCTTGAACGCCCACATGTCCCTTCAGTAACAATAACAATACTAATAAAAATGCATTAACAAAACATATTTAGATTTGTTCTTAGAGTGGTTTGATTCACGATTTGAATCGCCTACACATATTCGTAATTAATCCGCTCGTCTTTCCAATTTTTGATGATAAAATGTTGATGGTAAAATTGTGTGCACAATTTATTTTATTTAAAGTACAATTAATAATATCCCAATAAAATAATAGTAGGTAAGCAACTTTGAGATAGTAAAATTAATGATAAATCATCTGGGGTTAATTAATAGTGCGTTTTTTAGAAATCCCGCCACGGTGATCGAGTGTATTTGGGTTCCTTTCAATGTTGTTCATCCATAGTTTATTAGGCGGTATTCCACGACATTGGTGCCGACTCCGAGGCCTGTTTGTTAATGATTTCGTGATTCATTCGCATTCTGTATGAGGCTTCCTCTTTGATGGTACTGAGATTTTTTTTTTTGTTGAATATTCTTACGCTCAGTTACAACAAGTTTTTGGATGTTTTGGATTGGTAATCATAATCACCCACGATCCTCTCGAATCGCCGCCATATTTGAGCATTTCATTGCAGATGCCTTCCTCAAGCATAAGAGGTTGTGGTTTGGAAGATGGTGCTTGTCTATTTAGAAGCGAGGAGAAATAATTCCTCCTTCGAAGATGGTTTTAGCGTCCATCTTTAATTCTCCGGATTTGTTGCGAACAGCTCTGCTACATGGATTAAAGTTTGTAGCTATGTCTCTTATGCATCGATGCTTATCTCTTAGGCTAGAATTCAGAATGTTTAGGCTTGTTGTTTATGCCATTCTCGCTTTGTGAGATTGTCTTGTTCTTTGTTTTCGTTTATGTGCAGGATCTTTGTCTCGAATAGCGACCAGACGATGGATTTCGGCAAAATTTTTGAATAAAACACCAACTGCATACTTATACAATCCATTTTGAGCTGGAGGCTCAGTGATAACAGATTGTGCAAGATGAGGTGTGGATTGACATAAATATAGAGCTTTTTAACAAAAAGTTCACAGAATTAAACAATGTTACACTATGATTATATGTGGTTCCAAGAGACTTCGTGAATGCGCTTATGTGAGAAGTATATGCTGGCAAGTGGCAACCACGAAGTTTTAAAATAAAGTTCGCTCACTTGAGCTCTCAATTTTAGCATTGAACTCACCCAAAACGAGTTTAACGGCATGTTATGGAATTGTGTGTCGGAATGTTATTTTGCTTAAAAGAAAGCATCTTTGTTGTGATCAGGATTTTGCAGGGTAAACAAATGTGATGTTAAAGTGACGTCCATGAAACCTGAGTGTATACAAATCCGATTATTAACAGGCATGCAATCAGTCCGTATAGCGACTGTAATCGGCGATGTCATCCCCGATTAGTCTTATTTCCTCCAGTGCTGTGAGTTCGAGCTTATACTTAGATGTTTCTTTGGAGAGTTTATTTATTTATTTATTTTTATTTAATCTGTAAATCCAAAGATCCAGTGGCGATTGAAAAAATATTTACAATATTTACATTAATAATAACATAACAAATTTACAATATTTACATCAATGCTAACAAAAAAGTTTTCAAGTTACTTACTACACTTGGAAATGCAACAAATCATCCACGGCTGATGCTTCAAATAAAAATGATTTTAAACTTGACTTAAATGTATTTAATTTACGTGAGTTTTTTAATTCATCCGGTATCAAGGCTATTGAATATTTTAGGTGCCAATATTAGAAACGAATTTTGGAAATTTGTTGTTGTACATTTTTCAAGCCGAACTGCTTATATCTCAAGTCGTAATTGATACTAACATTTGACTGACTGACTTTAATAGGAAAAAATGTTTTTCAAACTTTATGGACAAATAGATGTCTAATAGGGAAAAGCTCCAACAACTCAAACAAAGGCACGAAGCAGATAGCCTCTGTGCGTTTAGCATGATACGAATAATATGTTTTTGAGCTATAACAAGGGGATAATTGAATAATAAATTCCTCCCCAGCAGGCTAATCCATATGATAGCCTCGATTCGACAAGCGCAAAATAAATAATTCTTAAGACTGCGGGAGGACAGACTGAACGCAAAATATAAAATTTTCGAATAAAAACACAAAGTTACGAAGGGAATCGATATGATATAATGGTGCCGCCCCGGAACAAAGTAATTGTTAAATATATCTGCCATTTCACTTGTGTCGGTTACAGAACAATTTTCATCAGTGTTAATTTTCTCAATTCGAGCGTTACTGCGGTCTTTGTTAAGAACCTCAACTAGTTTCCAGCATTCTGAAATATTCCATTAACACTATCAAATTTATTTTTTAAAAAGTCCACCCTAGCAAGAATCACATCATGTTTAACCATTTTATTTAATTCATCGAAACGACTTTTTAAATTTAAATCATGGAAATTTCGAACTAACCTTTTAGATAATTTGTTCTTAAACCTAATTTTACTAAGCAATATAGCACCGAGGAATTTTTGTTTATATACAATTTTAACAGAAAGCTAAAATTCTCATACGCTATGGACACATCTGTTTGCGAATAAACTACAACCCAATTTTCAGCAGATAAATCATTTGTTAAATTTGAATAATTAATTGTATTTTTCTGGAATTTAGCTAACACTTTAGAAGAATATACACAATTAATCAAAAATTTAATAGAGCACATATGATGGTGATACTTAGATTATGAACTTCTCCACCGAAACTAAAATCAAAATTAGATGAGTATCTAAAAATAAATGGTCTAGACACGATAAAGAATTATTAATCAACGATTTTAGCCCATGTGACGCTATCATGAACAAATATTCATCAGCAGATGAACGATCTTCAAGAATATTTATATTCATATCACTGCAAATAATAAGATTTTTTGATTTTATATTTACAAGAACACTATTAAATTCATTGACAAAGACTGACGAGTTGAAAGCGTGAAATCTATAAGTACACACAATGGAAAATAACAGTCAGCACTATTAGTATCAATGAAAGAGGCAGTTTAAGTACTGTTCTGGATGCTATCATCAAAAAATATAATAACACCTCTCGCTTTATTCATAGGATTACACTTACCAAATACATTAAAGCCAGGAATATTGTAATTATACATTTCATGATCTTCAATCAAGATCTCCGACAGTAGGATTGTGGCATAGTCTCAAGTGCGGCAATATTTACTAGAAATAAATTAAATTTTGGTATACATACAATATATAAAAAAACATCCTTCGTATTATTTAATTTCCTGGAGAATTGACCTGGGTTCCCGGTGTTCAAGTTTTCCCCGGCCCCCCTCTGGAATCCGTAAAAAAAGTGCCCCCGGATCTTATTTGCAAACTCTTTGACTAGAGTTCCAGCTGGCCATGCACTTGGAATCAGCAACTTATCAAACAATGATTCCGACAAGCTAATTTTGAACGCCGAGTAGTCCAAATTAACCGCAGTTTTATTTCTTGAGTTGCAGTGGAATATTTTAGCCGCTTCCTCATTAATTTTGAATTTAACATTCAAGTATTGCAGCATGCCATTCTCAATTACTCTAGAATGGAGCCTTAAATAAACAAATGTGAACCAATTCAATCATATTTGCGATGTCCACTGGATAGTGAACCACAAGAAGTTGAACCCCACTTTTTAATATGAACCTTGCTTAAGTCAATCCTTCTAAATGAAAACTTCCCTTTTCCGAAGTCGGAATTTTGAAAAAGGAATTTTTAAAAATGTGCATTCTTACTCAAACTAAAATCTAAATCACTAAATCTTGTCATTTTATTTCGGCAAATAACAGTAGATTATAAAATTTTAGAGAGAGAAATCTGTAAATCCAAAAAAATATTTAAATTTTCAAATTATTTTCTGCGCGCGCGGAAAGGGATACCCCTGAATTTTCAACAAAAAAAATCCCCCAAAAAAAATCCCGATGACAAAAGGATGCTACATAATTTCTTGTCATCCTTGCGCGGAGAGGACCAATGCTAAGCGGCTTTGAGGAGTTTTTTATTTTAGTAAGTGAATAACACAAATTTTTGAAAAACATTCTAATTTCTATTAATATTGGATTTTTAATAAATCGTCAAAGCGGGGGTTGGGCTCCATCCTTTAAGGTGTACAGCGAAAATAACTTTTCAAAAATTTGCTAACTATAATTAAAAAACTTGATTTTTTTGGGATTGATTTTTTGTTTGTTTGTCAATTCGAGGGTAATCCAAAAAATCTAAGTAAACAAACATTTTTGTGTTTTAGTACTTGTTCATGAAAAATCCGTCATTCGTCAACATTTTCAATGTCAAGATACTTTATTTACATAAGTAAGTTACTTAAGTACTGAATTGTTGGTTTTTATTGATTTTTTTTTACTAGTTGATGATTGATGCGGTTTTGGATATACGAGATCATTCTCATTGAAACAGCATCTATTGTAAATTGTTGAATAATTTTCCTTTATTGGGGCTTTCGGTTTTTTTAATTTTGATCGTTTCACTCAAATCAATTTTCACTCAATCTTATGGGTTTGTGTTTCAAACGAGTGGTTGCCAACAATTTATTCTTGATGTACTAGCCGTGTATTTGTATTAGTATGTTGCGTTTTTTTGTTCTACATGCATTTTACATGTTAGTATTATGTTAGTTTGCGATAAAACTAATTGTCTGCTTTCAAGTTAATCACATTGGACGATCCATGTTTTTATTGAACAACCTATAAGTAAGTATATGCCACAGTTTATTTTTATGTATGACCAGTGTATCGCTATCATATTTATTTTGATTAAACATTCCCGCACCTTAATCGTTTTTTAAATAATGAAAAGTTAATGTCTGATATGCTCATAAGTCGGTCGAACACGTACACATTTTTTCAGGTGTAAATTGAAATTAAGTAATCTTATGGATTATAATAACAGACATTGTATTGCTTATGCCGTATAATTCCGTTGCGTAATTCGGTGGTTTCCACATTTGTAACAAGGGTTTTGTGTCAAGTGTAAACTTGATTGGCTCATTTGTTGATTTAATGGCCTGGGAATAGCGGTTGAACTTGCCTGGAGCATGCCTGGATTTTTTTTAACAGTACTTGTTAAAGTGAACGTAACTGAAAAATCAAGTGGTGATATAGTTATGATACGGACTACAGAATAGTTAAAATGTTATATGTGTTAGCTCTAATTTGACAAGTTCATTTTAAAATGAACGCTGGATTATTTTACTCCAATTACTGCGTTTGTACTACAGGTAAATTAAATATGCTATAAACGTCAGCTATTAGCAATTCTGAGTAGGCGAATCTGTATCTGTGTCGCGTTTTTCTATACCATTGTTACCATTGTCGTGAACATTTTCGCTGGTATAGCTGTGATCAATTTAGTAATTTTAAATTTATTACATCAGAGAAAAATTTCATAAATTCGACGGAGGAAAAATTCTACAAAGTTTTACGTAATTATTTACATACATACATATCGTCGGTTTGCGAGAAAAGTGACACATCTCAAAAATGGCCAATTTTGAGATAATAGGGAAAAAATCCTTTAAATGTAACAATCTTTTATCTGGCATAGTGTCACTTCTCAACTACCCATAGTTTTCAATAGATGTGACATTGAATTTGATGAATTCAACTACACTGAGCGAAATAGCTATATGGGACAAGTTTTTTGTTTGTTTTTTTTTTATTAAGCAACCTCTTATTTTATTTTCATTTGCATCAGAATATTTGCCAATGCAGAGGGCGTACAGATTTTAGTTCGGTTAGTTTTCATTGTGCCTACATCGCTATTTATAGCAGTTTATTCTCATTGGTCGAAGGAAATAGTTATATGGGACAAAACTTAAAATCCATTTATTTTATTCATTAATAAAAAAATACTAGCAATAAGTGCATTTTAGTAGTTTCTATGACTGCCATTGTTATTAATAACATCCATCAATCAACGTGGCATGACTTTATTAACGTTTGGAAAACAGAAACGTCAATTTTTGCCCATTCCTCTTGAATAACTGTCTTAAGCTTCGCTAAAGTATTAAATTGACGTCCATTTTTGTAGACTCTCCGGCTAAGAGTGCTCCAGAGATTTTTCATTGGATTTAAGTCCGGACTAGTAGCAGGCCACTGCAATACTGGTATATTTAGTGATAAAAATTCTTGGTGCACTTCACAGCATGAATAGGCGCATTATCCTGCTGAAATGTCCAACTTTCACCGTACATTTCCTCCCCAAAATTTATTAAAGCGTCGTCTATTAACTGCACATACTTCCCCGCATTGATTTTATGGGAAACAAAACAAACTGAGGTCTTGCTCTGATAGCAGAAACCACCCCATGTCATAAGTAACCCTCCTTGAAATTTGCGGGAATGACGCGTTTGAGGTGACTCACGAAAATCTCGCAGATAATTCTGGCTTTCATTTGGTTCATCAAAATTAAATGTTTTTTCATCCGAAAATTTATTAATTGCCACTCTTCATCCCAAAATTTAAATTTTTTAGCAAATTCCATTCTCACCAATTTATGGCGTAACAGAAGTTTAGGTTTACGCACTCGCTTCTGATATTTCAGATTAATATTCTCTTTTAAAATCTGTTGTATTCTTCGTTTAAAGACGTCTAGACACAAGTCACGCTGTATTTGGGATGGACTGATATTTTTCCTGACTGCAAGACGCTTTATTTCCCTTTTACCTCTTACGACAACTTTAGACTCTGGTCCTGGTCTTTTTACTGTGCCGTATGTTTGGGGATTTTTTTAAAAGTTGTTGATGGTATTTTAATTTCTATGTAGTTTTGTGGCTATCTGACGAAAGGGAACGTCAGATTTGCTATAGCAAAAGATCCTTGCCCATTCATCGGTCAAAAGTTGCGTTCATCGTGGCATAATTTTTTAAAAATTGCTATTGAGTCATAAAAAATTATTTTTTTAATGTGGACAATAATTCTTTTTTCTTTTTTTAATTAGAGAAAAAATAATAACAATAAGAGCAATATTAAAATTAACAACAAAACGGTTTTATTATCAAAAACCGCACTTGTCCCATATAGCTATTTCCTTCAACTGGCGGTTGTTAAAGACATTAAATCAACATAACGGTATTACGAGAAAGGGACGAACGAAAATTGTAACTTCAGTTTGTTGAGTAAGCATTGAAAAATTGTTCCATACATCGTAAAATAAAATCAGCGAAATGCTTTTGAAGAAAACAGTACAAATTACTTTGTCCCATATAGCTATTTCGCATAGTGTATTTTATACCAAAAAAAAAAAATTCAAATCGATTTCCTCAAAAATGTGATATTTTTAGTTGTGTCATATTTCTCGCAAACCGACGATACAGATATGTAATAAATTTCAAAGTATAAACTTAACTACAGTTTTTGTTATTTACGTGATTACTTAAATAAAGAAATATAATTTATGCAGCGCTTTCAAGAACCTAACTACAACGTAACTCGAGGATGACCTGTTTGTTGATAATAATTTTAATTTAGATAAGATAATAGCTCAGTTGTTTTCAAACTTTTCGGTATCAATCACCTTTGGATTAAAAATATGTTTTCACGGTACCTTCAAAACAAGAAAAAATTGAATTAAAACAAATCAGTCAGTTTTGTTGGATGAGTGAACCTGTTCTTCACCATAGAATTTTTCGAATCTGGGTATTAAATTAGACACTGCTGCTAATATTTAACGTTCCACATTGATTATTGAGCGGTATTCTGTACTTATAATATTGCAGAAAACCCTGGACGTTGATCCGAAGTCAGTTATTTCCATTTCTAATAATAATTTTATTTTTAAACGCCTTGAACCTCTTTGAATTTCTCCATGTTATCTTCTTGATAATATTTGTTGAACCATTTGGTTACCTATGATAAGTGGTTTTCAAATAAAATTTTTGAATCGAAATCCACTGCAAAAATGGAAAACTCCTTACCGTCAAACACATTCTTTAGTTATTCGATTTTAAATGAAACAATAAAGACAATTTTGAAATATTTACGGCATCTCTGGGAATAGTTCGTGGCGCAGCAGGACCGCCGTGGCAAACACCTTGAAAACCTCTTGTTTTAGAAAATATATTACAACACGTGTTAAATGGGTTTATTTCTGATTTATATTCTTATAAACTCCACTTAAATATACGGGGTAAATCCCCAAATTAAGGTTCCACCGGCAGTATGAATCCATAATATTTGATCTGGGTTTAAAATTTTTTGGGCCTCCTACAAATGAAATCTTCTATAATATAAAATGGCCTATTCCATCAAAGTAATCGAGTTTTTCTCGAAAACCACATCAAAAACATTTCAGCTAAGACAACAAAAAACATCAAACCAAAACAAAATAAAAACAACAAACCAAAAAAAAATTAAGAACATCGCTTTGCTTTATATAAACATAAGTAATTGTATTTATTTTATTGTTAATCGTGAGAAATAAAAAATTAAAAAAAAAATTAAGAATTAAAAATTTAAATTTCTATTATTAGCTTTTTTGTTTTTTAAAGAAAAATCTGTTTATAACCTAGTAATTAAGAAAGTTTTCTTATGCTTTAATGTGAATTTTACTTATTGTTGTTACTTTTATTAAATATCAGATAAGCGTGAAGACATTAAATAAAACAAACAAAAAACTTTTTTTTTCTTCATAGTATGCTTACTTAACTAAAACCGCACGAAGAAAATTTGATGCGACTTTAATTTAGAAATACTCGACTTCCGGCATTTTAGTACATACTTTTGATTGTCTGGCAATTTAAAGGGAATAACTTTATTTATTTACGTTATCGCAGTCTTTATTTAATTCATAGATATTGGTTTGGTCATCAATATATTTTTTGCGATACAAAAGTTTATCGGAATAAATTATTTCATCAATTCTCTTGAATTCGTTGAATAATTTGAGTTAACTTGTTGAAATCACGATCAGCTTTAAATAAGAGGTTTTCTATTTTTTTTTTGGTTGATGAAAAAATAGTTGAATACCAATTCTGTTCATAATTTGAAAATAACGTGTTTTTTGTATTTTGACAGTTATGTTTTAGAACTAAATTAAAGTTGATTCTTTTGGTAATAGTGCTCTAAGTACATAATTAACTGAATTATGAGAATTTTTGGGCAGCCTTGAACTACAATAACACCAATTTTGTATAAACTAATACTGCACACAATAATGATGTCATGCTGTAAAGCATTGTAGCTTAAGCGCATGTTCATCGATGACTACATGACAACTAAAACGTTCGATTCCATTAAAATTTAAATTAAGTATGTATTAATTAAATTGTTTTATATTATTAATTGAAATTGCTGGAACTTATACAAATTATATTTCATATAGGCAACATTCATTCAGAAATAGAATATTTTCGTTTTAGCAGTAGAATATGATAAATCCTACAGAATTTAAATTATTTAAAAAACTCACATAGCATATATGAGGGTTGAGTATCATATATATTGAGTTAGTCTCCGTTATTATGTAGATTGAATACCTATGAAGTGATCAATACTAAAAGGTACGATTTGGATTAGTGTTATAATTATTCATGAAACTATTGCTTTCAATTACTGTTAAAGCTCTAATTAAAATATTGACCATTATTTTACCCAATTTTGATCCAAATAAGTGTATTTACACCAGTGGATTGAATCATTCGTTAAAATTCAAAATTTTATTTTAACCTTCAACAAGCCATCTCTGAAATAATTACCGCCTTGGTTTAACCAGATTACCAATCTGTAAATCAATGTTCTTTCCTGAGCGTTTGAATACTTTATGTATGTTGCTCCTTTATTTTTTCCACTATCCCTATTGGTCTGGACACAGAAAAAATCGATATACATGTCGCATCACGGTACACTTCACTAGACAATCAATCATTAAGTTTGAAAATTATCCAATATATCACACCATATACATACATCGAAAACATAGCAGGAGGAGGTAGTGTATTGCTGTTAATATTAAAACCAAAAATGATTCTATTAAGGTTTTTAGAATTCACTGACCTCTGAAACAATCATTGAAAGAAAAAGATTATTTCGGGTTTCACAGTAAACTAGAAAAAAGATTTGTAATTGGAGTTAGTCTCCTCCTCCGAAAAAAATATCTTCTGGGGCTCTAGAACGATTAAAGGTAAAGAAGCTATCAGGAAATGCGGTTGTGAAGCCTTATCAACTGGAAAACCAATCTACTGTCAAAGTGATCCAAATAAAGTCCTAGATCTGTTTGGTTAAGTAGACGAAAGCCCGGACTCAAACTTTGATCATTCTCCGATACTCCCGATAATAATTGAAAAAATCATCAGAAATATAACGTATATGGGCAAGAAAATTTAGACAAATTTAAACCGTATAAACTCAATATTTCAAATTTAGGAAACTGTATTTCAATTCATTTTAAAAAGTTGGCGACATTTATACATTAATGTAAAAATTGGTTAACGTTGGTTCGTTGAGCCTTTCGCAACGTTTAAAGGGACTCTCTCCATTGCCGATTTAAATATCGATGTATCGAGTTCCCTGAGAACCGCTTTAATTTTAGTGATAAGGCAATTTTTGTTTTTTGGTTGATATCCTTTGCTATACACTTTCTGCTCAAGATTTGCCCAAACATCCTCTATTGGACACAACTGAGGCACATTTGGTAAATTTGACTCTTTTGGTACAAAACGAATACCCAATCTCCGCATTTCATCAGCATTTCAAAACAGTGTGTTTTGGTTTTCATGGTGGTTTATTATACATTTTTCAACTTTTGGTAAACATACCTTGTACCTTTTGCTGTTAATGGCTAATCCAGCTTTGAAAATACAGGTTCCAATATCCCATTTTGACTTCAACCACAGTAAAACTTTGTCTGGTTTTTGAGTTAAGTTATTGATGCTATCAGTAGCGTGCAGTCGAAGTAAAACGTTTTTCTTGTTGTTGGATGTAAAACTGACCAAGGAAATTTCATCTTATAAACAGATTTTATTGTTCCAACTAAAGTCGTACTTAGACTACACATGTTTTTGGCTAGCGGGTAACTGATAAAAAATTGTTCATCGTTATATTATAGCTATTATCTAAAAAGCATTCCGAAAGATGTAGTACTAGTTGATACGCCATTCCTGTCGATCTTTCTTCAATTGATTGAAGACCAAACCCAGTTTATACCGTATTTGCCAGGCTCTAATGGTATATACTGCCGGAAAGAGCATCTTCCTCTTTTTGACACCAATTGTTTGTCCAATGTTAGCTCTTTCGATGGAGAAAAAGGTCCATTTAAATTTTTTTGAAATATCGTTCAAACATGGTGCAATGGAGCTAATGTATCACCCCGTAATCTGGCTGGCCGTCTTCTAGTATCGACAAAACGTAAAAACCTCGAGAGATGTTTAAATCTTTCCAATGGCATTACTGCTCTTTAAAACGCCATATGAGATTTATCGAAAAGATCTTTAGCTGCTAACAAATTTGAACCCCACCAGCATAATCAAAGCTATATGCTCATCTGCATTTGTGCCATGCCAAGGCCGAAGTTTTTTTGAATATTTTAATCGACTATTCTCCTCATGCATTTTTTTGCCTTTCGATTCGTTTCAAACACTAAAATGTTCAATTAGAGATGCATTTATGAGACGTTTGAATGCTTCGTCCCTTTCTACGTATTCTAAAGAACAAGATTCTGTTAGACCCTAAATCCTGCATTCTGGCAGTCTATGTCGAACTGGGCATTGGCCAGTTGTCTCGCCTAATTTATCCTTTGTATTTTTGCCCACGATTTGGAGCGACAGATTTAGACCACGATCTAGATCGGATAAATTACTTTCCGGATTATAATCTGATTATAGATTCTAAAATTCTTCTTCATCGGTTGAATTTTTTCTATCACTGCGATTTACCAAATACAGCAGTCTGTCCGTTACATTCATTTTGAGAAGGATCTAAAACATCAGTCAAGTATAACAGAAAAAACTGAAACAAAGAACGAACCAGTAGATATTACTGTCTTTCTTAACCCGAAAAGCAGTTATTCTCAAAAATTTTCAAAAAACTTCGTTTTATGCTTGTCAATAAAAATCGTAAAATTTACCTGTATTCGACTCTCACTACACAACGGTCAAACTAAAATATTCACCTACTGCACAAAAAATGAAAACAAAAATTGTACAAAATTATAAACTAATAATTGTGGGGATTCACCGGTTTCTGCTGATAGTGATTACATAGCGTACTATGAGTAAATAAATCTAAAATTTTGTAACAAAAAAATTATTTGCATACTAACGTCATCAAATATTGCTTTGGGGAATACAGTTCCCCACAACACGAAATTGATAGTATGTTTATTTTTCTTCTGTGTTCCTGTTATACTTCTAAAATCGTCTTATGTTTGTTTCTGTTAAGTAATGTAATAAACTTTCAAATATTACCAAATAAATCTAACGACGTGTGAAGAGGGAGGTTCTATTATTCACCAAAAAGAACTTGGGGAACTGTATTCCCCAAAAACGGTTCTAAGGTGCTTTAACCCAGTAATGGGGGACCACGGCCTGTGGGCCAAATGCGGCCCGCAGCGGCCGCGAATATGACCCGCGCTGGTGTTCTGTAATTTATATATAATTTATTTAAGTGTCGCTTATAAAAATAATCAACATGAAGTTGGCCCGCAGCCCAAAATTTTTCGATTCATTCGTCCCAAGTTAAAAAAGTGCCAGCATCGCTGCTTTAGACTGTCCATAGAAGAAAAAGTTAATTCAGTGATTCCATTAAGGAACGAGGAGCGATTAAGAAAAGAAAGAGATTACATCAAATGAAGTCACGCAAGAGCTAAGCGTTAATATGAACGCCAGCTTATGATCATACAAACATATTATATTAAGGTGCTATCAACTTTGATCCCAAAACGTGAGAAACTACCACGCGAAACTTTCTGTTCGGTCAATTTTGATATTAACAGTTATGTTATTAATAAAAAAGTTAAATCCGATAATCGAAATGAAAAACTTGATCCCAAATCATCTGTTACAGACACCTACCTAAGTATAGCTAATAGTTAGCAGTACAATGACAATATATTCTAAATTACTTTAATGATTTATTAAAAATGAAAACCGCCTTCTGAAATATCATTATTTGTTCGCTGAATCAGCATTTCTTGGTATCACTGAAAATCGGTAACCATCATTAATTTAAATTTTTTTATACCTTATAAAACAGTAGCTCGGTGAAATTAGTATCAGCTATTAAATTGATTTGCATCATATTGGTCACTGTCTGAACTTATAACTACAATTAGCTTATAAGTAGAATTTCCACAAACCTGCCACTAAGATTATATAAATTTGATCCGTTCTGGACAATATGGACGCTGTCCTTTAATGAGTTATAAACGGTATTACTAGTAACCAAAATTAAAATTATAATTACAGTACTGAGAATGGAAAGTTCAACAGCCATAAAAACGCACAAAAAGATATATCTTGCAACTATTACACTAGTTTAAAAAGAAAACTGTTTAAGAAGTTGTTCTTTGTATATAAGACACATTTTATGGAAAAATATAATTTGATGCTAAATTGTTTTATTATTTTTAAAGCCATTATAATTTTTTAACCTTTTCCGATAAAACTAAATTTAAGATTTAAGAACCTGTAAAAATTGTAAAGTCAATCGAAGAGAACAAATGGTCTTTAAAATTTGTTTGTAGGCTTCTGCATAAACAGTTTCTTTAATAAAGGTCATTTCTCCAATTCCATGATACGAAAAACATCCCCAAATCAATTGGCCGGCTTAAAGTTTCACTGTTTTTTCAGGCACTAATCGCTCAGGAGTTCGTCGAATTTGCGGCTGACATACTGGATTCCATCCGATTCAAAAAGACTAAATTTACTCTCGTCAGAGAAAATAACTGTTCGTCACTGCTGTAGACTCCAATCAGCGTGACTCCGAGCCAATTGTAGACGTTGTTGCTTCATTTTAGTCGAAAGAAACGTTTTTATTGCGGGGGACTTGGTCACATATCCTTGTTTCAGGAGCCGGTTACGAATCGTATACATACCGATTTTTTGCAGATAACCGTCTTGAACTCAGTCCGAATATCCACAGCAGTTTTAAAGCGATTAGCAGGTGACATTCTGGTTATTTTGGACCGGTTTGCACCGGTAGAATAAAATTGATTTTAAAAAAGACACACGAGTAATTGTATCCAATCTCAACAGCAATCTGCCTCGATAATATTTTAGGAGTCGCAGAATATGCCACAATTCGATTTTTCTGAGCCGCAGTCAATTGCGTGTATTTTGTCATTTTCAACAAATTTAAGTTTTAGTAAGCTTCTCTTGCGAATAGTTATTGTGAAAAACCAATATAATGTGAATAAAAAAAAAAACTCAGCCTAATACGAAAAAAATAAGGGACAATTAGCACAACTTTACTTGAAAAATGTTGGTGTTGCACGTTTCATTCTCGTTACTGTATGTAGCTTCTAAAGCATAAGCTGAATTGCTTCTAAATTAAGAAATTGATTATTATTAATTTCATAATTATATTCATCCCAGCTTATTTTACTCTTTTTCTTAGTTCGCAATAGACTAAGTGCATAGAAGAAACTATATAATTGAGAACCCACTAGAGGAGAAAAAAACATGTTCAATGGTTTTTTAGGCGTTGCCTTTTTCATAAATTTTAGCATGAAAACAACCACACGCTAAGAACTCTCCAACCAATGCAATTTGCTGAAATACTGCGATCATACTTGAAAGATAGATTCTGGGTAGTGTATTAGGGCCCGTTTTATACCTGCTGTTGAATAATGATCTCCCAGCATTTGAAAACAACACTCTGATGATTTTTTGCTGATGACACGGCGATCTTAGCTATTGGAAAAAGCAATGAAGAGTCATTACAAGTTACTATCAACTGTTAAATCTAATAATACATAAATGGATAAAAATATGGCGAATAAAACTAAATGAATGACAACAAAGCTAAATCCGTTGGCTTGACGCTGAATGCTAAATTACAATACAGAAATATGTTTTGGCTGATGGGAACACCACTAAATACAAAAATCTGTGAATTTTTTATCGTTTTGGCAAACGGCTCATTTAGTAATTTATTTTTCAAAATTTATTAATTAAAATATTTCAAGTTAAGCATACTACTATTTGATAAGCGGGGATCAAATATTTGTACTGTTAGACTTTTACAGGAATTGATTTATTTCTAATTATGGTTATCTCTTTAAAAAATACCTGAAAACGATCTATGATTGTACTTTTTGTATGAAATGCCTACATGTAGAATTAATTACGTCATAAAAATAAAGTCATAACTTTTATCGATTATTATTATTATTTTTATTATTAGGATAAAGCAAGTATTTACTACAATTTGCCACTTGAAAATATTTTATGACTAAAATTTTTTCCACGAAATTAATGTTAGGTGTAGAAAAATAAACGTTATTGCAGTTAACTAATACATCCTTTCAAATTGAACCATAATTTTTCCAATTTATAAAAAAACGTGATATAATACAATAAAGTTATTTGAAATGAAAATGAACAACGAACGGATTGACAAGCCATTAGCACTGTCTATTTAAACCTAATACAGAAATGTATTTCATTTTAATTCATTTAAGCTTAAAATGAAAACGACACGAATAGAATTATCAAACATACAAATAAACTGAATAGTGTATACTAAACTAAAGAAGAAAATAACTCAGAAAAGAAACTTTAAAACCGGTTAAGTAAACCAAAATATTGAAATATGTATGTACATATATGCTTACGAGCATGTGTATGTATGGTATACGTAAGATCATGTGTGTGACGAAATATACTTACACTCATTCCCATAGGTACAATCTACATAGGAGCTACGATATATAAATTAATTTTTTATGTTTTGCTTATCATGAATAATAGTATATGTATGTATTATGTTATGTTTACTATTAGAGTAGTTAAAAATACGCGAGCAAATAGATACAATACATAAAATATATTTTAATAGTGTTTGTATATTATTTCTGCATACATCATATTGGAAATTGACTTCTCTTCGTGTTTAAAATGAAAGTTTCGAATTTTTAAGTTTTACCTTAAGAAGTTTTTTAAGTAATTTCTCTGTTTTGTGTGATTTTGGATGATATATGAACACTTTTGGTGGATGAATACAAAACTCCAAAAATCCAAAAATATTGTAAAATTTAATTATGACTTTTGGCGTAACTTCCTATATGGGTTTTGTTTAGAAATAAATCAATAATGTTTTCGAACTAAACTGGACTTTTAAGTTTTCAAATTTTGTACATTCACGAATACCAACAGATTTTATCAAAAGATTGCTTTTTAGAATGTGATTCAGCATGGTGTTAGATTTAGGAGTATGACTGCCTTTATTTTAAAATAATGTTTATTTTAGGGTTCAGTAGTGACTAACACAAATGATGTATTGTATTAAATCCACCTCTGCAAAATGTAAACAATAAACCTAAGTAATTATTTTGTATCTGTATGAAATTTAGAAAAATTATAAAATCCAAGACATTATTATCTTGAGTACATAACACTAAATACATAATTAAAAAACAAATTTTGAACAATACCCTTATATGCACTCCTCAAAAAATTTAAACGAGTACTTACCAAGTTTTTATTGTTTGGAATCTATAAATATAAATTGCACCTATTACAGCAGTCTCAGTTGAACTAATTATTATCACCTCTTCAAGGATTCATCACGCATAAAATCGTCTATCCTCTCGCTTTCAAGAAAAAAAATTACCTACACAATGACTATTGTATAATTGCATTTCACAAACAATTGCACCGCACAGCTTGTTCTTAGTAAGAAATTTTTGTGTTCAGTAAATTATTTTCTTTATAAAGGCTAGTACGCTGTTCAAGGTGAAATGAAATTTTCACTGGTCTCCAAAAATAGGAAGATACATCTGACGTGAAAATTTAGTTTGACGAGTTTCGTAAATATTTTAGTATTCTCTCAACATATTTTATACAAAAAAATTAACTTCAATAGTTGATTATCCCCAAAACGCAAAATCAAATGAAATTTTCGAAATTTATCTTCACATTTATCGTCCGGCAAAGTGAAATTCAGCGGTGAAATTTTCATTTTAGTTTTCGATTGTGTCAATTTTATATAAAAAATTCCATTTCGCTTCAGCAACGTATCGGCCTTAAGCCGGTATTCACATACAATTAAATTGCACAATGTACTAGGGTGACGTCAATATTGCACAATTAAATTCAAAAATCTTGAATAAAAATTGAGTCTTTACATTTAAATTTAGTTAAATTTTCGCTGGTGAAAAGTTAGGAACACATAAGATTTGACTAAGTTTCAAGCGTCTGAAGACAGCTATTTTTTAAAAATATTTTCGTGTCCCTTTAATATTTTGGGGAGTGTATGATACTAAGTATTACGAATTACAGAACAAGAAATATAATTTTACTTTTAAATTTTGTTTTCAGACGAATTATTTATTAAAATTTATTTTATTTGTTTGAATTTGCAATTTTCTGAGATGATATTTGAAACCGAGAGTATCATTTTCTAAGTTTACATATATAAAAAAATTCTGTACGTGCGTTTTACATAATAAAATAATAAAAGTTCTATTCAATAGAGCGCGATCAATTTATTAGTTTTCATTTCATTTTCTTGAATTGAATTTCAAATGTTATAAGAATTTATCATGTAAGTAATATATTTGTCGATGATGTTTACTAAATTACTTTATTTAAATTGTTTGGTTTAATTGAATTAATTCAGCAAATACATTTTACAGAAAAAGAAAATTAAATGAAAAATAGTAGGAATATAATTCTATATTTTATATAAATGTGGTTTTTGAAATAGTAATTGCAGTCTGATGACGTTTTTATTTTAATGCCATTTCCTCTACACAATTTTATATAGATGAGTTACATATGCACACAAATCCGGTTTAAAATAATGATGTGTTATTATTATAACTAACAGAAACTGTTTTTCTTTATTTTTGTCGCAAAATAAACTCATGGGTGAGGGCTCATTTTTCTCCCTTGTCTTACAAAATAGCCTTTTATAAAACTGACGAATTTGGCAATTTTATTTGGCATTTTTCTTACACTAAAATAATGTCTGTAAGCACTAAAGAGGCGCATTTTCCTTCAGTGATAAAATTAAATAAAAAATTTGGTTAGACTGTAAACCATTCAAAACGCTGAATTCACTGTTTTTCATATTGTACCTACTTTGAAATTTAATTGTTTGAATATTACCAAGATACAATTACATACGATACTGCTTTTATATGGAGTATTTCACACTAAGCTGCATTTGCAATATTTATACCTCACAATAGTTAGCCGGTTACTTTCGCTTCTTGCAATCAGTTTAAGATACCATATCACCGAAGAAATACGGCTATAAATTTAGCTAGGGTAAAAATCTTCCTCCTAAACCAACTATACATACAAATTGTAACAAAACATATTTTTTCTTGTGTTGTTGTTCGATTCGTCAATTTGTAATGGATATTAAATTCGACAACCGATACTTTGGAATTTCTTATTCAAATAATATATAATAATTAAAATTTTCAGACTCCGAGAATAGGGTTTCGATTGGATTTTTTGTTGGATGCTTTTCTTATTAAAAGTTTATGAGAAAGCATTACAAAGGGTACCATCACAGACTGCAAAAACAATTAATCATAAACATAGCGTGGAAATACTAGCTAAGTTAAAACACAAGTTAAATTAGGAAAAAGTTTTAATATTTTCGTTTTGCAAAATATTAGACTATACTCTAACTTTATAGTAGGTATTTCAGGGTCACTTTTTACTTATTTGTTTCGTAAAGACTAATGAGAAAAATATTTTAAGACTTAAGTTCCTAGAATAAAATTTTCGTTGATTTTGAAATTTCTAAACGAGCTAACATTTAAAATCGTAAAAATAATCGCAAAAATTGATGAAATCGCAAATTACTGTAAATAACAATAATAATTTTTTTAGTTTGCATTATCGTCGAACCAGAATCGCATCCCAGTGCAATAAGATTTGCATAATTTTGTTTTGTGATAAATAAAATGAAAACGGTTGAATATCGGTTGAACAACGGTTGAATTGAATATGATTTCGCCCCAGTAATGTTCCGTAATATAGGTATTGTTCCAGAATAAACAAATTTAAAAATGTATGTTAATATTGCGGTGCTTTCAAGAATTCAGCATCCTGCGCCGATATTACAGGCAGTACCAAAAATCCCAATCGGGTATTGCATCTTTGCAGTTGGAATTAAAAGACGACAAAACTGCTTCATGGTTGCATTCTTACATTTTTACGTCAAATTGCGAGCATTTTTCTGTAGAAATAATATTTGAACATAATGATGTAAAATTAGTGCAGCCGACTGAATTTTTCAAAGCATTTTATTTTACAAAGACCTTAGGCCTCTTTCAAACTAAACGGCCCAATTCTTTAATCTTAAAAGAAAGTTTAGCCAAAAAACATTTTAACTAATACAGCCTAATGCTCGGTTGCTTAAAAAGTGCCAACTGCCAACCGTTAGTTAAATAATATTTTCTTTCTTTCCTCTTTTAAAAAATTGAGATTTATTTAGAAATATTTTGTCCTTCAAGCTTGGTTCGGGAGGTCGGTTCTTTACCCTAGCTAATTTTTATCCGTGCTTCAACAAATAAAATCATTCAAGTAACCTAAAGTGCCTCCGATATTTAAGCAAAATATTCGACACGCGTACCATCTAAATTCAACCAAAAAAGAAATTGTATGAATTTCCAAGATAGCGAGCAAAAATTTTTGTTCGTTATGTTAGAAATTCATACAAACCTGTAAGTAAAAAATTAAATAAAAAAAACTTTTTAATATAATAACGTTTTTAAAATGGACTAAAAAGAAGAAAATAATTTTTCCTTGCCTCACAGTACAGAAAATTCTGAGAATTTACGATTGTAAGTTTTCAGCGACTATGAGAATATTTGAAAAATTTAAAACGAAAAACGTGGAGCGCATCTAACGAAGTTTTGATACATGGTTCATTAACAATTTAATTATGCTCTCTGACAAGTGATGTTAACTATAATTCTATATTATTGAACATTTCGAAAACGAAGTATATGTTCTTGTCAATCAAAACCAAGTACGAGGGTATCTCAGATATTGCAATTGCGAACCAAATCATTGAACGAGTTAAAGAATACAAATATCTCGGTGTCGTCATTGATGAAAACTTAAGTTTTAACCAGCATTTGGATTACTTAGCCAAAAAGATGAATAAAAAATTAGGACTTTTCAACAGAATTAAAGACAAGCTACCAATGGAGACCAAAATATTATTTTATAAATCAATTGTAGCTCCCCATGTAGATTATTGCTCATCGGTTCTATTTATCATGAATCAAACACAATTAACACGTCTGCAAAAAATACAGAATCGATTTATGAGAAGCATTTTAAACGCGGATAATAGAACACATATTAAAGACATGCTAGAAAAACTAAGCTGGAAATCAATCACCCAGAGAATACACTTTAACGTGCTAAAACTGTTTTATTTACTCGAAAAAGGAGATCTTCCTAAATATTTAAATAGTTTGCTGTCTACCAACAGAGAAGTTCATAATTATAATACCAGGAATACTCATTTTAGATTACCAAGGTACGGTAAATCATTTTCCCAACGATCGCTAGGGTATAATGGTGTGAAGTTATATAATTCTTTCAGCAACTATTGCAATCTTAATGACCTTCAAGAGCTAGAGTACGGCCAGTTTATTCAACTATTACACATATTCATTAATGAAAAAATTAATATTTAGTTATTTAGTAAAATATACAAATGTATTTAATTAATTAATTAATTTAGATAAAAATAGGTTTTAAAAAAATGTCAATAATGATAAATAAATAAATAAATAAATAAATAAATTATTATACCATTATATGCGCTCCACGTTTTTCGTTTTAAATTTTCCAAATATTCTCATAGTCGCTGAAAACTTACAATCGTAAATTCTCAGAATTTTCTGTACTGTGAGGCGAGGAAAAATTATTTTCTTCTTTTTAGTCCATTTTAAAAACGTTATTATATTAAAAAGTTTTTTTTATTTAATTTATTTTCTGCTTTTTTAGTGTTGCCAACAAGGGTGCTGATGTATTTTGTAGTACTCGGTTATTTTGTATTCATGTATTCTCGGATACTTGAATATTTTATGATTATGTATTCGGTTTCTTGGAGGATAACAAACCTAGAACCAACTTTTGTTCGGCAACCTATCGAACCTGTCGCCAAATAATTAATATAACTTGGAGGCGCCAGTTTATTGATCGAATTATTTTCTTCTGAATTTTTATCAGGTCTTCATTGAAATACACTTTAAATTTTTGCATACTATAATCATAGACAATCATAATAGATCTCTCATTTTACTAAAAACAGAAAATAAGAACAAAAATTTTCCATTCAAATATTATCGATGTATTGCATATACGTATTATATTTGCAACGCATTCTAAAATCATTGCCTTATAAAATACACAACACAACGATACATTGGAATTATCAGAAGTTTTTGTTTTTTTCCTTTAGTTACTATGAAATGAGAAATCTAGTATGAATGTCTATGCTATAATTTTGTATGCAGAAAAAATCAGCATACTATATGACGTCGGTTTATTGTAACGATCTCGAAAAACGTAATTTACAGCACCACCTGGAGTCGAAATATATTGCAAACTATTGAATATTGCATTGTCATCCAGTTCTGAGCTATGTTTAAAGTTTCAAGTCTCTAGCTCATCGGGAAGTTAGTTTAAAATCGATTGCAAAATTTGTACCGAACAGACAAACAGACAGACAAGAAAGCGAGTTAATAAAAACGTTATAAAAAGTAAAACGTTTTTTGTGAATGCTTTGCAACTTTCCCATTATAAACTGTTTTGCTATATTTTTTACGTTTGTTTACATTTTATTTTTATTTCTGCTGTACCCGGTGTTGGGCGATTATTTTGTAGTTTGTTGAAATTGAATATGCAATTTCGGAAAGGGGGAATTAAAAAAAACTAACTATTTTCTAAAGTAGTAAATAAATTTATACAATTTATTTTAAGGTTACATGTAGGGTCAAAAAGTAATTGAAAATTATATAAATATTTAATATCAATCTTTATTTTATATATTTTTTTATGTATTATATGCAAACGAGATGTGCCCTTTTCGAAATTCATAAAATATAAAGTAAATTTAATTAAAAACATAACATATAAACTTTATAAAACTATTACCATAAATATCAAAATCACTTCAGCGACAGATAGAGATATATCGCCGTCGCCGATTAATAAAATTTATTAAATTCGAAAAGGGCACATCTCCAAGAGTTGTGACCTTTTCGAAATTATCGCTATACAAACCGACACTGGTGGCCGTATTAACACAATAAATGTGCCTATTTCAAACCAAATAGGTGCGGGGATATATTTCCATTACATTAACGCGAAAAAACGGTTTTGTCAAAATTTTCGAGATGTGCTATTTTCGAAATTGCATATTCAATTTATTTTTGTGTTTTTATTCGTATGTGCGAATTATAGTTATTTGCTAACTTCATAGCATAGTAAAAAAACACCTAGGGTAAATTAACTAACCTCGCGAATCAAGCTTCAGTGAAATATTTAGGTATCAGTCGAAAGCGTTCACCAAATTTTAGAACGACAAACTATATTGTAATTCTTTGTGCTATCTGAAATAAATTTCAGATTTGAAAACAGCAATTTATAACGAAAAAAAAAAAGATTTTTTTTTCTCTCTGATCTCTTTGAACTTTGAATAATGATTATGATGTAAAAAAATAACTGTATTTTAACTGGCGGTTGGTTTTTTATACAGCTGCGCATTACGAGTTCTATAGTCAGAATTGGGGTGTAAACCTAAAGCTATTTTGCGATAATAATCTCGTCTGTGATTTGTAACGGAAAGATACAGGACTACTTATACGATGGATGCATTAAAACTCTCCAACGAGGCTCTCTCAATTTTTACCGAGTCATCAAAGATGTGTGTGATATAGCGTTGTCATGATGGAACATAACTCCTTTTCTGTTGATGAATTCTGGCCGCTTCCTTTTAATTTCCTGCTGTAATCTGGTTAATTTTTGGCAGTATCGATTGGTTGTAGCAGTTCATGATATATGATTCCCTTCCAATCCCACCAAACACAAAACATCACTTTCCTTGGGGTCAAATGTGGCTTTGCCACAGTTTGTACTGACCACGATCTTTCCCGCACTTTATTGTCGTACGTTCATTTGTCGTCACTCGTTATTATACGTTTCAAAAATGGTTCAATCTTTTCAACAGTGATTCGCAGATGGAAATTCCGAGCATTAATCATTTTGAATCAATTTAACTTTCTTTGAATGATTTAAAACTGTTTGATGATGAATATTGAGTTCTTCAGTGATGTTAATGGCCTGTCTTGCTCCACTTTTGGCATGATTTCATCAACTTTTTCAGTGATTGGTCGGCCAGAGTGAGGTGCATGTTTGGCATCATAGTTCAGTTTCGGTTTATTGCATGAAGTAACATTCCTGGTTGATGATAAACTAATCGGTCCTCAATTTGCTCTTTAGCACATTAATCATCACATACATAAGAAGAGTCGTTGCTATGAAATTATACAGAAATCTTCAATATAATTATTTGTATCGGCCAGGGCAGAGTTTCGATTTAAACTTGCAGAGGGTTAAGTTAAAGTGGAAGATATTCATGATCCGGCAAGATCAAAAATATGTTGCAGAGTGTCAAGAAAACCGAGTGGGATAACATTCTAGATGATGTTAACAATAAATTTTTGAACCACTTGCTATGTAGATGTTATAGAGGCTAAACAAAAACTCACCATATGCATAAAAAACATGAATGACTATATCATTATTTAATTAGCCAAAAATAATCTAAAATTCAATTGATTTACTATTTTATTTAGATTTTTTCCATGTTGCACAAATAATAATGGAACAAATTTGTGGCTAACCCGGCCTCTCCACCTGCAATCTACCTTTGAGTTATACCATTAATATTTGCTTTTTTGTTAATGGAGACACCAAATGTTATAAAATACCAAAAAATTATACCAGCAAGTTGTAATAATTTGGCAAAACTCGATGTTATAATAATTTCATATACACAATATGGACAATTCAAAGTAACGGCAAGTGTAATCCCGCGTGTGTTGAATCTTGATGCTAATAAATTAAGTTTTAATAATAAATATTTTCAAAATTAATGACAAGGAGGAAATTATGAAATTAATTCAATTGTATAGAGACAATTAATGCTTATTAGCACCGAATAACATATCGCACGTTTACCTCACCCGAAGCCATTTTAAATATTTTTGTTTATAGAAATGTTAATGGTAGTGGTATAGTATATGTCAGGTGGAGAGGTAGGGTATTGAATTAAAATTAATGTTTTCAAATACATAGTTTATTATTTAAATAATTTTTAAAGTTGTTTGCGTTACGCTGCATCAAAAATTTAGCAGGTATAAATAATGTTGACTAGGGTTGTTTTCCAAACGATACTTATTTGATACTTATTGACTTATTTGGCCGCCATTTTAAATAAGTAAGTAAGGTCATTCCAATTGATTTAGCTTACTTATTTTGACAGCTGCATCAAAAGAACAAAAATACGCAATATTTACTGCACAGCGATATTTTTTTTTTTTTAAATTTATTATTATTAAATTTATTATTCTTGGGATAATTTTATTTTAATTATCTGTATTTTAAATTTATGTTATTTGAGTAAAATATAAACATAAACCAACACCTTAACCCTTTCACTCGTACTGTACACAATTGCGTACATCACTTTAAACCTAATTTTTGGGATTCAATGCACTAATAATAGATTTTTAAGAGTTATTATGTTGGCTCTTAGTCTTAAACTACCAAAAAAGGATATTTAGCGCGAAAAATATTATAAAATTTCAGAATTACTCAGTTAAGCAAAATAACGGGCGTTTTAAAATAAATGACGAATCAAAGGGTTAATGTATTTTTTTGACATTACAAATTAGATTTTTTTGGTAAGAAAGAGATAGAAAATAAGTTACCTCGCCAAGTTACTTATTTGAATTAGACAGGTTCCACAAATAAGTATCCGTTTGGAAAACAGCCTAGGATTGTATATTAAAACTAAAAACTGTGTAAACTTGAGATTTTATTAATGAGCTTCTGTTTTTTTAATTGTATGATTACTTATGCTTTTATGTTATGGATTATATTGTATTATTCATGTTTGATTAATTTATTACATATTTGGCCACATACTCGATGCTTTAGAAAGCAGATAAGATAAGTAAGCCTTTTTTGCGAGAAATGGTATACTGGATATTTTTAGCTAGCGGATTTTTTGCTGATATGCAAAAATGGTATACTCGAAATTTTTGTCTTGACTAGCAATAAATTAAATAGTCAACATTTTACGGACGAGTAGAAGTATCCGCAATTATTATTTAATGTCTAATTATTGCGTTTGAATGAATTTTATTTTTTTATTTTTGTAACTTTTCATATGTACATTTCTTTTCAAACATCTTTTCTTCTTTTTTTTTAATACAACAAAAATGTGACGGAGAGTTTTGCATTAAGTTTCGTACTCATTTTCAATATACATACATACATACATGTTATAATTAAATTGTTAAACAAATCACAAAACTTTCAATTTTTTACGGTTTGAGGTTATATTTTTATTCAGCACAATGACATTTGTGTGCTGAATAAAAAAAATATTTTGCTAAAACGATCGAGTATGTTTCAAAACAAATTACTTTAGACTGAATTGACAAATGTCGCAATGTTTATTTTTTAATAAATGACTTGCCTTTCAAATGCTCTATAGTATGACCCAGCGATATAAATACATGGATAGGGGATAGAACAAATTTTATGGAGCAACTGAAAAAATATTAAGTGTGTGATAGAGAAAGAAAAAACCTTCGTCCTTGTCTTTAAATTCGAATTTTCGAATACCAAATTCAAATTTATGTGTAGGAGGCGGTAAAGCAAAGTAGCTGTCGCCTAGAAACGGAAAAAATAAACGTTGCAAATTCAAAACATGCCAGATACAATAATATAAAAGTGGTAGTAACCATGGTAACAAATTTAAAACACATCTTAAAAATAAAAAACGAAAATTCTTTTGAATGTTTGTTTATGGTGGTATTCCATGGGAATATTTTACTGAATAGTAAAATACGCCAGAAAGAGAAAAAAAATCAAACACTATATAATAGACAAAGGCAGGGCATTATTTTTTATAGCAAAAGTTTTAAGGGGAATTTTGACAGCAATTGTAACTTAACCTACAAAAAATCAAAATTATTTCTTGTTGTTCAAGTGAATTTGCCAATGTATGCTTGTATGTGCATTCGTGAATTGCGTCACCTTTGCTGTCGAGACCAGTGATAGGGGAAACTCGTCGAAAAGACTAAGCTAGATATAGGGATGAGTTCCACCGAGGAAAAAAGTTAAAACATGTCATGAATTGGAAATTAAATACATAAATTGAATTTATAAAATGTAAACGACCGATTTCAATTTAAAACCATTTTTGAATTTGTAATCGATTTATTAGTTTTAATGATACAATTTAGAAATGTGTAACAGATTTAATTCATTCCTTCTTCAAATTCGTCGGTCGCTATTATAGGTTACAGACCTGATTTGGGCTAAAAATTGTGGTTTCATCGTTTGTAAGAAATGTTGGCGCCACATTTCTTCAAATCCAACTAATGCCCCCATTTATACTATTCATATGCTCAACGACTTTTTCTCCATGTCTCTGACAGCTCGTCGTTAGGGTAAATCTGCCTGATTACATCGCGTAGTTCCTCTTTTCGGTTTCCTGGAATATTACTTTTGAATTAAGTAAAGCTCGCACCGCTAAACGATTTTCTTCATATTTGGAATCTCGATGTCCTTAAGTTGATTATCCTTAATGTGTAACGAACACTCAGATCGCTCATATTACTGGCCTGATAACACTGGATACACAACAGTAGAATTTTATTGTAGAAAGAACTGATTTGCTCGTGAGCCAAGCACGATTTACACTACAGAATAAGAAGTCTTCATTTTTTTTAAAAGTTCGTTAGCGAACTTCCAAATATCCAGCTCAACATTTGTCGAACTTAAATTGGCACCGTGTAACTTAACACCGTATTTAAATCCAGTGAGCTGTGCAACATAATGCAAATCTATCATGCTGGCTACACATGCTCCGTAATCTTTCGCCAAGTAAGCTACATCATCATGAGGTGCTACACCCACCATTATTGTCTTCAAGGGTTTCTCTTAATTCCGGTGGAATTCACTTCAAATGGCACAATCGAATTAAAGCACAGAATTTTTTATGTGTGGCCAATTGGATTAGTGCTACTGGACGACGTGAACCACCAACTGTCAAACATTCACAATCGAATCCAATTACATTGTACTCTTTATGGTGCAAGCGCTAGAAATACAAAAAAAATCGAAATTCACAGAATTTTTATCAACCATAGAGTTCTATTCACTCACATTTTTAATTTATATCGACTTGTTGTTTAAATACATTTGTTGATGATTAAAAATTGTCCCACGTACAAATAAATTTAGAATGTACGGAATGAAAATTTGATGAAACCATCATAAACGTCATGTGTTTTCTATTTTTGTTGTTTTATAGCAAAAGTTTTAAGGGGAAATTTGACATTAATCAAAAACATAAACAATCATTGCTAAAAAACTAAGTATTTAGTATTTATTCGATTATTTTTTCATCTCAAAATTATCTAATAAATTAAATATTATTAATACTCACATCAGAATTTTATTTTTTCGAACAATTTCCGTCAACTAATAAAAACTTAAAAAAATCTCTACCATAAAATCGCCATCTTATTAAAATTATTTCTGTGTACGAGAATTATTTTTCATCATATACTAATTTTATGTACGTGTTTTAGTGACACTCCTATAAAAAGTTCTCGATTTGATACTTTTTAGAGGAGTGTCACAACTACAGACACAAATATTTTTTTACTGATCCGGTTTTTTGTTTCATTCCCCATCTAGCAAATATATATTTTTTTCTCCCTTTAATTTTACTATTCAGTAAAATATTTCCATGGAATAGCACCATAATGCTAGATTTTTGACGTTTTACTCGAATTTTTGTTGTTGTTGTTTATTTTTCAGGGATGTATTTGAAATTTAAAGGAATAAATGGTTATTAATTCTTTAATTAGTGTACGAAAACTGGTAGCGTAATGTTTAACTATTCAAATTTGATATAATTAATTAATTATTTTCAATATAATTAAACATTATCCAATATTTATCCATATTCAATTAAAAAAAAAATCTGTTTCAAAAAATTTCGAAATGAAATTTATTCAAGTACGGCACTTATTCGGAAATACTTTTTTTGATAAAGAGGAGTATACAAAAGAATAGTAAGACTATACAATAAAATTTGCTCCATTTTTAGTGACGTAAATCAATGTGATTTTTGATCAATCCCCTATCCATGTTTTTATATCGCTGGTATGACCTGATAGGATTAGTTTTACCAAAGTCATGCAACTCTAAATCCGTTTGTTGGAAAAAACGCCACAAACTTTTTTCGTCAACCAAGGAGATTAAATTGAATATATTCACGACAGCGTTTTCCGAATTTCGAATAAATACTGTACCCCGAATTTATAATAAAAACAAATAAAATTGAATAATTGATCGATAATTGAAAGTTTGGTGTTCAATTGCGACCACATGCTTTTGAGTATTTGACCCTTAAATGGTTTACTTTACCATTTACAATCATTTCCTATTAACTGTGCATTTTATAGTACACGACAAGGCTACGGGCGAAAACTCGGATAAATCATTTAGTTAGAACAGTTTAATTTACCATTAGTACATATAGTGGAACCTCTGTTATCTGGTATTCTATTAACCGGAATATCCAATATCCGGTATTTTTTTTATCAGGGAAACCGCTAATATTCGCAAAAAAATGTTTTTTCGTGTTTTGTAATTTTCTTCTTTAATCCGCTTTTGTAGAAATGGATTCCGGCAAAACTTTTTTTTTTTTTTTTTTTTTATTAAAATAAATTGTATTTATTTATTTAATGTTATTACAATCTAGTCTCCTGGACTAATGAGCAATTTGTTTCTGACTTAATTTACTAACTTAATATTAATCTATGGCTTCTTCCCATTGGCGTTCCATAGAGTCTGGTAAATTGAATTAAACCACATCTTTGTAGTGGGCTTTACACAGCACAATGCTGTTTAAGCTAACAATTACACCAACTCAAAAGGTTTGGTTCTTTTAAGTCTGCGTGTTAAATTCGTGTTGCTTAGAAGCTGAGTTGCCTCAATGTTCACATGATGCCGGAGCCTCTCTTCATGTCTCCGCGCTTTCTCCTGAATTTCATTTACGATGAGGTTCATTTTAAGGTCCCTATGGAGATCATTGTTCCTGACATACCAAGGTGCATCGACGATGTTCCTTAATACCATATTCTGAAATCTTTGGATGATATTTACGTTGCTCTGTTTGGTACACCCCCAAAGTTGAATACCATACGTCCAAACCGGTTTCAATATTTGCTTATAAAGTAGCAGCTTGTTGTATGTTGATAAAGAAGAGTTCCTTCCCATCAGCCAATACATCTTTCTGTATTTAATTCTTAGTTCTTCACTTTTCTTCTTGACATGTGCTTTCCATCGCAGTTTAGCATCCAGGGTCATGCCGAGATACTTAGCTGTGTTCGCATACGGTACTATTTCTTGATTTATGGTAATCGGGATATGTTCGAATCTCCTGTTAGTGAAGTTGATGTGAACGGATTTAGTTTCATTTAGTTTTATTCGCCATCTTTTTGTCCATTTATAAATTTTAGTTATTGCTGATTGTAACTTTTGTGTTGACTCTTCGCTGCTTGTGCCAACAGCTAAGATCGCCGTGTCATCTGCAAAAGTCGCCACTGTATTGTTTTCTAATGCAGGAAGATCATAAGTGTACAGTAGGTATAAAACCGGCCCTAATACACTGCCCTGTGGAACTCCTGCGTTGATTTCTTTCAATTCAGAGAAAGTATCATCTAACTTAATCCTGAAGAATCTATCTTTTAAGTAAGATTCCAGTATATTAGCAAATTGGATTGGTAGAAGATTTCTTAATTTATGGTTAAGTCCTTCATGCCACACTCTATCAAATGCTTGGGCAACGTCTAGAAATATTGCTGAACAGATTTTTTTCTCCTCTAGTGCTTTCTCAATTATACTGGTTATTCGGTGAACTTGATCAATTGTTGAGTGTTGGTTACGAAAACCGAACTGATGATTTGGGATTAAGTTTTTACTCTCGATTATCGGATTTAACCTTTTTACCAGAAGCTTCTCAAAGAGTTTGGACATGACTGGCAATAGCGAAATTGGCCTATAAGATGAGGTTATGTGTGGTGGTTTCCCAGGTTTTGGGATCATGATTACTTCTGCAATTTTCCACAAGCTTGGTACATATTTGATTCTAAATGCTGCATTTATAAGATTGGTGAGCTTTACCAGAGCTTTCCTTGGCAGTTCTTTTAAGATTTCTGCAGTAATAAGATCGTAGCCAGGAGCTTTTTTCATATTCATATTAGTTTTTATCTCACACGCGACTTCTTTTGGTGTTGTCGGTAGGATTTCTTTACTTTCTTGCACAGCTTGTTCAGATATTATCTCAGCTTCTAATGTTTCATCTTGATGTGGCTGGAATATTTTTTCAAGATGTTCAGCAAATTCTCGAGCTTTGTCTTCATTATTCCTAGCCCATTTATCACCTGCTACTCGTATTGGAGGGTTCTGTATTATTGGTCTTTTAATTCTTTTGGTTGCTTTCCAAAGAGAATAATCAGTACTGCTATCATTAGTTAATTTTCTTAAATAGTTGCTAATTGATTCATTTTTCAATTCTTGGATCTCTCTTCTTAATTGTTGAGTGAGATTGTTCAAATTAGTTTTATCTTGGGGGCCCTTGTTTGTTGCCATACTCTTCTCGCTTTTCTTTTTTCTGCTAGGAGTTCCCTAATTTCCAAAGGGTAGTTGTTTCCCTTGATTTTCTTTTTAACCTCAGGGGTATTTTCCCAAGCTGATTGCTGTATATCGTTTACAAATTTGTGAACTTCTTTGTCTAATTGCTCCTCGGTCTTTAATGGAACCATTAAGTTAATTTTTTCTTCTAGCGATAGTCTAAAGCATTCCCAATTAGTGTGATTATTTACTAGAAAAGGGTTCCTTTCTTTCTGAATAATTTTTTCACTTAACGTTAAAAGTATCGGTGAATGATCAGAGTTTAGGTTGTGGCTTTCATTTACTTGTATATAATTTACAGATATCTTCTTTATTATAAAGAAATCAATCAGATCTGGTACTTTATTTGGATCAGTAGGCCAGTAAGTTGGTTTTCCAGTTGAGAGAGCTTCACAACTGCATTTCCTAATGGCTTTTAGGAGTTCTTTACCCTTAGTTGTTGTTAATCTGGAGCCCCAGTGGACATTTTTTGCATTAAAGTCTCCTCCAAGTATAAACCGTTTTCCTAATTTACTGAGGAACTCGAGATAATCCTTTTCTTTCAACGAGTGCTTCGGTGGGCAGTAAACACCAGCAATACAAATAGAATCATTTTTGGTTTTGACGTTAACAGCAGTTGCTTGTATTTCTTCTGTTTCATATTTTAACTCTTCATAGTGATGAATACTATTTCTGATTATAACAGCACTACCTCCTTTAGCAGTGTTTTCCGGATGAATGGTATGATATATATGATAATTTTTAAATTTAATGATTGTTTGTCTAGTGAAATGTGTTTCCGTGATGAGACATACATCGATTTTTTCTGTGTCCAGGACCACTTGCAATTCTTGTTGATGTTGCATAAGTCCATTGGCATTCCAACATACGATTCTAAGATCACCGGCCATTTTTCTGTTTAGGGATGGCTCCCTTAGTGCTGTATTCTAATTTCTGTAATCGCTCATCAAATGTATTGAGCCTGCTTAAAATTAATTTAAGTGTTTGACTTATATCGTCATTTTGACCAGTTTTCCCTGGATTCCCGTTACTCATCGTTACTTGGGCATAAGTCATTTTACCCAATTGTCCATGAGTAGTTCCCAACGCTCTACGATTTACTTCGGGTTGGCTCATCTTAATTGCCTGCTGCCTGAATAATCTTGGATTTTTAGCAATCACATTCCTATTTTTGATGTTTTGCAGTTCAATGGCAACGCTGCATCCTCTGTAGTTAGCCGGATGGTTTTCTCCACAGTGAACGCATTTAGGCTGAACATTTCTATCTTTTACACAATCTTTGGTATGATGTTTACCTAAACATTTGACACACCTGGGTTCCCTGCTGCAATATTTTTGTGTATGTCCATAGGCTTGACATTGTTTACATTGTGGTATAAGTTTAGACCGTCTTAGAGGCTGAATAACTACTTTGCACCCTAAGATGTACTTAATTTGATAAATTTTTTCGATATCTTCATCATTATCGAAGGTCAACATAAACATGTTGAGAGGTACTTTGCCTCTCCGTTTTAGCTTAATTGATGCTTCAGTAGCCTTAAATCCTTTTGCTTTCAGATCATCAATTATTTTTTCTGGTTTACACGTAGAGTGTAGATTTTTAGCCATAACCCTTATTGGTCTGGTTTGTTTGTCTTCAAACGTGTGCCAAGCACGTTTTTCTTCATTTAACATACTTGTCATTTTTCTGTAAGTTTCACCATCTTCCAAATTTATTTTGATGGTGTTTCCATTCATCACCTTTGCATTAAACTTATCAGTTGTAGTAATTTTTTTTAATTTCTCATAGAGTAGATCGTAGTCTTTGACTTCATCTATTACTATTGGTGGTGGTGGAGGTATTTTTTTTGATGATTTCTGAATAATATTAGGAACATCATCCTTTAATTGAGGTGGGGAGGGCGTATTATTCAATTTTCTTTTTTTTCTAGCCCCTTTAACTCTTATCCACTCAGTTTCTCGAGCTAGTTCGTCTTCATCCGTATGGTACTCTTGTTCAGATGTAGTCTGGCTAGGAGTATGATAGATTGCCTCCTTTGGCTTAAGAGCTTTAACTTCGTTTTCAAGTGTTTTCATACGTTCCTGCAACCATGTAATTGTATCATTCAGTTGCTTGTTAATATTGTTGGCTTCAACTAGTGCATTATTAGCTTTACACAATTCATAATGAAGCTTTTCTTCGTTTGTAGAACCAATGTTCTTGTTGCTAGCCCCAAAAGAGGGACTACCGCCTCTTATAGGAGAATACGATACTTTCTTACTCCTCTGGAAGGGATGTATAGTATTATTTTCTGATTCGCTCAGTTGAGCTTGTTTATTCACCAACATATCTTGGGATTGGTTTAAATAATTGTAGTATAGCAATGGCAGGTCTCCCCCAGAATCCACGAGACCGACCTCCGAAGAGGGTGGATTTACCTGATTAACAGGTGTACCACCTGGGGTATCATTTTCCATATTCGTTGCGCTCATTGCTCATTTATAGTGTACTGCACTCGCATCTAGTATTTAGCCGACGTATTCACATCGTTGCCCGGGTGTTACCACTTGGAGGTATACTAGACACATTTGGTGGTTTCTACATAGTTGCAGCGTTGGAATATAGACCACGAGATACATGGCTATAGACGGTCAACACCTACCCTATTGAGACGCACCCAACACCCCCGGCAAAACTAACAAACAAATTTCTATTCAAGCTATAGAACGTAATAAATAACAATTAAGTTTAAAAATTATTAACATATTATACATAGTCTGTTTGGGAAAATCGTTTATCCGAAATAGCTCTGGTCCCAATCGTTCCGGAAAAAAGTATACCTCTGAGGTCGTGCGAATTCTCCAGTAAATATTGTACTAACTTCAAAATCGGTTTGAAGGATATAATTTCATGGTATTTAGGAACCTAGAACGGTTTAGATTTTTAGAAGGTTAACTTCTATGGTATATTTGTAATAAAATAAATATCAAAAGTTTGTGAATGTGATTAATCGCCAAAATTTTTAAGATCATTTAAGTAAGCAAATTATATATAAGATTTATATGATAATTATTTTAAAATATAAATATGTACAGTGGTAGTATTATAATTAAGCCGCAATTAGTAGAACACATATTTTGACTTATAAAATTCCAAGAAAGGTTTTTATTTCAGTTTTTTTGTTTATTTCAAATAATTCATAGGTATATAATCAAATGATGTTATAATTCATACGTTGACAATTACAGTTTGTTAAACAAAAAAAAATAAAAAATGGTGGTAGTAGTTTTGAATGGCATTTTAATTAAGCCAGTTACTTATAAAAATAAATAATTTAGGTAAAATTCGTTATTTGGTTGGGAAACCCTTTTGCTTCAAGACTACACTTCTTCTCCTGCGTCTATACTATTTGAAAGAGGCATTTTGGGTTGGTGTGTTTCTTCCAAACCTCCAGAATTTTGGTCCATAAATAGTCTCTGTTTGTCTTTTTCTTAGTGGGACCTACCATTTAACACTTCCCCACAGATTCTCGGCTCCCCCTGTTTGATTCCTTGCCGTTCTAAATACGCCGTCTACACTTTTAGATTACCCTCGGGGCGCTGATAACGCCACCATAGCGGAAGACCGCATATAATCATCTAAATTCTGATCGATAACTTTGATATATTTAAGGACATCCACAATTCCATCGATGACAGGCCAAATCCCCGAGAAGTGAAGCTTCCCCAAACCATTGGATGGCCAATCTCCAGGTTTCGGAGTCATCCCATGTATTGTCTCCCATCATCCCCAACCACGCTGGATCCACTCTGATCCCTCCAAACTACCAAATTACAAAATGCCCCAGGCCTTGCCAAACCCTCCCTAGCAAAAGCAATTCTCTCGGCCACGTTCAGGTTGCCTAATTGTGATTTCCCCCTCAACAAAGCAAAAATGGCTTAATTATAATACGACAACTGTAGGTGAATTTCTAAAATTGAATTTCTTTTAATACTTATGTACTCAGTTGCAATCGGAAACAACTAACAAATTATTTACCTATTTTTCGTATTTTACCCTCCTTGTTAGTGCAGTAATTTCATTTACCACCTACACTCTTAAAAAAAAATTTAAATTAGCCATTTTTCCTAGTTTCGCTCACGGCCTAAGATAAAGTTGGCTGACATAAAGTTAGACCCTGATTTAAAAAATAAGGTAGTATATTTTGATGAGCCAAAATGTCACAAGACATACAAAAATCGAATTACTTAATCCAAAATAATACATATGTACATATGTAATTTAAAACAAAACAACGAAAAGGGAAATATCGAAATATTTATAGTTTTAGTAAACCAAGCTCAGATAAAAGTGTTGGCCTTGACAAAATCACGTAATAATATGGCCTCTTTATATGCTTTTGGGTTTGTGAACTATACAACGAACGTATTTCATTTAATTTTAGAAAAACCATTTTGTTAAGTACCTGTTTTAATTTCAATTTTATTATCACAATTTATATGTATTTTCGCCAATCAATTTATCTTCAATTATTCCAAATTCCAAATTATGGTTGTTGGCCAAAATATATTTGTCTAATAAAATTAAAACAGAAAGTGAAAAGTGTTTTTTCAACCAGCTATTTAGTAGATCAGACACAAAGTAACTTTGTACTACTAATAGTAATGGTCACAGTTTACCAAGACATCGCATAATGCCACTTGCAATGAATCAACTTAAAGTTATTTATTCAGTTTGGTTGCTTGTTATTTAATTTTACATCTACAACTTTAAAAAAAATACAATACTTAATAATAAATTGAAAAGGAACTGTAAGAAACTATTATGAATACCGTACATGTACATATGAATTAAGGTTAACAAAAATGTCATTTATAGTAAGTAAATACATTTTAAGTATATAACCGGTATAGTATGTGTGTAGTAGATATGTGTACACTTTATTTACATATGTGTTCATTATCTAAATTCATTGAGAAAATTTTTTGGTATACAATTTTTAGTTTGTTACTGTTTATTTTATACAGGCAATCGCCCACGCATTTAAAAATAAATCAAAACTAAGTTATGTACATTCATTTTTATTTATTGTGAATCGGTGGTAAACCGTTTTTTTTATATCATTTGTAGTTTTCGTTAATTGAATCGCCAAAGATATTTATGTTAATTTTATTGTTCGTTATATTCTTAGTCATCTTTTGAAATTTTTTTACTAATTAAGAAAACAATTATTTTATTACATACTTTATACATTATTTATTTATTATTTTGTAATAATATTAATTGTAAAGTCGGTCAAGCGTTATGATACAAACAAAAATACATTGAGGTTTGGTGGAAGGAAAATAATTGATTTTAAGTTGTTTTTTTCGTTGTCAGATAGAGTGTTAATTGTAGTGAAGTTTGCTAGATTTTATTTGTAACTTTATCGTTAGTTAAAGTTTTTTGTCAATGAATGCCCGAATGTTGATTTAAACATTTTAAACTCGAATCATCAGTTTGTGTACGTTTTGTAAACTGGAAACTAAGTATATTTGAATATGAGCAGACTGCCAAAAATGACAGACGATACTTTTAAATGTGCAGCTTTAACACCAATAACGCTAACATTTATTATAGTTAATTTATACCAACTTCTTATTTTAAGTAAAACCAGATATGTACCATCCCACTCTCAGTTTCATACTATTGCCATCATGTTCATTTTGTACGAAATTTTTACCATTGCATTTTAGAATTTCTACTTAACCTTTCTTTTTCAAATAATGATTTTTCAACTTTTTCCGTTTACTTATTTTTTCTTATTTTGAGATGAAATTGAATTAACAAAGAACAGTGAGTCACCACAAAAGAAACCTTGACAATATTCACGATTTTTATTTATTTCAAAAATACGGATTTTCTTATATAAGCTTTAAAAGATTTCTTTTTGAGCATTCTTAGTATATATATTCATGTATTGAGTTAAAAATAACAAACATTTAAATTAGAATTTATTTGTTTGGATCACGTATGGCGGAAGTCTATAAAGTACTCTTTGGTATATAATACACCATCATTCACTATCTAAACGCCATGAATATACGTACGTAAGTACATAATATACCTTTTCTAATTTTAAAACTTCTCCGAGCATACTGTAAATTATACATACAAAGCATATATGACGGTAAGATAGAAAATTGCAACAAATATCAATGTATGTATTCATTTAAAAAGATTAAGAGAAGATGAAAACAAAATTATTCAAGTCGGTGACCGCTGGACCGTTACCTCTTATTACTTGTTCTTGTATGTGTTTATATTCTTTCTATAAAGTATATATTATACTTCAACAAGGAGTTATATAGTTAATATATTATTTAGCTTAACAGCACGAACTATTATTATCAATACTAGATTTTAAAAAAATGGATCGTACCACCGTGCGACGAGTTGTGAACTCGTATAAAACAATTATGCAGCTACTGGAGTTGGAATAAAATATAATCACCTTATCCTTATAAATAAGCGTCTCTTAAAACTATTAACTATGTGTGCCTAACAGACAAATCTTACTACATACCTTCACATCAAACCCATGTCAAATCTAGAGGAACGAAAACTAAGAAAATAAAAATATAAAACGTGTATCTCTTAGTTGGTTCTTGATTTATTTCTATGCAATGCAGACAAAGGAATTTCACAAAAAAATCTTTAAAAATGACGTCAGCCTCTATACATTTCTTTTGAGACGTGTTTATATTACGTTATTTTTTTTTAAGATTTCTTTTGTCATATGTACGCGCTTATTTTTTGCTTTTTTTTTGTGTACAATTTCTACTACTAACATGACATACCCATATATACACCAGGCATGTAATAATAATAATGATTATGTACATGTACATATATGCTGTTGTTATTGAGCAAAATATTGTTTATTATATGTAATTCTAAGTTTGTAAAACTCGTATATAAGTATATACGCTTATTTTCGTCTCAATTATTATTTCGAAGTTTATAAAGAAGTTTTATTTTTGTGAATTGAAAGTAAAAGAAAATAATATAAAGGACAATGGTAGATTTGCATGGCAGAAAACTTTCTCTCCAGAGAATCGAGCGAATTTTGATACATCAAAATTGGCAATGCTATTCAAACTGACTTCTTTGAATTAATAGGAAAAGGAATAATTTAAATAATTCTCCAAAGTGGAATTGATTAAGATTCCGAAATTAAAAAATGCTCAATTAAAACAAAATCTAGGGTTGATGATGGCAAATTGGCTCGTTTTTATGCCATTGCAAAATCGCAAAAACTATAAACACAAACTTATTGTGTAATTCCAACAATTTTGAGCGAAACTACATAAGATTTTATGTAAATTCTCCTTTAACGTAAATTTCCAAGAAACCTTATAAGTAGCTTCGTTAAAAATTGTTCGCATTTCTCATTTAATTCGTATGTGTAGTTTTTTGCAATATTGTGAATAAAGTCAAGACCCACTATACAAATTTTTTATTCTTTAACTTGGGATTATTGGCCTTCATTTTTACTTAGTTTATCAACCAATAATTTTCAAATGAATTATGATCTGATAAAATTAATTTCATAAATAATAGAATACCTAATCGGATAATTTCCTACATTTGGAGAGGTCCGAATCTGGCATGAAAAAAGAGAAACTACATAATTTACAAATCAAGTTTTCTGTGAATGCTTATCCAAAAACTAGACTGATGAACTGATTTTGAAAAAACTTAATAGCTATCATACAAATAAATAATTTAAGCATTACACAGTGCTATGGAATCCTTGTTTAGCCAAAAATACTAAGTTTTCCGGGTATGAAAGCCGGTCGGATCAAATTTTGTTTTATTTCATTTTTATCGTTGTTAATCAACTGTAAAGCATCACATCACAGTTCAATTATCATGTAAAGCAGTGGTTCCCAACTACCGGTCCGCGGACCGCTGCCGGTCCGCGAAAAAATTACAACGGTCCGTAAAACTTTTTCCTAATCCTTACCAAGCCAATAAAGTGACATATGAAGAAGAATTACAGCTCATTGAACTCAGTTTAGATTTAATTTTAAAATCGTTATTCACAAAAATGAGTTTAGCTCAGTTTTTGATACAAATAAAGGAAGTATTATTCCAAAGGCTGCAAAATCAACATTCCATTTGCAACGACATATTTATGTGAATCGGCATTTTCTGCTATGTTATATTTTTTGGTATGTAACTATGCATTGTACATACATATGTATATGGAATTGAAATAAAAAAGTATGAAATTTTACATAAACGTGAAATTCACCGGTCCGCGGTCATGTTTGGGTTGTGGGAACTACTGATGTAAAGCACAAAAGTTTATTTTGAGTTCCTTTAACGATTTGTTTGCCCACATTTTTTTACCTTAAGAACAACCATTTAGAACGCCGAAATTTAGCAGATTTTTAGGAATTTTTTTTTAAGGGAAATAAATAAATGGGTCTTTTTGAAATTTTGACAGTTTATTGTACAATAGAAAATATTGAAAATTGACGGAGATATAGCATGATGAAGCCACATAGTCGCAGAGGCATTTTTTGTACGGTACACTATTAATTGTATGCGACGTGAAAAATGATCTGAAATAGAAGGGCAACCACCACTTGATAAACCTAATCTTTTAATAATAAGTTAAGAATTGGAGAAGTGGCAGATATAAAATAAAAAAAATCGATGTTTTCGTTAATTTTTTCTTCGCTGATCAAAAAAATTAGTTTATTTTGAGAAATTTAAAATATGTTTAGGTTCACCAAGTGGTCTTATATGTTACCAAAACGTGTTCAAAATTTTAGCCCGATCGATTCAATAATCTTTGGTAGTCGTATACCTGCGCTCGGCTTTCGGAGTAGAATGAAAGAGAGTCTCGGAAATTGGCTCTATGTATTTGTAAGAGTTTTGAGTTTAGTCCTAAGTCATGAAGTTTTTCGTATTCTACACATATTAAAATAACTTTCAAAGCAAAAAAAAAAAGATTTTTTGAAGGTTCTAAACAGAGCATCGAACCGATATGTTTATCGTTCCGGTTTTGGATTCAGTCCCGAATTCAGTTCCGGTTTTCTGCTCCGGTTATGGAAAATATTTTTCGTTCCGGTTTAATTCCGGTTTGAAACCGGTTATGAGTAAAACAAAAACAAAATATATACTTAGCCTGTTTTTTTAAAATAAAATTTCAAATGCATTTATATTTTTCAAATTTCAATACCGGTTTGTCAATTTGTATTTATTTATTAGTTCCATCCTTTGGTTTTATTTTTATTATACAAATTAGGGATTTTCCCAAATAGAATTCCAACGCTTGCTGACTGGCGGCTAAAATATTTCGTATGGAGTTTTATATGGTCAAACATGTGTTTGAATTTTTCATTAAATTATTAATTTCGACTAAATTAATTTTAAAATTTGATATTTATTATTAATCGCAACATTCTGAATTTTATTAATCATAAAAAAAAATAGCGGGACATCCACTAATTTAGACAAGAAACTTGTATTTGTAAATATGATTTTACTTATTTTTGCATGTAAAAAAAAATGTAATCAGCGCTGCCCAAGCGTGGGGTCAAATGAACTAAAATCGATTTTGGCAAAGTCTCTCATTGAAATAAAATAAATAAAAAAATAAATAAAATTTTATCACATTAATAAATTCATTAATCATCCACAAGATAATCACAGAAAATCAGGCTAAGAAACTCTCTTCTTAAAATAACCTATTCTTTGTTAAGTTTGCATAATAATATGCATTCCAAATTTTTGTCCGACAACGAAGTGCATTTGTCTGTAAAAATCAACTTCAGAGCTGAGAAATTGCGTTCTACGCTCACCTGCGTCGCTGGTACAGTTAGAATGATTTTTGCTAGATCCGCTAATTCTGGCTTGAAAATTTTCATGTTGGCCCAATAATCCAGAATATTAGAAGAATTACTTTCTCGTTTAGGATTGTGTTGATTTGTAGTAACAAGTTCTCACAATTTTCATCTAGATCAACATTATTACTACTTGCAACTTGACGCTCTTGCTCTTTTTCCATCAAATACAATTCCAACTCGGACAAGTTCTGCTTCTGAGTATTGATAATATCGGATACTTCGTCATTACGTGATAATTCATTATTATTTAATTTTGAAATATATGTTTTTAAATTTTTTGAATACCGACTATGATTAAAAGTGCTCTGATCTACAAATAAAAATGTATAGCGTGGGTCTAAATATAGAGCGCCTAGTATATGTTCCCCACTTAACAAAGCGTTTTCACGATTGGCAACAGTCGTTTGAAGAGTTTTACTTAGGGTGCAATCATGTTTTAAAATTTGTAGCTTCATTTCCAGCCATAAACCGTAATAGTCTCCTAGAAGTAATTGCCCGTTTCGAAGCCGAAGTGTAACAAGTTTAACTGATTTAAAAACTGCAACAAATGATTCAGTAAATTGTCAATTATCGTGGGACAACTTTAAAAAAAAAGCCATAAGTACTTGACCGCAAAAACATCGTAGTTCTAGTAAACGAGCCTACATGTCAATGTGGAATTCCACCTTGTTACACAGTCCAACTTCGGTTGTTTATGGTTCATTGCTTTGATAAGCACTAGTATATTTGGTGTACGCGACTTTTTACACACGAATCTTAGTTTCGACAAACGTTTTGCTAGTAAATGGTCTTTTAACATGTCGTAAACGGCCAACTGTAAGCTATGTGCGGTGCATCGATGATGAATCGTTAAAATTGATTTGAGGGTGTTCATCATTGCACGATTGCTGAATATGAATGGCAGTTTGAGCCTCTTCGTTTTCTTGAATACTATTATCATTCATACCGGTCTCATTTTCCGGAGCTTTAACATTTCCATTTCATTATAAAGCAATTTCGTGGTTCTGTTCTGATCATATTTGATCCATTGTCAGTGGTCACAGAGTAAATTTGGCTTAACTCTATGTCATATGAATGTAAAACGATCAATAACATATGCTTTAAATATTGAGCTGTATGACGCTCTTTGAGTTCTACCATCGCGAGCGTCCGTAATATGATTTTTCCATCCAAAATGTACTGTGCATTTATACCTAACACTGATCGATCACATCGTGTAGCGATATCCATTTTTATTGAAATTTTTTTCATTTGTACCTACTTCTTCTTTAATTTTTTGTTTAATTTCATTAGAAGTAATATGAACTCATTTCTTTATATTTTCCGAATTTATCGTTATTTTTGAATTTAATCCCAATAATATGGGGTTTAAAATTTTCTTGAATCCGGAACATTCTAAAAAACTAAACGAACATCCGTTTGTGGTCACTAGTTCTACACACGCTTTTATTAAATTCTGCTCGGTCAAACATATCGTAATATTTTGACTTTTAAAATGATCCTCGATAACCGTTGATTTTATTTGAGAAGAACTACTCCCTGTGGTTTTGGGATCGGAATTAATTTTTTTTTTTTTTTAACTGGTTCTGAAAGTTTTTGTTTCTTTAGAATTTTAAACTCCTTTTCATGGAATCTTTCTATATGTCGTTCGAAATTAGAAGCATGATCGCCTGAAATTGTTTTACCACAGCTTTCAATAGTGCATAATATGCCTTCGTTTTTGATGCTGTCTATTCTAAAATATTGCCGAACAGGATTTTGAATCCGTCTTCCCTTAATTACATTAATAACCTATAAAAATATTGATGTAAATTAACAAACAAAAATATTCAAGAACATCATTTTTTTATGTATGCTAGTTATATATGCTAGTTATATATGCTAGTTATATTTAACTTTGTTTAATTTTATGTATGCTAGTTATATTTAACTTTGTGTATAGGTACTAATGCTTTGTCTTAATTTAAATTTTTTATTTTGAAACTTACAAATTTTTTAATATTTTGCAAGCATATTGATCTATAAATTTGACTTATAAAAATAAAAAAACAAAAAACTGGATGAAGTTAGCTTCAATTAATTTGGTTAAAAAAATAACTAAAAGGAAGTACCTGATTGCTGTTGAAAAATTGAGCAGAAATACGTACTAGAATCATATTTCTGTTTTGTTTCGTAAAGTAGGAAATTAGGAACGCAATAAAACCGAAGCAGAACGAAAAGATTTATCGTTCCGGTTACGGTTTCGGTTTTAATTTTTTTTTATTTATTAGACAAAATCTTTTTTTTATTAGACAAAATCTTCTCAAAAAAAAAAAAATAATCTCAAATAAATCAGGTTTTTTTATAACAAATTTTTGAAATACAATTTTTAAAACTCCCGCTTTGCCGATTTTCTAAAATTCCAAAATTTATAGAAATTAGAACATTTTTCAAAAATGTTTGTTTTTAATAATCTTCACATTCTAAAATAGAGAACTCCAATGCCGCTTGGCATTGAGCCCTTTGTGTAAGGATGACAATAAATAATGTGCCTGGCCATATTAGTATAAATGTTTTAATTATATTTAATTTTTAGATTGATCGGTCCTTAAAACGCCATCTACAACTGCAAAAAAAAAAAATGCAATTGTGTTTCATTTCATGGATGAAATACGACTTTCGTTCTTGACATGTTTCAGGTTTTGCCGTGGCTGAGAAATTCTCCTGACATGAACTCCATTGAGAACCTTTGGTTTATTCTCAAGAGGAGATGTCTCAAGAACTCATAACAATCAAGACCCAGCTTATTGATCGGCTTATTACGGTATTTCACCATGACCAGGATATCGCTGAAGGTAGGCCCATGCCAAATGTCTTCAGGTTTTTCGGCACGCATTCTACACTAAAAAGATAATTTTTTCCTTCTTTCTTGTGTTATACAGTAATAGTAATTTAAAAAACATATATCAGGGTGCCATGGCTAATTAATTACTAATCAGTTCAGAGACAAAATGGGATTTTTGAAAGTTATTTTCCTAAAAATGATTAACGAGCATACATACCAATTTTTTAAATATACAAATATGTCAGCAGACACGTTTTTTTCTACAAAAATAATTAATGATGTATAATTCAGTTATGTACACTGATTTGTGCGACAATCAAGTTTTCTTGTTTTATTGCTAATTATAACAATTCTACAAAACCTCAACAAAAACATTCTATCTCGACGTCCGAATCCATTTTGTATTTTATTTATTTTGTTTTGGCATAAGTGTTACTAAGGACAGCAAAAAAAAATATACCAAACCAATAGTGTCCGCAAAGACGAAACGAAAGCAAATTGAATTGAATCAATTCTTCCGTTCGTTTTCATTTCGCTGCTTCTGTATAATTGGTCTAGTAGGTTTTCAGACAATCAATTCGTTCGTTTCATTTCATTCTGTTTCGGTTTCGGCTATAAAACTAGCCTGTCACCCTCAACATCATAATAACCGGGGTATTCTTAGCCGCCCCGGTGGCACAGTTGTTAGCATGCTTGCTTTAAGCTCCGGAGGTCCCGGGTTCGATTCCTGGCGGGTGATGAAAAAATCACGGCTGGTTAATGTAGGATCAATGAATTAATCACTCATTGTCCGTTAAAAAAATGATTACGAAACTTCAATATGAAGCGGCCAAATCCCTCTAGGGGATGTAGCGCCAGCGGAAAAAAAAAATTCTTAGTTTCGTTCAATCTTCTTCTTCAAGCGAGTATGAATATGTAACTTCATCAATTAATAATTGATCTGTATTTGATTCTGCAGGAATTGCGTCATCTTTGTTATCCACACTTCCTATGTTCGATCTCGACAGGTTTGTGTTGTGCAAAATGTACTTTAAGTTTCCTATACACGCTCAACAGTCAATCGATTACGTTGTGAGCTATGTATAAAATCATAGATATTGAATGTCTTTTCTTAGCGGTCGATTCTGGCATGTCCAAAATATCCACCGCCAAACCACTTAAAGGTGAAGTAGAACTCACTTCTGCTTACCAAATCTCACCAGTGAGCTGCTCACTTGCAACCACAAACGGTCATGAAAAAAGTTCACTTTAAACATTGTGAGACATCTCACACGTTAACGTTCAAGTCGTAAATTTGAACTAGTGTCGGATTTATTTTAAGTGCTATACTAATGACTAGATAACTTGGCTAGTCGTTAGGATAGATATTCTTTTTGTTTTATTGTTTATAGCTTGTCAGGTTATCACTGGTGGGGCCCGACTGGTTGTGAGATAAAACGATGTTGACTGGTGTTTAATTTTAATAACAGTGTCTTTATTATATGAATTTTACAATTTATATACTAATAATGTGCTTACTTACACACAAAAAAATAAATGGTCAGCACAACACCGAATCGGTGTTACATAGTGTCCCACCGATCGGATATTTATAATTTGAATCCAATCGGATATTATAATAAAAATGGCATAAAATACATTTGGATAAAAACTTTTACACCGCATAAAAACCAAACAGGAACATTCATCTTTAGGAAAACACCTAGAGGTGCATTTTATTAAATCCAAAAGGAGTTTTTATAAAAATTTATCTTTTCGGATAGATAAAAATATTTATCCGTTGATGCGTATTTAATTTTATAAAACTATATTCAGTTGGAGAAAAATAAAATACTTTTTCGGATAAAAAACCAATTAACACCGCACATTTTTTGAGTGTCTGGTTTTTATCCCATTGGTATTTTATTTTAATGTATATAATTTTAATATGTTCCGAAGATTGTAAGACCATTAAATCTTCTCATCAGGCCGCTGCGACTAGACTGATTGTATCACAATTTAAATTCTTTATATACAGAAGGAATATGCAGGTTGATTTAGCGAATTTAACTAATACAGCCAAATTCTCTTACAATTTTAATTTTTCACGAAAACTCCAAACGGTGTAAATATTTACTTCGATAGAACGAAAATAATCTCTGGGAAGTACCTTTTAAAAAAATCCGCTGTTGACAACTTTTGCGTTTACTCCAAACGGTACAAAAGTATACTGTTCGATTCTTTTGGATATTTTAAAATTTGTACCCGATCTTGCGGAGTTAATATGGTACTATTGGATAAAAAATAAAGTTTTTTCGGATAAAATACCATTCACACCGCGAAATTTTTTTGTGTGTAAGCATTTAATATAATGCAATTTATACACATATAAATATAATGTACAATAGAAATGTGTCTAGTAATAAAAAAATATAAATGATAAATGCGGAGGTGTTTACATTCCTATATGTGTTCTTATCTATGTTTAAACTTGAGATTGAACGTACTGCGGGGCCAACAAATTCAAAGATCGTGGCTGTGGTATCGGTGGTTGTTGCATTGGCCTGTCCATGACTGCTGGCTGTTGACGGGTTCTACGCCGGTAAATATACACAAGACTCATTGCCAACTCTAGAGTAAGTAATGCGTAGATTGACACATAATGATGAATATGATGTCCGTAATGGGATGTATCAATGACGTCCGGCAACTTCGCTTCGTTGCTTTTCTGCAGCATGATGGATTTTTCTAATTCTGCAATCTCCTTGGTGAAGCTGTCGGCCGGTTCTTTTGCTGGAGGTTTTGTTGGGATAGGTAATTGGAGTGTTGATGGTTTTTCCTTGCTATATTGAATTTTGATTGACTTGATTATTGAAGGGTTGGTCCGGTGTGATCTTTTCTCAATGGCTGTTAACTGGAACTCGTCATGTTTTAAGATATACTTCGGATCTAACGTTATAATTCCTGATTTGTCTAGAACCATCGTGTTTAGCTCACGATTACAGATTAGATTGATGGTTTGAGGTTTGCTCACTGTGAATGTCCATTGAATGACGCCTATCTGAGTCCAATAGATCTGCCTTTTTATGGTGATTATAGCACAGTTTGCGCGATTCCGGCTTACGTGCTTCAACAGATTTACTTCACATTTTGACTGTTGAAATTGTGTGGAATAGGTGAAATATCGCACAAATAATCATTGTGTTTTAATTCGATGCATCGTTGTAGATCTCGACTCGTTAAACTAGCAAAATGTTTGCGGGGTAAGTTGATCAATGTTTGGTTCTTGATGAGTTCTAATAAATGTTCTTCATTACTTTCTGCCTTCTCAAGCTGTAGTTCTATGTAAGAAGCATCTCTTTGATTCGACTTGCCAAACGCGTCCCCCAATATGTATTCTATCGTATTGCCAATGTCCCGCTTTCTTCGTATGTGCCCTTTGTTGGTTGATGTGAGAAGGCTATTTTGTGAGGTAATTCCCTGCATGTGTTCATTCAGTTGTTGTGAGATGACATCACACATTTTCAAGTGGTTATCTGCTTGCCATCTCTTTTGACAGACCTCATCTAAATACTTTATATTATGTTCTAGCGATCTGATGTCTTCCCAATAACCGGTTAAATTGTAATTTATGATGAGTTTCCATCGCAATGCCATTAAATTGACAGTTCCGACATTTTGAAAATAGATTCCTGCATCGGATGCCAGCGGTTCTATTGTGATCAGCGTTGAAACCGGGATGAAGAGCATTTGTACTATTCCGATGATCAAAAGTATCAGTCGCATCGTTGAGCTCAGCTCTTTGATAGATTCTGTTTTAATGTGGTATGCCTTTAAGTGTTTTACTTGTCGACTCGGCTGATGCCTTCGATGCGATGTTGGAGAAGCATCTATCTGATCCTTACCCTTGTCTAACATTGGTTTCTGTATTGGCAATGGTGACAACTTGGTGATTGGTCTCTTGATGCTAGGGTTATCGGCGGTTTTAACGTTGCGACGCGTGTGAGCCCATCATTCCCTAGATGTAACTCGATGACTCTCTCTAATTTCCATTTAGTGGGTGGTTGCAGCTCGTCTCGGATTAAAACGATGTTCCCTTGTTCTAAGTTTATCCTCTCTTGATGCCATTTCGGACGTTGTTGTAGGCGATGTAAATACTCTGACACCCCCACTTCTGCCAGAAGTGAGTTCGCATGTTCTGTACTACCTTCCATCGCGACACGAGGTTTCTGTTTTGTCCTAAACACTCTTTTTCCGGTGGGGACCCTAGCGCATTCCCAATTATAAAATGCCCTGGTGTTAGTACCTGCAGTGATTCCGGATCCTCGTTTAATGGACACAATGGTCTGGTATTTAGACATGCTTCTATTTGGTATAATAAGGTGCTCATTTCCTCATAGGTGAGCTTTGTATCCCCTACACATTTCTTCAGATGAGTTTTGATGGATTTCATGCCTGCTTCCCAAAGTCCACCGAAATGTGGTGCTGATGGTGGGATAAAGTGCCAATTTATTGGCTAATAGTTTACTGGCACCTACAAAGTTGGTCCCGTTGTCGCTGTACATATGGGCGACATTTCCCCGCCGGGCAGTAAACCTTCGGAACGCGCTGACGAATCCTTCTGCTGTCATATCGGATGATATTTCGATGTGGATAGCCTTGGTGGTGAGACAAATAAAGATGCAAATATAACCCTTGTAAAACTTAAATAAATCCGGCTCGAACAATATGCGCCAACGACTGAATTATTTTGTTGCCTTCTTTATATTTTGAGTAAAGTTCTGCGATATTAAAAATAAAATCAGTCGCTTTAAGTTTATGTGATTCCATAAGATTATTTCCTCGAATAGCAGTTTCAAGCAAATTTGCAGCGTAATGTAGCATTTGTAGCATTTTTCGGCTCGTGACTTGAGGGTACTTTAAATTTCTTCATAATTGGCGCATTTATTTTGTTCAAAAGTTTGTTTTATATTAACAAAACAGTCCACCACTTTAGATTATAAAAAAACTGCTTTTTTGTGATTATCAAAAAAGATGTTAATTTAGCAATCAGAGGTAGTATAAACTGAACAGTTTCAACATTTTTTCAAAAGGATTCGCTTAGGATGGAGGAAATCGTAGATGCATTAACAAGAATTCCATCGTGTTTGTATAGGCAGATTAAGCGTAATGTACTGGGATTTGCGGTCACGGTGTATGCGATCAAATGTAGCATGAGCTTTTATTTCCGAAACCATCCGTACGACTGAAGATTTCAATCTGCTGATAAACTCAATAATGAATATATCGACAATGAGCAAGTTACGTCCATGGCAGATACACCCACACTCGGTAATATAGGAATAGCTCTTGTTAACCATTTTTCGGCCGCTTTTATGTTCGCTCCATTGTCAGTAATGAGCCCAATAAATGTATAACTCCCGACGTCTTTCAATTTCAAGAAACGAAGTCATATGACAATTTTCCTTAGTGTGAGTAGATTTATAGAAAACGGGCTTGGGTGTTATTGGACATAATTTGTTATGGAGTCCCTGATTATGTTCGGCAAACCATCGGTCTGCAATATCAGTTAAGATGTGCCGACAATTTATGCTAAGACACGCTCTTCGACTCGATGATAAAGAATTAGTATCGTGAAGGAACTTTATATGACGGTCGCAATTTCTTGAACAAATCTGTGGTTTTTTTGAGAAACTAGTTAACTGCATTTTTGTCGATTTTGAGTTATGAATGAAAATTACCCTAAAATTGTGAAAATTTTCAGATAATTTTGCCAAATTTTCCAAATTTCCCTTAATTTCTCCAAAAAAAATTATTGAAAGTGAATAACTGCTTCAAAAAAATAAATATTTTTATTAAATAAAAAGATAAGTGAAGTTATTACTATATTAGTTAAATTTAAATAATTTTTTTTTTTCAATGAACTTGTTATTATAAGTTATATAATTTCTATAAAACAAAAAAATGTTTTTTTGAAACTATTCCATTTTATTAAATATAAATAACTTCAATTACCGACTTGTTATGAAATAAAAAAAAACCCTAAACGATTAAATGTAGTTAATTCGCATTGTTTTATATTGTTAATAAAACACGTTCGTAATTTTTGTAAACGTAGCAACGTCGGTAATAATATTATTATGGATACTATTGATGAATTATTTAGATCATCAGACGAAGATGATTACTATGTTGATCATTCCATTATGTTCATCAACAAATCCTAAAATTTATACAATAACTTTTGATTTTCATCCAAACTTTCTAATTTATGGAAAAATTTTCGTTTTTTTAAAACTAGTTATCTTTACTTAAATATTTATAAAGAGCCTCTTGTTTGTCAATAAAACTAGTTATCTGCAGATATGGATTTTAAATGAATTTAAATTCAGATAACTCAAAACAGGATATCTGATATATTTCCATTTTACAGCATAACAAAACTGGTTTTACATAATATGTTTATGTAAATTGATTTCTGCCATCGTGCTAATTTGATAATACAAACAAAATAAATAAATTTTTCAAAATTAATTAAATTATAGTCATTTTTGTTTCAAATGCAATTTCCCAAAAATGGTCTTTTTGCAGTTAACTAGTTTCTCAAAAAAACCACAGAAATCACTCCAAGCCGAATTTGTGGTTATTAGCGGAGCACCAGAAACAAAAATTGCTCGAGCTAGTAGTTCATCGACGATCTGTTGCTCTTATGTTGTCAACGAAATTTCGCATATTAGAGTTTTATATCTTTGCAGCACTTTTCTATTTAAAATTGATAATGGTGTTTTTTCCACACAGAGCGATGCATCATATTCAGGGTGATATTCTACCTTTATTACATGTTTGTCCAATGAATATGTAGATGGAACAGGAAAAAAGGTGTAGATTATTATATTTTACAGCAAAATATGGTGTAGTAGATTAATAGTACAGAAGGAAGTATAATACAGTGGTGTCACAGCTGTTTTTGCTTTTAGACTAGTTGAGTTGTTTTAAAAAATGTTTTAAAGGCGGTGCAATTACGTTGAATATAGGAAATTCGAATCGAAATTTTAAAACGGGTCAAACCCGGTCATGGTAGGGCTCCATTTGACTGTTGATAACTACATTCAACTACAATATGATAACAAAAAGATGCTACAAACTTTCTTGTCATCCTTGCGCACAGAGGACGAATACCAAGCGGCTTTGAGGAGTTCTCAATTTTCCTGTTCGATTTAACTGTCGTCATGTCACGTTTTCCCATTATTCTAATTTCTATTACACTTGGAATTTTAATAAATTTTCGGAACGGGTGTTTGGTGGACAGCAGTCCCCAACCACTTCTATAAAACGAATTTAAATAACCTTTCAAAAATTTGTTATACATATTTAAAATAGTTACTTTTTTGGAATTGATGTCTTTTTTGAGATTTCTTTGTTTGTCAAATCGAGGAGGATAACCCCGTTTTTAAAATACATATTGCAATTTTTATAAATTAAACAGAGCCGTATAATTTTAACACTGTCTGTTAAATAATTAATAAAACATGAAACAATGGTATTTAATCAAAACTATGTTTGCAAACCCTCTTCGGTTCTGCTTCTGAATTATGTTTCACTTTCGATCACAGGTCATGTTTTCGAAATATACAAAGCGTATTAAATCAGTCGTTTAGTATAATGTTATTTACATAGATGTTCGAAATACTCATTGAACCATAAATATGTAAATAATAATCGTATTTCTTTGTCAATATAATTTTTAAGCGTTATTATGTAAAAGAGATCATGCTTCAATACTAATGAATAATGATGAATGCGAGTTTTTAAACAACAAAATAATTTATCTATTTTTAATTATTAATGAATGTGATGTATACGCATGTATAAATAAGCGCTTCCTTTCCATGGTTAAGCAATAGTTTTTAGTTTTTATGATATGTGACACTTACGTAAATATACATACCCTGGAGAGAGCATTGATCGCAGTTTTGATTGATAAAACGATTTTTAAATTCCCTTAATGTTATTTTTGTCCCGGTTCATTTGATGTGAAAAATTGTAATGTTTTAATCACTTTGCATTTCCACAGTTTAATGTAATATTAGATTACTTAATGATAACGAAATACATAATACATATGTAAGTTTGTTTTCTTGAACTTTTTTTTGTTAATTTACATTAATTATCTCTTATGAATTGTAATAGTTTAACATTATGACTGACTGGTAAGCTAGCACTAATGTGAATAAAGCGAAACGTTTTGACGTTGACTGTGTTTTAAATTAAACGAACCAAAACAGTACAATATAGGGGAAATATAAAATAGTGCATGTATATGTTTGTAAAAAAATTAATATGCATTTATATAATACTACATACTATAATACTTATGCTGTATGATGATTGGGAAAATCATAAATTTAATAATAATTGTAATTATTCACAATTGATACTTATAATGGCGTTCTCAATCTCAGTTGATATGTAATTGTCATGTTTTTAATTAATTTTAATTAAATTACAGATTTCTTATTCTGTTTTGTTTTGGTTTTTTCATCTTATATTCAGTATTTGGTAATTTAAATTTTAATTGTTTTTTTTCTTGTTCGGGTTCTATATAAATATTCTAACCGAAAATCTTAAAACTGAGAATTAAATCAACTGAAGTCAACCGTGCTATCAACAAACGACTTTTAATGAAATTACATATAGTTTACGCTAATTTAAGTTAATTTGAAACAAATTATTTAGTTTTAGTTTTTGTCCATGTGCCGTCTATCGTAAATTTTAGTAAAGTTGGCAGTTAAGTCAGTCAGTGCCCTTTGTTTTTGTGTTATGTTGTTTTTGTTGAATGACTTAATTTTGTAATAAAAAAAAACTGAAACTTTAAACGTTATGCTTATGTTAGGATTTTGATTTGAATGACGGTTTATTATATTATAGGGAAATAGATGGGTGTGATCGGAAAAAGTATGTAGAACATTAGACACCCGTATGTAGGTGTGATGGATACTACATTAATTTTTTATTTTTATGCAATTTATTATCTACATTTTCTTTACTCTCTATTTCATTATGTCATTTACCGACATATGACAGGTAAACGTACAACTATTATATTCAACATCGTTTGTTGGGGTGATCCAAGTGACAATCAAATTATGTGTAAAATTAACGCGAAATGCCTAAAAGCCGCTAATTAATTTACTAAGGATGGACATAACGTTGTTTGCTTTTTCGTTCGTATATTGCCATTATTTTGTTAGTAAATATTTAAGAAGTGTTGGCAATGATTTTTTGTAAACCGTTATTGATTGCGAAGTTTCATTTTTTTACGTTACTGATTACTAGGGCAACCAAAAATATGCAATAACATATTTTTTTCCAGTGCACGAATTTTGAAAAGAGCAAGATATAAATCCGTTTCATGAAAAACCAAGCATTTTAAGCCCTACTTGTTAGTGCATATTTTTGCATATTTTACTAAAATGGCATATTTTTACATATTTTGCCAAAATTTCATCCAAATGAACATATTTTGTGTCATATAAGCATACTTTGTCAAAATCATTTACATAATTTCCAAATTTTATAAAAAAAAATTTTCGCAGAAAATTTTTATTTATTTATTTATTTAATTTTTTAAATTTCCTTTTTACCGCAACTATAGCGCTGTTACTAGCAGTAAATATCAAAATGAGCTTGTCTTTAGGGTGTATGTTATACGAATTTCTGATTCAGGTATTCCTCGATGGTGCCTTGGTTTATACCAATAGTAATTTTTTCACTCATAGTGGTTCCATAGTTAGTCCAATATTGGCCAGCTTTTTGAAGATTCGATTATAATTTTAGGGGATAGTTTTGAGAAACATAAAAGCTGTTTATATCAGATGCAGCACCGTACATGATAAAAGCGGCCCGGGCAATACAAACTTTTTACTCCAAAATTACACATCTAAATTTCTTGCCTTTCTCACGGTATTCATCGTGTATACGAATTTATAAGATGGTTTTATCCTAAGGTCCGCCTTATCTCGAATATCAAAAAAATATTTTTAAAAGCTCCGTCGAGATTCAAGATTCTTAAAAACTACAGCCCGGTCTCGCATTTCTTCCATAGCCAACTACCACAAGATGGAGAACTTGGCTAGACGCTGTTAAGTTGTACGCCAATAATTTTGAAGAGATTATTGGTGTATTTGATGCATTGGGCGATGAGGAGGCAGCCTCAATCAAAATATCAAAACAGCTGTTATGTGACATAAAAAAGTAAAGGCAGAATTCATTTTTATTGCAGCAAATTATGGTTTTCTCGACGGGTCCATTACTAAATTGGAAAGTTCTGGGCTGCAGTTTGCTTTCATATTTTTTACTGTCGTAAGGTGTTATTTAGTCGTTTTTATCAAATTTGAAGGGACAATTATTTTCAAGACATATTTTCAGTTTTTTAAAGCATATTTTGAATGCATATTTCAACATTTTTAAAGCATATTTTAAGAGCTTAAAAATGATTTTTTAGTGCATTTTTTTGGTTGCCCTACTGATTTCTTTTGAATTATTTGTTAACATTATTCATATAAAAAAAGTAGAATAACATTTTTTAAATAAAATGATTCATATACGAATATATGATAAGTGTTAGAATTGGGCCCATTATGTGTTTTTTTTTTAATTTCATCTGTTTCAGTTTGCTTTCTTATTCATTCGCTGTTTATTTTGTTCCAAACTGGGGACTGAACCCAGCCCTGATCTTTAACACGTTCCCGCACAAATGACGGCTACAACCGACATAACTCTTTTATTAGAAAACCAAATAACTGTAGTTAGTACAACGGGTACTAATGCATTAATGCAGAGTTACAAGCAACAAAAAATGTTGTAACAGTCTGTATAACTTTTTGTTTATTTGCTTCTCATGACCCTTCCCCTGATATATTAGCATTGGTATTTCGATAAAAAAAATGTTCTGCTCTTTTTTGTAATAGAAGTTCTGATAAGTAAATTACGGTTAAAGTCGTCGAGAGTTTTCCTAGAAAAACTGTGGATATGAAGTGTGTTTCTGGGCACGATGTTGTAAAAAAAAAAGTGTGCAGCAACGTATTTAAGCTACATGTAATTATAAATAATTTAACTAATATTTAAAATACGCTTGTCTGAATAAGTACATATTTAGGTTTTGTAGTGTATTTTTATTAGCATATTTGAGGGGCTCAGAACCACAGTGGCCTAAAGTGCTAACTATACTTGGAATAAGAAAATTAAAAAACTTAACTTAAGAGAGCGAGAATGGGGATCTGCGTGAACGCGCTCATACTTGAAATAAAAAACTTAACAAATCTTCGTTGAGTTTTGGTTGTCACTTAAAAAAATTAGTACGAGCGAAAATTTTCGTACTGAATTAAGGAAAATCAACAACAACAACAAATTCATTTCGCCGCCGCATATTTGTTTTGTTTTGTGCTGTGAGTGAGTGTGCTCGACAATCGGATGATGACCGTGGAAGCATCATAGAGATGAGATGAGCCGGAAATACGAAATTGAACAAAAAATGTTGATGCTTGGACAAAAAAATGTTGAATTATTATTTGCGTTTATACCCAATCGAGCGGAGGCATATTCCATTGTAAAACAAGCGGCTGAATCACATCCAACTGGTACAATGGATGAACCTAGTATTGAGGGTGTAGCATCTTCGATACGAGTGAATTGAGTGAATTAACGATATTCATGCGTTGAATTGAAATACAACATGTGCTGGCGTATTCAAAATCCAACGCAATAAATGATCACCGATTTAAAGAATATTTTGGTTGAATAGTTGAAATACTACAAGAAAAGTATGAATAATGACTTGCCGGATACAATTTTGTATTACCGTGATGGGGTCTCAGATGGCCAATTTGAAGATGTACTAAACATTGAATTGGCCGCTATTTATACGGCAAGTCAAATTGCGCCTGCCTATAAACCACCTGTTACATTGTTGTCCAAAAGGGGCATAATACGATTTTCTATCCGGGGGTATCCAACTATCAAGAGTGTGAGTAAAAATTACAACGTTATGCCTGGTACAATTATTGATAAATTTATTATTGATCCAAGACAGTATCAATTTTTCTTAGTGGTACACGCTTCAATCCAAGGTGTAGGTAAACCAACAAAATACTGCGTCTTATGGGATGATTCCAATATTATTGCAGATGAATTGCAGGCATTGACTTAACTATAATTTGTGTCACGTTTTTACTAGATGTAATCGTGCTATTTCTTATGTATTTAAATAAAATAAAAACTCTAAACTATTCTAAAATGTAACTAAACATAACCTAACATTAAAATTATTTTATTTAAATAAAACAAGAAAACTAGTTCTTAATTTTAAACTAATGAAGAATAATTATGTTAAATATCTATAATAAATCTATTCAATATTTTAATCTAAAGAAAAAAACAAACATTTTAATTGCCAAAAAACCACCCCTGTCAACTTAGAAATTAAAGTAAACTTATGGTTGGAATGTCAAAACGAAATAAAAATTTGTTGCTTCGTTCAATTTCTTATTTTTCTTATTCCAAGTATAGTTGGCCCTTAACCCACATTTACAATTTTGACTTTTTTTCATTATTTACGCCATACATTTTCATTGAAATGGTTATAAATTATAAAACGAATTAAATATCCTGGAAATAACTGTTTTTGGAATTTGAGGTTAGATTCCATTTCTAATGAACATTTATGGTCGATTAAACGGAAACAAGTAAAAAAATTAAATTTGTGGATCAGGCCAGGCCACTATGGCTCTGAGCTCCTCATTTATGTTATCCGAGTATACTCGTACTACATAAATATCTTATGATTTGACAGAAGTGAAAAACAGCCTTTTATACAAGTTGCTGGGCAGAAAATTTCGCAGTATTAACACTCGTATTTTCAAAAGCTAAGACTAGTTGTTAGTTATTGCGGTGCTAGACTAACACCCTAGGCGGACAGGGGTTTAATAAATCCGATTTAGCTAAACTGTGTGACAAAAGTAGTAAAGAACTTTCGCATGATAGGTGTTCTACTTATCATACGGCTTATTCTTAAGTAATTGAAGTACTCATCAAACATTTTGCAGTGTATTTTTCCTACTATAATCATATAATAAATTGCGAAACCAAGTGCGAGGTAGTAATTCAATTTCATAACGTTAATTTGTATAATGACGAAAACGAAGTTTATTTGGATCGAAGAGGTCAGAGAGGTAATTTATCTGGCTTATCGGTAAGTTTTTTAATCTGATCGTAAGACTGAACTATTTAAATTCATTATCCACTACTTCTTAGCTCATTGTAGCCATTTAAATTGATAACGCACAATATGACGTGACGAGTCCTGAAAAGACATTTTACCGGACGAGTAGGCAATTTCCTGGATGAGTGATATCAAGCCCTGGAAGCCTGCGAGTCCAGTAAACTGCCTTAACGGTCGAGGAACGTACGATATTTTTTATGCAATCAAAACAAAAGAAAAAACCGAATTTGCAATCTAATTTTTTCTACAAGCAAATAACTAAAATCCACTCAGGGTGGGAATTCGGTATCAGCGATATCCAATATTTAGGAGTTGCGAGCTATTATTCCATTGTAAGCGCCGACTAATAAAATAAGTAGGTAGCTGTTTTAATACGATCAGTCATAATGCTTAGTTACTCCTTTTAGTAGAAGTAAGGAAATCAGCTCTCTTATTGAGAAAATATGAAACCCGAATAAAATTGAGAAACAGCACCTTTAAATTGCTTTGTAGCTCACCTTTGTACCAACGTTTCAAATAAATACATTTTTATTGGTAATGTTCGTGCTGCTTACAGAACATTTTCTTTTGAGTTGGGGAAATCTATTTAGGTTACCATTTGCGCAATTATTTAGAACTTCTAGCAAAGCTCAGCTTCAGAAGAGCTAGAGCACGCTTATCACACTTAGTTTCTTGTTTTATTACATTAGATTTACGCAAGAAACTCATTACATCACGATCTATTTTGAGAAAATACCTCCTGATCTGACAAAATCCATTTTCTACATAATCTACTTTTACTTTTTCTGAGAAACTTTCAAAACAAATTGCTTTTAGTGTAAATTCTGGAAAATGGAAAGGAAGGAAACGTAATGAGTTTTGCGTGCTAATATTTTTCAAAAAAACATTTTTGTACACTCATCAAGGTGGGGAACAAAAAAATATTCTACCAAAATTTTCTAGACACCAGTACGATGACCTGTCAATAACCTTTAAACCCATCTTCTTTTTTCGTGCAGAAACACAGTTATGTAAAATATACTATTTCGTTAATAAACTTCGAAGGTCCATTTATGTTGACATCTACCATTAGATGTGTTATTAGTTACCATAAAGAAACATTTTTTGAGGTAAGAGTCAAATAAAACCCTGCTTTGTTAAAGTGATTAACTTTTTCCCTATAATTTCTAATAAAACTAAATAATTCCCATAATAAATTTGTCGGGAATTCTAATGTCGCATAAGATTCAGGTCTAAAGTAGTTACTAAATATCTTGCAGACTATAATCCAACAAATCAACTAGCCTTGAGGGTAGTAACCTAATTGTTAGCACCCAAAACTGTTACAAATCTTTGACTAAACTTTTATCTATTCTGTTCCACTTCAACTGGAAAATAGCTAATGTTCATGTTGTGTGCAAGAAGAGCGGAAAATTTGATCTGGGTCGAATTTTCGCTCGAGAGGTATTACCTCTATCTTTTCCAAGGTGCTACAAACAATGATCAATTTCCTTCTTATGAAATACCTGGAAGAACACCAATGATTTAGACCACCACTATGGGTTTCAACGTGACCAATCGATCGATGATTTATTTAACCTCGTCAGCAGCATGTCATAAGAGTTTACTGTAAAAATTGAGAGCAACTGGACTTCTTAGTAAGGTGGTTAACTTCTTTTTACCTCATAATCCAAATGGTGGTGGATGATGGGAGTTTCGCTACTCATACACTAATGTTAATATCCTTCAGAGATCCGACCTTTCCTCGAAAGCTTTTTTTTTGTATTTTCTTTAATAATCTCTTATCCGATACTTTCAATCCAATTCAGTTTTATGATGTATATATAGATACCTCTAGTCTATAACTTTACCTACTTCTGTTTTATCGAAGAAAAATCTCTCTTACAGTTTGATTTGCTAAAGTTTCAGTTGTGGACACGTGTAAATCTATTCTTCGGCGGATCAAATAAATAAGCGATTGTTTTCTAGCCCCATAGTTCGGGACTTTGACAAATTTATGAATCATATACGTACGATCAGACAGAAATGGAACATAATTTATATATTTGGGCTGGTACATCGAAGACACACCTGGCTGCACTCGACCGACTTAAGAATCGAGCATGCCGAATGATTTCAGATTCTAACATCTGCACTAACCTTGTTTCTCTTTTCTACAGACGCACTGTGGGAGCTTACTAATCTTCTACTAATATTTTCAAGTTATGTTGTCGGCGGAGCCTTATAAAATTGTTCCTGGCCTGTCCCAGAAGTACAAACCCAATATAAAAAATAGAATCATTGAAGATTGAACTCCACATTCCTTATCATTCCTTCCATGCTGTCATTATTCCTTTGCATATTTGTAAAGACACGTTAAGCAACAAAAGCGCAACAATTTCAAAAAAATTAAAAAAATCTATGAATGTTTTTTCTAAGAAACTTGCACCTACATTTTATTCTGTTCATCCGAGTATTTCCTCTTTAGCTGCAGTTTTGCAGAATCAAAATCTTTTTAATTTGACAGGGGCGCCCAGGGTTGACTTTAGTCTAAAGAATCTCCATCTGCTGAAGGTAATGGAAATCCGCCCACATAGTGGTTGCAGAAATTTAGGGTAGACGACATTTAAAACTCTGTTAAACCTAAGCAGCCTTAAGCCATTTTAGTCGAGCAACACCGTCAGTTCAGCTATAAGGAGTAGGAGAGCAAAGGATATGCGTAAACTTGGAGGGTTTTCGTTTATTCATTCAAAATGTAACTTATATGTATCCTTTATTTAAAAAGTATTCAACTAAATCGGTTATAAATGCAACGCTTAGAATCTAAATGATTAAATCAAATTAAATCGTATTTATTATGCAGTATGAAATGATTAATTATGATAAAATTAACTGTTTCAAGCTTAAAGTATTAAATAAATATGAACAGAACCGGTTAAAAAACAGCTGAATTATTTTTGAATTTAAATATCTTTTGAACTGCGTTAAACATCGCGGTCATTCAATTCCCTAAAAGAAATGTAATTTTGCGCTAATTTAATTTACTTATTATGCGAAGGGATATCTGGTTTTTTTCAAAAACATGACTGAAAAAATTTTGAAGAATTGGAATACATATCTTCTGAACCACTGAAGCCAGGAGCTTCAAACAAAATCTAGAAGTAAGCTCTATTCAATCTCTTCCAAAAAATTGTACCCTGCTTTTACCTAAACCTAACCAGCTTTTATATGACACACCACATAGACGTAGCTCTACGTAAGTAATAGTTATTTACGTCACAAGGGCGGTAAATGAGTTATTACAGTACGAGTTCGACGTTTATGGACGAGGCGACGAAGGAGCCGAGTCCAGAATTTTGAACGAGTACTGTAACGATCATTTAATGTACGTGTAACGTACAACGTTTTATTTCATACTACATGGGACATTAATTCGATTTTTTCATTTAAAATTAAATTTTAAAGTAAAAACATGAATTTGAAATTTAGAGAAAATCAATCCAAATGATTTTTAAATTATCAAGTTACCCTAGTTATTTTTTTTTTTTTTTTTTGGTTTTACAGACTACTCTACTGTAATAGCTCGTTTTCCGGACACTTTTGTTCTCTGACGTAATGATTCATTTCCCGGGCTGAAATCAATCACGTAAACATTGATTTTCGGTATAGTATCAAATAAATGCAGCTTACCTCCTAAATTTTTATTTTCGCTACCAGAAAACCAAAATAATATGCACAAAGAGAATTCATGACAATTATTTTCGATATGCGTGTTTTGTTATTTGCTAAAGTACAGTTAAGAAGTTGCCAAATTTGGAGTGCCTCTTTATGCAAAATTGTTAAAAAGTTAAATAATTCAATCGCGTATTAGGGTCAAGAATGCTGTCGGAAATGTATTCTATTTATTCCAATTAGTACTTTTACTGTAGTACGTGCAGAATATTGCGTGGTCGCGAGGTCAATATTTTATTCTCTTCATTTCTCCTTTGTAATGAAAAAACGAAAATATTCTAAGATTCTTGCATACCGAAGCTTAAAACCCCCACACAACCGATAAGAAAATTTCAAAAAAACTAGATTTCTGATAAAAAGCTCAAACAATACCAATCTTCATTGCGTAATTTCTACTTTGTATGGTTTTAAAGAGAATTTTTTGTGTTCTGGATCTTTTTTTTAATTTTCCGATACTGGCTTTTCAGTTGACCAACTGCTAGTAGAAAAGTTCCTGTCTAATAGCTCATTTACATTTAATATTTTGCTCTTTTGTAAAAGACCGAAAAGTATTATTCAATATTATTTACTGCAACACACAACTTTTTTTGGTGAAAAAGAATGGAAAATTTAAAAAAGATATACTGGTTTATCTGTCTGGTTTGATTGATTGATTGATTGATTTAGTGTGTACGACCAAGCCTAAGGCAAGTTTCCCGGATACGCCGGGTCCACCGTACACCCTCTTACGAATAACAAAATCGAGGGAAAGGAAAGGTATGTTAGTAACAGAGACTCAACCCGGTTCCAGACACCATGGCGGTTGATAGTTAGTAAATAAGACAACACAAGACAACACAATTTCTAAACTACATGATTGTTCACTGCTTGTTGTTCCTGGAGCGTTGAGTCCGGCTATACCTTTGTTACTGAAAATTAGGATTAAATTTAATCCCTTTAAGAATGATTAATTCTGGAGCAATCTTAAATTCTGAAACAAATTAAATTATTCATCAGTATACTTAAAATAAACCCCTCTAAACACCTAAGATTTTATTAATTTAAGTATACTTAAAATTACATCCGCATCAATCCTAGCCTAGGCCACTTAAATAATTCAATAAATAATTTAAAAAATCCTCTAGTTGGCACCCCTACAAATTTTAACAATTAATTAATTTCATCAGCTTACAAAATTAACACAATTTTTAATTTCAGCTTCTTCACTCCTTGTTGATCCTGGAAGGTTGATTTAAGCTGGAATTTAATTCTGAAACACGGGATTAATTTAATCCATAATAATTACTAATTCTTAAACTATACTCTATACTTGAAATTAGCTTCTTTATTAGAAAGGATTAATTTTAATCCCTCTAATAATGATTAATTCTGGAACTGAGTTATATTCTGAAAATTAACTTATTAATCAGTGAACTAAAAAAGGAACTCCTTTAGATACTATTCACATATTAACAAAAATAACTGATAAACAAAATCAATAGGGTGCCAGTCCTTCCCGGAATCCCAATTTCACCAATCCGATCCAAAAAAACTACAGTTTAACTCAAAACTACTATTATAAATGAACCATTTTCGTGAACCTGCCACTTAAAGTATAGAAGTTTCATCTGTGATGACTTTTCTGGAATGAATTACAATTAATATCACCAGTACCCAAAATTAAAATTATAAGAACTAATTAGTTTCTAAAGTATGAATTCAGTTTTGGAATTCCGTGCAGTTCAGTAAAATTAACTACCCCGTATTAAAAATAATCATGCTTAAATAAACAAAAAATTTTTATATGAACAGTGAAATCTCGAAACAGCGTAGCCAAAGGAACCGGAGAAATGTATTTAATTATTTAATAATTTAATTTAGTTGTGTATTTACATATGCAAAGTTTTATTATTTTATTTCCTTATTAACCATATATTTTCACATAAACACTTATCACTTTGGCGAATAAAATTTCCTTGCGAAATTACAATTTCCTTAAATCAGTATTCACTATAACGAGACCTCACTGTATTACATACGATAGTTTCTGGTTCAACTCAAATTTACTCGATAATACAAAGTAAACAAATCCCATTAGAATCGAACACAAGAAACTTTTAATTCTAATTAAATTTCCAATTCAACTCAAAATTACTCGATTATACGTAGTATAAGAATCTTATTTGAATTGAATACATGAAAATTTTGCGTTGTGTAGTTCATTGTATATAAAGAGCACTATAAACACAAAGAATACAACAACGCCAAGTAAAAATAATAAAATCGTATTACAGTACAAAACTAAAACCACCAACGCACATAGAGAAAACAAACGTTTTCATATAATCCTTCACGTGCGCAGCAGGGAAAGTATCGATGTATACATAGTGTGTTTTGGTACATGCCTTCTCTATATTATATACATATATAATAGGCTTCACTATATTATATATTACTGTATATATTTCCGAAAATAACCTCGTACACTACACATACACGACTGTGAATACAATTCAGAAGCAAATATCAACAATCAAACACTATAGAACCAATGTTGTCTTGATAGAAATTATATAATAGAAATTATATTCTTTTTATGTATATAAATAAAGAATATATGTGTTTGTGTCGTTTCCACATAAAACAAAAAATACAACACATACATAATCTCGTAAGAGGAAAGAGAGAAACCGAAAACTTGTATATTCATGTACAGAAACAGAAATTTAATGCGTAAATTTATTTATTCGATTTTAATTAAATTTAAATACGAGATAATGTATTTGACCATTCGAATTTTATGCACCAACTACACAAATTTAAGACATGCATTATTAAGCGAGAAAGCCAAAATTTGACTTGTTTCGCTATAAATATGAAAATAAAAATAAAAATATAAAACAATGCCTGTTGAATGCATCCCGATGGATTGCATTCTATCCATATTTAAATTTTCACTATTCTTATGCACACACTTTTACTTAAATAACTTAAATTAAAATAAATTATATATAAATTATATATTTAAACACTTTACACTACATTAGAAAATAAAATAAACTAAAAATTAATTAAATTAAAATTTTCTCGAAGAAGACGACAAAAACACGTCCTTCTTCTTCGAGCGTCAACGACCGACCTACTGGTTTATCTGTCTGGTTTGACAAAAAAAGGATAGCAATTGGAAGTTGTTAAACTTGAACGAAATCTGAACAAATTTGGAAAAGTTGGAAATGTCGACTTAAAAAAACCAGGACAGTTTTAACGTCTCGAATTTTGTTATGTATTCGATAAAAAATAAAAAGAAAAAATTGGTTTTGTGGTGACGACCATCCACTGGTCAGAAAACAGAGACAAAGAAATATCGCAGAACACTTCTACTGATATTATGATACCATTAATCAAAAATTGTTTCACTAGGTGGCAAGTTTGTGAATGTATTTTAATAAAATTTTACATCATATTTGATATGTAAAGTCGATTCTTTAAGTAGTTCCTAATATAAAATTAAAAAATTCCGGCTCTGAATAATTTCTTCGGCCATATCATAATGCTTTAGTCGATATCTTAAATCAAAAATTATATTCGCCAAATTTATTTTTACATACTGAGCCAATTCAGACTATCGCCTTCTTAACTCTAGCATCAAATGGAACAAGCTCATTTGTTGACGGATTTTAGTGAAATTTTATGTCTGAAATATTTTGTTGTTATTAAAAATAGTTTCAAATACAAAACCGATTATTACATGGCCTGAAGAATTTTTTTCGGCCCTAAGTTGGGCTGAGATCAGAATTTATAACATGTCTCAACGGCAAAAAATATTTTGGAACATTACTCGTACTAAAACCGTAAATCAAAAATTAATTTTTGCCAATTTTGGTTTTCCATACACAGCCAATGCGGTCAATTTTTGTCACCTCCAGCACCAAATGGAAGAGACACATTTATCGATGTGCTTTTGTGAAATTTTATATTTGAGATATTACGCCGATCCTCTAAATAGTTCAAAATCTAAAATAGATTAAATCACGTCTTAAAGAATTTTTGGCCCATATCATTTGGGCTGCATTTTGATTTTTTAATTAAATATTTAAATTGTATGGAAATTATTATTTTTCTGTCGTTGTCTGAGCTTTTAGGACAATGTAAGACACTTTACCGGACGCTCGCAGAAGTTTGAAAAACTTGAACATGCGCGGAGAAACCAGGACGTCCGGCCACCCGTAATTTTCACTCCTCTAAAATGAAAGAAATTTATTCATTTGAATTTGCATATCAATTTATTGAAGAAGCGTTGAACCAAAAGTTCTAAACAAAATACCAGATAAATGTGATTACCAGAAAGGTTAACTCACATATTATAAAAAAAAATATATATTTTACGGACTTAGTTTGGCACGCAAAAACCAACTACTTGCGAACACTAACGACCCACAACATTCATTCCAATTTGTAAAAAATTTACTCATAACATTAAACCTGATCTGAACTCCATTGAACATCTTTGTATTCTGCTAGGAAGAGGCCGCCAGCAACACACTAAACAAAATAAACAAGAATTAAAAAGTACAATGACTGCAAAATGGAACATCATTTTTTTAAAAGAACCACACCACTGGTTTGTTTTTTGACCAAATGACTTGTAGAGGTTATTGTCCTGTATTCAACATACAGTTCAAATATGTTTTATTTTTTGATGTAGGGTAAAATATTGTTTTACTTTCATACACTTTAATTATGGAAGTAATGAAATGGAAAATATGCTATCAGATAATTCAATTATTTCCCAATGTTTAACCCAAATTCAAACAATGACTTAGTTTTATTAATTTAATATAACTATTAAAATTAGAAAGTATGTATATCGTTGTATAATTTTGCTCCAGCGTTGGGGCAAAATGATACAAGCAATGGGGCAAAATAAATACACTTGGTTTATTTGAAATTATTGTCTTTAAATCCTGGACATGTGGATTACTGGCTTGTTCGAAACAGTAAATCATTTTTTGTTTCTTCGTTTCAATTAATTCTTAAATTGTTGTGCCCAATTGTTTAACTTCTTCTTTCTCCAAATAATAGTACCACTAGATTCCTGTTTTCCTGATAAGTAATTGAGGATAACAAAGTTAAATTGTGTATGACATCGCCTGCGATGTGTATCATTTTGCCACATTTGGGATTAAAACGACTAAGGTGTAATAGATTCTCCTGTTAAATGATGAACGAGTATTTTAAGCATACACTACCATTCAAAAGTTTAGAAGCAGCAAGGTAAAATTAAAATCAAATAAAACAAAACAAAGCCATCTAAATTTATTTGTATTGATATAAAATTTAAAATTAAACAGAAACGAATTTAATAAAATAAAAATTGCGACATGTTTGTTAAATAAAGAAACATGCGAAAATAAAATTGAATTTTAGCTTCATCGAAGTGTCTACCTTTTTCTTTTATTATCTACTCGCATATTCTAGGCATTCTCTTAATTAATTTCTTAAAATAATCTTCATCTAACTTGTTCTATTCGTTCTTAATAGTTGCCACATGAATGATCTGAGCACGTAGGAGATCGATTGTTCATCCTTCTATCGAGTTCATCCCAGACAAGTTCAATGGGAAAAAGGTCAGGTGATTGAGATGACCATTGCATGATTTTTAAAACTTTTCATATTTTTTCTTGTTCAAAAAGTTCTCGTACAGTTTAGATAAATGCTTATGATCATTATCCTCTTGCAAAATGAATCCAAGACCACTGAGATTCAGTCCACTGGGTATGGAAAAATACTGAAGAATTTTCAAACAGCCTTCTTTGTTCAGTTTTTCGGTTATGCTCACAATATTTCCGGGTTTACTGTTGCCAAAACACCCCAAACCATGACATTACCACTACCATGTTTGATAGTAGGCACTGTACATGCTTCTGCAGCTTTCTCTTTTGGCCGGCGTACAAACGCACGTCTATTGGATCCGAAAATTTGAAATTTTGATTCATCACTCCAAAGAAAATTTTCACATTGGTCTATTGTTCAGTTTTTATGCGCCTTTGCCTATTCTAGTCTAATTTTCTTATGTGGAATTGTTAGTTTTGGTTTTTTAGCAGCACCAGCTCTTAGTCCCGCAGACAGTAGTCTTTTAACAGTTGTTATTGAAATGGGCGTTTCTCGCGTGTCATTCAGAGCTTGGTAACTTGTGGTGCAGTTAAGCGTCGATTCCGTTTAGAGGGAACTCTGATCAAGTTTTTTTCTTGATTTGTTGTGGATTTGGGCCCACCAGATCGTTTTCTTTCTACATTTTTTCAGTTTCTTGTATTCTAGCAAGGGTGTAGTGTAGTGGATACCTTTACAAGAAATTCCAAGCCTTTCTGCGATTTCATGTTCTCTGTATCCTTCCTCACGCAGAGTACAAATGGCGCTTCACTGTTCAAGCGTGATTTGCTTGCGTTTTGCCATTTTCAGAAGAAAAACTACAGTCAAAGCAATAGTCAAAATTTTTCGGATACACACAACCTTCGCATGCCATTGCTCAAGTGCGACTAAATAGGGTCTAAAAAAGTTAAAACCACCATACCAAATATTTTCAATAAAACCACACCATTGCATAAAAGAAAGTAGGGATTAAGTCATAAAACATATGTTTCGTCAAAATCAAGGAATTTGTTAAAAATTGATAAATGTGGGATGAAAATCCTTTTGTTTTTGTGTAAACAATCGTAAAAAGTCGTAAAACTTAATTTTATTGCTAATTTTTACCGCATATAGTCGGCAATTTTTTGTTTTGTTTAAAAACAGATGTGCTTCCAAACTTTTGAACGGTAGTGTATATAGAAATTAACCATTAAAGGCCGGTAAAATTGACATAAGCGAAAACGAAAATGAAAATTTCACCGCTGAGTTTTACTTTGGGGTACGCAGTTTAGCTAGCGAAATGGCAGTTTTCGTATTAGAATACAGATGTCTCTATTTTATCTCTACACATTTCATTTTTATCTTCTCGGACGATAAATGTGAAGATAAATTTTGACAATTTCATTTGTTTTTGCGTTTTGAGGATAATGAACTATTGAAGTGATTTTTATTGTGCAAAATATGTGGTCAGAGACAACCTGAAGTTATACGCACTAAAATATTTACGAAACTCGTGAAACTAAATTTTCACATGAGATTTATCTTTCTATTTTTGGAGACGAGTGAAAATTTCATTTCACTTGAACAGTGTACTAGGCTTAAGTATGGAAACAATTAATACACATATATAATTCATTTTAAAAATTTACAGACTAGGTGTCGCTTTTTTAGAATTTGCTTTAAGCATTATCTATCCTGACTTTAAACCATAAAATATATTTTTGAGTGTTACGGTACAAAATCGTAAACACATGATAAGTACCTTTAGTAACTGAAAACATGTCTCTTAATTTTTTATGTCATTGGTGTAGCGAGTAAAAATGTATACCTATAAACAAGCAGTTAACAGATATTGAAACTACACAAACCTGCCACTTGAATATCGTCATTTTTATATCCAACAGATGGTAAAATGGTCAAAAATTCTTTCTACAATATTACAAGAATATAAAACCTTTTTATTGTTCTTCAAGAGATTATCTTATTTTTCTCATTTTAAGTGATTTCTTTTTATATTATTTCATGTATAAGACATATTACATTTTTTGTTTTCGTCTAATTTTCCGATGTGTTTTGAACTTTTGTAATAAAAAATGCGTTCGAGACTATGTATAATATGAAACACTCCATAATCATAATTATACAACATTTTTGTTGTTAAAAATAATTTCAGTTTTATGTATGTACACATTTACATTTAAAATTGGTTTCTTCTGCGCAATTTGATTGACAGAAAATTCTAAGAATATATCTGAATTATTAAGTGTTATTTTGAGATACTGAAGAAAATTGTTGTTCTCGTCTCCCGGTTATTGACTGAATGCGCACTGCGTTAGAAACTATAACAGATTGATTATAAAAGTTTTTATATTTCCATTTAAAAATGTAGAGATAGTTATAACAGTTGTTATTGTTTCATTATGTGAAGTCTTATGTTTTCTTATACGTTCTATTGTATGTTTAACACCTTTTTTTATAAACATACATACTTACGAAAAATGTTGTTTTTTAGTTTTGAGTAGCTACTGTTGTTTTTGAGGTTGTTAATTAACTATGTTGAAATTACGGGATGTATTTAGATATCAATGACTAACAAGCTACTACGTCGTCGTCATAACATATATGTTTTTAGATGAATCATTCTAAATTACCCTCGTAATTGTATTTCATAATTTGTTATGTATATACCGAAAGTAAGAATCCATACATTTCTGGATTGTTTGACCCTTACTCTAAATTTAAATTTGGAATAATTGTAGATAGTTCCAAAATCGATATGGTTTCTTTTGTTCTTCATTTCAATACTCCTCGCAGATACAAACAAACTCAGTCAAGCAATTATTGAAATTGGTACGAGAGAAGCGAGGAAATAAGGTAATGGCCTGGGAATTCGGTTATAGTATATGTGCTGTGTAATAGTTAGAATAGTAATAATGATAATTCCAAATTTTATAATTTTTCGGTTGAATTACGTTTTTTTTTTGTATTCATACCTTTTCTATTGTTTATAGATGTTGGTAGTAACACAACAATTGGTAAATTTTTTCTAAACAAATTAGCAACAAAACATATAACATTGTTGGTAAAGTAGGTTTTGTTTTTTATGCTACATAAACGGATGGTGAAAGTGAAGATTTTTTATGTACAAATTTATTTATAAAGCAATATTTGAAATTAAAATTATTTGTTAAACTCCTGCTATTACTAATTAAATTATTAATATTAATGAAGCAATTTGTACAAGAGCTGCAACTACCGATACTCCTGTTTAGATTAACGTACTGCTGAATATGTCAAGCTTAAACGTCTTAACAGTACACATTTTATTTATTCCATAGTCCATAACAGCGGCCCTGTATTTCTAACTGTACTCGTAATGTACAGTTTATTGTAAATGAGATTTACAAATTTAAAATTAACACCTGGAACCGTAAAATGTTAAAAAAAATAAAAATATCGCAAACAACTCTTGACAGCGATTAACTTTTATTTGAACTAAGTTCGTAAAGATAAAAATATAAGCCAATAACTTTTAACATTACAGAATACAGAGGTAAGATTTAAACCTTTTACTTTTCATAACGTGCAAACTGTTATTTTTCATTTTTGTTTCTTTAACGAAATGCAGAAATTATGTTAGTTTATATAAAACGCAAGAAATTGCAATTTGAATAAGGCAACCAGGTGCAGCAAACTTGGTTTCTTCATATGCGTACCTATAATAAAATAAACATCTGCGCTTTACTTTGCCAATTTTACAATCATATAAATGTTATTCACCTTTTCGTGGAATGATTATATTTTTGGAAGCACACCGGGTCAAATAAATTCCCGAGAACACTTAATCGTGTCTGGACAAAAAAAAAACTCAATTTTTTTACTGGTTAAATTGATTTAGCCTAAAACTTATGGTAAATAGCAATTTTATAATCTTACCTGGGGATCGATTAAAACAAAGAAAAAAAAGCTATTTTTGTATAGAAGTAACAACATAACATAGTATACTACATACTTTGACTAATTGAACTCATGCAATTCAAGGCTGTTTTTATAACGTCTTATTTATGTTAGTGTATATACATATATTTGTTTATGTATATATTAAAACCGTTATTTTATGTAACACTATAATAATAAAGAAAATACCCATAATGTTTATATTCTTAAGGTTAAGTGAAAAATACTTTTACATTGGTTTATATAGTAGGTAGAAGTTTTACGGTAAATACATATTGCGAAAATCAACCAGCGATACAAATTGTGATTAAACAAAAACGGCACATTTCCCTCTCTTGCTCTCTTTTTTTCATAAACAATAATTATTTAGATCATGAAATTACAACTTAATTTAAAAAACGGAAATTAGAGACATTTTTTTTTTAAACACTTGAATTCATTTTTTAATCTTTTTTCTATAGTTTTTCGATTAAAAACAGAAAATTGTTATTAATCATAAACGAAAACTTGAAATAACGAAAGACATTTAAAATGCTAAAAAATATAGAGCAAGACATAAACAATCTCTTTGAATCCATTCTAAAAATTATGATTTTCTTTGTGTTTGTATGAAATGCATTCAACATATACGAGCACAAACAAATACAATAAGCACATACACACGGTACTTGAGTACATGATATAGATGCAGTATTCTATAATTAAAGTGTGCACTGTAACCATATTTTCAAAACACATACAAGTAATATTTTCTTTCTAAATCAAGTTCATAATTTGAACTATTTTATCTAAGAATATTATATGACATTTTTTAAATAGTTAAATAGTTCGTTTTATCTATGTTTGTTAGTTTTTAGTTTATCATTCTGTTACTACAGTTGGGCGGTTATAAAAGAAACCCATTGAAAATCGTATAAATTTTAATTTTTGGTATTTTGTTATTACAGTGATGGAAATATGTATAATTTATGTATGTATTTTAGTTTTCCCTTCAACTTTTAAAAATTCAAAAGTTATCCTTATACCCTTGAGAGACTGTGATTTTTTAAATCTGATTTAGTCCAACTCGATTTAAATTTCGGTTAGTACACTTAAAGTGTTAATGTTTTCATAATATTTGTCAAATACCCTCCCATTACATCGTTTTAGTCACCAAACTCAAAATAAAAAATAAATATCGTAAATCTAACTACGGTTAATCTCGAAAATTCACTAAATCGAATTTATTAAACCATAGTCTGTCTATGGCTTTGGACTATAGACGAATTCTCAAGTAAATCATTTAGTTCGGTAAATGTCGACTTTTATTCAGCGGATTTACCTGAGCATTCGCAAAAAGCATGTTACATTTTTTGAACAGATAATGAAATAGCGTTGAATCGCCTTAATCTGCCAGCATCTCTTCATAAGTATTTTATAAGTTTAAAACGAAAACATGTTTTTACTTACAACCCTCACATAACGTGGTTGAAAATGCCGCGTTGTACGATATCGCGAGGCATGAGTTCTTACAAATGTTATTCAATTTTATCGAGTTGTAGGAGAATTTCTATATTTTCCTAACCGTGTAGTACCGAAATCGCGTTATAGGAAGTACCGCGATACAGGAAAATTACGAGAACTCCGCATTTTATGAGGGTTACTTTTACCATTTAATTTTTCGGAAAATCTCCTTATTTCTTGAAAACGTGTTGTCTGCCACTATTATCGAATTTTTGTACATGTGCGAGCAACATTTGCCTTTAAGGATTAAGTCAATAAAATTAATGACCTATTTTGAGGCGACTTTATGGCTTAAGGCAATAATATAAAATTGAACATTGTTAGTGAAATTTTAAAGGAGGAAGTCTCGAGTCCTGGGGTACACCAGAAGTAGGTACAAATTAAACAAAGCGAATTTCATTAAATTTAACATAAATAGAATGTTTCAGTAAATATGATTTTATCCCAATTTTGCAGTTTCAGTGATATTCATTGAATCCAATTAATTGATGATCTACTTTATCGAAAGCTTTTTGAAAATCTGTATAAACACAATTCACTTGAAAGCACTGTCTATCTGACGTGATAGTCGGTCAGTGGATTTGAAATTTTTGAAAATTTTGGAATAGGGCCGACAGGCCGAATGTCGAAAGGCCGAATGTGTCGAAAGGCCGAATGTTGAAAGGCCGAATATCGAAAAGCCGAATGCCGAAAAGCTGATTGTGTCGAATCGCCTTAAATATTAAAATCTTCTTAGGTTTTTTTGTCATTATAATTAAAAATTAAATAATTATGATAAAAAAATGAAAATAAATTTTTTTTTTGAGTTGGCGGCTCCCTTATCTAGAAAAAAATAATACAGAAACTGAAAATCCCGAATAAAAAATCCAAAAAATTAACCCTTAAACACACTTAAGAAAAATCACATAAATGCCACACTGGGGTCTTTTAGACCCCAGCATGAAAATTGCCTATTATTCCTTGAATTTTTCTATATCTAGCTTTAACAACTTTTTCCAATATAGTTTAAAGCTTACTAAAGGAGATCAAATTATTACATTAATGAAATTTTAATTTTATGATACCAAAAAAATAAAAGGTTTGTGAAAAAAATAAGAAAATGGCTTGTTTTACATAAAATAACCGTATTGTTTTAATTTTCAATATTTTTAGTTAAAAGTTTAGCGGTATACCCTTGAGATAGTATCTTTTAGATAAAAATAAGTCCGATACTGAATCTTTAAAGAAAGGTATTTATTTTGCAATATCAAAGTTGAATTTTTTCTTATCGTCGAAGATGGCCGACCATGGCTCTGGCCAGCCGCTTGACGCTCTCCTACATACAAACGCCATTGATCCAAAGTACCCTCACCCATATCTTTCTGGTCTACTTCCATGGCACTCTCTGGAGCACCGCACATCGAAAAGTCTGAATCATAGTCTTTACTGTCCTCAAACACGTTATGTTGTCCTCCTGAAGATGCTTCGTCGATGGGTTCTAGCACTTCTCGGACAGTTCGGCTCTGCAAATTATACGCCATCTAATAATACGTCAAAATCAAAAGAAGTATGATAAACTAAATAAATTTTAACAACGAGAGCAGTCTTACCCACGACCAAAAAGCAATAAAACAACATAAAAAAACGGCAAAGACAACTTTGAAAAATTATTTCGTATACAATACAAATATTTTCATTCAATTTTGATCAAATCCGATCACCTAGAGAGCTTAGTCATATCAAGGTCTATTAGTATGTCTCTGTTTCTTGAAAATCGGATAAGTATAGTTAAAATAATATCTCGTTGAAAATTCCTATTCCTTCATTCTCGAGTAAAACAACAACAAAAAATGAATTTGTTGTTGTATTTACTCGGGAATGAAAGAATAGGAATTTTCAGCGAGATATTATTTTGACTATACCTTTCGAATTACTTTGTTTACAGACAGATATCAGCAGCGGGGATATAAGGCATCTCTCTCGCTCTAGGTCTGCTAGAGTTGAGATGCCTAAAAATTATTCCGATTTTCACACAAATATACGTATATGACACACTGGGGTCCGTTGGACCCCACCGTGATTTTGGCCATTTCTACACAGCTGCTAGCAGTCAACCGGCTTGCGCTGAGTACCTAAACAGGTAGTGCAATATCTCAACTGTAGCAAGGGAGGGGACACGAGATGCATTTCCGGAGGAAACATTTAAATATGAACGATTGAAAAAGGTCTAGGGTCCACTGGACCCCATGTGTCATTTAAGGGTTAAAATCCAGAAACACAATTATCAAAGTGCGGATCAATTTAAAATTAAAATTTAAAAAATATCTATCGAATTTGACTTTCTCCGTCAAGTTCTTAATATTTACGATAATGGAAATTGCTTCGTCAACCATACAGACACAGATCAAAGGAATCGTATCAGATCACTCATATTGTTTTACTGATAGTTCTACCACAAATGTTTCAAGTTATTTTGTAGTTGGCTTAATTCGTTGGGTTAGTATGGCATCGACGAATGTATTGGAGCGAATTGCGGATTTAATACTTCGTAAATGCTTCGTCAACCTTCCAGACACAGATCAAAGGAATCGTATCGCTTCTACTGAAAGATGTACCACAAATGTGTGTCGGCCTTTTGACCCATTCGGTTTTTCGACATTCGGCCTTTCGACACATTCGGCCTTTCGACCCATTCGGCTTTTCGACATTAGGTCTTTCAACATATTCGGTCTTTCGGCGTTCGGCCTTTCGGCATTCGGCCTTTCGACATTCGGCCTTCCGACATTTGGCCTTTCAACATCGAACGAAAATTTTACCTTAACCTTCGCTTGAACGAAAATTTTGTTTTACTTAAATGGACAGTATCTACCCGGGTAGATATTTTATATATCATCTGAATGCTTCCATACTAAATGTTTCTTGGTGGTTTCATTGAGTTTTATTGCCTGTCGCAGCGGCGTAGGGAAGGCGGGAAGAGGAGGTTGACTCCCCCCCCCCCCCCCTCTGAGTTTCACACATTATAACATTACATTATTACATGGTGATGTGTTGGTCCACACAAAATAATTTATAATTCGAATAAGGCAAATAATCATTACCTGTTGTAGGTACAATAACCTATTTTTGATTCTTCACATAAAAGAGATGTAAACAAAGCGGCATAACATTAGCCGTGTTTTTTATAAATCTGTGTAGACATTTTTTCCAGATTAAGTCGAAATTAGATTACCTAAGCGAAGTTAATTAAAACTTTTAAAAGATGGTCAGGAATCTACCGGTTAACGCTTCTACCTATAATAACAAAATTACCACAAAATATTTGTCAAATTTTTACTAGTACTCTTAACCTGGATATTCTCTCCAATTGGAGAGTTCCAAGACGTTCAGGCGCCTTAAGAATTACCTATGAAATACGATCGGTGAGAAGCGGCTAAATGGGTTGGAATCATTAAAACTTATAAATAAACTTATGTGTTTGCGTCCTCGATGAATTGGCCTTGAATGTCACGACACGACGAATCAATATAAAACTACAAAAACTAATAAAAAATTGAATTCAAATAAATTCGAATGCATTATTTCCGTATAGAAATTATTTTTTGTTTAAGAACCCCCCCCCCCCCCCCCCCCCCCCCCCTCGAGAATTTCTGGCTATGCCACTGCCTGTCGGATGAATTTCATTGCACCCACAGACCTCTATAAGTATTAGGAGAACAAGTGTGCATACCTTTAGTAAGACCCAAATCATAAAATCGAATTGGAAAATTGACCATAAGAAGTGAATTTGAGTTGGTTTTGAGCGAACCCTCTGGGAGTATGACTGATGAGGAATTTCGTGTTGATAAGCAAGATGATCAAAACGTCAGATGGCGCATAATTCAGAAGGGTGCTTGCTATATGTGCTATCAACAAACATAAAAAACGCGGGCAACCCGTCATGCCTGTGTAATATGCAGATAACCTATATGCATATAGAGTATAAAGTTTTACACAAACAAATTGCGAACAATTTTATAAGAATTAATTTATTTGTATAGTTTTTTTTGTATGTTAATAATCATTTATTTTGGTATTACACGAGTATTAGTTTACGAAATATGCTTGAATTTTTTTTATGCCAAAATTAAATATTTATATATTTATTTTCATTTTTGAGTATGCTTAAAATAAATTATATCTATAAATACTATAGCTTTCCTTTTTTTCACATTTTAATATTTATGACCAGCGAAAATTCCCATATAAAACGCATGAAACAAAAAATATCTACCCGGGTAGATATTGATCTCTTAGGGGAAAAAGAAACAAAAAAATCAAAAGTAACTGTTAAAAGAAACTGTAAAATTTTTTTTGGAAAATTTTCTGAAATTAATTGAAAAATTAGTCACATAGCTGAAGCCGGATAATGATTGGATGAAAACTCACTGAGTTATTTAAAAAAGAAAATTATGATATCTACCCCGGTAGATACTGTTCATGCGAAGGTTAAATTAACACCTTGTAGCTTGTATAATGAGCAAAAAAAATTGCATTCGAAATTTATACCAATTCTAACTATTATTTGATGGAAACCACTTTGGTACATAATAACCCAAAATTAGCCTAAGGTTGCCCAAAACCTTGTAGCCTGTGTTCAGAAAATCTGTACCGCGGTAATTGTTGGACAGGTAAGAACCGCCTTCCACTTTTCTGGGATATCATCTGTAGGCTAAATTATTGACATAAGGACAAACATACGCGGTAGAAACACATAATTTATTTTTATTTTAATTTAAAAAGAAGAACCTTTCCCCGAGAAAGGTTTTTATTTCAGTTTTTTTTAAATTATTTTAAATTAATTCATACGTTGACAATTACAGTTTGTCAAATAAAATAAAATAAAAAATAGTAGTAGTACTGGTTTTGACTGGCTTTTTAATTAAGCCACTTACTTATAAAACTAAATAATTTAGAAAAAATTCATTATTTGGTTGGGAAACCCTTTTGCTTCAATACTACACTTCGTCTCTTGCCTATACTATTTGTAAGAGAGGCATTTTGGGCTGGCGTTGTATTCTTCCAGATTTCCAGAATTTTGGCCAATAAATATTCTCTGTTGGTCTTTTTCTTAGTGGGACTTACCATTTAACATTTCACCATAGATTCTCGGTGATTTTTATTTGGTGCTTTGCCATTCTAAATACGCCGTTCATACATTTAGATTATCTTTGGGGTGCTGATAACGCCACCGTAGCGGAAGACCGTATATAATCATCTAAATTCTAATCGATAATTTCGATATATTTAAGGACATCCATAATTCCATCGATTTTGATGACATGCCAAATCACCGAGAAGTAAAGCTTCTCCAAACCTTTACTGATTCATTACTATGATTCAATGTTTTTTTTGACTTACCGATGGCTAATCTCCAGATTTGGGAGTCATCTTACGTATGGTCTCTCATCTCCTCCAACCTTGTTGGATTTACTCTCATCCCTCCAAATTATTAAATTGCAAATTGCCCTAGGTTTTGCCAAATGCTCTTTAGCAAAAACAATTCTTTTGGCTGCGTTTCGGTTGCTTAATTTTAATTTCCTTTTCAATAAAGCATAAATGGTTTAATTATAATACCACAGCTATACGTAAAGTACTAAAAATATCTAAAAATTAAAATCTTAACTTAATTCTTCAACACGGAAAAAAATAATTTCTAATATGAAGAAAAAACGGATTAGTTCAAGAAAATGTGTACATCATTTTTCAGCTAAACGAAATTTTTCTCAGCACAAACTCTGCGTTTCTCAATTTGAAATTCTTCTAAAATATTAAAATAATCTTTATTTGTTTGATATGAGAAAACTAAATTCTTGATACAAGAAAACGTGATTACATAGAGAATGTGGTTTTCTTCATGGTTAATTTTTATTTCTTAAGTTTAACAAAATCGGTTTGTTTGTAGAAACCGATTCTTTTGATTGAAAACTAGACATTTTTATGGTGAGAAATCTCGTTTCTTTATTTAAGTAGCATTTTCTGTAAATAAACAGATATCTTTTGCTCGAAAACACATATTTTCTTGAGTAGAGTAAACTTTACCAGTCTATTGTTTGCGTTTTCTTGTATGCATCGGTTCTCTTCTTCCAGGGAACTTGAATATTCTTCACTAGAGAAACGCTTTTCTTGTGACAATGCAATATTTCTTCGTTTCAGAAATATTTCTTCAATTAGTGAAATGGCTGTTTAAAATAATACAATTATATGACAGTTTATTTTTGGGTTTTTTATTTCACCATCAGATACAGAAAATATATAAATACAAATTTGATAATTTCGATTGTTATTTGTTTCATTATATTTAAATATAAATAAATATAATTTTATAAATAATTTTCACTTAGAACTAAGCTTATATCGTTGTAATATATGTAATGTTAAGTTCAGACTTTCAATTTTTGTTTTTTAACTAAGAATTTAATTATCAAACATTATTACAAAAAGTAACACTATATCAACAATTTTTGTAGATATTAAATAGATAATAAATTTGGTTTAAATATTTTAATTCCATTTGGAAGTGTAAATCAAATGATTTAAATGTGTTAGATTTGATTTCTTTACATGTAATAAATTCATATGTTGCCTTCTTCTTTGCCAACATAATTAATGCCAATAATTTTTAGCAGTTTCTTTTTTCTGTAAAACAAAAGAAATAGGATTTTTTAAAGAAATTCTCTTGTATTTAATAACAGAATTACTTACGTATGTTTTGAACATCTGAGACATATGAATATCGAGCAAAGCGGGAGAAAATATTAAAAACATTTTTAAATGTTTCCAGAAATCCTTTTTATGTTTTCACTTTACACTACTTTGAAGTGGAAACACCACCGTTTAAAAAATCTAAGTTTGTTCATTTTTAACAAAAAATCTTTTTCACAAAATCCCACTTTCAAAATCACAAATTTTTTTTACGTTTTTCACTGTTGAAGGTTCGCGATAGAATGCTTTTTTTGGTACGAACATTCATTATATAATGGTATATATATGTATACATAACTACATATAACAATTTAATGATAATTTTCTCGTCTCAAGAAAGGCTTACTGAGTTGAAATTCTTTATTCTATTGTTATGAGAAACAAGCTTTTCATATTATGAAATAGTTTCTTGTATTAAAAATATTTTCTCAGATTAAGAAATTTTTGTTTAAATGAAAAATGCGATTTTTAAATAAGATCGTTTAAGAGAAGAAAATGTTTTCTTGTCCTAAGAGACGTAAAATCATAGTTTTCTTGTTAATAGAATTTATTAAGGAATAGTTTCTTCAATTGAAGATTCTTTCTCAGTTCAAGAATAACATAGACAAATTGGTTATTTCGAAGAGAGAATAAATTTTTCCTTGTTGTGCCACTTAATTAAAAATAATCTAAATTATTCTGAACCATATTAGTATTTCTAGACACACAACTTAGTTGTGTATTGTAACATAATTATTTCAGCTATAAAAAAGAAGAAAGTTAGCAGAATGTGTACAAAATGCCCTAATCTCTCATTGCATACAGTATTCTCCACAAATGTTTGCAAACCATAAATAATTAAATTTGCATTAAAACATAAAAATGCTTTTATGAAATTCATTTATTTATTTCAATACATATATGTATGTATTAAATTTTTTAAATGGATGACTTCAAGAAAATTGAATAATACCTATATTTTGAGAAAAGGTTCTGTTTCTAGATTTAAGAAAAAATTAATCTTATCATTAACATAATCGTTTCTTGAATCAAAAAATTGCATTTGTGTTGATCAAGAACAATTTTTATTTTTAAAATAACTAATTCCAAGAAAATTGGACAATATAGTTTGAGAAAAGAGTCAATTTCTAGATGCAAGAAAAATTGGAAACAAAACAATCGTATTTTTCTCCATTCGTTGTTTTTTTTTTCTTCAATCAAAAATTTTGAGCAGTTACAGATGCAAGAAACTAAATCTCAGATTATAATTAAGCAACAAATTTTAACTCAAGAATTTTTTTATCATTTCAAGAAACACAAATCTTACATGAAGAAAAACGCAAAAGAAATAAGAAAATTAGCTTTAAAATGGAGAAAAAGTACATTTGCTTCAATTAAAAATCCGTTTTCTTCGTGGCAACAACTCTAGTTTTTTCCGTGAACTCCAAGCAATTTTTATTTTTAAACAAATAACCGAATTCCACGCAATTCTCTAATTGTAATATTGGGCCCGATTCTATGTAAATATTCTATTTGTCTTTTCTTCTATTATTTCTATGAAAACTGGTTATGGTTTAAAAATGTTCACACCTTTTCATGGATTGTTTGAAAAACGCATCTACTATAGTTCTCGTAGAAAAAAATAGAAAAACGTAAGGAAAGATAAATAGAAGATTTATATTGAATCTGAACCGGATCAAATCAAGTTTCAATGACAAAGAAACGTAAACTCGTATCAAAATTTTGATCGAAAACAATTTGCTTAAGTAATTTGTGTTGTTGCTTTCATTAAGCGTTCCTTGACAAATTCACAATAACAATTGCATTGAATAAACCCGCATAGGAATTAAATCAATCAAAGAAACCCGTTGATTTATTTATGTCGAATTCTGTTCACTTTTTTCGGAAAATCTAGATTTGGTGATTCTAATAGAACACAAAAATATATGATCTGTTTTTGCAGTTGTGCTGGTAAGTAGTTAAAATAAAATTGTTTGTATTGTTAAACTCGCAATACAAGATTCAATTCATATATGTCATCAACCAAAATGGTGTACTATTTAGATTTCTAGCTGTCATTTATAATAATAAAAAATGGAAATTTTTACGTATTAGTCAGTTTGGTAGAAAAGTGGGGGTAAATCTTAAAAAAAAAATGCAATTTGTGAAATTTGATCTAGATCAAACAATATCTTGAATTTTTTGGGTAAATAAAACACAAAACTTTGATCTGCCGCCATTTTTTTGATGCAGATCAAACTTTTTGGGTGAATAGAACATCACATTAATGTCGTTTTCGATTCGGCAAAAAAATTCAATATATGACGCAATCGATTGATTTTTCTTTTTCTGCTGTCCTGTTGTTCGATTCGCCCAATAAAATCAATCGATCGAGTAAAATTTTTGCAATTGATTTTTGAAAGAGGTTGAAAAAGCGAATCGAAAACGACATAAATCTTATGTCAAAATTTTTGGAAAAAAAAAAATCAATCCGGATCAAAAAATTGATTTGACATTACATATAGTATGTACTTTCGAAAAAAAATAGATTTTTTTTTTTTTGATCCGGATCATTTGTAACAAATTCGGGGATTTTGGCAGATTTTATCCGAATTTCACAAACACATAGAATTAGATAAACAAAACTACGACGCTATTTTCATAAATCATTTGTGGTTATACAGAGTGTTTGATGCATCGTTTGCCAAATTGAATTGGCCCAAAGGAAGGGTCATTTGCTATCTATTAAGCCCCAATAACTCATTTTTGGCCCTACGGATTTCTTTTCATTAGCTCTTAAAATATTTGAAATCTATAGTAAAAACTTAAAACTCAACTTTACATTGCAATAAAAAAAAAACTATGAGTGATGATCTTTGCACTTTTTTTATTAAGTTCTCTAGTCTATCCCCTTTCCAACACTAGGCAATATGCCATAAAAACCATTTCAAAAACTTTACTAAATCATAAAATTAGTGCATCGGGACACATCAGCCTGATACTCGACATTCGCGATAAAAACTGGTTTTGGCTTAAATTACATATATGTACATACATAAAGGGAGGGTCATTTGCTATCTCCTAGGCCTCAATAAATCATTTCGAATTTTTTTTATTGACTCGTAAAATGTTTGAGAAGGTAAAAAAAAAACTTAAAACTCAAATTTTCATCGCGATTAAAAAACCTAACAGTTATCGTTATTGGGGCCAGAAATGAGTTATTGGGGTTGAGGAGATAGCAAATGACCCTCCCTTTATGTATATTAATGTAATTTAAGCTAAAACCAGTTTTTATCGCGAATGTCGAGTATCAGGCTGATGTGTCCCGATACACAAATTTTGTGATTTAGTAAAGTATTTGAAATGGTTTTTATGGCATATTGCCTAGTGTTGGAAATGGGATAGACTAGAGAACTTAATAAAAAAGTGCAAAGATCACGATCATTCTTAGTTTTTTTTTATTGCAATGTTAAGTTGAGTTTTAAGTTTTTACTATAGATTTGAAACATTTTAAGAGTTGATGAAAAGAAATCCGTAGGGTCAAAAATGAGTTATTGGAGCTTATGAGATGGCAAATGACCTCTCCTTTGGGCCAATTCAATTTGGCAAATGATGCACCAAACACCGTTTATTTTGATGTGAATAGTCCCGTTTAATCTAAATTAACATTTTCTATCTTCTTACGGTAGCTTTAGATTCACCATACAATATGTTAATTTATAGCGGTAAAATGAAGAAATATAGGGCACGTTTTTTTTTGATATCGAAGTAATCTGAGAAATAATTTAACTGTCAAAATACAGATACGCGTTTTTTTTTAGTATCCGAGGAAAAATGTATTTCTCTGTGTCGTTTTTTTTACGCTCGGATAATTTTAAAATGGAATCTTTTTTGTCTGAAAAGAAGTTCAGATTGTTGTTTGACAGACATTTATTTTAAATAAAAAGAACACGATAATATTTATTTGGCAATCTTAACTGACGTTTAATTTCTACGACGCTAACAAAATTATCATTTATTTTTCTCGGATACATCAGAGAAAATATTTATCGGATTTCTCCGATGTATTATCTATCTGTTCTCTCTTATTTCTCCGACATTAAAAAAAACACGCCCATAACTTCGCTTTTTTATTTGTTATTTTTTTCACCAATATAACTACAAATTTATCAATTTTTTTTCATATTCTTTGGCAAATAAAACAATCGTTTTTTTTTGGAAATCGAAAGAATATGATATTAGTCGAATTATTTGCAAAAATACCTGCCGCCCACTAGATGTTTTTTCATATAAAATTATTTCGAATCGTTGGCTAATTTTCAAAATGGATTAAATCTAATTTGGCTGTTTCCTTGGAAAACAAAAAATTCAATATTTCAAATTGAATTTTGCTCAAGAAACAAAAATACGATTAATGTAAACTTTGGTCTGATCCAGATCATAGCGTCAAGAAAAGCGGCGAATATTCTAATTTTTAAGTAAACTTTAACATCTGAAATATTTTTCCTTTGCTTTCTTTACCAAAACCTGCACATTTTCTATAAAATTTATATAATTTTCAAATTTTAACAGTAATTATTCTAAAATCTAGAAAAGTTAGATATGTGTTGTCAATTTTTTCAAAAATTGACCAACAGTTCTAAAATTATCTGAAAAATGTTCAGCTGTTTGTGTATAAACTTTGAAATTGGTAAAACATAGCTTATAATGGTCACAAGATTTACATTTCTTATTCTTAATATTTTAAAGCAAGCTTACAATTCTGATAAAATTTAAGTTCAAACTTAGGGAATTTCTGAATCTCTTCTTTGAAACCACTCCTCAATTATAGTTCCAGTCTGCACAAATGTAAGAGCCAAAAGACAATATCAGAGTGTTTCGGCACATCGTGAGGACTGTAATTTTCATTAAGGGCTGTAATTTCGGACAATATTTAAAGTAAAGGATGAAATATGTACACATATTGGGCCCGATTCAATGTAAACCTTCTATTTTTTGTCTTTTCTTCTATTGTTTCTATGAAAATTTGATGTGTTTACCACACATACTTCTAAATTATTTGATAATTGATCAAGTTTTCTTAGAAATAACAGCAGAATATAAAAAAAAGGAAAATAGAAGATTTACATTGAATCGGCCCCATTGCTGCTTACTTAATTTGTTATTTTGTCTATTTTGGTAACAGCTTCAGCTTTATTTAATATTTTTTATAAATTCCATATAATGCACAGTTGTACAACTGTGAAACTGAATGCCTAAAAATTTTCTTTAAAACTTCGATTTGACTCAAACCAAATTCCGATATATTTTATGTATGTACTACATTTTCAATAAACTAGTCATGTAGTCTATAATACTCGTATAAACTGAATCTCAAATCGTTTCCATCCATGTTTTCAAACATACTTGAACTTTTAACCCTACTGTTTATATTAGTCTAGCACTAGATTTCAAAGTCGGTTTTATTTAAATTTTTATTTTTGTATTTCACAAAGTGAATGTGGCGCAGACACAACGTAAAATGTTTATTACCAAATACACACACAAAAAATTAATGCATAACAACAAAAAAGATTTTTAAATTTTATTGACTAAAAATAATTAAATTTTTAAATTAATTATACATTTTATTATTTTCTTTTCAGTTTTTAAGTCATAAAATCAAAATTACAAAAAGGATGTGAGTGCGAGAAAACGGAAAAAAGTGTCTTAGAAAAAATCAACTATTTAAAATAATTTTTTCTATATTTTATAATTAGATTTGTAATAATTAAAAAAAAAAAAAAAAATAGTTTTTAAGAGTTAAAAAAAAAGCGAAAAAAATTTACAAAAACAAACTGAGAGGAACACGAAGGCAACTCAAATCAAATTTAAAATAATTTAAAGCGTTTATAATTCTGTTTGTAAGATTATTTATAAATGAATTTAAAGATAAGATTATCTATTTTTTTTTTCTTTTTATGTACATATATAAATATATTTTTTATGTCTGATTAATTTTTGAAATGTATTGAAATTAAAAAGTGCAGCTTGTAGTAAATAAGTGAACAAAAAAAATTAATAAAAAATAAGAGGTTTCGTATAAGTAGTAATTTTTGTTTAGTAATAAAAAAAAATATGTTTGTTGCAAGAATATTATTATAATTTTATTCTGTTTGAGTGTAGTCAGCGAGTAATTGAAATACCACATAGTGCGGCGTCCGTCGTGAATCATTTGAAGCTATTCGCGGTTTTCACTTTACGTTTTACAACATACTATATACAAACGGTGTGTTTTTTTCTTTAAATTGTTTATGAAGTGGATGATGATGATGATTCATTTAAATGGAATTTATTAAAGAAAACTCAATATGATGAATCAATATTGCTACTTTAGACAGAATACTGTTCTTTATGTCTTTTAAGTTTATTGAAGGACAAGCGCATTGTAGTTGCCAAGTATTAATATAAAATTAATTGTCTTTTCTAAGATGTTGCAATGGTTAAATCACCTTATAAATCATTAAACTACAGATGTAGCTGCATATTTTAAGAAGCTCTTTCAATTCGATAACCAACTATTTCAATGTAAAACAAATTCGAACTAGCCCTAATCTTTAATTCTAACTGACCCTAAAGTTTTGGTTTTGCTTTTGTGTACGATTTTAGTTTTTTAATTATCATGAATCGACTGCTACATTACAACGTAAGCAAATGGTTAGTCGGCATTTTTAAATTTCACATATACTTAATCAAATTAGAGTTTACAACAGCACAAAAAAAAAAGAAAAAGAAATTGAATCGTCTTTAAAAAGACTTAGAAGAAATCACTGCTGTATATTAAGTATTTACAATGAAATATTTATTATAATATATACAAGAGAGACGAAAAATGTTTTTATTTAGTGTGTGACTCACACACTTAAAACGTCATCGATAATGAAGTAAAAATGAAATAAAAAAAAATTCTTTTATATACATATAAGAAGATTTAAATCAGATTATTAATCAAGTGACTTAGTGAGGGATTTATTGTTTTTATAGTTGTTATTCTAATATAAATATTTAATTAATTTTTAAATGGACTCACTTGAGAGTAAAATTTCTAAGACGAATACATACCAATAAAACTATCAGTCAACAGAATTTAATAATGAATGTTTCGTTTTTTTGGTTTTGGATAATTTAATTTTGGTCCTAAGAGTTTTATATTTTATTGGGAATTTTTTTAATAAAAATGCAGAAAAATATAATAAGGTGAACAGTAATTATAGGGGATCACGCTATATATTTTTATCAGACATGCAATGAGCAAACCATGCTGGAATATTACAGATATTTACTATCTACCTTATGTATGTAATGTAGATAAGTGACCAAAATTATGTGCATCGTTTATTCATATTACTTAATTTCACCTTGAACGATGACATGCTATGGGTGGACTTGTTTAAAAAATTTTTTGCTTGTCAGAGGTCAGAAGCTATTTAATAAATATATGTTCAACAGTGAATATGAAATATTTTTTACCAGTTATTCCGCGCTGTATACACGAATAACTTTTACTTAGATTTAATGAAAATGATAACAAAAAAAAACAGGTAATAGCTTTTTACTTTTTTTTTTCAAATTAGACACGAGGGAAATTTCTTGGTAATTTTTTTGATATTTTTCATTAATCATAAAATTCAGATTTAACGTATTATATATACGGTTTTTTACAAAATTAATTAAATATGACATTTTATTCTAATGTATTATATTCTTAAGAGGATTAGGTTTTTTTCGGATTATTAGGATCGTTTTATATGTTTTTTCTTGATGTATTCTAGTCATGATAATGGTGATTGAGTTCATACAGTACATACTCAGTAAAACCTAGAGACTGACGGGATTAAGTTTTTAAATAAAACCTTTCATACATAATATGTTTTTAAAATATGTTTTAAACCATATCTATTTGACCTTGAGAGACATTCTCAAGGTTATCGTGAAATTATTAATGGCAATCACTATTTTCCGTAAACAGAAGTTAAAACCTCCATAAATCTTATTTTGGCCTATGCTTTTGACAAAAGTGTTTATCAAATTTAGAAGAACAAAAAAAAATTACCGATGAAAAGGAGTTCAGCAGCTATATGATACCGTAATGGAAATTAAAATTCATAATTAAAATTTCAAAGAAAAAATAAATTTATAATTTCGATTAGATTGATAGAATTTTCCAAACTTTTTAATCATCAAAATTATAAACAATATTTATGTGAATTTATTTACACAAATTAAATGTCTTTTTAAAAGATAAATACTATTTTATATTTTCAGTAATCATAATGTTAACTACACAATACATATTATATTTTTATAAATTATATTCTTGAATATAAAACAAACATCAACATAAAAAACATATCAATCCAGAGTATTAAAAAATTTTAACAAAGGTTAATTCAAATTATGATATTATCGATTAATTTTTTGGTTGTTCGCATTATATTTGAGTGATAATTTTTTGTATATGCATCAGCATTATTTAGTTGAATATTGCGCGCACCCCACGAGAATTGAATTTCAATTTTCAAAGAATCGATTTTTTTTTTTTTGTAATCAGCAATTAATTTTTTTTTATTTTTATTTATGAGAACGAAATACAAAGCTATATTTATTTATAGATAGCATATACTGCTGCAATTATTTTACATTATCGATCGACTGAGTGCCTTAGAATTTATAAATAAAATAAAAAAGTAAAGTAAATTTTTTATATAAGACAAAGTCATTCCTTATTATGGTGCGTCATGAGATCTATTCTTTAAAGGTAATGTCTCATTTCATGTAACATTTTTAATTTTTTCAAACAATAACAAACACACATTTTTATAAAAACAAAACCCATTAAAATTATAGTTATAAGTAGATTTAAATTTAATAATACAAATTTAACAGCCTTTAATAAAAAAGGTTAAACCAACAATTTTGTCGCAGTTTAACTAAAAAAAAAAAAAAAAATTTATTAATGAAATTAAATTAATTATTTTTTTTTTTTAAATTTTATAATAAATATAATAAAATGTGATTTTTTAAAATAAATATAAATAAATAAATATATTTTGTAATTTTTGTTTATGTACAAAAACATATAAATTAGTAGTAATTAATTAATTAATTTACAGGAGTATTAATTTAAGTTATATTTGCGTAATATAAAGTAATATCAAGTGTTTTGGATTTTGGTAATTTTTAATGAATTGGATCAATACGTACATATTAAATTTTCTCTCGAATAGGTGTAGCTACCTCGCAATTTTGTTTTTCCTTCCCATCTTCTATAAATAAATTAATATTTTTGTAAGAATATAGTGCCATGATTTGGATTTTTTTCTTGAAGATTTTGATAAGCCACGATCCATTTTGTTAAAGTGTCTTCCTTTTACACTACATCAAAAAATAATTTTATAGATAAATATTATATTTAAAAGATTAATTTAAAATAATCAAATAAATAAAAAAAAAAAATACAACTTTAGTACTGCCTTAAGAATGAAATGCAATTACAAATTAATAGTCAAGTTATAGATACTTAATTAAAATTAATTTAATTTTGATTATTTAATTTATTAAAAAATCGAATACATTTATATTTAATTGAATCATTCCAAATTTTAAAGTAATTATTTTTACACATTCATTTTATTTTGTATAATAACATTATATAATTAATGATTAAATATTTTATTTTTTATTTTTAAATGTAAAAGTATTATAAAGGACTTTTTTTATTCTACATACATATTTCTTTATTTAAATTAAATAAGTTTAAATTTTATATTTAGAAATTTATACATTATGGATAATTTTATAAAGTATGGATTATTAATCTATATATTTATATATACATACATATATAATATACATATAGTTTTTCTATTATTATTTTTATTAAATAAATTTTAAAAACTATAAACCTAGAAACAAGAAAAAACAAAAATTAAAAAAAAAATTGAAAAATAAATGAATGCATAACAAGTGTTTTCGAAAAATAGTAATGTTTTTTAATTAAACTAAAATTTCCAGAAGCGCGAAGTGTTTTTGAAGAGAATTGTTTAATGTTTTTAAAAATCAGCACTATTGTGCCAATGAAAAAATCATTTCCATGTCAATATGACCTTTTTTCTCAAACGACAGCCGAAGGCGGAGGGCAAACATTCTGTTGATATCTTGTTTTTTGTGTTTTAGGCAAAAAAAATTAAATTATTACAGTAAGTTAAACTTTAGAAATATTTTTAAATTAATGTGATGTTGTTTTACAAACAAAAGTTCTTATTTATTTGATCTATAGCATAGAATTTGGCTGTCAACATTTTTGAAGGAAAAGGTATTTTAGACGAGGGAATAAGTTAGGTGAAAAACGCAAAAGAAATTTAAGATACTGCTTACCACAGGAGTAATTACAGCTGTAATATTCAATTTAGGAGAGCAGTTTTTATCCGTAACATAGAGTCTCCAAACCAATTTATTGAGGAAAGATCATCTTTAGAAAATTCTAAATAAGTGAGTAATTTTTATTTTTTTAAACCACCTGGAGTTTCACTAAAAATTCAAAAGCCAGCTCAAATTAAAATTTGCAACAGACTATTAAATAATTCTGTATTAAAAAGCAAAAATCGCGTAAGTGCATTTTAGTAATTTTGAGAAAATGAAGGATAAAGTTTTAAAATCATATGGGAATACATTGAGATTATTAAATGTATTACCTCATAACTTTTTTATTTTTTAAGCAATTTTCACCAAAATATGATACAATCTAAATAGTGCGCAAATTTAATTATGTATGCAAAATTCAGAAAAATCGCTTAAAGTCCCTTAGGCGACTTTTGCTTTTAAGTACAGAATTATTGGTATGATATGTAGATTTCCGGTGCATGATCGATTAAGATTATGAAGTAAATGAATAATAGATAAAGAAGCAAACCGAATTAGAAAAGTGCAACTTCCAGAATTAAAAGATTTTGATTAAATTTTATTATTTAACACATTTTCAGAATTTGGACAAATTTAAAATGATGATTTCTGTCCAACTTTGAGTAAATAAATGTTAATTAGGTAGGTCAATTGTGATACCACAAGATATCCATTTATTTATTTATTCAATTCAATCTGTGAATCCAAAGATCCAGTGGCGATTGGAAAAAATGTTTACATGTGATGTGAGTCATTTTCCGTCAAATCGGCCGCCCCGCCCCTCACATTTAATTTTTGTAGATAAATAAACTTTTTGGGCTTTATATTTTCGTTAGCATGTCTACTTTTTAATGTCGTATGGCGTTTTTATGGCGTCCTTGAATTTTCAAAATGGCGGACCATATCTGTTAAACGAGTCTCTTCTTTTTAATAAAATTGTTATAAAACCGTAATTTTAACTCTGTTAATTTACTCAAAAGTGTTTTTGGAGTCATAGATTACAAATTGTTTATGTATTAGTTTTTAAAAATTCAAGATGACGGAGGTTTTCGGGGTCGCTGATCACGAAGTTGAGATCAAAATTTAATATTCAAGATGGTGGATCGAATGTGGCCGATAAAGACCAATTTTTCGAAGTTCAGAGAAATCAATAAAAACTTTAGTCATTAACTTAGGGGCGGAATTTTAAAATTCAAGAAGGCGGACCCATGATGGCCGCCATAAAGGTTCAATTTTTCAACGTTTGCGAAAATCGTTAAAAACGTGATCTAAGGGTTTTTCGGGGTCGCTAATTACGAAGCAGAGTTCAAAATTTAAAAGACCTATCCCAAAAGCACCAGATTTCCGATAAACGCGTTATTTTTTGACATTTTTTGAAAAATGTTTAAAAATAACACTTGCTATCGAGAATCTGGTACCTTTTTGATAGAATTTTTAAATTTTGACCTCAGATTCCTGATCAGCGACCTCGAAGAACCCCTATATCATGTTTTTATCGATTTTCATAAAAACGTTGAAAAATTTGCTCCTTTATGGCGCCATATCTTTGGTCCGCCGCCCTGAATTTTCAAATTCTGACCCTAAATTAATGATCAACTACTTCGAAAACTCCCTAGATCAACTTTTTATTGATTTCTATGAACATGGAAAAATTCGTCTTTTTTTCGGTAATATTCGATCCACCTTCTTGGGTCCGCCATCTTGAATATTAAAATTCTGACCTTAAACTCATGATCAGCGGAGAACCTTCTAGGACATGTTTCTAATAAATCTTTATGAACGTCGAAAAATTTGCCAATTGGGTGGCCATCTTGGATCCGTCATCTTGAATTTTTAAAAACTAATAAAAAATGTGTACCGTAAAGTGCCGATTATAATACCCGGGTGTATTAATTGGAAAATACTAAAATTGATTTTAATTTTGGAAATAATAACAATATACCCGGTATATAATTAGGCAACAGCCACTATAATACCCGGGCATATTAAATACCAAACTGGAGCAGTAAAAACTATTTAGGTAAAACAAATAAAACAATAAGTAACCCCTCTTCCTATTAACTTTGCTTGCCGGCGGAAACTACCATACGTCAATATTAATTTATTTTTTCTTTGGGATTGGAACCAATCCAAAAGTTTCGTTTCTATTTCTGGATAAACTATTTTTCGGCCACCATCTTTTATACGACAGTCAGTTTTATTTAACGCCAAAAATGTATTTTCTTTTTTAATCCACGCTCGAATTTGCGAACGCTGGTATCCTGTATTTCTCTCCAATGCGTGAAGAGATTCGCCCTGTTTATGTCGAGCAATTATATTCAGTTTTTCAGCAATTTTAATCTTGCTTCGTTTGGTTTTGCGCATGTCGGTAAATTTTCACTTTTTTCACAATAAACTACTAAACAGAATGTTCCAGAAAATGTTTCTTTGCCTTCGTCGTGATAGCTAACAAAGGGGAATCCCAATTTTATCATTAAATATTACCAACGCAAATATAAATTTAGCCGTTACAGGGGCGTCTAAGCCAAATGAGTATTTTTGGCAAATTTTCAAAATAACTAGAGCAATAAAATTGCGATTAGAAAAAAAAGCCAACTGGACAACGCGGTAACTATTTATGTATCCCTAGCCACAGAATTTTTGACTCTGGGGTGAGTGTGAAGACCACCGCAATTTTTATTCCATTTTGAGGCATGCGGCCCGCATGCTGAAATATGTAACAACTATTGCGGTGATCTTCACATCTATTTCGGAGTGATAAATTCTTTGGCCCTGGATACATAAATAATTACCTCGTTGTCCAGTTGGGGTTTTATTCTAATCGCAGTTTTAATACTCTAGTTATTTTGAAAATTTCTCAAAAATACTCATTTGGATTGGACGCCCCTGCGCTAAAACAAAATCTCCTATATACCTACAGCTACAGTACATAGAATATACGAGATTTTGCTTTAAAATAAAAAAATGTATCCACACTCCTGCAAAAACAGTGACTCTCAAAAATCCTATTAAATAGTAGACTCGGGTATACTATTTGATCAATAAACTAAAAACAAAACATATTTGCCGTCAAACAAAATTTCCGAAAATGTAATTGTATACCCGGATACATTATTTAGGACTCGAGCTACAAATAATAAACCCGGGTCCTTTTTTTGGAGGGGTCTTATAATCGGCACTTTACGGTAATCAATGACTCCAAAAATACTTTTGAGTAAATTAACAGAGTTAAAATTACGTTTATATAACAATTTTATTAAAAATAAGAGACTTGTTTAGCAGATATGGTTCGCCATTTTGAAAATTCAAATATGCCATAAACGCCATACTGCATTAAAAAGTAGACATGCTAACGAAAATGTTAAGCCCAAAAAGTTTATTTATATCAAAAAATTAAATGTGCAAAGGGTGAGGAGGGGGGGGGGGGGGGGGGTTGAACGAATTGACAGAGAATCATGACCAATGTATATACTAACAAAAAAGTTTTCAAGTTATTTACTACACTTGGAAATTCAACAAATCAATCCACAGCTGAGGCTTCAAATTAATATGATTTTAGACCTGAGTTAAATGTATTAATTTACGTGAGTTTTGTAATTCATCTGGTAGGCTATTGAATATTTTAGGTAGGGAATGCAATCCCGGGATTATATATAAGTCAATATCGGGATCTCGGATTTCGGGATTGACAAAAAACGGGGATTTCGGGATTGACAACAAGACCGGGATCCTGGGATTGCATCGGGGTCCCGGGACTTCAGGATTGACAAAAATCCTGGATCCCGGGATTGGAATCCCTAATTTTAGGTGCCAATATTAGAAACAAATTTTGGAAATTTGTTGTTGTAAGAAACTGACTAACTTTAATAGGAAAGAATGCTTTTAAAACGTTATAGACAAACAGATGTCTAATAAGAAAAATCTCCGAAAACTCAAACAAAGGCCACGAAGCAGATAGCCTCTCTGCGTTTAGCATGATACGAATAATATGTTTTTGCTATAATAGCCTCGATTCAACAAGCGCAAAATAAATAATTCTTAAGACTGCGGAAGGACAGACTGAACGGAAAATATAAAATTTTCGAATAAGAGCACATAATTACGAAGGAAATCGATATGATAAAACCAACGCATATACAAGTATCTACAATCAAACCAAGGTATATACTTAAAATTAGATACGAATTCAAGTCACTGATACAAATTATGTGATCACAATTCAAATTATGGTACATAACACCAGTATCAGTAACAACATCATTATTAAGTTTATAAATCCATACCTTTAGTTTTTGTGCTTAGAAATATAGTGTGTACAATGCACCATTTCCTCAGAAGACTTAGATCAGTATTCATAGACTGAATATTAGAGATATGTAACTGGTCATTATAAAGAAATAGGTACTAGATCATCCGCAAAAGCTATCAATTTTAATTCGTGCTCTTTGCGTTTTTATTACTTTATACCAAAGGCTATACCACAGTTATCTGGAGTACTGTAGCCAGATATGGAATCCTTATTATGAGATCTACAAAGCTCAAATTGGGAGAGTACAGCATAAATTTACCACCTTTTTAATTTATAAATGTATAAATTACAGTCACATTAGTTATGTCGATAGAATTAAAATATTTAAATTGCAGTCACTTGAAGCCAGAAGACTGATACTTGATGAGACCTTTCTCTTTAAGTTGGTCAATAATTTATGTGAAGCATCATCTTTGTCGTCTCTTAATTTGTATGCACCGTTTTTTACATGATTAGAAGTGAACAGTTATTTTCTCCATCTTTCTCAAATTCAATCTTGGTTCTGCCATAGCCATCTTACATTCTACATATAGTCGTAAGGTAGAAATATAAAATTTCTATAAGAGGTGAACATTTTTCTGTTTTAAAGCGTAAAAGCATAGAAGCATAGACTAAAGTAATATTATAGAGACGTCTTAATACGAATAAAAAAAAGATTCAATTACCGGGTGCCAATCCATATCATAGCGGGTGCCAATAAGTAGTAATCTTTAGTGGAATTAACAAAAAAAAAGCCAAATGGAAAACAAAAATGGACTTGAGTGTACTTTCTATACCAAAAGCGAAAGCAAAGTTCAATCATAAAATAAACTGAATGAGAAAAAAATTTGTAGGTTTTGTGTTACAGCCCTTTGTGTATGTATACCAATTTTGGGACATTTTTTTATTCGTATTAAGACGTCTCTATAATATTACTTTAGTCTATGGTAAAAGTTAAAGCTCGTAAATAAAAAAATAAAAAATAATTTAGGTTATCTTTGTCTTTCCAATACAAAACAATTAAAAGTGACAAAGAACACTTAAAAGTAAAAACGGGCAAACCACGAAAATAGAAAACAAAAAGGAATGATATCAAAGGGCCGAATGTCGAAGGGCCGAATGGGTCGAAGAATTTTCCTTCACTCTAACGAATATAAAATGGTCTGAAAAAAAAAAATAATCGGCCCTAAATTTCTAAAAACCAAAAAACAATAAACAAAAAAATTCGGCCCTTCGACCCTTTGAAATTCGGCCCTTCGTACCCATTCCTATAGATCGATTAGCTGTATAGTAACCACTTACGAACCACTTATGCAAACAAAAGATCTGCTGAAAACAAATAATTTTAATTGTTTCAACTTTCAAATCACAAAGGATATGCTATCGAGAAAAGTGAATGACAAATTAGTAGAAGATGAATTATTAGCGAAGAACTCCGAGACTGATATGAAACAATTTCTGGCATACCAGCTCGCTCCGTTTCCATTGTCTTTATTCACAGAAGAAGGAATGCGGAAAGGAACAAAGTCATTATTATATAACGCTTTCAAACTTTTGGAGGAAAATTTACAATTTGGTAATGGACATATTCAGATAATTGACGGTGGTTTTCTTCTGCACAAAGTTGTTTGGGTCGAATTGAAACATTTGGTCTCATCTGCCAGATATATGTTACGTACGTGCAACAACACTTTGGAGAGAACGTTACAATTATATTCAATGGTTATCCGAAAGACATGAGTATCGCAGGAACCATAACTTCGGAAAGAGTACGACGTTCGAGAAAGCACCAGTCGCCAGAATTTACATTCGATGAAATTACAACTCCAAAAGTTAGCCAAGAGAACTTTCTTGTAAGGGACAGAAACAAAGATAACTTTGTACAAATGCTTCGCTCTTATTTTACAAAAGGCGAAATCGAAAGTGAACAGGCTTTTGAAGACGCAGATACTCTGATCGTATTTATGACTCTGTTGAAACCATTCGCGAAGGCATCAACGTTTTGGTTTTAATCAGTGAACTCGCGCAGGACATAACAAACGTATACTTCCGAGAACCAGCAAAAGAAAATACACCCGCAAAATTCAATTCTCCGGCTAATATGAATTATTATTAGAGAGTAAAACGACTGGTTCCTATGCTTTATTTTTTAATTTTATTTTTTATCCTCTCTTCTAATACGATAGTGAACCAAAAATGTTGTACTATGTCGTGTCGTCAAATTACTATGAAGAGAACGATAATTTTGTTTTCCACTGTATATACAACATAAACATTAAATTAAATAAAAACCAATGATGAATGATAGTGAATGACCAAATATATTATACCACCACACTACATACAATAAGAGGAAATGAAAAGTATATAGATTAACACTTTCACATCAATGATCATGTGATCATATTTATTCATGTTTCTCGCTCACACCGCTGTAAAACCAACTAAATATTTGAAAACGAAGGGTGAGTGAAACAAAGTTTAAATAACAAGTGAAAAAAAAAGTCAGATATACAGATTGGTTATTTTATTGCTTTATTTTATTACAAAAAAAGAGAGTAACGTATTTTGAGTTGCATGATCTTGTAATCTAAAAGGTCACATTTTAGCTCTGAGAGAGCAGAGCGACGAATTATTAATGAAGCGTCCAACACTACTAAAAGTTGCCGTCAATAATCCGCAAATATTGAACCGCATGTCAATCAAGGCAAACCATTTGTAGAATACTAAATCGTACTCCTAACATGGTCCGTTCAAAATTAAGGCCGGTCTCACTATTGTTGCCACGCCACAAATCGGTTAAATATGGACAGGAACTGGGAAAAGGTAAGTAGATAATTCTGTTACATATCATTTCATTGTAAAATTTTGTAAAATTATCAGGTTATATTTTCTGACAAAAAGAAATGGAATTTGGACGACGCTGACGGTTTTAATAGTTATTGGCGAGATTTATGGAGAGGTAGAATACTTTTCCAAACGCAATTTTGGTGGCAGAAGTTACCCTAAGATGGAATCAATAAAAATAAAAATATGTTTAAATTTATGGGACAGGACAAACAGTACTACCAAAAAATATTTATTGTTTGAAGCACGTATCGACTACTTTTATATCCTTCGGTTTTGCTATGTGTAAAAAGGATGCGCGACGGCACTGGCCTTCTAATATGGGATTACTTGCTTCATCGTATCGTATATCCAAATCAATCAATCGGTAATTACTCGCTTCTCTGTCGGTGCAACTATGAACTAATTATAAAATTATATTATTAAAAAATAATAGTGGGCACACAAATCAAAAAAATAATAACAAAATAGCCCCATTAGATTAAATGCATTATACTCAAATTGACCAGATGTAGGATATTGTTTTAGACGGGGAGCCAGTGAACTTTTTCGCTTGGTGATTTCTTCCAGTATTTGAATTAATTATTTTTTTTAAATATGTGAAATATCGTTATCGAACTCAAAGGGACCGGAAAAATTACTTCGTTAAACTGAAATTTCGTTAAAACCAACTTGGGAGGGGAAATTCTTTTTCGTTTTCAGTGATTTTGGTTGGTTGAAATTGCAGATAAATATGTATCATACATGTGGCCGCCTTAAAAGAGTACACATGGTTTTTACATTGCATGAAATATAAAAGCCAATTTGTATTTACCTGCACGACAATCGTTCACTTTATCCAGTGGTACACTTTTTCCTTCACCGCAAATTATCTTAAAAGAAATGCCAAATCTCTCACGAAAACGATTTAACCAACCGACACTAGACTGAAAATTACCATGGCCAAACAAATTGGATAATTCTAAGGCCTTTTCACAAATTAGAGGGCCATTGATAGTAGTGATGGGCTAAGCCGGTTCGTTTTTGTTAAAAACGTAAGAGAAAATAACCAAAACAGAACAAAAAGAACTGATTTAGTACATCACTAATTGATAGGAATGTCTCTGGATCTCACACTTGAAACCACATAATTTTTTTTTTTTTTAAATAAATGAGAATATAAAATACAAAATTAAAAATAAAAGAAATTTTATTTTTTATCATAATACACATAAAACAGCCTTATCAACGTCTTCAAACCTAGTTACTCTAATTTACTTTCGTTTTGGACTAATACCACCGTCTCTAATTTGATTTTCAATTTTATGTCGATCTCTAAAAACCGTAGACAACGTTGACGGAGCGATATTAATTCTTTCGCCACACTGTGTTTTGCCTGACCAGAATCAATTTTTTCCAGAATTTTTAATTTCTGTTCTAACGAAAATTGTTTTCGTTTAAATTTATTCATTTTATATAAACTGTGATTTCCCGTAAAACAAATACTCAGATTCAAGCCGCATACTACAAAAAAAATTCAGTAACTTTTATGGTAATTTCGTAAAACAGAAGAACTTGACGGACATAAAATTTTCTCATATAATTTGTAAATTTTTTTCCCCTCCATACCAACTTACAAAACATAATTTTTTTTCTCGTATGAAAAAAAAGAATTGAGGGGAAAAATATTACCGAAAAGTTGAGAAAATTTTATGTCCGTCAAGTTCTTCTGTTGCGAAATTACCATAAAAGTTACTGAATTTTTTTTGAAGTATGCAGCTTCAGGCAAAGAATAACTCACAACATGTACTAAATTATTGATTGTCAAAAATATGCCGAAATTGTACTAGATGAGGGAATTTACATGTATTTATATAAAAAACTGCATGTAAACTGATTTTATCTTAATTTTTTTTTTTTGCTTGATTTTTCTTCGTTTATATTGAATTTATAGCTTGGTACAACCGAAATTTTTCATTAAGGAGTCGCACTAGTTGGAAATTTCGTTAAAATGGTATTCGCTATAAAGAGATTTCACTGGAATTCATCGATGCATATTAAGATGGAGCACTATTGCAGAAATTATATACACTTGCCAACGAAACATTTGCAACTAATGTTGAATTCTTTTCACCCAAAACCATCAAAAAAATTGACGCACATCAATTCGTCAATTTTTTTGAAATGTGCATCAATTTTATGAGATGCGGATTTTTTCGTGAATTTCACATCCGTAGCTACTAACACCAACAAAAATAGAAACGTCAATTTAGTTGTCAAAATTTTTCAATATATAGCAGCGATTTTTTGTATCTCGATCATTTTTATTCTCATTTTGTGTTTAATTTAATGTGTTTAATAATTGTTGTGTTAATTATTTTAATTTAATTAAATAGAATGATGCCGCCAAATTTCAATTTGACGTTTAGAAATGTCAATCAAGAACCAGGCGCGGATCCAGAAGGAGCTGTAGGGAGGGGCGAATATAGAAATTATACCGTTAACAAAACAGTTTTTTTTAAGAAGTACATATCTATATAAATTATAAGATAAACAGAATAAAAAAATTAGTTTCCAGTAACTCTATTAAAAAAATAGTACAGTTACAGTAAAAACTCAATTCGCCTATTTGATTAATTGGCGTAACGGTCGATGATATCCGAAGGTTTTATTTCATTTGTAATATCGCTGTGGATATGTTAAAGTGCCAGTCCCCCGATTTTCGGTCATGGTTCTTTCAGCTCATACAACACTTACAGGATACGTGTCGATAACATACATAATTAAAATATTTTGAATGGCAGGCAAAGCTTCTGCATCACACTTGGCAAGTGAGGCTAATGCGCCAGCTGGAACGATCCCATTATTTCGTTTCCCTCGTTGCCATTTCTGTTGCCATATTTGAACTTCGCCTAAAGCCGCGTACACATTGAGCGAACGAACACCGAATTTGAAGCGAACACTGAACGCAAATTCGCTTAATGTGTACTATGACGTAACCGCGAACCGAATGTTCGATTCGTATTCGCTTGCGTTCGCTCCAAGAGCGGAACATCAAAGGAAATTGATGTTCAGTATGGACGATAAAAACGCAAAAACAATACAACGGACGACGAACACAAATAATTTTTTCTTGTACAGAGTAAGGTAAAAGTCACAAACGATTTTTAAAATTCAATATCTTAAAATTTAATTTTTTTTTTGTTTTATTATAACTTTTCATTAAAAAATAATACAATTTTTCTTTTAAAATACATCCACACTTTTGTTCACCAATTAATTTTGCAAACGAATAGCGAACATGACAGATATGGCAAATTCGCTTTCCGTTCGTTTGATGTGTATGACACTCCAAATCGTCAATGAACGAACAACAAACATTCGCTATTTGGTGTTGATTCGCTGTTCGTTCGCTCAATGTGTACGCGGCTTAATAAGATTTCCATAGAAGTATTTATTTTCTTTAAATAAAATTGAAACTCGGTGAATACAGATTCTGTTGAAGTTTGTAGTGTTTTTGAAGAAATATTTATAATATTTGATGGAATTGCTATCCTAAATCCAATATAATGAAACTGTCGTTTCCAGTTCTGATTTTAATATCTTCTATATAATAACCTCTAGAACTAAATCATTATTATCTACTTGTTTGTCTTGTAGCAAGTCTTGGCAACGCAATGCCAACGCCTAATTCTTCCATTAAGTCACTCGCTTCTTTAATTAATAATGGTAGAAAATACGGCTTCACTGTTCTTTCTATGATCTTTGAGTTGCTAAGCAAATCTGACAATACATTTTTGGCTGAAGTTTATCTAAATTAATTTTTTGCAATAATTTACTGAACGGAAGAGGAATAGCAAACTATAAGCTAAACTACAATAGACTGGACATTGCAAATACATAAAATAAATCGTTTAGCTTTCCTTCCGTGATGATTCAGACTCTTTCCACTTTGATATTATAAGGCATTAATGATTTGTGAAAACGAGGATTTAATTAATATTACAGAGTCGTGTCGCTCTAACCATCGTGTTTCACATAAAGACTTGAGCTGCTTACTGAAAATATTTTTAAGAACGAAATTTCCAACAGAATTTCTGATAGACTGTACTTTTGATGATTTGCTAATACTAATATTAAGTGCGTGATTAGTGCAATGACATTGAACAGCCTGTGGCAGCTCATTCTGTATTACAGCAAAAACTCCTTTCTGAACTGATATCATAACAATACTGCCATCAGTACATATTCCTATGCAATTCGAAGTAATAAAAAAGTTTTCTTTCAGAAAATTTCAGACTGTTTCCGCAATTATCTTTCCTGTGAGAACTGGTTCTTCATCGGAAAATAAATGGCCGGTGTCGTAATTTTTCCCATTAAAATATAAGAACGTAAGGAAATTCTTCAATTCTTTATGGTATTTCACCTGCTAGTGCTAAATCAATCGATTATTTTTTAACGTCGAGAAAATTAATTGTTTATGCTTGGAGGGGCGATCGCCCCTATCGCATCCCCTTTGTATCCGCGCCTGTCAAGAACCAATACAAACACAAAACTTCGTCAATTTTGTTTCATGTACTTTTCACCCACAAAAATCGTATTGATTTGAAAAAACGAAAAGAACACGACATAACATTTGCAAAATTGCATTTATTTCATACTATACAGATAATCAATGTTTACGTGATTGATTTCAGTCTGGAAAATGAATCATTACGGTACACAAAAAAAAAACAGTCCGGAAAACGAGCCATTACCGTACAGAAAAATATAAAGCCAAACAAAAAAAAATAACCAGGGTAACTTATGATAATTTGAAAATCATTTGGATTGATTTTCTTTAAATTTCAAACTCATGTTTTTACTTTAAAATTTAATTTTAAATGAAAAAATCGAATTAATGTCCCATGTACGTTATACACGTACGTTAAATGATCGTTACAGAACTCGTTCAAAATTCTGGAATCGGCTCCTTCGTCGCCTCACCCATAAACATCTTTCTCTTGCGCGTTATCACACTTCAAATTTATATTCAATTGGAATTAGATTTTAGGTAAACTACATACATTTTAAATTCGGCTACATAGTAAAATTTGTATTTTTAATCCAAGATACAAATTTTATTATTATTCGGCCTATGTTAATGTTGGCCGCTAACAACATGATGTAGATTGTTAGTAGGTATTTTATCTTTGTTAATAATCTGTAATCCAGGACTCACGTTACTTCAGGATTATTTAAATATATTCTTAAAAAAGGTAAATGAACGTGTTTAATTAAACAACACTATAAAAGGTCAACGTAACCATTAGTGATAAGTAAGTTATAATTTATAAAACAAAACATTACTCGTCACTCTACTAACGTAATACATAGAAGTTCATTGTTGTCTTATTAAGTATATATTTGTATATGTGCATTCAATTATATTTTAAATTCTTCAATTATTCAACGATTAATTACTATTCTACATAAATAGATCCAAGAACGTATAAAGAAAAGATTTTTTTTTTGCTTTTAACCGGTTAATTTTATAATTAAATAGAATTTGTTTTTTTGTGCACACTGCGCATAGTTAACGGATGAATTACTCAATCAATATATTATGTCGCGACTGCTACTTAGTGATGACTTTATAGCGTTGAATTTCAGTAATCAACGAACTTAACATTTTAAAGGTGGTACGCAAAATATTTTAGAAACATAAATGGCGAAAAACTTAACACTCTTAATTTTTCAATTAATCACTTCAGCACTGTAACTCGAAACTAAAGTGTATTTTATCTTATTTATCATATCAACATTGTTTTACTTTACTTTTTTTTCTCATAATGCTACTATGTATACTAAAGCAAAAAAAGAAGACGCTCTATAAAATACCACAACATTCATTTTTAATTTATAAAAAACGTAATAATCATAAAAAGGAAAACAATAAATACGAAGAGCATAAAATGATATTCTTCATTTTGTAAAGATCATTGCGTGATTATAACGATCGTTTTTTTTTTGTTTTGTTCTTTTTCGTCTTCGATCACTTTAACATGAGACGTTCGCGCATATTATAAATTTAAGCAGAACAAAAAGAAGAAGATGTTGAACTTACATGAATTTCATTTTTTGTCATACGTTTATAACAAAACAATCGTCGATATACAATTTTATATCTAGATTGTGTTCGTACGTTACCATGTTAAAATATAATTTGAATCGAATTGATCACATTCGATCATATACAAATGGAGAGAGACAGTTAAACAGAACAATAACATGTCACAGCAACAAAATGGTCGAAACGGAAATGAATATTACCTATATGTACATATAATGATGAAAACAAGATAAGTGTTTTATGATTAATGATGCTGATATTGGTTTTTTGTTGCATGTTAATCATTTAATATTTGAACCTATTTACTTTAGGTACCTACTAATCAAATTATCACCATCATTAAACAACGTAAATAAATTTTTTACTGCGGGAGTAGTTGTATCATGTATTATGTAATGTAATATACGAATCGTCAAAATGTAAGCACAGTCCCCTTTTGCGTAAAGTTCGTTTTAAATCACAAATAATTATGTCAAATACGTTGAAAAACAAATAAATTACCAAAAAAGAAAGCGTCCACCCTTCTTTCAAAAACTAAATTCAATTCCGTCTGTTATACACATCACTGACCATTTGGATAGGGTCAGATATTTGTACATAGAAATATGCATACATATTATATAAACATCTTCACATGAAAATTATTAGGGGTGTAATTTGAACTTCAACAACCATCATTAATCTACTACTGCTGTGTGGCTGCATGCAATATCTTTTGTGTTTACATGTATTGTTCAAATATATGTACGTATAAACAAAAATACGCTTAAAGAAATACCAAACGTATAAGAAACGCGAAACAAAAGAAATTGAACATAAATAAAACAAAGGAACAAAAATATGTTTAAACATTTTTGGTATTTCCGGTTCAAGACGAAAAGTAAAACTATAACATAACTTAATCATATTTACCTAAGAAGGTTTGACTTAAAACAAAATATTATTGTCTAGTGTGTGTTTGGCGTTTTTTTTTATTAAAGCAATAAGAATGTGAAGTTAAACTGCGGTATCCGGAAATTAGATAACCGGTTGATGATCCTCTAAATTAATATTTTATTGGTGGGTGAATTGCATCAAATTATAGTTCTACTGATCCGTGCAGAATTTCTTGATGAATCATTCAACAGTTTTATTTTTTCCCACGGCACACTAACAATGATTATGTTTGTGTACGTATTGAATAAAATGTGTTACAGTAAGAATTTCGTACATATTATTAATGAAGGGTAGCACAGTGACGGCAAACTAAAAAGTTTTATGTAGGTAATCATTTTTAATCAGGATTTTGGGCATTGCTTAGGTCAAATCAAATAATTAACATATGTTCAAACACAAAATATTGGAGAAAATTGTTAACTCTTAGTAATTATAGTGCAATTGGTTAGTTGCAAAAGAAATTAACACCTTTAGAAATAATTATAGATTATAACTGTTTTTTAGTCAATTTCATGCTAAATTAAGATTTTCATAAATTTTATAAACATAATTCATATTATGGTCTTTATTCTTACAAATATCTAAACTTTGTAACGACTCTTGGGGGTGTCGTTGCGATTTAGCGGGTGATAACGGTAGAATCAGTCGAGTAAACCACCATAATGCCGTGCTGTATTGTTATTCATTACAACTAATCTTAGGATGTGTACAAAAAAGGACGAAATGGATATGGACGAGTAGCCTGAAACAGAAAAACTTCAAGGAAGAAAAAAACAAGGAAAAGGGAGTCTAAATCCCATGAAAGAGAAAGGTCGAAAAGAAGTTTCGACGGGGCATTTTGTTGTTCAGTGTGGTAAATTAAGTAGTGCCAAGAGCCAGAATCTCAAGAGAATATCAGGAGTGAGTATATAAAACTCATCCCGAGTTAATTAACAGGGTAAATTGGGTGCGCATTCCAACAGATCCAGAAAACCCTATATAAAAGGTGTTCAAATATGAGGTATCTTTTTAAATATTCCGCCATTTATATTTTTTGTACTAGAGTACCTACCATACGCGTTATTTGACAGATGACAAGTACAAACATTCCGGTTAGCTAAAATGGTTCGCTACACGAGTGAACAACGTGTTTTCATTATTAAAATTTATTTTAAGAGGGCACCCCCTCCAGACAACTGGTTTTTCAATAATTTTTTTAGAAAAAATTGAGAGCATTTATTGCAATAAAACAAATTATATAATAATATTGACGTTCAAATGAATATAAAAATTTCTTTATATGAGTGAAAAAAAAATGGCGGCGCTAGAGGTACTCGAACTTGGCAATTAGAGTTTGTGCCGTGGAACGCCCAGGTCCTTGTAGTTAACTAAAATCAACGAAACAAATTGTTTTCATTAAAATAATTCATTCCGCTTTGCATGAACTTAAATTTAGCAAAAAAAAAAAAATTTGAAAATTTGAGGACAAAAAGAAAAAAAAACTCGTTTTTTTTATAAACAATTCGTTTAAATCAATATTTATTTAAATAATTTATACGATATTTTAGGTTTGTGCAAAGGCCGATAAGCTAAAGAATATGTGTACAAAATTTCAAATTGATTGGTCCATTACTTTTTGAGTTACATTCCACGGCGCGCAAAAAAACATGTTTTGAGAAAAACTCGATTGAAGTTTTGGTTCTTGAAGAGAACGCATTACTTCGCATCACTTCGGTAACTTCCTAGGGACCTTTAGAACTTTCTGTTGGGCTTGAAACTTTGGAAATATATTCTTTAGATACTAAATGAATTTTTAAAGCAAAAAAAAAAATGCAAACAAATTAATATCTGAATGAGGTTCCCCCCTTAAATATGGTGAAAGTTATTCAGAAGTTGGAAGAAAATTTCGTTCAAAATACGGTAGAGAAAATGTTCCGACAAACCGTGCAATTAAACTTATCATTGATAAATTCGAAGAAACTGGCTCAGTTCAAGATCAAAGAAGCAGAATTTATTATCGTAGTGAAGTCTATTGGAAGATATTGATGTGCAGAATATGTGGTTTCAACAGGATGGTGCAACATGCCACATAGCAACCAATCGATCTTGTGAAAGAGAAGTTTAATCGAATAATTTCTCGAAAAACAGACGTGGATTGAACATCAGTATCATGCGACTTAACGCCATTGGACTACTTTTTATGGGGTTTCTTGAAGAGTAAAGTTTATACGGATAATCCTCAAACTGTTCAACACCTCAAAGACAACATGATCGAGCAAATATCACTAATTGAACCATCATTATGCAAAAAAGTTTTAAAAATTTTGGTAAAAGATTGACAGCCTGCCGAGCTAGCAGCGGAGGTCACTTGAACGACATTCTTTTTCATTATTAACCGGAACCAATGTACTTTAATTTACTAATATAAACGCGTCTTTTACGTTCTCTCTCTCTCTCTTCATACTGTTATTTATTCAAAATGTCTAATACGTTTACATGATGTATGTACATAGAATGTTTATCATTAGGGTTGCCAGGGGTGCTATGTTCACATGGATATAACAGGTTCCCCTTTTTATTTAAATTCAATACTTTTTTTTTTTTTAAATTGACTGTTCAAAATTCTCATCATATGTCAAACGAACTTTTAGTTTGATCGGTCGTCTCGGTCTTGATTGTGGTGGAGTGGACATAGCTTCCGCAACCATTGTTGTCTGTTTTGGCTCCGATGTAGGCGGAATTGTAACTTCCCGTGTTGGAGTTTGTTGACTTGTAATTCCAGTGCTTACTACTGGAATGAGGTCTCGATTTTCCTTTCCATCATAGTGGTATGGAATCGTATCAGCTGTAGGTTGTTGAATTTCTGATCCAATTCGATGTATTTGGTCAATGTGTCGCTTCCAAGTACGTCCATCGTCCAATTTTACCAGATAGTGAAGTGAACCCAGCACTTGTACGATTGTTCCGAATTTGTACTTTCCGTCGCCACAGTAGTTACGAACAGAGACACGGTCATTAGCGTTTAATTTCCTGATGTTAGCTTGGACTTCTTTGCATCTATTTTGTTTTTCCCCGTCTTTTGGTAACATTATGTCAAGACGCGAACGGATTTGTCGGTTGAACATTCGTAATGATGGTGAAACGCCAGTTGTAGCATGGGGTGTACGACGGTAATTTAGTAAGATCTTGCACAATTCCTTACTTATGTCCTCCCGGTCACAATTTATGGCTTTCAATTTATTTTTGAATGTTTGTATGTGCCTTTCCGCCTGGCCATTCGTTGCTGGATGATACGGAGCACTCAACCTGTGTTGGATTCCATTCACTTTCATGAAATGTTGGAAATTATCGAACGTAAACTGAGTCCCGTTATCACTCACCAACATTTCCGGAACCCCGAATTTCGCAAATATCTCCCGGCATATATTAATTGTACTCTCCGTTGTAATGTTTGGAGTAATATGTATTTCTGGCCATTTGCTGTAGGCGTCGACCAGATTTAAAAAATATTTACCCATGAATGGCCCGGCAAAATCAATATGTACCCTTTCAAATGGATATTTCGCTGCTTCCCATACGTGTTTCGGAACTTTCTTTGGATTCGATCTTGTTTTTTGAAATTGTAAGCAGTTTTTCGACAAATTTTCAATGTCGCTATCCAGTTTTGGCCACCAGCAGAAACTCCTGGCCAATGACTTCATCCGCGTAATCCAAAAATGTGCTGTATGCAGTTCTTGCAACACTTGCTGTCGTAAATTTCCTGGAATGTAAACTCGGAGTCCACGTAGAAGGCATCCACTCTGAAGTGTAAACTCCGTTTGTTCGATATTGAACCTTTGATCAGGCTTGACTATCTTTCCTGTCTGTAGTCCCTCGATATATGCCCTAACGGCATTTTTGGATCGTAGTGTTCTAAGTGTATTTCCTGTTGGATTAGCATTTTCAGGTTGTGAAACGCTGTTTTGCATTCCTCGTCCCAAACAAATTTGACTTTATCTTTCAGCAGATTATTCAGATGGTGAATAACCGTGCTGAGATTTTTAAAAATCGTCCGTAGTACTTTATCAGTCCAAGGAATGCACGAACCTCATCCTTATTTTTTGGTTCCGCCATCAGTGTAATTGCCTCGATCTTTTTTTGAATTTTGTGAATACTATGCCGATCGATTTTGTAACCACAATATTCGATTTCAGGTGCCATGAACTCGCATTTATTGAAATTTACTCTCATGTTGTACTTGTTCAACCGCGCCAATACTTGCTCAAGTCCTCCCAATAGGAGGACTTTTGCACATCCTCCCAGCGTTTTACCGCTGCCCTAAGGTGCCCCTTAGTGACGCCGCAGAAGGGCATAATCAAAGCCTTCGTCGCGGGTTTTTCCCCGACCCTTGGAAGATTTCTTGTATTCATCCAATTTTCAAGGCGGGTAGAAGAAGTGATGTGAGTAATTACCGTGGGATCGCCATTCTCTCCGTCTTACCCAAGCTGTTTGAGTCTATGGTTCATAAAATCTTGCAATTTCATACTAAGAATTTCATTTCTCCGGCACAGCATGGATTTTATCCCGGTAGGTCCACAGTAAGCAGTAACTAACTTGGTCTCATTTTGCAGTGATTTATTTGATAGTTTAAATTCCAGCCAGCAGCTCGACGTTGTTTATACAGATTTTGCCAAGGCTTTTGATATGATTGACCACTCTATTCTTATTAGTAAGTTAGAGAGTCTAAATTGCCAGCTCATTCCTATTAAATGGTTGCGTTCTTCCTCAGCTGTACAATGTAGACGTTGACCGAGTTGAGTTCATTTCCGATCTTGGTGTGATTTTTACATCCGACGCTACATTTACTAGACATGTTAACACCATTATTTCAAAGGTGTATATTATGTTGGGCTTTATTAAACGAATCTGCAGGGATTTTAGAGACCCGATAACTTTGACATCACTCTATGTCTCGTTTGTTCGTTCTATTTTGGAGTATGCATCTCCAGTTTGGGCGCCATCCTACCACTGTCATTCCGGGAGGATTGAGAGTGTTCAGAAACAATTTGTTCTTTTTGCGCTCCGTTGTTTGCCGTCTATGCGTGCTGTGGATTATGTTTCAACGTCTAGACTGTCGCCGGGACGTAGCTTCCGCGCTGTTCGTGTGTGATATTATTAATTCCCGCATCGATTGTACCGAGTTACTTGCACGTCTAAAAATCTATGCTCCCGAACGTCGAATGCGGCAACGTGATGGGCTTTTATTCATTGACCCGGTACCAACTAACTATGGTCTTTCGGAACCTATCCTGAGACCATCACGGATATTCAATTCAGTATTTGAAATGTTTGATTTCCACTTGTCGAGAGATTCATTTTTTTGTATAATTCTAATTAATTGTAGTTAGCCGTAATTGTTTGTACCGATTGTAACCACTGTAGGTATCAAATAAAATAAAATAAAAAATAAAACTGTTCTAAATGTTTCTAAACTGTTCTTACCTGAGCAATCATGAAATTTCGAGAAGTTTTGGTTTGAGTGTATAAGGAGCGAATGAATTCGAATTAAAACATTTTGGTAAGCGATAGTGTGAAGATTAAAAAGTGAATTAAAAAGGTGATTTAAAAAGTGTTTTAGTGAGATTTAAAAATTTTAAGTGAACGATAAGATTGTGTAAAAATTATTATAAATGATTTTATGAATTTTTATTAATAAATTGTGTTATATTAATTTTTGTGGTCAATAAATAAATTCGTCGGTGATTAATTGAAGTGGTTTGTTGTTATTAACAATCCAATGATTCGAACCTTAATTAAAAAGGCAAAAATGTAATAATTGGTGACAGCGGTGGGATTGTGAATAATAAAACAAAGAAAATGAAATGATTCTCTCCGAATTAAAAGTTCCAGAATTAAAAAAAGAACTTGGAAAACGGGATTTGCTCACTGATGGTACTAAAGCAGCATTACAAGTGCGAATACATGCTTCATCATGATTTGGCGTGTAAGTAACGGATGCAGCAACCGTGGAGAAGACAGGAAATGAAACAAAAACATTGGTCGAAACAACACAAGTACAGGCTGCTATGAAGCAAATGATGGCGCAACAAGGAGAGCAGTCAAACCAAATGATGAAGCAAAACGTTGACATTCAACATCAAAACGAGCAACAGTTGGAGACAATAAACCAATCAAACCAAGAAATGAAACAAAAGTTGGGCGAAATCAGGCAGTCAAACCGGGAAATTTCCGAAGGCCAAAAGAAAATGGATGAGAAACTCCTAGAACTGTCTACAAATGTACATGGCGAAATAGAGAAACTACAAACGGAAGTTCACCTTATCAAAACAGAGGTTTAACAGGTTGAAGAAAAATTACGTTCAATATCTCGAGAAAGAGCTAACTGATGATATCAAGGCAAGTAGAACAACGACGCAAGTGGTTCAGACCATTCACTCAATAAAATTAAAGCCACTAATATTCGACGGAACAACATCCTTCGTAATTTTTAAATTTCAATTTGAACGGCGGCCAATCAAAATCATTGGAATAATGAACATCTTGTTGCAGCTCTAATAGTTGCCCTTAAAGTGAAGCATCGGAGACCTTACAAACCATTCCGGAAAAAGATAGAAACAGCTATCTCAAAATTATGTAGGCGCTGGATCAGAAGTAAGGCAGTGACCACAAGTGGGAAATTTATCGCATGCAACTGAAAAGCCGCTACCAAAAAAGAGGAGAATCGCTTCAGGAATTTTCATCTGTAATCGAGCGACTAGTGCATCTAGCACATAAAAGTACGTCGGCATTCGAGATCCAGATGCCCGCAAGGCGGTGAACAACTTCTTATCATTCTGCTAAATGTGCTTAAAGAAGTTAAAGTATTTTTTTAAGTTATATATGAGCCGTTAATTTTGAAAGTGGTGCAAGTCCATTTTTCAAAAAATTTAAGTTAATGATAACAATAGACAAATAAAAGTATAATCTTTCTAACTGTGAACAATTTATAGTCAAAATTAAAAAAAATAATCCCTGATACTTGTTCAAAAAATAAGAAAATTCAAAATCCCGTATATTTTTGCATTTATTGTTTCTCTATTCCTTCATTTTCTCGTTTCAACAAAATGTGGACTTGCACCATTTTCAAAATAAACGGTTCATATATGTAAATTCATTTAAAATGTTTTAAACGTCTGAAAAGTGTCACGTATTAAATAGTTTTTGGGGTTAGGTTAAGTAGTTCTTTTGGTTATTATCGTAGGTTTAGAGGCTATTAGGCTTATAAAATAGCCCAAGTCGAGGGGATATTTGATTTCAAAACTCTTGTTGATCTTTGAGTTTAAAAGCTTACTTTATAGAATTTATAGGAATTATTTAGGTTAGGTTGAGGGGCTACGAGATTTTTAAGGTTAGATAAAGGGTCAATGGGATATAATAACTTATATTAAGAGACTATATGCTTCAAGAGCTTAAGTTATTGAGTTACATGGATTTTTGAGGTTAGGTTGAGGAGTTCTGTGACTAAGAAGCTTGGTTCAGGATATTAAATTTCGAAGCTTTTGTTATTAGAGATTTTTAGTTTAAAAGCTTGCGTTATTGGTGGCATAAGGTTTTTCGAGGTTAAGTCAAGGGGCTACGTGGTTTTAAAGCATAGGTTAAACGACTATGGGTTATAGAAGCATATATGACTTTGAATTCCCAATCAGCAACCTTGAGAACACAGATAATGAGCATTTCTAGATGATATTCGATTATCCGGGGTTTCGCTCGTTGTTGGTGCCATTTTGGATCCGCCATCTTGAATTATTCAAATGGTGACGTCAATTGACCATCAAGATCATATGATTTGATACTGTTGGACTATTTTTTTGGGGTTACGTGAAAATTAAATCTATTGACGATTGGAGCATCACGGATCCCACCTAGTGGACAATTTTTAAACTGAGCTACTTGATAATTTGACGTTTGAAATTATTGTAAACAATTCTAATTTTGAACTATAAAAACAATTATTTACTACCGCATTGTTAAATTTGCTTTCGTCGGATTTGTGACAAATGTCATTTTATCAGGTGCATCATTTTAACTTTTTCCCTCGAGAGGCGCTTTCTCTACTTTTACAATCGTCAATAAAAACAATCCATAATCGAGGCCTGAACTAAAGGATGCAATTATTCGTGTCATTGGTGATATAGAACCACGATTATGCCAACATGTCATTGAACATTTTAATAAAAGAGTGAACATCTGTGGTCATTTGGCAGATATTGTTTTTCGTATATAAATAAATAGCATAACTGATACTTTAATTATCAATAAAAGGTTTTTTTAAAATCAAAGCAAATTGTTTGGTTTATTAAATATTTGAAAAAAAAACCGCGAAATTTGAAAGACCTATCTACATTATAAACCATAGTATGTCCATATATTTATTTTATGTATACAATAGATACTCAAACCTTAAAAAGTAAAAACTTCTTAATATTTAAAAGTCACACCGCACATACTGCACCCTTTTTTGTTGTTTGTCATTAAACAAAATCTCATATTAAATTGATTCGCTACACCCTGAATTTTATAATGTATAAGGGATAATTCCTATTGCTTCCCTAAATAAACGAACATGGTGTCTATTTACTTATCTATAAATTAAACAACAACATTGAGATCCAAAAAAAAAAAAAAAAAACAGAAATAAAATTAGGAAAATATAAATCCGTTCCCGTACTCGTATTGTCCTGTCACCCTCCCCTCTAATTTTTGTAATTTTATAGTGCAATATTTTTGGGTTTGATGATAATCCCGATGGTAATTTTAATTATGGTATTCGTTTCCTTTTAATACATTAGTAAGCGACACATAATTCATGTTCAATTCGAACCATTAGAGTTTTGTAAATGCGCGCCATGCCGTCTGTCTACATACATAATTATGTAACTATCTAAAAACCCAGCGGGGAAAACTTACTAATTGTGGATTAAAGACAAACATATTTTATGGTATCTAAAATTTATGATGGGAAATGCCATAAATATTATCTTTATGCTGCCACTATAAAAACATAAATGAAGATTTGCCATTAAATTTAACGAGAGGATTTTCTATTTTTCATTTTTTTACTCTTCATTCCACTTATAAAATACATATTGTTCGATTTGTTGTGCATTTTTAACGTGTATAGGGGAATTGTAGTTTCGTATCTTAGAGGAGGGTAAATATATAGATGAAAAATTAATTGATTAGTTCTTCATACTTATATAAAAATTCCTGAGAAATGTTATTCCTAAATATGCTGACACACGTACATAATAATTTAGAGTTAAATCGGATTCAAGTTACGGATCGACCATTTAACAACAGAATAACCCAGACACTGTGTACAAACACAATTTCTTAAGTCAACATAAATAACCCTTTTTTTACGACTGACATACATAAATACCATTTCCAATTTTCCACATTAAAAACCAACCTTTTCGAATGACGAATGGCAAGTTGACGTAAATATTTACTTACGAGTTTTCTTTTCTGGGTAAATATAAAAAAAAAAACGTTTTTGATTACCCAACATATTTTGGTTTTGTATTTTTTCTATTTTTGTTTGATTTATGATTACGGAATCATTTTTCGTAGTTTTTCTTCCAGTACTACATATATGTATATGTACATAATATACAGATACCCTACATACAACATTAAAAAGAAATGTCTAAACATAATAACAATAACGATTTCAATTTAAAATAAACATTAAATTTCATGAAATTTATTATGCCATATCGGTTATAGGTTTATTTAGAAGCGATGAGATTTTTAATTTTGGTATGTTTACTCGGCTCAATAAAAACTCAGTTTTCCAATGAAATATTGCAAATTTTTAATTTCTCAAGGGTCTACCATTGATTTGTTTACCCCTAATTTTGTATTTACTACAAAACATTGTTTCTTTACAGTCTCATTATTTTATGTTTTGTGGCCACACATTTGGTTCTCATAAATGAATTTCTGCAGCTGAACACATTTGAAATTTTAATCACAGATGATTTATGAGGTTTAAGGTTTTTGGAGATCAAAAATCTTTTTATATCGTGTGCGCTTATGATATGTTATATAGAACTAGGCGCGTGCCATTGCGATTGGGTATTTCGGTACTGAGCAATGGAAAAAGTTTTATTTAGAAAAATGCTTAAATTTTATGAACCTTAATAACTTTATTTCAGTATTATGGGAACAAAACAAAACTTTACAATCAGTAAAACCTCCTTATGTTGGACCCTCAATGGACCGAGAAACACTTGTTTCTTTCGCATTCTTTCGAAAGGGCTTGTTTTCGTTTTTAATATGGCTATTTGGTTTGACTGTTTGGTTGGCTGTTTTGTATGTTGATATATGTTTTGCACTCCAAATTCAACCTTCTGTCCTTCAACTTCCACATTTTACAAATCAGATTCCTCCTTTTACAAATCAAATCTATCCTTTTAAAATTCAAATTCAACTTTTTACAAATCAAATTGAGGGCTATTGAGCTCGAAAAAGTAACAAAAAAAATGTCCGTCCGTATTTCTCAATATCTAAACTTCTGGAACTGGAGCGAAGTCTCTAACGTTAATTTTATGTATAGTTTGAAACTAAAAAAAACGTAAGAAATAAGTGGTAGAAGAAGTTCTAAAAAAATTTATTAAGAAAAATGTAGCTACGTAATATTTCGATTTAAAATTAATGGTGCTAAAAGATTTTCAATAATTGTGGAAATGAGCCAAATTAGGATTTAATCAAAACGGTATTTCAATTAATTTAATAAACCATTAAAAAGTCTTAAATACTAAAAATATAAAGGGCTGAAACCTTATGAGGTGATCAGAACTTCGGTCTTGAAAATTCAACTCCCAAATAAATCCCTAACTGAACTTCTTAAGTCAATCTTTAGCTCAACCTCTATCACCAAATCAACCCCTAATCAACTTTCAAATCAACATTTAACCTAACACCTAATCAACCCTTAAATAATTCCCCAACCGTTCAACTCAATTAATCCCAATGCAAGCTAACTAAACCCTAACTCAACTTCAATCCTCTGCTACACTGAACATTTAATGGCCAACCCAATCCCAAAATTAACTCGATTCGAAAGCTAAGGTTGGTTGAAAGTATTGAAAACGACACTTATTAACCAGTAGAGGAATTAAAATTGATACGCCATTTTATTATTTCACCTTTCATTTGAACACATGAAAATCTTTATTTCGATCTGGCCATTAGAAGTTAACGTGTCAGTGTATTCGTTTACAATGGAAACAACCGAATATCGTGCAGGGATAAAATTCTTTGTTTTGGAAGGTTTATCAGCAACAGAAATTCATACAAAAATGATAAAAGTGTTTAAGGAATCTGCTCCTTCATTTCCAACTGTGCATCGATGGGTTTTAGAGTTTAAACGTGGTAGTTCAAGCGTTGAAGATGAACCTCGTAGTTGACGTCCAAAAAGTGCAACAACACCAGAAATCATTGAGCAAGTGTATAATGTTGTTTGTGAAGATCCAAGTTTGACTAAGCGTGAAATTGCTGATACCATAGGCATCTCGGACGAACGAGTACTCCATATTTTACATAAATAATTACGTATGAAAAAGCTGCTTGGAAAACTGGTGCCGCATTCGTTACAAATCAACAAAAACTGAATCGAAACAAATTTCTCAGCGTAATTTGAAACGTTTTAAGCAAAATTAAATCGATTTTGTGCGTGAATTTATAAATATGGATGAGACTTGGATCTACCACCATGATCCTAAACTGAAAGAAGAACGTTTACAGTGGAGTGAAGCTGGTTGTTAAGCTCCAAAACAGGTGAAGTCAAAACGATCGGCAAAAAATGTCTCATGGCATCAGTTTTTTGGGATGCAAAAGGGATTTTGTTGATTGATTATCTTAAAAAAGGTAAAACAGTTAATTCTGAATGTTATTGCAACCTTTTGGATCAGTTGGATAAAAAAATTCGTGAAAAAGACAATGCACGTGTTCACACGAGTCTTTTGACGATGGCTAAAGTGATCGAATTAAAGTACGAATTGCTTAAACACCCACCGTATTCACCAGATTTGGCTTCCAGCGATTACCATCTCTTCAGAAACCTGAAACAATTCCTTCGTGGAAAGCGTTTTTCGTCGAATGAAGAAGCTATTGTAGCCATGGAACAGTGTTTTGCAGAGCTTCTGGAAAATCATTACAGAGGTATGTATAAAATTATTTTAGGATCATTGGAATAAGTCTATTGAAGTTGAGGGAGATTATATTGAATAAAAAAATTAATTTCATTAAAAAATTCACATTCTTTCATTTTTGCTTTCAATACTTTTCAACCAACCTGTACATGCGTGTATGAACTCAACTAACTCAATCTAAACTCCCACTAAACCCTAAACTCGACCTCAAATTAATCCCTAACCGAACTTCATACCATCATATTATCGTAACATCATACCATCGTACCATCATGCCATCATATAATCTTACCATCATATCAGGCTATGATATCATCATAACATCCACCGATATACCATTATACCGTCGTAAAATCATACCACCATACCATCATAACATGATACCATTATACCATCATACCATCACACCATCATACCATCATGCCATTATACCATCACACCATCAGAATATCATTCTATCATACCATCCTACCATCATACCAATATACAGATTTGAGATATTAACAGGGATCATGTTTAAGTCTTAAACAATATTTGTTTAAAGAAGTTTGGTTCAAATTGGTCAAGGCGTGTGGATTTGTTTAAATGACCCACGGATCGGGAATAAATAAGCTTTGAATGACTTTAAATCGAAATACGAGTAAACCATGTTTTTTTTTGTTTCTCGTTTGACGCTTTTTTGTGTAGCTACATTTTTAGTAAATTTTTTACTAACCTCCCCCCGAATAGGCGTAAAATCGATGTGCGCATAATAAAATTAAATTAAAATAATCGAAAACTGCAGAGTTAGTTCTTTTTAAATATTTAGAAATTACATATTTGAGCCAAACTACGAGTAATTCGAGTAATATTAGAGGGGACTAATATAGAAATCTCATGGCTAAACAGTGAAACTAAAATGGGCAAAGTGCAACACAACCCAAAAAAACAAGCAGTAATACACGAGGAAAAATATGCACCAATGGCAAATTTAACTATACCGCCGTTTAATGCAAAACAAAACCGAGAAGAAAAAATTACTTCAACAGCAAATTTAGTAAATTATGATTTAAATGAAAACAAAAATTATGAACTCAGTGCGACGAACTCATCGTCGATCGATAATATAAATTATGATAGTGACCTAGGGGTTTGGGCTAGTATTTTACTGTTTAGACCAAGCGAAAAGGAGGTCCAAGATTCATGCAACTCGCTAGCAGAAGCACAGCGACAAAGATGAAACAAGGTGTGGACCAAATACCTCTCAGAACCAGGTATTTATTCCAGTTTAGAGGTAGAAGCTCACAAAGATACTGTAGATAAGGAGAGAGACTTACTTCTTCCCAGATACGGGAAAAGAGAAAGGGCACCATATATATTACCTGAAATATTTACACTATCGGAAATCACGGCCTAGGAAACCAAGCAGAAGGTCGGACCAGTTCAGTATATCAAGTGCCCAGAATACGGCCACACCAAAGCTTACTGCACATTACACGAAATTTGTGTTATCTGTGGTGAACTTCACGAATTCACGATTCGAAACAGTGCAAAAAGGTGAAAAACGGTTCTACAGTTAAACGCTGTAGTAACTGTAGCAAAAACCACACCGCAAATTAAAGAGGTTGCCCCGTGTACTTGGATTTAAAGCGTAAAAACAATCCAAAATTGCGATATGAGCAAAGAGTGCTCAAGACAAATTACCATCAAAGAACTTTGACGCCAAGAACTTCAATTGTTCAACAAACCGGAAATATTGGGACAAATGCCAGCAGTTTGGTGCAGGCAAGCCGCTTGGTCCGCCAGCAAAAATTAATTTTAAACCGTGAACAAACTAACCGAAATGATCCAAAGTTTCATGATGATGATGGAGAAATAAATGAGCATGTTGAACACATTAATCCAAATCGAGCACAAATAGTGTAATAGTTAACGTTCATTTTAAATTCAAATCTAATCATTTCTATCTTCACTCTTGATTTGTGCTGCCACCACTTTGTCGGTGTTTGGTATTGTAAGAATAACATGAAGAGGAAAATGGGTGAAGAACCATTATAAGAACAGCACCGAATAAAGAAGGATCGTAAATAATAAAAGGGATATTTAAATTAAATGTATTATAAAAACAGTTTAAAATAAAGAATTAAAAAGTGAATTATAATAGATATCATGCTAATATCAGAAACATCCTTCACGAATAAAAACTTTTTAAAATTAAAGGATATTCAGTATGCGACACTCAACACCCTTATGGGAAAGCACACTGCCGTTTTGATTAAAAAAGAATAAAGCATTATGAACACAACAAGTGTGAAGAAGAACACAAAAGAAATGTGTAATATCGGAATCGAGACTGTCTACACCAGGGGCGTCCAAGTCAAATGAGTATTTTTGACAAATTTTCAAAATAACTAGAGCATTAAAACTGCGATTAGAATAAAAAGCCAACTGGACAACGCGGTAATTATTTATGTATCCAGGGCCAAAGAATTTATCACTCCGAAATAGATGTGAAGATCACCGCAATAGTTGTTATATATTGCAGCATGCGGCCCGCGGGCCGCATGCCTCAAAATGGAATACAAATTGCAGAGGTCTTCACACTCACCCCAGAGTAAAAAAATCTGTGGCTATGGATACATAAATAGTTACCGCGTTGTCCAGCTGGTTTTTTTTTCTAATCGCAGTTTTATTGCTCTAGTTATTTTGAAAATTTGCCAAAAATACTCATTTGGCTTGGACGCCCTTGGTCTACACCAAAAGACAAACAATTTTGCGAAGCTATAGTGGAGCAGTCTCCATGGACGTATGTGAAGGAAGCAAAAAATTTAAAAGATGCCCTGGCGTTATCATCTGAAAAGAGTACACCCGTCATAAGTAGTTCTGAAAAAAATTAATAATTGTCAATTAAAATTCAAGAACTTATCCAGGAAAAGCGAAAAATTCGCCGTCAATGTTAATACGAGATAGTTCAGAATTATTTAAGTGAACTCTCGCAATTGAAAGGTCAGGTTACTTTTTGTGGAAGGCAACAAATAATTTAAAACGACCAATTAACTCGAATCCTCCGATCAGACTTCCAACTGGGGATTGGGAGAAATTATAAGATGAAGAAAAACCAATGACATTGCTGCTCATCTAACGAAAGTATTCGCACCACACCAAGAAACACATGTATGTATTCTCGCCCGTTCGTTGCGGTTTCTTGTGGTCCGCTAGGATTTCCTGTTGTCCGACCATAATCTTCTCTTTTTCTACAGCTCGCATGTGCTGACCAGTGCGTTGAAGTTCAACTTGGGCGCTGTTGAAGGATTGTCGGCTACTTGGAAATATGTGAATCTAGCATCTCGAATAGCTTCTTGAGAATTGCGGCATCTTTCGAATCCACCAGAACTTGTACGAACGCTAAGTAGCATCTTTAGATTTTTTAATCTCAAATCTCACATTCACCCGGCCTGCCTAGCTTTTGTCATCTTCATCGCTTTGATTCCTGATTTTAAAAATCTTATGCAGAAACGCGAAGCACGACTTCTTGTTCGAAAATTCACTTGGGATTTTGGCTGCAGTCACCAACGTCAAATCCATAGGCAAGATTGTATTTTCGAACTTCTGGTAGTCGAGTTGTAATAGCTTTGGCTTCTACTTCAAAGATGACCTGGTATCTCGCGTGGCAGAATGTAACGCTGTTTGCGTGACATGGGCGTTAGACTGCTGTTTCGTCAGAAGAAACTAAAAATGTTTTTCATTGCTTCCAGTAACGCATCAGATCACGATCTGCTTGGACACGTTTATAAGCCGCAACCAAAACTGCTTGCATCATTTCCTTTATCTGTTTTTTTTTTCTGTTAAATTATCAAAGCTCGTTTCTTTCCCGCAAACACATGTGTCTAACATGGCCTACCCTTTTGTTCCTTGTCCATACCATACTCTTCCTCACAAGGATTCGACGAAGTGCTATATCGGGAATGAAACCCGTTTATCATTTTTTTGACTTTGATTTACCCCTATCGTTACCATTTTGGATTGGTTTAGGAATAGTAATTGTGTGTAGGCTCGATTATTGGATTAGGGCCCTCCCTACATCCTTCGAATAAGGCAAATGAGCCGAAATAATAAATGTACAAATTAGAAAACCAGAAGGGTACTGATAATTTAACACAATTATGCATAAGTACATTAAAGTTGGATAATTTAATCAAAGTCTAGTTATTCAGGAGTCCAGAAGGGGCCATATGTGAATATGTATATTAATTATTAACAAATTTATAATTCATCAAAATTTAAACATAAACAAAATAATTTAATTAATAAATTTACTTTCGTTTTCCTACAAATGAGTCCAATATACAATGTTTTCACAGAAGCTTAAATAAAATTTATAAGATTTTATTCTTTTTCAGTTGTCCAATTTTTTGGCCTCTCTGCTGTTAGTGTCCAGTCATGACGGACCCCGGTGATGGAACCAACACGATGTTTTGGGTTTTTAGGAAAGAATTCCCATCCTTCTTCAATTGATAGTTTCTTTACCATTCCAATTATCGCTGAAATATCAAAATTATAAAATACAAAAAAATGTACGCCCAAATTACAGGAAAACCACTTACAGAAAGCAGCACAAGCTGCAATACCCATGGCAACAGATTTACGCCATGCACCGAATACTCCACCAGCCGCACAAGCTCCCAAAACATAATTTAATTTATCGTCTTCACCGCGAAATTTGGTAGCCGCATATGTGGTCATTGTAAATGCGCTGGCCATACCAACAGCTGGCACAGAAAAATATAGCAATCGGCTAATCGTGGGTAAATATCCCTGAGGTTTGGACAAGAAGAGACAATCGGTCGTTCCAATACCGAGGGCAAGTGCCAAGGCATATTTATTTGTCACATACGTTTTACCAAAAGCATCTTGACCATCGGGATAATCGTAATATTTCACGTTTAAATTCATGATTTACACAAATTTTTATAATCTAAAATAATAAAGATTTTATATTTTATAATAATTTTGACATAAACCGTCTATGGAAAAATCTAACCTGAATATTTACGTAATTCAACTGGATTGAAGTTAGGAGCGACTACACTTTTTTTGACATATAAAATGAGTGTGTTTTATAATAAAATTATACCATTTCAGCTATGTATGTTTATACCATTCACATTCAAATAAAATAAAAAAAATGTTCCATTATTTTTCAAAATATCGCATTTATTTAAGTTTCTTTTAGTTTATTACAATTAAATAATAATAAAAAAAATATTTGTTTATTTACTTTAAATATACATTTCTAGGGTTTTTGTTTTATATTTTAATTCGTTTTATACCATTACAAGTAGTAATTTTTGCTATTTTTTTGACATTTGATAGGTTTTATATTGTACATGTATGATTTATTTGGTGTGTTACAAACTATACATTTAGGCAAAAATAAAATGGAAAAATTTATTTTATTCTTGATTTTTGTTTTATTTTTTAAAAATATATTTTATAATTTTCTTTATAATTGGTTTATCATTTTTAATTTAATTTAAACATAAAATAATCAGTCTTTTTTCTACAGTGTGTTAATTTACTTGTTGGTATTTTTTTTATGTGCAATTAAGTGAATTTTACGACTATTGTGTAATTTAACGGTTTGTGGACGTGGTTTGATTCATTAAGTGCAGTAAATATTTTCGTTAAATTTGAGTAATACATGGTGTAAGATGAAAGTAGTGGTAGTCGACTTTAGTTTAGTTAGTCTGGATCTGGGGCGTTGAAATGATTTTTTCTAAATTTTTATTTTATTCAATCGAAATCATATTATTTCGTTCTGTAATGACCGCTTGGAAAAAACTGTAGCTTCTGATTATGCACATATAGTATTTCATTGCCTACGACATTCGCTTTGGTCTACTAAACTCTACTTAGTTAAATGTCTGTCAGACAAAATGAGATCACCGCTGTTTCGATAAAGTATCTCTCTCGAAACCAACTTTTTATGGAAACCTCGGCTTGCTGCAATTAAAGACCCTCTCATTTTTTTTATGTTTACAGTTTTTTTAGATCAAATTAAAAACTCGTAGGTAATCACACGGTCACGAATTTATCACAGTTAAACTTCTAGTTGAATATAACCCACCCCCAAATAATTTAATTTTACACCATTTTTAATTTTCGTGTTTTTTTTAAATTTACAGGTGTTTTTCAAAAAATATATTATTATGTTGTATTATTTACTCTATTATATGATATATATGTCTATTTTTATAGATTTTGGTAGTTTGTGAGAAATAATAAAGTATTTATTTGAAAATTTTAACACAAATTTACTTATAAATAAAATATACGAAATTTATAGAATCAACACTTGGGCGTTTCGCCTAAATGTTGACACGAATGATTAGTGCCATCTTTTGTTCGAAATTGATTATAAATTATTTCATGTTTAGGCTGCGGATCAATATTCGGATAAATTGTTAATTTACCTACTTTTTTACAATGTATGGGGTAAATTGAAGCAAATAAAAATATTTGACGTTTATTTTTGCACCTCTAGCCAGCGATTTCAACCCTCAAACCACAATTTGTGCCCTTCAAACCATTTTTACTTCTAGAAATTTGTTACGCCCATTGAGTTAAATTTGTACTAAAATTGAAATTTACTGTACTAAATGATTTACCCGACTAATGATCCGCAACCTTAGTAAATTCATTTTTTTTAAACTGTAATTATTCATTTCTAAATTTCTGTTTTGTTTTGGTTTATTATAACATTTATATAATTATTTAAAATGTAGTATATATATATATGTAGTATAATATGTATTAGTATTATTATTAAGTTTAAGTACCTATAATGTAGGTATTCTGTTCCCAAAATATGTTTTATCTGGATGCTTCCACGATCTAACTTAAATAAATTTCTCCAGTAAACTTAAAATTATCACAGTTTAAGTTTTAATACACCTTTTTGACGTACACCGCATGTTCAGAAAATTGACAGACACGAAATTTAAATGTATGATTTCTTAGGTTGCTCCTTAGGCTTCATGCCTCACGCTTGCTCACGCATAATATTATCGCAATGACGTCATCAGGCGGTGAGGCAAGCCACGACGCGAAACTTTGATTTCGCGCGATTTAAATGCTTGAACAACTGTAGCGAGAGAATGGTTCATCTGATCCGAGCAATTCTGAAGTCAATTTTTGCGTAAAGGAACAGTGGTGGTTAATTTATTTAATAAAATTAAAATAATTAATCCCCATCTCAATTTTAATTAAAATTACGAACTACAAAATAGCGATTTGAGAGAGAGCAATGTAGCGAGAGAACGCATCATCTGATCGGAACAATTCTGGTGTCAATTTATCCGTAAAGAATTCATTGCAGATCATTTATTTTTAATTAAAATAATTAACCTCCACATAAATTTTAATTGAAATTTAAATCTGCAACATAGCGATTTACAATAGTTGAGAACACATGAATGTCATCGAAAAATGGGACATCGTGATCAAGCAGCGATTCTGAAAATGGCATCAGAAGATACAATTACCGGATTGGAAATTATTGAATGCGGAATTAAGGAAGTTTGTGATGTGTGCTTGAAGGGAAAAATGATACGGCTACCGTTTCCAAATAGATCAGCGAGTGAATCCTCGACGGTGTTGGATTTAATACATCCCTTCGTTTGCGGACCTACATATGCGTACAGCGACTCCCAGTGGAAAATGTTCTTGATCCCCTTCATTGACGATTACTCACGTTTGATATTCATTATTTTGTTGACACACAAATCGATCACACAAAACAAATTCAATCGAAAACCAAAGATAATGCGACCGGATCGATGTGGTGAGTACACTTCAAAAGAATACACAAACTATTTAAAGGCAAACAAACAATTTTCACATACATATTAGGTTTTAAATGGTTTGTTCATGTATTATCAGCAAAAAGAGGAAAATTAGACCATCTGGCAGCTGAAATGATTTTTATTGGACATGACGAGCATTCGAGAGCTTATCGTTGCTACAATCCTTCAACGAAGAGAGTAGTAGTCAGTCGAGATGTTCGTTTTGGTATCCCAAATACAAAAGACAGAGAAATTTCAATTGATTTGGATGAAATACAAAAACGTGACGTTTCAACAGTAAAAGAACGACAAAATGATTAAGTTCAACAAAGAACCAAATTACAAATATTGAAAGCATTTTCAAGCCACATTTTGTGATGCAGGATTTGAGGCCAATCAATTACTATTTGGGTATGGAGGTTACAAAAGATATTGATGGGCATTTTGAATTGAATCAATCAGCATACATTATGAAAATGGCATCATGTTTCGGATTAACTGACGCAAAACCGGCGAAAACACCAATGGTTATCAATTACGGAAAGTTAGACTCCACACAACCTTTGGAAAATAACAAGAAATATCAATCATTGATTGGACGCTTGTTGTATTTATCAGTGAATTCAAGACCTGATATTTCGGCCAGTGTTAGTATTTTGGCTCAAAATGTATAACGGCCGACTATGGAAGATTGGGATAAACTGAAGCGCGTTGTGAAATATTTGAAGGCAACATATCAACTGAGACTTAAGATGAGCAACATCAAATCGAACGAATTATCATTGTTTGGATATGCAGATGCAACGTGGGCCGACGACAAAATCGACCGTAAATCAAACAGTGGTCTTTCAACGGCGCGCGGCGAGACAATAAGTTGGTCGTGTAACAATCAAGGAACAGTTGCAGCGTCATCATGCGAAGCCGAATTTATTTCAATATCGGAAGCATCAAAAGAGATCAAATGCTTGCGACAATTGTTGGAAGAAATGCGCGAACAATTTGACTCGCCAACAGTAATTCGAGGACAATCAAGGGTGCATTGATCTGGTACGTATAATCACAAATTCTCATCATTGACACGCAATACAAATTGATTTGTGATCTTGCGAGAAAAATGATCATCGGATGTGAAGCTTCTGCCCCACAGAAGAAATGGTTGCAGACTTGTTGACAAAGCCACTGATAGGTATGCTAGAAGGCTTTTGTAGTACAGTCATAAATAAACTTTTCACATTATTACATTACATTTTCTTTCATAAAGTTTTTTCCACATTGTTGGTAGATCGAAATTATTGATGGATATTCCACACATCTAACTGTTCGTCGAATTGTTCGCCGTGTAGTAACTCTTCATCATCTTCTGAAGATTGCGACGATTAATTTAATGAAACATACATTCCAACGGATAAAAATGGCAGCGAGACTGACGAAGAAAATTTATATGTTCCAGATTCTCGAGTCAATGGAGCAACTAAAAGTACCAATGGAAACCTCGAATTAAGTACCTTCGAAAAGAAATTTGTTAAAGAAGGCACGAAATAGTGGAAAGGCGGCCGAATCGAGCACATGGCATAAAATTATTAGAAAAGAGAGGAAGATGAAACCGGCATAAAAATGCAAATTACAATGCTCTAAAATTAAACGAAGACGAAAGGAAAAAAATATTTACCGCTTATTGGGACTTGGGTGATTTCCAAAAACAGTGGCAGTATATCGTGAGTTCAATGGAAGTGGTTGAACCTAAATGTGGCGACATGCTACGGGCCTAACAATCGAATTATTGAAATTGAAATCGATGAATGTGTTATACCCAGAAATGGTCCTGTCGATTGGCCACCTAGATCGTGTGATTTAACACCTCTAGACTTTTTTTCAAATGGTTTGCGTTTTATTTAAAAAAAAAGTTGTCAAGTCCTTATTGGCAAACTCTTTTTAAATGATTGGTTTAGCGAAGTATAAAGAAAATTTTATAAGATATCGCTTTGTGGTGAAAGTGTCGGAGTCGGATAGACCAATATACATACGATTTAATTCGGTAGATCGGTCGGGTTGAAAATTTCATCCAACATATCCAACCAATTTGTATCCAACCAACATTGTATAAGCATTTTGGTTGAATATGTTGCATGCAACTTCCAACCCGAGCCCGACCGATCAGTGAAAATGGATCGTGTGTGTATATTGTGGTAGCAAACTAATTTTACGTTCAATACAATAAAATCGAGGCAACTGTTCAACCAAGTTAAATCGTGTACATGGGTTTTGTGGAAGTAGAATCTGAAGTATCAAAAAAATCTGTGAAAATTATGGCGATAATTTTGGGAAATTAAAAGCAGAATTTGAATTTTGACTTGAAATGTGCAAAGAGCTGGAACCTGTAACCTCTCTCTTTGTGATTCACTAATAAGGAATGTATATTTGTTGCAAGGATTTTGAGAAATTTAAAGGTTTCCGTGATTCTTCCGTGTTAGTCTTTCCTTTGTTAATGAATAATGAAAGAAAAAGTCTTTTTAAGATCTCTTATGTTCTTTCTCGATAGAGTATACTCTAGATAGTCAGCCTTTGTACTAAATAAGCATCACCGTTACATGTAATGCATCCTGCTAGTTTTACTACTAGCTTTATACTTCTCAGGTAGGTATTTGGTTAGGTCAAAAGAAACTTTCTCAGTGGTCTGCAACCACTCACCTAGAAATCGAGTTCCAAAAGGGCATAATAAAGCAAAAGTAATAACTACACATCTGTGGGCGGGTACATTGGAAGGTCTATTACCACGATTAAGGGCACACAGATTATTGTGCTTCCAATGTAATAAAAAGATGTTCTTCTCTATGATTAGTTTTTGTGAATCTCCAAGGCTGATGGTGGGAAATAGCATCTAACATATTGTAAGGAATACCAAAGTTTGGTGGAACCTTGGAGGTTCCAGGGAATTAAAAGGAAAATATCATGAAGAATCATTTACCTGAGGTTATTTTAGAACGAGAAAAAAACAGAGTGTGCATTATACTAAGTTTAACATTCTAGTTAATAAAGAGGCATATCCCTAAAGTTATTTGCAAGTTAATCTGAAATTAAAAGGAACATGAACACTTGTGCTCACAGTACTCAATGAGGCCTGGTGGATTGGATTTTATGATTTTTTAAAGAAAAACCTCCGTTCTGAATTGAAATCGATTTCATTGCAGAGGTTATGCCATTTTTGAAACCATCAGGTAATAAGATGGTTGCCCTGACATATTTAGCCAGTTCACTTATTTCTGTGGCTGTGGAGGTTCCTAGAGTTTTATTATGATGTTCTTGTAAATTTTTCTATATGGCGTGGTAATTTTCCACGTCCCATTTCGTGGTATATAAATAGCCTAAACAAGCTCGACACTGATCTGGCCGTTGATATGCTAGAATAAATAAAAAAAAGTAAAATCTCGTTTCAACGGTTAGGCGCGTTAAGTGCATCGAGTTTGTTTAGGCTATTAGGCTTAAAAATAACCTCTCACAAAGAAATGACTTCTTTCGATTGGTACTTTTTTGGTTAGTTTGAAACGTGAAATTCATTTGACAATTTACTGGAAAATATTTACCTTAGTTAGATAATGGCCGCAACCAAAAATTTGATTAATAATTTTTTAATATGTTTAGTGTTATTTGATATTTTAATTTTTTTTAATTTAATAAACTGAACAAAATAGCGGCTGATCGATTTTTGTTTGTTTGTTTTTGTTTTAGATCATAAGATAAAATTCCCTAAATAATTTTTCGAAATAGTAAATAATTAAGCTATACACTTGTGTAAATAAATATAAATATTGAATATATCTATAAATTTTAAATTTTGAAGTTAATTAATAAATAAATATCGAATTGTTTTTTTTTTGAATAGTTTTAATATTTATAATATGTAGTATTTAAATTTTTTTGATTTTGTTGTTATTTTTTATATTCATATTATTTAGTTTGGTTTTATAAAGTAGTATTTACATAAATAATGATTATTTTTTAAATTTAATTTTTTAATGATTTCATTGTGGATGTTATACATTTAGGTGTTGTGGTGGTAAATGGAATATCAGTTGAATTTAAACCATATTCGCCACCTTTACAATATCCCATTACGGTTCCAGTTCGACAGTCGCCCAATAGGCTGGGTAATAATACAGCAGCTCCGGCAACTGTTACAATTGCACCGAATACAACTAAACCTAGGGCTGGAAGTTTTTCACGGCTGTACAATGAATGTGGTTCCAGTTGGATGTATGCCAAACCAGGGAGTATATATGCTAGTGGGATGGCGGCCAGAAGCCCCTGCAAATATATAAAGATAATAATATATTTTTAGTTAGTCAGTTATTCCTTATGAAAACGATAAAAAAACGTAAATTTGAACCCCTTTTGATTTTGAAGAAACCCGGTGAAAATGTTCTCTATAAGAAATAACTCGATACATAATTTTTTTTTTACTTCTAAGCCACCGTTCTTCTGAAAAGGGCAGTTCGCCGTTTTATACATTTTTCTTCAAAACTCAAATTTTCACGGTGCTGGTTCTCAAAACCTTAGTAAACCGATTTTGATGGATGATGGGTTCAAATAAAAGGTAATAAGCTCTTATTTTATATAAATGTATTAAATAAAATCTAAATAAATTTCTTGTTAATGAAAAAGCATTATTTTGAGGGTTGGCGATAAACGCTCGATGGAGATGAACGTGTTTTGGTTTGTCTCCATAAGTGAAATATATTTTTAATTTTTAAATTTTTATTTTTAAGTTTTAAGTCCAAATTAAATTAAATTAATTTGGATTAAATTAGAGTAGAGTAAATTAAATTAAAGTAGTGTTAGTATGTGTTGTGTTGTATTATTTAGTGAAATAGTGTAGTAAATAGTTTGGTGTATTGTGTGTGTTATATAATATAAAAGTGGTTAGTGCAATAAGTTTTGTGATAAAGTGTTTTTCGTCTGATCAATCAGGAAACGTGATCAAACGTGCTCAACAAATATATAACGGTACTCTCAATTACCGTTAGACAGGTATTTTCGCATTTGGAATATATACTTATGTGTGATGACGAATTGTGTAATTTTTCTTTATATTTATTAAATGACATTGCTTGGGTAAGGGACCTTTTTTTTTTTGGCTATCTTTGTTGTGCAAAACAAAAATAAAGAAAACAACTATACATGGGATATAAAAATGTGCATTGGGGTATGTTATTGTTAGTGCTCTACGATAAGTACTAGCAAAGATCATACTTATATGGGATCATCTTTGGTACTAGTTATTGTGAATTTCATTAAATACAATAATGAGTCTCATAATGATGTTGAAGGTATTTTTGCCATTGGTGCATGTGTGAGTATAGACATTTATTGTTGCATTGAGAAGAATGTCGGTTCTATTTTGGATGGCTTGTTTCTAGAATTACCGTTGTTCATAAAAATAATTTTCGCCGGTTTTGTGTGAGTACACACATTTTTATAAGTATATAAACAAAGTCTTTTAAATGTGGTTTTCGTTTACCATAATGTGCAATAGAATCGAGCTCGATTGATTTGTTATTGTTTTCAATTTACCGTTTATGAGATGCAAGTAGATAGATAATATTGGGGCATGGATTGAAAACCATTTTTATTAGATGATATGCGTTGACAAAATTTTTATTTTATCTTAATCGTACAAATGAGAGTTTTCAAAATTCAAATAAAATAGTTTTTTCATAATACCATAATTTTTCTTTGGGACAAGGTTGGTAGAATTTAAGTTTCGTTGAGCAAATTATGGGGTTGAATTTTAATTGAGATAATAGTTTTTCATAGGTGTAATGGAGCCAAATCATAGATTTTGTGCCAATTACTTTTTCAATTGATACAAGTAGGAAAATACTAGTTTTTGATTTGTATTTGACTGCTTAACGAAATTCGATTTGGAAACTTTGGGCTGTTGGTATTCAATGTGTTGCTGATTAGTTTAAACTGTTGTGCAGTGGGTATTAAGCGGAATATGTATTTCTGGAATTAACTAATTAACCTGTAATTCTGCAAATTAAAATTATACGATTTCTAGTTTTAGAAAATTTCAAATTCGAATTTTAGAATTTCTTTAAAAATGAAGCAATTTTATTAAATTTTTGTGTTGGGATATAGCTAATTAATATTCAGGAGCTGATTGGATATATTGGAATTTTGAGATGAATAAGCGGGCGCGGCTTCATTGTTTATCTATCAGTATTAATTATTTTAAATATTTATTATTGGAATTTAAGTTACAGAGTGGTGAAACCGGTTGCGGCGTTTTTATTTATTTATTTTTAATATACTCGAATTATTTAATTTATAGCTTAGTATGTCAACTTTAAGCTATTAGTACTTAATATGTTCCAGATTAATTTAAACTAATTTGCTGTATTATTTTAGCACGATGGAGTAATAATCAACTAATTATTTAATTTTGATTTTGGTGATATTTCTGGGATTAGCTAATTAATTTGTCATATATGGTACAAATATAAATATGTTGATTTATACCCAAATTATTTAATTTAATTTAATCTAGTATGGATAACTTAAAGCTGTTAATATTTAATGTAGGTATTCAATGTATTCCAGATTTAATTTTAAATTATTTGGCAGTGAGATTTTAAGCAGAATTGCCATAAGCAATTATTTATTTTAATTTTGATTTTGGAGATAATAAATACTGGAGTCTATAGATAGTTAAGCTATTGATTTGGAAATACAATTTTATAGGGTTTCATAATATTTTTTAGTTTCTAATTTTAGAATTTTTGTTTAAAAAATGTTATAAAAAAAAGATATTTAGTATTTAAAATTCATAATTTAGAATTAAAATTTTTATGCATATCGAATTTCATTTTCCCTAACTAAATAAGGGATTGGGCTGTCTGTTCAATTTAGATGACGAATTGAATTTAATTTATTCAAGGGTGTTAAGGGCTGATTTTAAATAAAGAATTAATGGTGAAGTAAATTGTGTAGGTTTTGGGTTTCACTGATTTGAATGAAATTAAATTAATTTTTATTAAAATTAAAATGAATTAAATTTACTGAAATTAATTTTTCGATGTAATCGAATCATTAATCTCATAATGTTAGTATTGATGTTGGTGTTGGTATTGGTGTTGCTGATGTTGATAATGCACTAATTGGGTTATTTTCATATGAATTATCGAAAATAAGAAACTAATTGAATGTATACTTTAATTTATAATTTTATTTTAATTGATTAAAACCGAATTTGTTGATGTATATATAATATGAATAGCTTTTGCGGTGTCGATCGTACAAAATTTGGAAACGGACTGCCGATTAAAAACTAAAATGCATCGACCATCGCTCAGCGATTCTTCAACATAATGCAATACACATTTATATATAATATAATTAAATAGGATAGAACTTCGCACAGGGTGTGCAGGCTCACTCACAACAGTGTTGTTATTGGTATTGATGTTAGTGTCAGTTTTAGTATTAGTATTGGTATTTATGTTGATATTGATATTTATAAATTAATAAATAATCGTTACAACAATTTTAGTTTAGAAACACCTGAGAAACTGTACCAAGCTGGCAATGGGAGAGGCGATAACGTGATGGGCGGAGTAGTAGTTGGTTTAATTATTGTTATACAAACACTGTTATTGTTAATTTATTTATAGCACATAAAGATTAATTTGTAGTTCATTTTAGGGAATTAAATTTACTCTTAATTAATTTTAGAATAGTTATTATAAAGGATTAATACAGATTTTAAATTTAGGAAATTTTGAAGAACCTGAAATAACTTTCCAGAAACTTAACCAGTAAATGAACTTGAAATTGTGTTATCTTGTGCTAAATAATTTACTAAAAATATACTACTAACAAATTATCAACTATTTATGTGTCTGGAACCAGGTTAATTCTTTGTTACTAATATCAAATTACTAATTATTTGTTACTAATATACCTTTCCTTTCCTTAAGTTTTGTTATGTGTAAAGGGTGCACAGAGGGCCCGGTGTCATCCGGGAGTCTTGCTTACGCTTGGTCGTACATTCTGATCAATCAATGAAAAACAATATATTGAGGATGCGTGATAAACGCTCGAAGGACCAAGAGGTGTTTTTTACTTTCGTGGATTTTTTTTAAATTTAATTTAAATTCTTTCTTTCTTTCTTTATTTTATTTTATTTAGGTGCAATTTTCAAATTAGTTTTTTATGTTTTTCATGTGATTGTGTTGTGCTTAGTGAAATAATTTTAAAATTATGAGTAAAATGACGGCTGTGAAGTTTGTCCCAAATAACAAAAATACGCATGTATTAGTATATACACTGCTAATATAATTTCTTATAAGAATTTTGAGTAAAATTTTCAGAAACAAAAATTGAGGAAAAGCTACAAAATTAATAAATTTAATTAGCTATGTAAATAAAAGTAAATCTAATGTTTCCTGAATCAAATGAGCCGTAAGCCATTTCCAAATGGAGACGATGAAAATGTTTAATAATTTTTTGAACGTCGCGTCGTATCGATTTTATTTGTTTGAGTAGTATACGAAACTGTCAATATCATACATTCATATGATAGCCTAATGTGTCCTGAATCAAATGAGCCATAAGCCATTTCCAAACGGAGGGGATGAAAATGTTTAATAATTTTTTTAACGTCGTATCGATTTTATTTGTTTGAGTGGTATACGAATCGGTCAATATCAGAAATCCTAGAGCTTGTCAGGTAATGCCCATACATACATATGATAGCCTAATGTGTCCTGAATCAAATGAGCCATAAGCCATTTCCAAACGAAGGGGATGAAAATGTTTAATAATTTTTAAAACAACAAAAAACAAGAACAAAAAAACTCTGATTTGTAATAAAATTTGTTCGTCCACTTTTTTTTTCCCAGTACTGTATTTAAATAATTGATATAATTCAACATCCATTACAAACAAATTTTACCTTTACCTCAAAATTTAACTCACAATCACAAGTAGAATAAAAAAAAAAAATAAACTTGAAAAATAAAATAAAATGAATAGCGAAAATGAGAGAGAACAATTATTGAAACAAGTGAACATTTTTTTTTTTAATTTTCAAGCGCCAATATTTTTATTTTTAAAAATTTTTTTTTGAGCGGGAGTATATAAAGATTTTTTTCTTGCTTTTTGTTTTAATACTTATTCAATCATCATACTATTCGTATCGTCTGATGTTCTTATTGTGATTTTATTTCGTGTTTTTGCATCAAAAAAAGTTTTTTTTAAAACTAAATATTAACCTTCGCTTCTAACCTGGACATTCTATAGAACTTTATTTCGATATTTTTGTATTTTTCTGACCACAGTGTATTTTTTGTGTTTTTAAACAGTGTTATTGTACTGTACCTTGTTGTTCAGTTGCGTTGTATAGTTATATTGTGTGTGATTTTCTATTTGTTTTTATTATCGTTTATTTTATTTGGAACGTAATTTTTGTTTTTCCATCAGGAATATTTATCTAGACAGTTAAAGTCTTACCATATTAATCTAGGTTGATTGTTAACTGGTTTAAAATGAAAATCATATCAGGAAACTATAAAAAGTTTAACTATAGAAAAAAAAAGCAATTAACAAAGAAACGTTAAAATGCGCTTTAAGAGAAATAGGTGTTGAGTCAATCACTTTAAATGTTTCACCCGTCCTTTTAAAGAAACTTTGCGTTTGTTTAAATTTAAAAATTAATTTAGCAAATGAGTCACGAGTTAGGATTACACTTACAAGGCTTCTGAAAAAAAGTGAACTATCAAATATGATAAGCGATTCGAAAGATTAAGTTACAAATCTCACCAAAGTTTAATTTGGATATTTCAGAACAAATTGACATTCCCGTGTTGAAATATGATATCTATGCAAGTGATGCTTTGGACGGAGAAACTGCCATAGAAAATAGTAATATTGAATTGGCTCTGGCTTTATCTCAGCAGGAAAAAATAATTACAACTTCCAAAATTGAATGGAGACTTAAACTTAAAACAGAAATTTCTAATTATAAAAGGCGATAAATCTAATTTTGTAAAAGGCGATGATGCAGAGTCCCACTCTGGCGATAAACTATTTAGCCAAATAAGAGGTAAACGAAGGGACCAATTAAAACTTGAGCTTAGTCATAAAACTCCTCACAATTTTCAATTAGACTCTCTTAAAAACTCAAATATTGAATTAGCAGCCAAGGGAAATACGCAACTTATCACATCAAGTGAAGTATTGCGCAAGATAAAGTCCGAATATTTAAAAAGGAATGACGTAGTAACAAATTGTGATATTACCGATATGTACCACAAAAGTCGTCTTGAGCCAAAGGAAAATAAATATATTTGTTCTTTTTCGAACCCACTTAAAGTTATCATATTACGAGAGTCCCAGCTTGCTTTAATTTCGAAACCCACGATTATTCATATTGATGCAAAAGGCAATGTGGTAAGAAATCCTACAAGCTGCAACCATCAATTAAATCGAATATTATATTATGCTTGCATCATTAAAATTAATCATATAATCATTCCAATCGCTGAGATGATTTCTAGTCAGCATGATTCAAAAACCATTACACAGTTCCTTATGGATATTTACTCAGAAATGTCAAAAATATCGAAACCACATATGCCAAAATGCTATGTGGTGGACTAGTCTTGGGTTCCGATAATTGCAATATTACAAGCAATGAATATAATGAATGTCGCAAACTATCTAGATTATGCACATAATATACTGATAAAGAAAGATCCACCAGGAAAAGATAAAGTGGCAGTGTTCGTTTGTTGTGCGCATTTTATTAACATAATTGGAAAACAAATCCAAAAAAATGCGGCAATGTTAAATCTGACATAATAAACTTAATTTTAGATATATTTTGCACAATTATCAACTGCTCTACGATCGCCGATATTGATCAAATATTTCAATGTTTTTGTACAATATTTTGTAGTCCTTCTATTACAAAATCCGTTACTGAAGCTTTTGAGATATTTAAGAGTTTCACGAACTCTTTGTATACTCCCGACCAAGACAAGGTTTCTAATTTAAATTCGACTTTTTGGATAATGAAGAAATGATGATTGACGAAGAACAAAGGGGCTATTCGTGCAGTCCGTTTTTTAAAAAATATTCTCTGTTACATAGAGACATTGTGGAAAAAATTTCGCAGAAATGAACTACAGAGAACAAAAATGAATTTTTCTTTCCAGAATTTGTAACATTTACCATAAAAAAATATTTTTCGTATTTACCATTTTGGTCCCCATGCTTGTCGAAATCTTTAGGCATTTCAGGACGGTTGTCTAACGCCAATGTCGAAAATTGGTTTAATATGGTGAAAAATCATTACACAGAAAATAAAAAATTAAAGATAGGCAGATTTGTAAGCTTATATTAAATGAGAAAACTGGCAATAATTTAAAACGAATCGAATTTTCACAGATTTTACCATCCACACCAAAATTGGGAACTATTAAAATTCCTAAGAAACGTTGCCATTCACCTGATCCCTTACAACTTGATGATAATACGGATTCTATTCACCAAGAAATGTGGCAAAAAAAAAATAAAACATTCAAGTCTCCCAGACATATAGGGGAACGGGTGATAAAAAGATACTCATCCAAGCAATTATTCGTTCAGAAACCTTTAAAAAAAGTATCAGCTGTAATAAAAAATAAAATGTCGAAAAAGTCCACATCAGAACAGCCCATTTTCGATTTATCCAAAAGTATGGCAAACGAACCAGTCTCAATATTATCAAATAGATTTATTTATCGCGACGTAGATAATAAACGAATAAGCGTTACTGGAACGTGCGGTTTCAATTCATTAACCCAAATTTTATATTCGGCGGCAATGGATGCAGAGTACTATAAATATTTATTTATGTCGCACAATAACAACATATATTTTAAATTTATCTCGGAATTAGTAAGTAAAGGGATCAAACGAGAAACCTATATCATACGCTCGGAAATTCTAATAAAATCCTTCCCTAGTTTAATTTTAAAATACAAATTAAATACTGAAACCACACTTTCAATGGTTTCAAATATACTGCAAATAGTCAAAAACCTTATGGACCCTTCGCTTTATATCGAATATGTATGTACCGATGCTTGTGATAAATTGTCAAAAGAAATATTTCATTTATCAATTGAGTATCTTGAATTCTGCGAAAATGATTTCAAAAATATTGAAAATATAATAAGATTGCCACATGTAACTTGCTAAAGTTGCCAAAAGCGAATTACTACAAAGACACTAAAATCACGGAATGGAATTATTATAATCGATGTTGAGCCATTGAATAATACAATCGTCTATAAAATAAAACTAGAAGACATTCAATCTGATATAAATGAAGTGGAATCATCGATCGAAAACTAGCCAGACATTTCATTGAATCCATTTGCATATACATAAATCCAATTAATGATATATCCCCGATCGATTACTAGACAGAAACCCCAATGAATTTGTTTTCATAATTCAATTGATACATCGCAACAAATCAATCCGACGTTCAAAAATTTTTTAAAAATATTCATCTCCCCCGACAAACTTTATTGACCGATTCGTATACTATTCAAACAAATAAAATCGATACGACGTTCAAAAAATTATTAAACATTTTCATCCCCTCCGTTTGGAAATGGCTTATGGTTCATTTGATTCAGGAAACATTAGAGTTACTTTTATTTACTCAGCCAATTGAATTTATTAATTTTGTAGCTGTTCCTCAATTTTTATTTCTGAAAATTTCACTCAAAATTATTATAAGAAATTATATGGGATACAACAAAAATTTGTTATTGAGAACTTGAAAAGTACGTGTAAATGACATCTAGAATTGAAAATAATAAATTGATTGGGCATTTGGAGATATGTATTCGTGATTTGTGTACAGAACCTAATGCAAATTCCACAAATAGTACTATTAAATAATTATTAATTCAACAGAACTAAACTTTATATACAAATTTTTGTGTTTAATAAATAAATAAAAATCTATTTTTTGTCGATTTGTCTCCATCAAACTTTAATTTCCCGCCGCCAGATCCACATTGAGTTCTCTATATTTAGTTATACGGAAATATTAGGCCGTATTCTGGGATTTACAATTTTATATTATGTTATGTTATTTTTGTTTTTTCAATACAAATTCATATAGGAAGCGGGGAAATAAAATAACATAACATGGATTTTATGATGCCGGAATACGGGGCATTATTACAAAAAACAAAAATGTTTTTAAAATGTTAATTTAAAACGATAAAGTGGTTTCAAATGAATCAAATATACGAGAGTCACTCTTTAAACTACAAATTAATTAAGTAAATGTTAACAAATAAAAATTAAAATTAAATCCATGTTATGTTATTTTATTTCCCCGCTTCCTATTTGAATTTGTATTGAAAAAACAAAAATAACATAGCGCAACATAAAATTTTAAATCTCAGAATACGGCCTAATATTTCCATATAACTTCATATAACAAATTTTTGTTGTTTCCTAACCACATATTTCACTTTTCTCCGCACATGTTCCATTCATAAATATGTTTTCGGAAAACTTCTCGTTTAAATAATCTAAAATACTGATATGAATCCAATTTGAAAATACGTGTTCTTCATTTTATCTCTTTTCAATATTGTATAGTTATCTCTTTTTACAGATTAAATTTTACAGTGTAATTACTAACCCATATTTGGTGTTGAAAATTCTTATTGGATTTGTATACGTACATGGTATTTTTTTGGGACAAACTTCACACCCGTGTAAAATGTGTTAATAAATAATTTTGTGCATTTTAATAAAGTTGAGAGGTAAGAGACCGATATAAGGTAAACGAGGTTGTGTGGGTGGAAAGGTATTGTGGGTGAAGTGGATGTATGGATCGGAGGGTATGACTGGGTGGTCGACTCCATCAAGGATGAAGTGTGTTTTCATGCGGATTTGCGGGATTGAATGTGGGTGCAGAAGGTTTTGTAGATGTTGGTGTATATGTTGAATGTAATAAATTAAAATTGTTTTACGAAACTAGGAATGCAGAAGCATGTCTATGTTATTATCCTTTATTTAATTTTTGTGGGGTTACGTTATGCGGTTTGTAAAGGGAGGAAGGAGTGTCTCTCGATAGTTGACTCTTTAACAAATTGACAAATTCATGAGGTTGAATGGCTAGTTCGTAAGCTACAAGGAAATAATGTCAAAAAACTCTCAAAGTTAACCCGACAAATTTGTTTCGTTTCTTGGCTAAAGTGTATCTATCCAGAAAAAGTGTAGATATTGTATAAAATGTAGTATCATCCCGAAAAAAATTTCAAATTTTGATAATTTATGACTTGAAAAATATCAAATGTAAATTAACTAAATTTGCTTAATATTTAGAAAATCATCCAAAAAAATTAAATTTTTTTTTACAATACGTAGGGTATCTGCAAATTTATGATATTGTTGGTAATAACATAATATTTTAATTTGTACTTTAAACTAAGGTCCGAATTTATAGTCCTTAAGTGATGGATTTTGATCACTATAATCGTTGTTACATATCTTATAATGAGGTTTATAAATACGAAAACTGTTACTATAACATGAGTTATACTTGTAGTAACGACTATAAATTCGGGCCTATCGTATTATGGCGAAGTATAAATTTATACAAAGCCATACCTATAAAGAAAAGCCAACTAGAGGCGTATATGGCCATTTAGACTAGGATACCAGCTAATATATGTCTACCACCATGTAGTTGAAGTTATCCCAAGATCCAGCCCAAAATAATTTGGTTCATTTCTTAAATAAAGTGTAGCTATCCAGAAAAAGTGTAGATGTTGAAGAAAATATAGCACAATCCCGAAAACAAATTTAACTTATAAAACCTACGAAAATTTAAATTATTTTCTTATAAAACAAAATGAAAATTAAACTTGAATATTAAATTTTAAATTATTACAATATAAAATATTTTGTGTATTATGATAATGCATTAAATTCTATACCGCCACTACTACAGATAAACCCTTATTCGCCTTTTCGCGCAGATTATTTGACATCTGGTGAACGGTTTTACAATTTAGCCAAAAGTGATCAACCGGTAAATAAATGTATAATTAGACATGTTTCTTTTTTTTGTTTCAAAATAATCGTTTTTTGCAATTAAAAAATTAAATTCATTTAGAAAGGTAACTATTTTATCAATAATATTTCAATTTAAAAATAAATGCGGTAAATAAATAACCGGTTATCACCTTTGGCTCGTAAAAATCTTAGCGCCTCTTGCAGCACTTTAAAGGCGAATACATTACAATTTAATTAAAAATTTTTAGTTTCTACCTAATTGTAGGTGGAATTTGTAAACACCCTTTTTTGACGTGATAACGTTTTACACCGCATGTTCAGAAAACTGAACCGAAATTTAGCCCTTGGTCGGGGGCAATTACTCATTAACTATAAGCATTACCTTTAATTTAAAGATATGATTGCTTAGATTGATCCTTCGGCTTTATGTGTCACGCATAATATTATTGCAATGACGTCATCCGGCGACAAAGGAACCCGCGTCGCGAACCTCTGATTTCGACTGATTTAAATGCTTGAACCAGTGGCGAGAGAATGGCTCATCCGATCGGAGCTCCGATGGTGTCAATTTTTGCGTAAAAATCAGCGGTATTTAATTTATTTTGAATTCAATTAATTAGTCATCACATAAATTTTAATTAAAAATTCAAACTAGAAAATAGCGATTGTAGTTTAGCTTTTGGTCGTGGGCAATTACTCATCAACTATAAGAACTACCTTTAATTTAAAGATATGATTGCTTAGATTGGTCCTTTGGCTTTATGTGTCACGCATAACATTATCGCAATGACGTCATCGGGCGGCACAGGAACACGCGCCGCGAACCTCTGATTTCGGCCGATTTAAATGCTTCAACCAGTGTAGCGAGAGAACGGCTCATCCGATCAGAGATCGGATGGTGTCAATTTTTGCGTAAAAAACCAGTGGTAGCTAATTAATTTTAAATTAAATTAACTAATCTCCACATAAATTTTAATTAAATATTCAAACTACAAAATAGGGATTTATAGAGATTGAGAGCACTTTAGCAAGAGATTGCCTCATCAGGTTGGAGCAATTCGGTTATTAATTTGTGCTTAATAATACTGTGGCAGATAAGTTATTTTAAATTAAAATAATTAATCTCCACATTAATTTTAAATAAACTTACAAAGTACAAAACAGCGATTTACAACCAACCATGAGAATCACTATCTGACCTGAATAATTCTGTGCTGAGATGTTCTAACATCACTTTCGATTCGTTTTCGATAGTATTTTGTCTCTTGTAACAAGAACAAGATTGTACGCTATTTTCTTCTTTCATTACAATTTTTCTAATGATATCTCAGCCTTCTGTGTACTTTTCCTTTTCTTCACATCGATAAAATATCGCAATCAAATTTTTTTGTGAAAAAGAGTGATGAATGAAAGTAGAAATAGAATGATATTTTATGCGAGCATGCTGAGATCGCAATACAAATAGCTTAATTCAAAAGTCGAAATAGTATACAATTTTATTCTTGAAAAGAGAGACATGAATACTATCGAACATCGAAAAAAGTGATGTTAGAACATCTCAGCACAGCATTTGCCATGACTATTAATAAGTAACAGGGGCAAACTTTGGACAAAGTCGGCATTTATTTATCCGAGCCGGTCCTTGCACATGGCCAACTATATATCGGATTTTCAAGGGTTAATAAACCTTGCGATGTAAAGATAAAAATATGTGACTCCTCCGATCAAAAACGCCCAATCGATGGATCTGAAGACGTGCTTATTCGCAATGTGTTGCATACCGAAGTTTTGAAATGGAACAACATCGAAAATGAAGCAGATCAAGTTGAAACGGGGGTATTGGATGACGAAGACGATGAACATTTGCTAGAAATGATTATAAATAAACTTTTCACTTTTTTCATGAATGTATGTCAAAACTAATTCAATCCGCTCTAGATTTAATATTGCGACATTATCGTTATCTAAAAGTTACTAATAAATTATGTACACCTTATTAATTAAATTTACCAAATTGTGATGTGGCTTCATCTTTTACTTTATTGTGTTTTGTTCGAACGCCTGTTTACACAGGCTTTTTCTTACTAGAAATGGGGCATGCAAAAAGAATTTGTTTTTGTTTCCGCACACAGATGTCATTACCGTCGTGATAAAGGTTACAATAATGTTTGACGTTTAATTTTACGGCTACGGAGTTCGAACGCGTCGCTAAATGACTTATAAACATTTTAAAATATAAAAATTCTTTTGTGTTATTAAATTCACAATACAGTTTCGATACAAAATACTATTGAATTTTGGGGTACCCAATATAGAACTTTGGGTTTACCAATTGTAGCGCTGGGTGTTAGCGTGGTTAAAAACCCCTGCGCGTCCAAGTGTTAAATATTAAATAAATTTACACGACACTTTTTTTATGGTTTACAATCGTTATAAAATTTTATTTAATTAATGTATTTATTTTTGATACACGGAATTTATTATTATTAACAAATTTATTAATTTATTTTATTATAATTTTTCACCACCAAAATAGAAATAGAAAATTTAATTTAAAGTAAAACGTCACCATGAACTATCGCGTATTCTCTCAAGAATATTCAAACTTGTAATAATAACACGTCATTCGTATTTTTTTTGTTTCGTCGTAATTTTTTGGTTATTTTATTTTATTTTTCGACGAGAGGAAATTATTTCATTTTATTTTCCTTTTTTGGTGTTGACATACGAACAATCGTATGTCAAATCGTCATTATCGTTACCAGAACGAGATGGAGCTAAACAGAACAATAGCAAATCAAAAAGAGTTTGAACTCTCTAGCGAAAACGAGATGGGACACATATCACTAAAGAGAATTTAGAGTTCCGCATCATTTACGCTAGGTGAACATGAAAATAGTTACGCTAAGAGGAATCTTGTGCGTAAACCCAAAATGTGTATGTGGTGGCGAACGTAAATCAATTTATATAAATAAATAATTTATATGATTGATTGCGTGAGGCGCTACAATACTAATACCATTTGACATTCTAACCTTTACCGAGGGTGCTGCATTTAAAAACAGCGGCGAATATTGTTACTATAAGCATGCCTCATTAAAACATAAGCTACTTGTAGGAATAGTACAAATCGAAAAACGAAAAAAAAAACAGAGGATGCTAAAAAAAATGTATGTATGTTATGTATCTGTGTCGTCGCACCGAAAAGATAAATTTTGTTCATGTCTTCACCGTGCCGAAAATTCGGCGAAGCAGTTGTTTCTAATTGGTTGAATGTGTCACATGATGTTCGGCGCAGAAAAATCGTCGGATATGTAAATCCACCTTTTTCCTGACAATAAATAATCGAAATCGTTCCTGGGCTGGGAATATGCTAAGGGTTTAACATTTTATTTCACTCGTGATGCTGTATTGAGTAATTGACCGAACTAAAAATGTTTTACATGGTAGTCAGCCTGCAATTGTTGAAGTTAGTTTAAAATTTCATGGTATTTGGAAAAAGTTTAATGTTCTCAGGATCCAGAATAATTTACGTTCAGTAGACCCGTGTTAACCGAAAATTCTGATTTTATTTTTCTTTATTCTTTTTAGAGTTTGTTTTACATTTTGGTTTTGTGTAATATCAAAAGTTGTCTGATAATTTTTTTTTGAAATTTTGCTTTTAAAAACCATGTAACATCGAAAACGTGTTAAATGAGCCCCGTGTAAAGCAGGAAATAGGTGTAGTATAGTGCGTTTTTTTATTCGCTATCCGGAGCTGCTATCGAGAGCCGTCATTTGAAAATAACTCCGGATAGCGGCTCCATATAAATAGGTAGAGCTAATTATTTTTTATTTCACGTTTTCACTTATGAATTGAATTAAAAATTATATTTTGACGTTAAATAATTGTAATTTACCAATCAATAGCACGTCAAATTTAAATTTGGGTATAGAAAATTGACTGCTCCGCATAGCAGCTATCGGGAGCGAATAAAAAAACGCAGCTATTGGTTACTTAAATTAGACGATCAAACTTTAACCCACATCTTGGTCTTACCTATCGATGACTTAATTGAAATTCCGAGCAACCTTATTTGCAAAGGCTCTGTAACAACCGAAATCTTTGGTGAAACGCTGTCACCAGTTGATGCCGAATTATTTTAAAAAATGGCAATTTTGTGTCCAAAAAATGCACATGTGGACTTAATCAACGAAGAAGTGTTGACACGTTTTGCGGAAAGGCCCCTTCACGTGTTATAATATTGACTCGATTGATGTTGCAAATGATGAAGACATTCAGAACTATCCGACAAAATTCTTAAATGATTTAACGCCATCTGGGATGCCGCTTCATAAATTGAAATTAATTGTTGGAAGTATCATAATTCTATTAAGAAATATATATTTATTATGTAATTGTTCGGCAGCTGAAACCAAATCTGATAATTGCCGATGTTTTAATGGGAAGTTCAGAAAAGGAAACTGTATTCATTCCCAGAATAGACCTAGCCCCGATCAACTCAGACTTGCCGTTTATTTTACGACGAAGACAATTTCCAATTAAATTGGCATTTGCAATGACAATCAATAAGTCTCAGGGACATACATTAGAAAAACTGGGTTTATTCTTACCGGAACCTGTGTTGGGCCATGGTCAATTATACGTAGCATTATCACGAGTCCCAAAATCCACGGATGCAAAAGTTAAAATTTTAGATGGCCCTCTCAGGGGAACTTATTAGCGTCATCAAATGCAGTTTTTGCAGGCATTTTCCCCTAATACTATCATAATTTAAAATTAAAGAAATTTATTAATTTGGAATTAAGCAAAACTTAGAATAGAAACACTATTTCTGTTGTTTCTATTCATCCTACACCTTAAAATTTGTGACACAAACTACAAAATGGTAAAATTTAGAAAAAATGGTAAAAGTTAATTACAATTTTACCTACACACAAGTAAAAAGTAAACATAATTGAACAACTTGCATGAATTTTCTCCGATATTACTCCAAATATGGCTCAGTTACATACAAAGTTTTTTATAGTACATAATTTCGTAACTAAAAAATTTTGATTTATATTTACCAACATAGGGTGCGGTCAAGAATTCAGCAGCTGCGCAATTTTTGCTGCAAGTCGGACAAAAATTAAGATTTGCAGCCTTCTGTCGGATTAAATTGCAGAAAAAACAAGAGCTGCGCAGCTATTGCAGCCATTTTAAATAGAATGCAAAAATTGCAGAATGTCATTTTCCATTTCTTATCCCTACTTTATTTTCCAATTAAAATAAAAACAAGATGGATGAATGTTGATGATGGTTAATATCAATTGTAAGTTATCACAGTTAAAATGGCTAAATTATTATTTTTTTAATAAAATTTTATTTGTGCGTAGACAGAAGCGCCAACCCTTCTTATCGTGGCAAGACTAGGGATGGAAAATGATTTTATTCTATTCGTTTTCGAGAATTTATTATCCGAGCGTTATGCGAACACATAAAATTTCGTTTTTTGAAAAACTAATTCAAACATTAAATTAATTATAATTTTCTCCATTTTTTCTAAAACAATTAATTACAAAATATTCTGTTACATAAATAGAAGAGAAAAAATTGCTGTCAAAATGCTGTCCTGCATGCTGGCTACAAGACGGTTTACAATGCAGCACAATTTGTTTCTATTCACCTCCCTTGTTATAATCATCCTATTTTACGGTATTCATAAAGGTATTATGTTGACAATAGTTAAGAGTTGGCCAGCTTTTGGACAATATTACGCTCCCATAAAAACCTTACAACCACCATTCCCTCTACTGCTGAGCTACAGGTTAATACCGCGGTGGTGATTCTAGGACCATTTCTATGTGAGTGGATGTGTAAGCAGAAGCTTTAACCTCTTCTAACTAACTATAAGTAGTTTATGTTCCAATTCAGTTAAGTTTGTTGATAGATTTATTCTTTAATACTTTTGAAAATAATCTTGGAACTTTCGGGTCTTCCGGGCTTTCAATGGTTTAGTAAATGTATATCCTGAAATATTAGCCGTCATCAGAAAAAGCTAACATTTTTGTGTTAAACACGAAACAAATTCCATATTAATTTATTAAAAAGCTTTCTTAAGATTTTGGGCCAGATTCTAAAATCACAGGGCCCCGCTTTCCTTATAAATTTGAGTAAAACAAAAATAACCAAACATAAAATTTTAACAGTTAGGACAGGCCCACGTTATTTACCCACTCAGACCAAATTTTGCTTATTCTGTTCTCTGGTAGATGCGTTGACGTTCTACTAAATGGAATAATACCTCGAATGGTTTAATTTAAAACTTCGATCACAAATCTATTATGTGAAATTCTGATAAAAATTGCATTGCATTTGATACATTGATGTAGTTTGGTAGAATGCAGTAAAGCTATGCAGGAGGTAAATACCCATTACCCATAGAGGCGAGCTAAGTAAAACTACATAGTTGTTACGGTGACACCTAGGATAGAATAGACTAATAGAGTAAGTTAGTTGATAGCGCAAAGTTCTACTGTACTAAAATGAAATTTTCCACGATAAAACTGTTCTAAATGTTTCTAAACTGTTCTTACCGGAACAATCATGAAATTTCGAGAAGTTTTGGTTTGAGTATACATATAAGGAGTAAACGATTTCGAAATGAAACATTAGTATTTGGTAAGCGATAAAGTGAAGATTAAAAAGGAATCAAAAAAGTGTTTTACTGTGAAATAAAAGTTATAAATGAACAGTAGAATTGTGCAAATATAATAAAAAGTGATTTTGTGAATTATCGTTAATAAATTGTGTTGTATTAATTTTTGGTGTTAAATAAATATATTCGTTGGTGATTAATTGAAGTGGTTTGTTTTTATTCACAATCCAGTGATTCGTTTCAATTTCTATATTTCGTTTCAAGTTTTATGCTTCATTTCAACCACTGAACTATCTGAATTTGAGTTTTGCGGAGAATTGCATGCTTGTCTGCTGGTATTGTATACACATTTTCGTTTTTTCGTGTCCTTCAGCATCTTTTAGAAAATTGTCTACCACATTTGCTTAAGATTTTTCCTGAACACATTTTGGAAAATTCGAGCAAAATATAAATACATATTTAAATTTAGTAAAGTGAACCAAAGCAATGCCTTCTAGAATATACAAGCCATACTACTGCAAGCAAAAATTATTATTTTTTATTTCATCGACATAAAATAGATGGCAATGAACGTTCGAGAAATGAAAGAGTAGAGAGAAATAGAGAATAAAACATTCGAAATTTCGAAATATAAAAAAATAATTTAGTATTATCTCATGCGTTCGAAAGGAAGGTTGTACGTATTTTTATTTTCGGCAATTTTCTGCAAAATTCAAAACTAATAAATTTTTTAATAAAATAATAGTTTTAATATAAATAAATATTAGCTAAAAATGGAAAATAAGTTAGAAAAATATATTTAAACTATAATCCCATTAATAAGTTCAAATTATGAAAAAACAAACGACGTACATCCTCCCTTCCTTGCGCTTGGTTTAATACTAATTTATTTCCTTACCTATACTTTTCACATGGCCCTCTTCGTTTTCATGTTTTATTCTCTTTCATTTTTCTAACATTACTGCCATCTGTAGAAAAATAATGGAACTGTCGACATAAATTGAGTGACGTAGCCAGCAGTATGGCTTGTATATTCTAGAAGGCATTGACCAAAGTCTCCAAATAACTATGCGGTTTAAAAAAAAAAATTGAAAAGCGGTAACATATTGTTACCCAGGCCACGCAAATGAGATTATTTAAAATAATGCTCCGTTTCATGGAAAGAAGAAAAGTGGTTAGTTCCGAAGAACAATGCTAGTTATTTCATATAGAGAATATTTTTTACTGGGCTCCATCAAAATCAAAAGGCTTGATCGATTTTCATTGAAAATCACATTATTATTAGTTATTATAAGGAATATTGCAAAATAAAAAATAATCAACTTACATTTAATTCCAGCACTGGTCCTAAACATTCCGTCAATGGTGAAATAATGAATGCCCCAAATACGATAGCTAATGTCGTTATAATATAGTTTTCTTCATTCTCACCGTGCTCCTCCATCGGATCCTTTTCCTTGTCGAATTCAATTGACTCAGTTGGTTGTTTTGTTATCAATCGATGAATTTGACATCGAATAATCTATCCCGAACAAAAAAAGAAAATTAAAAAACTTATAAAACAGGTGAAAGGATAAAAAACGGGCTGGTGAATGAAAAGGTATAGGGTCTAAAAGGAAATTCATTATCATTTTATGCTTGTTGATATCGCAATAAAATAAATGAAAATTACCAAAAGTTTTTGTTTTTATTTTATTGCTGTTGTTGCCATTTTCACGTAACAGTTTGTTCTGCGATAATAAAACAGAAACAACAATAAACGAGACGACGACAGGTTTGATATATGTATGTATGTATATGGGTCAGTTTCTCGATGTATACACTATACAGTGAGTGAAATAAAGGCATAAAATCAAATTGATTTGAACGTCTCAATTTGTGGTGTATTCTGTGTATATTGTAACCGCATACTCATCACAAATGACACACAAATGTTAAACAATAAAAATTATCCAAGTGATTTTTCCAACTGTGAATATACCTGTGCTGTACCTACATACATATGTATGTATGTATTTATAAATTAAACGTTTTTACATGTTGGTTAGTAATTTATAAACGAATTCATTGTTGCTTGACGTTTGTTTTTATCTTTTGGGACTTTTTGTTGTGGCTGCGGGAGCAATAAAATATAAATGATGCAAATAAGATAAATGTATGCTGTTGTATTCGTAATATAGAGTTGGGATGAACTTTAAGTGTTGATTAAACATAATACGTAATGTAACTTTTGCTTTTTGCGCTATGTATTCCAAACTAATGAACAATAAATAATTTGTTTACTTACTACATAATATGTATTTAAGCTTTTAACGGAAAGTATCCTTGTCATCTGTCATATTTAAGTTATCAAGATGTTAAGTACCAAAATGACATAAACCAGTCGACATTTTTGGCTCTTCATAAATAATTTAACGAAAAAACAAAATGTAGCGTACAGCCCATAATTCATCGAAAACCTTGGAAACATATCACGGCCTACATTCTCGATACCACATTGCAAGCAAATTAGCAACTTTGCTAGCTGAAATCGAGTTTTCACATTCTCAAAAATTTTTGCTAGCTATTAGCAATCAAAATAGCACAAAATTTTGCTATCAAGTTTTTGAGATGTTAAATCAAATATTAAAGTATTTTTAGGTTAGGTTGAGTGACATTTCAATATTTGTTTAATCTTTGTTCAAATTGTTCCATCTTTATTTGTTACATAAACTATCTTTGTTTCAAAAATTATTCGGTTGTGTTAAAGTATTTGTTTAGAATTAAAAATGGAGTGGTTACTAATACATCAAAGGTATCGCTTCAATATTCATCGAAAAGTGTTTCGTGTTAGGGAGAATCCCTTTGAATCTAAAGATGCAATTTTTTTTAAATGGTATAGGTTTACTAAAGATGCCGCCAAATTTATTATTAAACTTCTGTCAGCAGACGTGAAACGAGAAACTTTACGAAGCAAAGATATTCCACCTTTTTTGACGGTATAATTAAAGTAATATTAATTTTCTCTCCAGGGTAATTAGGTTTTCTTTTTTTAGAGCTATCCATTGTTGTTTCGTTATATGCCGTTATGCAAAACTCTAATGTCAAAATTTTATTCAGCATCGCGCTGAATAAAAATAATATGGCGGATTTGCTAGACATATCGAGAATGTAATTTCTTAGTTCCAAAATTGTCACTAGCAATTCCGCCATTTTTGCTAATAGCAACAGGTTGTTTTGCTAGATGTACGAGAATGTAGCCCCACAACTAATCCGCAATATTTTTGGAGGCATGTTAATAGTTTAAGGTAGCCAAAAGGATATCCAGGTTCGATGACTTTGTATACCAGAATTATCCATTATTTATATTTCAACGTGAAAAGTTTAATTACTGTGGAGCAGCATGGCCTTTGCAAGAAACGATCAACGACAATGAATTTGTGTAAGTTGGTTATGTTTAGACTTAAAACTCTGGAAAGTCGAGCAGAGCTTGAAGTCATATAAATATACCGATTTGTTGAGTGCATTTGATTATAAAAATTGGCCCTTTCTTCAGTTTATCTCTCAGTTTATGCGGAAACATATCCCCTTGCGATTGGTTTTGATGCAATTTCTCATCATTCAATTTGGAGGAGTTCAATCATTAATCACCGAGGGACTTTTCTATTCAACTACGTACGCTCTTCTGAGCTTGACATACTCAATAAGGGCTGCGTGAGCCAACATATTTTGTTAACTTTTTTCGCCAGGAAGAAATTGACATCAGTTTGTGCTCTATGTTTATAGTTGATTTAATTTTTAACTGGAAAGTGACGAATGATATTCTCACATATAATCAAAGGTATCTCTTTTTCTGTTAAACTTTCAGTTTTAAACCATACCGTAATAGGAAATTAACCGATTGGAATCTTTTCTCTCTCGAGCCTGATCCTCCACTTGTTACACCGAGGGAATTTTTGTCTGCTAAGGACGTTGAATTGAAGCATATTTGCTTACAAAGGAAATCTCGACTGAACCAGAAGTCTCGAAATAAACCTTTCTGGAGTACTGAACTAAAAAATAAAATTAGTTAGGAACCAAAAAATAAAGCCAACAAATCTAAAGTTCAGGCTGATTGGGTTAACTTCTTGGTAGCTAAAAAAGGTTTATAAAATAAATTTAAGGCATGCTCACAGATCTTCGTGGATTCATTTCTGTGAGGAAATTAATAATCTGTCGGCTGCAGAGACTTAATAAAGCTTTGGCTGAAAACGTTGTTTGTAGACTTAATACTCTTCGTCTGTCAAACGGACAGCTCAGCTCTTCCAACAAGGAGGTTGGTGAGTTGTTTTGTCAATTTCGCTGCTTCGTGGGTGGCGTATTAAAAAACCTATCCCAACCGCTATTGATGCCCATAGGATAAGATGTTTAGCCACTTAATAATGAACAAGATGAACGTGCTCGTTGATTGTGCTTAGTTCTTTCTCTATCCGACTAGATACAAGTTCTGTATGGTGGTTTTGAATCTCAGAGGTCAGTTTGTGTACACGGTCGTTTCTTAAGATAAATCGCGAAGCTAACTTGAGAATTCCTGATCTGAATAATTGCTATTGGTAAGTAGCTGATCCATATATAATTGTGACAGTTGTTTCCTCTATCATTACGAACAAACATTGATTTTACAGTCAGATCCTTGCCTGGCTGTTCTGTGTATTGTTGATAGATCGCATAACAGACGATCATCATCGATAATGTTGCATTTTTAATTGCGTAAAATGTTCATTTTGAATATCAACGGCGACAAATTCAGTTGTTGGCACTATATATGCATGTCTTCCCTTTACTAGAATACTGGAAATATCTTCTACTGAATGTTCGACCAAGTGTATCAGTGAAACTGGTATATGTTCTCTGATGGCAGTATGTCCTTTAAGTTGTGATGGACTCAATAAATGTGGATGCAGGACGTTAATGTGTGCATTGCGTTTAACACTTAGAAGTGCTTCCTGCATGTTTCGTAAATTTTCAAGGGCCACGGCTAAGTAGCTCAATGTATGTCATCAGAATGGTTAATACCTATTGTTCCATTATACGCGTGTCATTTATGCTTTCGTTTAGGCGCCGGTGGCAATATTTGTTTCTTCTTCAGGACGACATTCCCTACAGCTAAATTGGGCTGAAGTTTTCGCCATTTTGAGCAGTGTTGCAACTGCTGCAGATAGTCCCTTGACTATCTTTTCCAAAAATTTTCTACAATCTTTTGTACTAGATTCCAGCGTGTCCTTAGTAAGTAATTATTTTCATTAATCTCAGGAACTGAGCGGAGGTGTTAAAAACTTCAAGTTTTCCGGACCGTCGTACAGGACCGTCAATGGTCGAGAGTTTACACATGCTTCTATTTGGGCCGGTTGTTGCTTCTTCAAATATCAATCTCTTCATGTGAGCCTTTAGTGGCTTTACCCCTGCCTACCAAATTCCACCAAAGTGTAGTGCAGCGGAAGGTATAAAGTGTAAGGTTATTTCATCTTGTTGCAATAACCCTGCAATTTCTGGTTCTATCCTCTGCACCAACAAAATAGCTCCCATTGTCCGAATCGATGTCTGTACACAAACTCCTGCATGACGTGAATCTGCGGTAGGCTGCTATAAATGCTTCAGTTGTTAATCCGCTGGCTACTTTCACATGTATGGCCTTAGTAGCCGCATGCACAAAAACACTGCAATGTACCCTTTGTATACGTAGTTTGACCTCTTCCTAACTTGTTCTTTAATTGAATCTGTCCGGCATAATCAATACCCACCTTGCTGAATGGCGGTGAAGGAGTCACCCTGTATTCCGGTAGAGCGCTCATTAGTTGGTTCAGCGTTGTTTGTTTAAATCTGAAATATGTAACAGATTTTTGTATAATGTGCCGTGTCAGATTTCTGCTACTAATGATCCAGAGTTTATTGCGAACGCTTGCCAATATTATTTGTATATACCGCCAAGAAGTGTTGCCGTCTTAGTCTTATGAGCATCTTCAATTATTCGTTTACTGATTACTGTCGTTCTTTCCCTCGATAGGATTGTGGACAGCTTTTGACTCATTAGTAGTAGTGCTTTTTGCAAACGTTCATGTAATCGTAATATCCTATCCTTGCGGATGACTGGATTTAAAGTCGATAGTTTAAATTTCTTATCCAATATTGTCCCTTTCATCAATGCCTGAAGTTCTTTACGGAAATACCGATATTGTTTAATCTTAATTATCTGGGCTTCTGCAAGCTTCAGTTCTGGTACTTTCCTCGAAGGTTGCCGTTATTTATGAACATGAAATTTTATGAACCTTTATCAGTACACAAATATACGCTTCAACTTATGAATGCTTGAAATTTTATCAGGTTATTCATACAGTGTATTTGCTTTGTCTCCAGCGGTTATTGTGAGATAAACGATGTCCTCCGCGCTGTTCTTTTACTGTCGGATTTTACTTGTGGACCCTTGTGTAATTGTGTCGATGGCGTCTGGATCTTCCTGCAAAAGGTTAGTCCCGTCCACCACATTGAGCCTTGTGGCATTATGGTAGGTGCTACTGATCCTCTTATTGCTAAATTAGCTGAGTTTTATCTGTTGGTATACGTAATTCATTGTAGCTGAGCTAAATTATCTCTAAACGGAGATATTCGATTGGCTACAAAGGCTTCTAACTTTGTAACGTCAGCTCTTATTCAGCCCAAAACTATGGTGGAGTCCTCCAAGCAAACTCTTTACTATCAATGCATATTAAATAAATCACTGCTGTACTTTTACTCTGCTTAATTCTTCTAATTCGGTCTTATATCTTTTACAAATTTTCTTCTACAGTTTCTCTCAACTTATCACCCCACTGTGTATCAGCTTTCCAAGTCTCTTGCATTAACGGCTTTGCTGCTATCGTTATTGGTGAAAGCCAGCCGACCGGATCAAATAATGTTTGCTCGTAGGTGCTCCGGAATGTTAGTTAAGATTTCAGCTGAATTTGACGCCTCCTTGAGCAATGGAAATGCTGCACTCTGCAAATCATGCCATCTGTTGTTAAATGGGTGGAATCTCTTCAACACTGACACCCCCAGTAAGTAGATCATCCACGTAAAAATCTCTTTACATAACCTTTGCTGCTGCTTTTCCGCATCTGCTGTTAACACGAATTTGTGTCACTTTGAATTTTGGGCCTGTATCATTATGCCGTTCAGTGATAATCCCGATAAGGTTTTGCTTTATGCATCGAATACTACTCCCTGTTTCGTGGTAGTACTTTCGTGGATGATCACTTCATGATGTGGTATGTAGTATGTTGGACTATAGCGCCTGGCTCATCTCTCATTAGCTGCATATGGCCTTGCCTTAGATTAGTAGCTTCATTTTATAGTAATAAATTGAATTGTTGCCCAATTGGTTTAGTGGTGATCATTGACAAACTTGTGACCTCTTGGCTGCAGCTTGCGTGCTTACCATAATGATCCAACCAAGTTCAGATTCTTGGGCAACTGGATCTTGTGGGCATCCTCTAATGATATTACTGTTTAGAACTAAGGAATATTAGTCAACGCCGATTGTAAGATCTATTGATACTGGACTTGTTGTATTGTGGATCTGCAAGTTGTAAATGCTGCAAATGTGCCAATTGTTGGTGCCAAAGTCGACGTCTGGAACGTTGTCGGTTCAAAGGAATTTTTATAACCTCGCGGTTAAAATTAGTTCAACTTTGTGATTGCAGACCCCGGTTTCCTTTTCTCCCTTTCCTGGTATTTTAGTGTTGACTTGTTTTTGCCTCGTCTTTGTGGTGATAAATAATTGTTGTTGATAAAAAGGTCCGTTTAACTCTGTACCTTTTTACGGAATCTGGTCCACTTTTGGTAATCCCAGTAAACATTGGAATTTCAATTCGGGGTGGTACCCGAATGTCCGTTATCTGGTTTGTTTGTTTACCTTTTTCAGTTCCTTCTATGTTTGTGGTTATTTGAAGGAAGATAATTTGATACTAACTATCAGTGTTCTCGAAGTATTGTTCTGTGAAATATTAGTGATGAACAAGAACAACACTATAGTATTCAAATTTCCTCATGAAGTTCGGCTATTTTATCCGTGAGTTTTGCCATTGCTGCTGCTAGTGCCAGTTTCATTAACGGTTTTCGCACAGCCCCCGGCGGCGTTAATTTTTTTATAGAGACTTCTCATTCGAATTGTTTGCAGCTCTATAAATTGTTGTAGTTCCAGGTTTGTTGAATCTGATACCATGTTTGTATTGTTCAAGTGAATTTGAGCTTCTTCACAGACTCCGTTCCGATTTGATGACGACTATGTGTTGGTTGGAGTTTGACTCGCATGATAGCAATAAATTCGTTGTATGTTTCTTCCACTTGTTTTTGAAACCAAGATGGTATCTGTCTACATCTTCTAGTTACCTTATCTGCCCCTCTTGAAACGTTATAAAGTTTCTTTCACTTGTTATATTTTGTTTCCCAGATGTTTAATCGAAGACGTACGGCTATAGGTCCGTTTTACGTAGCCTGTCTGGACATTGTTGAACTCCATGCCAGCCTGTAGTATTGACATGAATGGTGCGTCGGCCCATGAAATCTGCACTCCAACAAAGGGTCATAGATGTATTCTTCGCCATCGCCGATCCTAATTAGATGATCAGAATTCTATTTAGGCATCTCTTCCCTATCGGAATTCGAAACTACCGGGTTCGCGTCAGTATCCTAACCTGCAGCTTTAACCACTATGTTTTTTGTTTTAATTTTTTATTTTTATTTTTGTTTTTGAGTATTTTAAAATTGTCCTCAAACCCAAATTCTACTGGAACACTTCACTGTATATAACATTATCCGTCACAACAATCTCCGTCGATATTTTTCCGTCTTGGGGATTCCGAAACTTTAAATCGGAGTCCATCAGAATCAGTCACTTTGGAAAATGCTGTATATACTTGTCATAGTTGTAAAACATGGTTGAAGAAGAAATAAGCCGATTTTTTTAAAGTTTGACCCTGTGATTGATTTACAGTCATTGAGTAAGAAAACCGAACATGAAACTAATGAAGTATGACGTTCAAAATTGAAGGGTAGAGATAAATCATTAGCATTAGTTTAGTGAAATTCTTGGGATAAAGTGAACACTGCCAGAAAATTCACTTTAATACAACTTCGACTAAAATGCTTCATGACTATTCTAACACCGTTGCTTAGCCCATTTTTTATAGAAAGATTTTTAGGAGTATAACTATGCAACCTTTATTTAAATTTTAAATATGAGGGGGGGGGGGGAGGGGGATAAGCTAGAAAGGCTTTATAGCGTACTACGATATTGAAGAAATATTACTGGTTGTTAACGATTCTCACAAAACCATCAGCAATTAAATCCTGTGAGACGTATTTATGTGGCACTTCACACGAATATTGTGTTTTTTTATTTAATTCGGCAGATACTTGGTTACCATTGCCGATCTTTAATTACCATTCACTGAATTCAGGATCGCTAATAGCTCTGCATATTCCTTTTTAAATATATTGGATGGAAATGCCGCCTTAACGGTGATTTTTTAACTGTAGCGTTCACTATTGAACTTCGTTTTCCATTTTTTACTATACTGGCAAAACTTGCCGAAAGCCACCTCCTAACACAATTATACCTTTCCACCAAACAACAAATCGCTGTTCATTAAATCTTTAAAAACCAAACCTAAAATTTCAAGTGCGATACCTGATGCCATCGGTGCTTCATCCTATATAAGATAGTCAATTGATGATAAGAATTGTCTCTTTTTTAAGGGATAGTGGGTATTTAGCGAGATGTTAAGCGGAACCGAGAAAGCTGATTGACATGTCAATCCATCGGGGAGCTGATTCGCAGCAAAAATATTTTTCCACTACCATAAAATCTTCCATCATACTTCATTTGAATTCATTAAAAAGTTTTAACGGATCAGCAGGACAGCAATGGGTCAACAATATAGACACAAGTAAGGATCTCAAAGATTTAGGACACATATGCTCGCGAACCTCAGCAGTTCTCCCACTCACTACAATCATTAATCAACTCATAAAGCTACTAGGTACCATATTTTGGCAGAATATAAGAGCTTTTGGGAAAACCTGAATTGGTGCACGTCTTGTAATTATTGGTCTTAAATATCTTGTAAACAGATGCTTCGCTTATTGATTACTTATAGTAACGAATCATGATTTTGGCCTCGACAAATTCAATGACCAACGAGTACAGCCAAAATTCTTGTTTGCTGTTAGTTTTTTTTTATTGATGAACTCGAATAATTTTTCAATCAACCTGAATAAATAGGGATATTTTCTTTATATAGAAATTCAATCGTATTTTGTATTTTAATATGTGATTTGATTCAAAATTAGATTATCTTATATGTTAAATATGTATACACATATTCAAAAGATGTACCAAGAAACATGACTTGAACCATAAATTGATTTTGGCAGAGCATAACAAAATGTGTATCCGTTCAAAAGGTTAATAGTGGCATATCTCTGAAGATGACTTTCTCTTGATCTACATAGATATAAAACATAAATCACATCATCACGCCTATAAATGAATCTAGACAACAGTAGGTATTATCTACTCCTTGTTAAGCATTTCTCAGATTTATTCAAATTTTTATTTTGTTCTTATGTGTGTTTGTCTTATACTATGTATTGAAATTTTCCGGGCCAAATAACAATGTTTATCTCTTTTGACATCATTCATCATAATATACATTATATACAGACATAATTTTATGGCGTAATAAAAATAAAAATCTCGAACGATTTACTTACCTCGCGTGACACAAAACACTCAATTGGAAATGTTAAAAGTATCGAGATGGAAAATAGTACACGCCCAAAATTCATAAGATCATCGTCCCAACAATAATTTTCAAGAAGGTCGCCTGTGAACGAAATATAATCGGAATGATAATGAATTGATTGTACATAAGTATGTAGATGTAGCAAAATATTTTATCACCTTGTGACAATGCCCGAAATGTAGTATAACCAGCAATACCAAATAATGTTGCAATCATCCAAGCAAATCCGACCGAAATGTGTGTCACTTTTTCCCATCGTTCAAGTGATGCATCTCGCATCGATTGGTACACAAGGAATGTATTATGATGACACATGAATGCTGGACATACAGTGGCAATTAAAAAAAACAAAATATTTTTTCATATATCAAATACTTACCAAATGCCATTATTCCCACCGATGGTATAACATCAATGTTAGCAAATCGCCATGACTCATCTGTGTCAGGTCTATATATAAGTGTGTGTGTGTGTGTGTGTAAAGGTATACAATTATTTTCCAAAATTATCACTAATCAATACTTACACAACATCATAGTCACCCGAAAATAATCGATATATTACGGCAAACAAAATGAACACAACACACGCCAAACTGATAAAACTTACTCGAGCCAATTTTGAAACATTTTTGTATAAGCACAATGGTACAATTATGCAAATCGTTACAACAAATACAACTCCAAATCGTACTGAAAACATTGAATTACCCCATGTTGGGATTAATCGTACTATAACTTTTGAAAGTGTATCACCTACGACCACATTGTACGATATCATAGCTGAAATGAGAGAGAAACAAAAATTGTGTATTAGTTTGTTATATAGATATCAGATTCAGGACCATCACGTAAATTGTGCACGCGCCAAAAAAAACATTTTTATCTTATCTGCTTTATTGGTGTATCACTGTTAAAATTTTAATCGCCGATTACTCGATTTCCATGAAAAGCACAACAAAATTATATTCTTATCCGCCGCTATTAAGAGCTACCTAAATATTTGTAATACTTTTACCAAAAAAAAAAAAAAACTTTTCTGAGAATTTGAGATGAATTTTTAATAAGGCGAGCGCGTAGTGTTGTTGGATTTTATTTGTACAACTAAAAATTATAAAATCACGCTTTAAAATTAGACCTACTTTTTGGTAAGAGAACAACACTTATTCATTATTAAAATAGTAAAAACCATCTTAAAACGACATAGTTAATTAGTTAATGTTAAACGATTTGTCGCACTGAATTGAACAGAAACAAATTTTTGGACTAATATTGAATGAAACAAATAACTATAACCAATAATTTTCTAGTACATATCAACAGATGTAATACAAAATAGTTGTTAGGGGGAGTAAAAAACCAACACAACAACAACAACGATCAGCTACGTTTAATTTGTACATTGGCCCTCGTAACCATGAAAACCGCAAAACGGAATATATTGAGTTATCCACTCTATCTATGACTTTTGCTATTTTATATGTTTACGACGATAATGCCATGATAACAAAGATAAGAAAACATAAAATAAACCTTTTTACAATCCAAAAAAAAAAAAATAAAAATGGGAAAAATCAACGAAAAACTTTAGGTATATAGTGTGTACACATGTATGGGGTTAATTCACAAGGGAAATACTTTAAAAGTCGAAAATTTTATCTGCACTTTAAAGAGTTTAAGACGAGAGCAAAGTTAAAGGTAAAAAACATAACAAAGAAATCAACTTTTGAAAAATATAGACAACAAAAATAACTTTGAACAAAGACGACACAAAAAGGAAGTGACAACCTCTAACTAAAGTAATTAAATTTTCCCATTCTTTGAATTATGCTTGAAGACAAATCGAATTGAAGACAAACAGACACACACACACATACATATTTTCATTGTCCTTTTATGTTACAAAAATAAAAACTGGTTTTGTTTGTCTGTCTGCTGTGTAGCAAAATTTGGATAATTTAATGAGCTTTTAAATAAAATTGGCTATTACTGTAATTGTGTTAGATATAATAGAGAGAACATGATGAAAAATAAGTTTGTTTCAACGAATTGTTCCAGCATTCGTTATCATTTTGGTTTAATTACGTATTATTCGTCTAATCGTCTTGGAGTTCATTCAACCAACACCTTTTGTATTTGATATCAATAAGCAGGGTGGACAACTACAGGACTATAATTTTTATGATACATATTTAAATAAAATTAAGCGAATTGTGGGGTAAGTTTAAAGCTGTCCTTTCTCGGTCGGAAATTCGGTAAAATTGGAATTTAAACTTGTAACTAACAGTTGCTGAACCTGCACATGCTTGTTACTATTAAATTCCGGGAGATCCGGCTGGGCGGGTACGTTACTTAACAACCAACTCTGTTACAAACTTCGAAAATACTCATGTGCAATAACAAAACAAAAATAGTAACGATAAACCAAATTACGATGATGCAAGAATAACAGTTCATATCCAACCACGTTTTAGCCTACCCACATGCTCTATCAGCCCCTTTTCCCGCGAAATCCACTAAATTTCCCCATCCTCCTTCCTTCGACACTATTTACAATCCATTATGTACATATTAAGTATCATTGGCGTTTCACGAAAATAAAACATTGTAATTTACCAACTACTAAGGTTCATTGTTTATTTTAAGAAAACAATAACATACTGATAGCTATGTAGCCCGACAAACATTTCAATACCGACAACTATATATCGGGCTTAAAAATACCGAGCGTCGGACATAATTAGTCAAATACAAAAAAAAAAGTTTATCAAACAAAAGAGAAAATAGGTCAAATTCTCAGAATTTTTACAGTTTAAAATGTTTAGTTTTTTATTTTAACGAAAAAGTTCTCAAATTGCATTTTTCATTACTCTCTTAAAAGAAAAAGAGTGGGACAAATAAAAATAATCCTTTTGGTCGTTTTCTATATACCGATCTTTAACTTCGCTTTTATTTCGGAAGTTATTTTTGTATTATTTTATTTAGTCAAGTTGTAGAAGCGAAGGACGGAAGGTCAAAAGTGAAAACAAAAAAATTAATAAGTGCAAGTAATAAGTGAAACAAACAAAAGTTTTTTCAATAAAAAAAAGTAGGTAAGTCACAGTGTAGGTAACAGTTTAACATAGCAAAATAAAAATTAAATGAATATACAAATTATTTCGCTTCCCTCCAAAGTCTGAAGCCTAAAACAAAATGTTCCCACTAGCGTAAACCGGTGGAAAGCGATAATTTTTATTTGCTTTGGACGACAAATTCTTAATAGGTATTTGTTTTTTTTCGTTTACCATATACGAACTGTTCCAATAAACATAGGTTTTTTTTTAATTAAATCGAGGGCTCACACAATCACAAATGAATAAACTTTAAGAATACATAATGATCACAAAAATAGATATTAGATTCTTCTCTTCGACACTGTAATTTACAATACTGGTAATCCGTTATCACGTCAGGTGGAACAAATATGCTAAAATACGATTTTATTATGTCCATTGTTGATATTCCGCTGGAATATTTTGCTGAAAGTCCCGTACGTTCTTTCGCTGGAGTTCTATAGCGGTAACACCGTTGGTTAACTCAGCCAAAATGATATATTGGAAGCAATGTATTGAAATTAAGCATTCAATTTCAAACTACGTGACATATGTACCTGAAAAGGCCCTCCAATAAAACACAGTAGATGCACCCGGATTATTTTGTTGTGTAAATAAGACGTTAATACAATCAGACGTTTCAGTAATTAAGTCGATTTCGGGGCAATAATCACCTTATATCACTAAAATATTATGTTCAAAGATTTGGGGGTATCCGAATCTTTAATAAATAGAATTCACTTTCGAGTGAGGTTATAGCGTAGCGTCCGGTATTCGATATTATAGCTGTACGCACGTATTATAGCAGAGCCTTCTAGAGTATAGAGCCATAATCATTATGACGTATTTTTTAGAAGCTTTTTTAGTGGTATAACTTTTCACTAATTTCCATAGGAATCCATAGTAAAAATGGTGTTTTTTAGCTTCAAGTTTTTCATTGAAAAAAGCAAAAATGTTACATAATTTTTATACAAAAGTGTTCTACATACCTTTAGCAGCAATATACATGCAGGGTTTATTGGTATTAAGTAAATATTAATTGCAGAAATATTAAAATTAAATTATTTCTAAATTATATTTTTCGAACTTTCATTTTGAAAAATACATCAAAGTTGCCTCTGACGAATTAAAATAATACTTGCTACATTTATCTTTAGTTTTACTAGTGTACGTTAGATGTCTCAGATTTATACACAAAAATACGAAAAAAAATTGTTTAGTCACAAAATTATTGAACGTTCCTTATATTTTGAGAATTTGTTTTGCTTTTCCTACAATTTTTTAACTTAAAATTTCCCCAGGTGGCAATTTTTGGTACGATTTTGAAAAAATGTGTACTGCCATCACTGCCATCTATGTAATGTATATTGACTTAATGCACACAATTTGTAGTAAGCTTTTCTTTTTTATTTGACCAGAATGCTGTTGTTATGAACTTTTTTTTATATTTTGGTTTAAATAAACCAATTATTACAAGAAAATGAAAACAATTTACTTAAACGACATTTATATATGTTGAAATTCGAACATTTATGAAAATATTTCAGAAATCATAATTCATAATTTGTAACGTTTTCATTGACAAATTTGTCTTAAGAAAAAAAGTGATTTCCCATATGTTTTATGTGTTTTACTATGAAAATTTTGATTTTTCGTCCTTTCTAATTCCCTTAAAAAAGCTTCGTTTTTTAGATTATGGCTTGTATAATCAAGGTTGCTTTGATTATAGCCAGAATTTGTTTCATTTTCTTGGTCACTGTATATGTGCCCTGTGAATCAACTTTAGAAGTGTATCTGGAATTTTTGGCTTTTTCAAATCTATCTTCAGTAGGTGCTAACAACTCATGATCGTGTTTTCATCTGTTGTTATGTATTCGGATATTTCTTCATGTGACGATTTTACTTGATGTGGGAGTGTCTACTGTATACTCCAATAATTATAAATATTTTTCATGAAACATCCAATACTAATTTCCCCTTTAATTTTTTCATTTTGGTTTTATCGATGCTGGCTACATTTATTTAAAGAATTTCTTGTCAACTCTGATTTTGGGTTCCTAAAAAAATGAACAAAGCCGTTTTATTGTTCAAAAAACCACTTAACTTTGAATCTCGGTTTCATGAACTGTGGTACAATATGAATTATATAGACTACTAGCTGGTAAACCCGGTGTTATCCGGGGAAGTATTATTAAAAATTTGTGAGATCGCCAAAATATAAACTATAGCGGGTGAAAGTTTATGAACGAAAAAGATATGTTCACCATTCGTCGTGTTCTTGACGGGGAATGGCGGGCCGGACATTAAGTGTATGTTCTCCCCATAGACTTAGCAAAAGCCTTCGACGCGGTGAACCTGATTGCAGTTGCTGAATATCTTCAACAATTCATGCCACATGACTTGGTCAAACGCATTATCAAGACATGATTCTGAGAGCACACCGCCGTCAAATGGTTCAATGTCTCCACGGCCAAGGTGATGAAAAAGAAGGCGGTTAAACAGTAGTCAGAGTGCCCACTCTCTTAACGAACGAAACTCTTAACCCTAATGCGAACTTGGTGTCGTCAGGCAATCGACACCGTTCGGCAGATACAACTTTTTTTTAAGAAACAGAAAGTGCCTTTCAAATAAGCCCAGAATCATTATCAAAAGGACCAAAGTACACAGAATAATATACTGGGATGACATCCATCATAGTAAAATCTTCTGCCTCATCGAAGTGAACTGAAGAAGGCTGCTAAACAATTTTGAACTCTTTATGAATCTAATTCCAGTGACCTATTCGAAACCCAAAATGGAGAAAAAGTAACCACAACATAATTTGGATAAAGTAACTGAACCACCTTTACTTAGTTTGCATTCCCTAGTCATAATATTAATAAATAAATAAATAAAGTACTATCCTTTTTCATTTTCCTTTAATTTTCTCGGAGACAGTATTTCACACTTATATCAACCAAATGACCAAATGTTGGACTATAAAGTTTAAACAATCCCAAAACTTTATTCAATGCCTTAAACAAAATCGGTAAACTGAATCATTCATTAAGTATTTTTGGCCTCAACCGAAATTGCCTCAATTTATGTGCTAAACGATTCATTGAGCCATATCACCACCACAGCATCACACCCGCAACTACTAAAATAACTGATGCTACTTTCTTTGGAAGATGAACATAAATTTTCTTCTTTTTTCGGAACTTCCATAAAACGTAACTTTATCAAAGTGGGATTCTGGGGCTGCGATAAAAAAATGCCACGATTAGGACATATCCCCCTGAAAACTCGTTTCAAAGCCCAACCTAAAATTAATTAAAAGAGGAAGGTGAGAAAAAGAAAGGAAGAAAGAATAAAATAAAAAGGGATAGAGCCACATACATAGAAGGATAGAGTACTGCGTAATGTTTCGTTGTCAATGTTAATTGATTTCTATTAGGTTGGGTCCAAAACAATCAAATATTCTGAGGCACGATTACCATGAGATGAGACCTTGATGATTCAGGTAATTGGCTATGTTTAAAAAAATATTTCCCTCACGTTCATGATTCTCTTTACCTTATTGCTCAACATTGTGGAAGAAGTTGGCGTAAAACTCCCTCGGTGAGGCGTAGATAGCTAATAAACTCCTATGTTGTTATTGAAATTTGGTACTGTTAATAACAATAGTCATACATTCCCTCATAGATTACATCATACTCATACCATTATACCGTAACACCATCAGACTATCATACCATAATACAGTAATACCATTGCAACACCATAACATTATACAATAATAACATCATATCAGCATACCATCAAATCACCACACTATTTTATAATGTTACACTAGCTGACCCGGCGAACTTCGTCCCGCCCCAAATTACTTCGTTTCGAGCAAATACTTTTGTCCTTCACGAAAATTGATTTTGATGATAAAAAAAATCAAATAACTCAACTCTATTCTCAATAGATGATTGAGTTGAGTGGACATTCCATTCCATTTTCATCGAATTCAACACTAATGTATTGAAAAGTGAATGAAATGTCGATTCAAACTCAGGCGTCTTTCGAAAATTGAGTTGTGTTTTGGATTTTTTCTCTCGTCTTGGATCGTCCTTAGGTTTTAAACAATAATTGTGTGCAGTTTGGTTCACATCGGTCAACGCATGTGAATTTGTATAACAATCACAAAAACTTTTATATAAGTATGTTAGTATGTAGTAATATGCATTATATACACTATAATGAGATTTATTCTATAGAATAGAATTTAAAATTTTAGATTGGTTCCAATTCCAATATAATAACCATATTTTTTTGCAGATTGAAGTTGATTTGCCGTCCAATATCAAAGTAAATTTTAGAATTTCCTAAATGGTAAAAAAAATACCGCCCCGATGGCACAGTGATTAGCATGCTTGCTCTAAGCTCGGGAGGTCCCGGAAAATTTTTACAAAACTTCATCATGAAGTGGCCAAATCCCTCTACGGGATGTAATGCCAGCGAAAAAAAAAGAATGGAGTTGGGTTTCCTTCACCGATGATTTATCAGAATTCATTGGTGAGTCAAGACAGCTATGCTATGATTACAATTTTCAGAATTCCTCAGTCATGCAAGCTTATTATTTCAGAATTCAGAATGTAGTTTTAATATTTAATGAATCATTAAACTAGATTAGAAGTGTTTGTCATTATTGCTAACTATTGGCTAAACTTAGGTGTCTGTAACTGATCTAATCAATCAATCCAAGTATGGACGCATAATGACATTGTCCAGTGTCTGAAATATGATAGAATGGAGGTCTATTATACAAAATGCTGATTAAGTTAAAAAGAGACCATCATATTATATAGAACTTAAACTGATTTGAATCTACAAATTTATTTCCGAAGCTCGTTTAAATATGAACAGTAACAGAGAAAAACTACAAATACGAGACGTATAAATGCAAAACTGACTATATTATTTAAGTTATTTATTGACCTTGTATTTTCATTCTAAAAAGTAGAGTTTGATGTAAAACTGGCTATATACATATTAAGTAATTCTCAAAGTGGTTCATCTACATACAAAAAATTTGTTTCAAAACAGGTTATTTAAACTTACAAACAAAAAATACAAAACTCGATATAGATCATGTCAAACTGTCAATAAAATACTACTTTCGCAAACGGTGCCATCTGTTAGAAATCATGACCTTCCAGATGATGCCACTAGTTGTCACTACTAATATAATAGAAAACAGTTTTAAACTTATTTTATAAAGGTGTTTCTAGTCAAATATGTGAGTGTTTTTTACGATTTAATAAATATTATTAATAATCGTAGTGTAACACCAACATCAATAACATCCAGTACTGAACCTTTTCTTGAATTTAAATATGATTTTTATGTTTTATAATAGATGTCGCCAACCCCGTTTATTTTTAATGTGATCGGGTAATCCTTTTTATTTTACTTTGAATTGCGACATATTGTCAAAAACAATACGATACTTCCGGCATGTAAAGGAATAAAGAAAGAGTGTAATTAAAAATACCATCCTGACATTTTTATTTTAATTATGTTTTTAAATCGTCGTTTATAAAACCGATCTTCGTTTTCAAACAATAAATTATCTAGTTTTACAGTAGTAAAATTTGAAAAAGAAAGATATGATATGTTGTGATAAATAAGCGAAGATTTTACCACTGGTGTCGATTAGTGCTGCCATCTTTTGGAAAATGTGAAGTATTACTTTAGTAGTGACAACTAGTGGCAAATGGACTTTCTATTTTACTACTTTCGCTCGATCTGCCCTCTTTCGGAAATATGATATATTTTTTGGAAATATATTTTAAAACCCGTCAAGGAAAAAAAATTATTTAACGGTAAAATTTTGACGTTTTGTCTAGTGGAAAAAGTTTATGGAATGCGTACGGGTTCGACGTGAGTGTTACAATTTAAAGTTTAAAACCACAAAAAAAAATAGAACAAAATAGTGGAGAGTACAGAACACACGACAGTTCTAGAAAATGGTTAGGAAAAGAGCCATTGCGGCTACCAGGCGGAGTAAAGAAACAAAAAACAGGTATGAGTATTTTAACATAAATAAAATTGGGTTGTTTTATTTGAAATATTGTGTTGTTAGGTACAAGCAAAAACGAATACCGGTAATTCCTAAATGCACGCACAAAAAAAACTCTGGAGGTTTTCAGTGCAAGTCCATTAAAGGGAGAGATGCGATGTGCTTCCCTAAAGCATTCTACTTGACCTCAAACAAAATCCCTCAGGACACTTTCATATTAAAACATGCCAGTAGTATCAATCCCAACCAAAGATGCCTTAACTCATCACATAAAAGAGCCATTCCTGTAGTGTATTATGTGCGAAAAGAAGATAAGAATATAATTCGTGTTTGTCAAACTGCATTTTGTAACATAGCAGCTATCAAAAAAACTCGAGTTGTGAGGCTTGTAAAGATGCATTACGATACCGGGTTAGGTCCTATAGAACGTCGAGACGGAGATAGAATTGATTCGAAAAACCAGTATAAAAGAGAAAAGATAATAAATTTCATTATTCAATTTAAAAGCTTGGAACTTCACTACTGTAGAAACAAAATTCATAGCAGGCAGTACTTGCCGAGTGAGCTAAATATCAATCAAATCTGGAATTGAAATGTACCAAAAAACAAACAAAATTTGATGGTGTAGAGATTAGTTCATAAAAGGCGTGCGCGAAGGCATTTTTTAGTCTGTTGCAGGAACAAGCCGATGATCTGATTTACTATGTCGTTTGAGTGTCAAAAAAATTTGGTGCTACTAAAAATAGGGGACCAGGTAAATTTTTTCAATTTTGGCACCGTGGTGGTATCATTAAAATCCGCTTTGTCGAAGGAAAATGCGTTTTTGCATACCTACTACAGAAAATGAATTTCCAAAAAGATCATCGCAAATTGCATCTGCTGTATATCATCGACTATGCAACCTCGATCCAACAGGTGAAACAACAATTTGATTGGTTGCCGATGACTGTGGTGACCAAAACAAAAATTCGAACATGGTGAGCATGTGAACCTATTGGGGTTTAAAATCTAATATCTAATCTAATTTAATGAAAGCTTAGAGTTGCGTTAACTACTAATCAAATGTTTATTTTTAGATTGTAATAAACAACTGGTGACAAAACCAGAAGATTATTTTAAAAATTTTCAGGAACACGGAACAGTTCTCAGTCTCGAAAATGAGAATTGCCATGTGAACGATTGGAAAATGGTTAGTAAGAAAATAATAAGGCCAACCACAACCTGGTACTTTAAATTTATAGAGGCTAAACGATTTATAATATCCAAATTAAACCGGAAAATAGTAGTTCATGGAGAAGTTGTTTATAAATCTGAAAATGGAGCACCTAAATCCATAACTAAAAGGAGAAAATATTTGGCAAATAAATCGTTCTCGTATAAACGCCAGTACTCAGTTAAATGAAGCGAAGTTAAGTAACGTTAAAAATTTATTATCAAAACATTTTGAAACCAATTGGCCTGAAATGCAGGGGTTACAGTTTTATTCAAACTTAATCAATTTAAATTCTTCGAATCTCGTGATATCAGCTGAAGATCAAATGACTTATGAAGTGCAAAATCATCACGAAGATTTCGTATTTAAAGATTTATTTTATTTCTTAAGATATTTTATTAAACTTATAGTTCCTAAATTTAAAAAAGCGTGATTACACAAGAAGGGATGGTAATTTTTTTTTTAAACTAAAAATTAAATTTTAGTTTTTATTATGATATTTTATTGTAATCTGTTCCAATAGTATACTGAACCACATCATTTATATTATTTTTTGTTTTAGCCAGAAATTTTATTGAAATAAAAAATAATTTTGCTTAAACTTGAATTATTTTTATTAAAATGAAAAAAATTAAGGCTATTTTCGAAATAGTAATGCTATTCAACTATTTCAATATTATAGTACAAAACTCGCCATAAAATAAAATCCAGTGCAAAATTCACTATTTGCAATTTTAAAAGGGCTTTAACTCCCGAACTAATGGGAACCTGATATTTTCGATTCGAATAGACTAACACAAAATTACCTGAACGTGCCAGATTTTCTGTAGTAATACAATACTATTTTTAACATTTGAAAATATATGACTTGATATTTTCATTCCTTTCTCGAAATCATAAGCGCATCTAGTCAACAAATCCTTGTAGTTTTCCCATGTACGAGTATCAACTCACTCAAACATTCATAAATATATCAATTCAATATTTATAATGTCCCTGTGTGTATTCCTTAACTGACCTAGAAATATTAATTTTTTTTCGTTATTTTTACAATTTTGTTGATTCACGCTCTGTAGATTTCTATTGATTTTTGCACATTCAGAACCTTGTTTTTATGTTGCAAATTTTCAGTTTGAACTACATATTCTATGATTATTTAAATGTAATACCTTGTATAACACAAAGAAGTGAAATACATTTATGTATATACAAATAAGTGGCATTGAGGATACTCAAATGGTAAAAAAAAAATGCAAATTTCTAAAAAAAAGAAGAAAAATGTTTTTAAAACCAAAACTATACACACCCTATTGAAATTAATTAAACATCGCTGCCGCATACTGGTACCGATGAAATATCATTGCATTTTTATTGCTGTAGAATTAAGTTTTAACTTGCTTCGTTGGCATTAAATTGTTCGGCTAGTAACTAAGAGGGCGTACAATAACCACAGAACGATGGCATGCGACAAAATCAACTATTACGATTAATCCCAGATTATAGAAAAAAAAATTATACATTAGATAATAATACATATTTTGAATGTAATAAAAACCGTAATAAGTCATAATTTCCCCTAGCTATTAAGATTTTAACTACCCATATAAAGTGGATCTGGTGAATGAATTTTAGGGGTTTAAGTCAAATAGGTTGACGAAAATATTACCATTGGATTATTGAATTCAAATATGTATTCTAATCCTGTATAGGCTTATTCTGTAAAAAATAAGCATAATTTAATGGGTAAACGTGATAATAACTATAGTAAACGAAAACAGAATCGGAAAACAATGTAACATAATATAATTTGAGTATACAAAATCACAAAGTTTACCAGCTTTCATGTTTACACAATTATCTTATTTTTTTTAGAATAAAGGTGAAAGGTATTGTATGAATCACTAGAACAATCTGACGCGGTATGATGAGTTTTAATATAATTACTTTGTTGTCATATTAAAAGTCATAATACATAATTAAGAAAAATTGAATTCAATAAATGTACAATCCGTCATTTTGGCGGGTCGGTAGCTCGAGTGTGAAAAGTATCCTAATTCTTCCAGTATACGTTTGGACCCTCTACATATTCTAACTAAAATTTTAGCGTACGCAACTACGCTAGTTTACTTTTCTAAAAAAGTGCGGTAAAAGAGCATAACTCGACTTGAGCCCCTTTGTTTTGTGATCACAGATATTTTTTACAAAGAACTTCACTTTAACATATTGGTGGCCGGAAACGAGAATTCACGTTTTCGAAAAGATTTATCGATTGTTTTCTAATGCTGTCAAGTTCTAACCTTCTATTATAACTATCGCTCTTTCCACTTCAATGCATATCAACTATGCCCTCTATTAATAAACTCTTTCGACGAGATTTCAATTTCATCATTTTCTTTTGTTTCGTTGTAATTATTAATTAATACCATAAGAGGATTTGCAGCAAAAAAAAAAAATTAATAAAATTCGTATTAACCAAAAACCGCACCACACATACACTTCCTTTCGCGTCGTATTATATAAAAGAATTTTTGGTTTTTCCCATTTTCCGTTTCAAAACACGGGTAAATGAACAAAAATATCTGTGTGTATTGTGGAAGTACTTTTCCACCGCTCGCTCATCAATATTTAAAACAGAAATAATTTTTCGTTCATTTTTTATGATTTTCCATAAAAATGCAAAAAAGTTTGGAACTTTTTTTTATGAATTTGTTTTCTTTGTAACCGTTACTTTTATTGTTTTGTGCTGGAAGAGCAGATAAAATCATTTCGTCTTCTTAAATAAAATTTAAATTTTCTTGTTTCCTACAGAGAGCTGTTACTATATACATATTATTATGTATATTAGATATAGATAGAAGGTCATTTCGTTTAGATATACTTAATGTGTTTATATATTGTTGTTTTTATAAGTGATTCTGGAGGACTTTGTGCTACTTTGATACGATTTGAATATCATGATTAACTCTGTATAATATTCTGTTTATAAATTATGCATCCGATGTAAGGAGTAATCTAAACTTTTTTCGGTTATATGTAAAGATAATGTGTATACGGTTTTTCTTTTTGTGTACGGTACACACTTGAACATGCTTGCCAATAAACAAATTCATCATAATACAATAATCAAAGTGTGAAAAATGACAAGCCGCTTTTAACATTAATGCATAAAATTTTTTTATATAATTTACAATTTGATAGGAGGAGTATTACATTAATGATTTGATAAGGTAATGTACGTTGGTATATATTTGTACAATTTATATTAATTTTGTATTATGATGATGCGACGATATCGACGTTAATTTTAGAAGCGTCTATTATATTATGTTATGGTTATTATTATATGTCCTAATTGAAAATTCGTGCTATTAAATATTTATTATTGACTAATAAATTGTAATTATATTAGTAATTATATCGATTTCGTCATATTGGCTTCGGTATTCTGGAGGGTAAATCGGCGTACATTATATTCACATTCCTCAAACTTATCTTTCCCCCCTCCCTATGAGACTAAATAATAGCATTCTATCATAACACCAAAACGTTAAATATTTCGGCCAGAATATGTTGGCTCTCTTGGAAAAAAACACATTGAAACTAAATATCAATAAATCATGTTAAAATGCGCTAAGATTTACTGGGTATAATAGAAAACATGTAACTATAGGTATATTTACTTTATCGTTTTGCCATATAAAATGGTGCTTAAACCTTTGCCAGACAGGTATACCATTCAATATTTGTAAAATAAATAAAATATAAAATATAAATATTTGTAAATTAAATTACCATACTCTATTTTGTTTCTCTTTTCAATTAAAAGAAGATGCACACATTTTTAAAATTTTTTAAAAACACTTGTTAAATATTTCGCAAAATTACAAAAGGTTTAAAAAATCACTCGATCGATTTCGGCTTATTAGGCCATCATCAGGAATATCTACTAAACTGTTTAGTAGATACTCCTGATGATGGCCTAATAAGCCGAAATCGATCGAGTGATTTTTTAAACCTTTTGTAATATTGCGAAATATTTAACAAGTGTTTTTAAAAAATTTTAAAAATGTGTGTATTAAGTGTGTTTCGCTAAGTGCCTACGGCAGAAAGTGTAAAAAGTAAAAGAAGATGATTTGTAAAAATATGTCACGGCTTTTCTTAAATTTGGAGACCTCTTCCCTAATATGACAATTGGCCACGAACAATATAAATCTTCTATACCTTCATATCACCAAATCACAGACTTACAAATATTGTTACATAGATTATTTAGAACTGACACGTGTTGAGCAGCAATGAAAATCGTATTCGCCATTTTTTCATCTTCGACCTTTAATAATTAGATCAGTTATACATCTTTATAGTATACAATTGAAAATCCTTAAGAATTTATATTACTCCATTCGGAGAGCATCCACAATGTTCAAAAATTAATTTTCTGAAAATTTGTGCCGTTTGTTCAGATCACAATATTATGTGAACAACGTGAGAATTGGTGGATATAATTCTTTACTCAGTGCTTCAGTCTGGAAGGAGCATCGCTGTGGACCATTCGAAAATACAAAATAATAAAACACAAACAATACAAAATCAGAATTAACGTTAATTATCATTTGTTACCTAATCCCACCTTTTTGTCATATAGCATTTCATTTTATAGATCTCCCAGCTCTCCTAAACCTGCTCCACCCTAATGTCGTGATATTATTTTAAAGGCTCCTATAATAATTTGCTGAAGAGTTATATACGACTTTGAATACCAGGAGAATTTATTACTCAGAAATAATACCTTTAAAGGCGATTTTATTAGAGCAATTCACAAATAATGTATCGATCAACATGTCATTGAAATTTCAATCATTAAAATGTCAATAAAACGTCACAGAAATGTCAATGTCATAGAAACGGGAATATCTTGCTATATTTAAAAGCTCACTAGATATAATTATTTTTAAATGTTGACAATATTATTTGCCACCAGTGGCACTATTCTGGTTTTCCCAGGGAATTGGGAATTGGAATTTTATTATTGTGATTTGTTTAGTGTATTTTGGTATTATTTTTTCCAAAGCATACTGTGGTGATTTCAATTTTTTTTAAATTTTGGGAAAAAATAATTCCACTTCATAGCAATTTTTTGTTTATTTTTCCCTAAACATTTTGTTGGGAATTGTTTAGTAGGCAGTAATAAGCGTATTGCTTTCAACCATAGTGAGTTATGCCTATATTCCATGGGAAAAATTGACTGACAGTAAAAAAAAACGAAGAGAGAAAAATAATTTGACGCCCCATATAAGAGACAAAGCCAACGTGATTTTTATTTTATAGCAAAATTGTTTTACTATAAAATAAAAAATAAAACAAAGTGTTGTCTTTTTCTCTTATATGGAGCATCAGATTATTTTTCTCTTTTCGATTTTTTTGACTGGCAGTCAATTTTTCCTATGGAATTGAGGCATTAGGTATTTTTTTTGGTTAACGGCTAATCAAAGCAACAGCAAAATTAACCAAATTTTGATTTAATTTTTTTTCGTGTATTTTCTTGTAAATTTCACTCTTGTGGCAGGTATTAAAACTAAAAATTTGGTTAAGATTTGTTTAACCACTAGTTTTTTTTTGGGTTAGCTAAATTTTTTTTTGGTCTATCTAGTACGATTATTGTTGTAATTTTTTGATTTTTGGTGAAAGCAATACAACTAATGTTAAAATGGAATTATTTTTTCCCAAAACTTGAAAAAAATTCAAATCACCACAGTATGCTTTGGAAAAAATAATACCAAAATACACTAAACAAATCACAATAATAAAATTCCAATTCCCAATTCCCCGGGAAACCCAGAGTAGTGCCACAGCAAAGAATTTTAGGTAAATTTAGAAATTTAAATTTCATATTACACGGTAATCTATTCATTTTATCTTGAAGAAACCTAGGGAGCAATTTCTGGAATTTGCAGTGTGTATTAAGTGTAGAAAAATATTTCTTCGTAAAATTCGACATTACCTCGGTAAACAGATAAACAATTTATATTACTCCTTTTTGTTAAAATGATCCCCACGCAATGCTTCAATCAACTTCAAATTTTGTCAAAAAGTAGATGATGAATTGTCAAATTTATCATCAACATATGAAAAAAATCGTTGGTCCCGTTTTTGAGAAAATCTTTTTGGCAGTTTTCTCTTACATTGCAATTTTAAAATAATTTTTAAACAAGGGAAGTTAAATACGAATGCGAAGGCGCTCTCAAAAATAGTTTGGGATTCACAAGCTTTGAAATCGTTAATAAAAAAAACAATAAATGTAGTTACAAGAAATATGAAGAAGAAATTAGAAGAAAATAGTATTAGTGTTAGTTTAGAAAAACGAAAGCGAGAGGCTGATCAACTCTATTAATGGAAATGAACGTCGATTACAGAAATAAAAAATCTGAATCAATTGCAAGTTACAATTGAAAGTTTAGATGTCCAATTAGGAGAATTAAATAAGGATAAAGAGTACAAAAAAATATAGGAGATATAAAAAGGTTAAAAAAAGTAACTGTATACTACTACTAATAATCTAGCTTTGGAAATGGATTCAAAGTATTATTTTCATACTATAAATGAATTTAAAGAAAAATTTAATAATCTGAATTTAAATAAGGTAGGGACGTATAGTGAAAATGACTTAAGAATATTAGTTTTATAGAGCTCCTAAGATAATAGTTAATCCAGTGCTGAGATGTTCTAACATCACTTTTTTCGATGTTCGATAATGTTCATGTCTCTTTTTTCCAGAATAAAATTGCATACTATTTCGACTTTTCAATTACGCTTTTTCTATTACGATCTCAGCATGCGCGCATGAAACATCTTATTGCTACATACATTCATCACTTTTTATCACCCAAGTTTTCTTTATTGATGTGAACAAATGGTATAACACATACATTTATTCTACAACGATGAGATAGCAATAAAGGAAGCATAATTGAAAAATTGAAATATGTAGTGTACAAATTATTCTTATAAAGAGAGACATGAACACTATCGAACATCGAAAAAAGTGATGTTAGAACATCTCAGCACTGAACATATGTTAAGAAAATCATATGACCCCATTAGGAGGGCATACTAACATAAAAAGAACCGTTTGTAAAATTAAACAAAGGTTTGTGTGGAAGAATATGAATAAAATGCTTAAGAAATTCATAAATAAGTGTGAATTACATATGTAAGAAAAATAAGATAGTTAAACACATGAAAGAAAACTTGGTGATAACTGAAACACCAGGAATTAGTTTTGAAGTAGGTAATATCAGTAGATACAATCGGACCACTTTAAATCTCGAATGGATGTAGATATATCATAGATATGGGAACAGAATATCTAAATGAAAAACATTTGCGATTTATTAAAAATCAATCAAATTAATTCTATTCCTTATCATCATGAGACCTAATGCAATAGAGCGAAACCACAGAGTGCAAAATGAATATTTAAATAATTTCACAACAGATTTTAATTTGGGAGAATGGCTTCCTTATTCTGTATTTGCGTATAATATAACACCGCGCATATACAGAAACACAATATACCCCATTTGAATTAATTTTTGGGAAATTAGCCAACATACCTTCATTCATAACAGCTGAAGTGTCAAAACCAATCTATAACTTCGATAATTATGCAGAGCTTTGACTATATATTTTTAAATGGACTGCTAGTTGCTTACTTCATATGCGATCCAACATACAGTGGCGGTCAAGAGGCAAATCGTGGCGAATTCGCTAACAAAAAAGTTCGTTACCATTTAATTTATTAGGAATAATCGAAAAATCAACATTAAGATTAAATTTTATAAAAGAAAACATCATTAATATTTGAAATTATAAGCAGTTGCAAGCACTGAATATTAAAATAAACATTTATTTTTGTACTCACAGATGCAAAAAAACAGTCTTATCTGTCAATGGCAAACTGGTATCACAACCAACTACAACACACTTTCTCCCCATTTTCAGTAAAAATAAGAGAAACCGAGGAAAAATTTTGTGCAAAAATCACAATTAAAATATCTCAAATCTAATTAAATTGAATTTAAAACTATAAAACGGTGACAAAATAGAAAACACACGAAAAGGAGCCAAAAATTAAATAAAAATTTATTGATGTTGACAACTTTGACAAATCTTTAGTTTTCGTTTTTGCCGCAATTTGCCTCTTGACCGCTAGTTGTATGTTGGCATCATCATTTATTTGAAAATTATATTGAACTGTCATTGTATTAGCGGTCCATTCTAATTCTATTGTCTAAGATGCAGAGGAAGTAAGATTCAGATTGCAAGAATCACATGAAAAAGCAAATAATTTACTATTGCCGTCTTACTTTGGTAAAAGTTATTCCTATCCGGATCGGATAGGAATGAAATTTTGCCCAAAGTAAGAGCAATTCTTCTTCAGAATAATTTTTTTTTTTTACTTTCAACTTCGAAAAATTGAAAATTGATATTTAATGCCAACTCATAAAACTAAATATATGTAATATATTTACTCTAGTGGTAAACACTAAAACTACATGAAGAAGAGCATTTTTCTATACCTACTTCTCAATGGAATGAAACTCTTCATTCCGGAATAAAAATACACGGCATTGTTGTTGTAAAATTGCCAAAGTAAGACAACATTCATTAATGTAAATTATAATATTTAAACATGGACGACCATTTTGATTTTAATAAATATGGAGAATTTTTGTTATTGTTATTTTATCCTATTTTAGAGCATTCTGCTTTTATCTTTTCTATTGTTCAGCTTTGCACTCTGAAAGAGAATAAATTGTTTTCGTTTACAGTTTATATAGAACTTAGTAACGTTATATCTATATGGGGCATTTGCATTTAAATCTCACATAAACAAATTTAAAATATAATTTTTGAATCATAATTTAATTTATTTTTGAAATAAAAAAAAATTTAAAATATAATTTTTAAATCATATTTCTGTTTCTTTTAAATCTGGAGTGAGCAGATTTGTGTTTTGCATTTTTTTAAATAATATTTTGGGCTATTTTTAATTTTTCTGTCATGAACGTTACCTAAAATACGTTATTACGTTATTTTTAAAATTATTAATTTGAAAATACAAAAGATTAATATACCATTTGGAAGAAGACATATCACCAATGTGCATAAACGTCGATAAATTAAATTTATATTTTTGAATTTCACAATTTATCTAAAATAAGTAAAGTAACGTTCATGACCAAAAAACTCGTTTTTTTGTAAAATAAAAGCCCAAAATAATTTAAAAAAATACATTTTCATAAATGTCTGTATTGTGATCAAATACTTAACTTATACCCGTTAAAAATTATCTGTAAAATGCTAAGGGGACAAAAAAAATGCTTGGGGACAAAAACATGTGAGATTTAAATGCAAATGCCCCATATATATAAAGAAGAAAAGTATGTACATATGTATGTTTGGATGTATGTTCCACAAAAGCTCTTGGTCCACTCGAGCGATTGTTTCCAAATTTTGCACAAATACTTTTTAGCAGTCGAGAAAAAACATGGAGGGGGGGTTATTTTTCAAAAATTGGTACCCCATCCTCATGCTCCCCTGTGAGGTGCCATTTACTAGAGGTAATTTTAAAACTTCACCGATTGAGCTAATTGTTGGATATTTTGTGCAAAATTAAAAATAAATCGACACGTGTATCATTATTTTTTAACGGTGATGGTGATGTTGATGATGATGGTGGTGTTGATGGTAATGTTGATGATGTTGGTGGGGTTGATGATGTTGAGGATGATGGTGATTTTGTCTGTGATGGTGATGGTGATCACGGTGATGGTGATTGTGATTGTGTTTGTGGTGATGATGATGATGGTGATGGTATAATGGTATGATGGTATACAGGTAGGATGGTATGATGATATGAAGGTATGATATCAACATGATACATTGGTGTGATGGTATAATGAAATGATGGTTTAATGGTATGATGGTTTGATGATATAATGGGATGATGATACAAAGGTATGATAGTGAGATGGTTTGATGTTATGATGGTTTAATCTATCTTCTTCTATATAAAGAAGAAAAGTATGTTACTTGATCGACTCAGGCGATTGCTTCCTTTGTTTTTTTTTTGCACGAATCCTTTGTAGCAGTCGAATAGAAACATAGAGTTGTTAGTGATAAAATTGTTACCCCTTTCCAATCCTCCCCAGTGAGGCGCCATTTACAAGAGGTATTTTTAAAACTTCACTGATTGGGCAAAACACGTGTATCATTATTTTTTAACGTTGATGGTAATGATGATAGTATAGGTGATGTTGATCGTAATGGGGGATGATGATTGTGATGATGATGGTATGGTGATGATGATGGTGATTGTGATTGAGATTGTGATTGTGATTGTGATGGTATATTAGTATGATTGTATCAAGGGTGGTGTGATGAAATGAAGGTATGATGGTAACATGATACAATGGGGTGAAGGTATGAGGGAATGATGATGTGATGGTTTGCTGGTACGATGGTTTAATATTATATTTGTATGATGGTGTGATGGTTTTGATGGTTTGGTGGAATGATGGTACAATGATATGAAGGTTCGATGGTAACACGGCACAAATCACTTATAATAGATTACGCCTTGCGCACTTTGCCTATTTGGATCATAAAATAAACGGCATAAAATAATGACGTCAAATGAGAGTGAACAGTTTTGTTTCACAATATTGTTGTATGTAATTTAATTCAAAAATTAAATTAAATTAAATAAATAATGTGGTGCGCCGTATTTAATTGTTGTAATAACAATATAAATAATTGTCCATATAGTGTTCATTATTTTCCAACAAATAAGAGATTGTTAAAAGCATGGAACCTATTTTCTAAGAGGAAAGAAATATTCAACCATAATACATCCATACTCAACCATAATACATTATACATTTATTACACAAATTCCTTATTTTTCATACATTTCCTTTGCAATATCTTAGTAGCAACTCTCAGTTGACGTAATGCGCAGTAAACTACGAAAACGAAATCCACGAAGGCGTAATCTATTATAAGTGATTTGTGGTAACACGGTACATTTGTGGGATGGTATGATGGTAAGCGGGTATGATATTATTATGGTATGGTGGTGTGATGATATGGTGGTGTAATGGTATGATGGTTTGTGGTTAAGACGGTCTAATGGTTTGATGGCGCGATAATGTAACTGTATTATGATGTGGTGGTATGATGGTGTGATAGTATGATTGTGTTGTGGTATAAAGGTATGATAATAATATGGTATGGTTGTATAATAGCACGATACTTTGGTGTTATAATTGTATGATTATTAATGATAACGGTATCATCCACAAAATCTGTCTTTGGAAGCATGTTAAGCATATTTCAATGACAACACGCGAGTTCATCTGTAAATCTACGCCTCATCAAGGGATACGCCAACTTCTTCGATTAAGTAAAGCAAGAATGTAAGCACAATGAAGAACTTGAGGGATTTTTTTTTTAAGTATAGAACTCAATTACCTGAATCATGAGGGTCTTATGGTATGGGAGTTCTGTCTCACATGCTCACATTCAATATTTACTTCCCAGAGACGCAACCTCCTATACAAATAATTAGAAATTAACAGTGACAACATGGCATTATAGGCAGACCTATAGCCAACAGATTGCCAGAAGTCGATCCTTCTCATTGGATACAAAGAACGCACCTTCATTCCGAGAATAGGAATTTCAAAAATTTGTGTGTTTTAGCACCGGGAGCAAAATTAAAAAATGTAGTTTACAAGCAAGCATTGCGGTGAACCTAACAAATTATTTTTGCCTTGATTTTATTCAATTCACTTGAGAAATTGTATTCAAATGCGCCTTGCTGTATTTCTAATTATATTTAAAATAAAGCACCTTTTGAAGTACACCAATTGAATTTTAACCCTGCTTTGAATTTTAAGCCTGCAGAATTTAAGCATGCCGCATTACTTATATGAAAAAGTTCTTCTATTTTATGGGTACCGGATGTTAATGCACGATGAGTTGCAGATTAGTTGTGACTTTAAAATAACCAACAATTTTGAGCGCTCCATTTTGCTTCGTCGCTTTTATGATTGGGGCACTAAATTGAGTAGCGTGCGGCAATGTATTGTGAAAAATTAATGGTTCGAGACTTAAAATATTTTGTTTGGAATTTTGTTCTTAAACCGAAATATATATCAAATATAAACATATAACAAATCCGAAAATTAATCGAAATTCAAATTTTTAACTGTTAATTTGAAACTTTGAATTTTTTTCATTTTCAAAGTTAACACCAATGCAATTGATAGAATTAAGTTTTTTAACCGCACTATACTAGGCAAACTGTGCATCTTTGCAATAGTACATTATTGCAATAGGGGAAGGATATACAAATTATTTGTCTGCCTATACTAATAAAAATGAAATACTGTATGTATGTGTGTATTGCTCTTTACACGTTTCCATGCCATTCATCACACCAAATTTAAACTTTGCGTAGTGGTTTCACACGAAAATTAGCAGGTTCTCTTAGTATTTTCGAAAGGGTCTAGCCCCTTGATCTAATTGCCCCAATAGTTTTTCTAAAATTTCAATTTAAAAAAAATACAGGACTAAGTTTAGATAAAGGGTTAAATGAAATTAATCGTATAATCGAATCCGAAGTGGTGGTTTCCTTGATTTAGGGGAGTTAAAATATCTTTTACCATTTTTTGAAGAGTGCACTGGAAAAACGATATAAGTTTATTAAAAAAAATGAGATTTTGGTACAATCTTTCCTAAAATAAAAATATTTTATTAACCCCGGGCAACGCCGGATACCTCAACTAGTTTTCTATATTAGAGCTATTAGCTGACTTACACTAAACGATTCATAAATAGAATTAATAGCTCTATATCATTATATTGTTGCGACACAGTTGCTGAATACTGTATAGAGCTGGTCAGTGTTAATGTTAAATTATTTGCACATTGAATGTAATTCTCGTGCTGTTGGTAAAGTAAGATCACAAATGCATATATATTTTTTCCAAAATTTAAAAAAATCAAGTGAAGATGTCGTTTAAAATTGTAGAAGAAACGAAAAAAAAGGGATACGTCCACGTAATCATTCCAGAGGCATTTGAGGAGAAAAATGTCTTTTGGTATCCAACTTCAAATTTAAGTACTAAAAGGCGCAATGCAATAGTGAAAAATGGGTATACCGACTAAATCCAAAAAAAAAAAAATCCAAAAGGTACAAAATCCAAATTTTTTTAACAATACAAAAACGAAAATCCAAATAAATATTTAAGACAAAATCCAAACAAAAAAAATTCCAAATGAGACAAAATCCAAATGTTACATTATTCTCTTTGTCTCATCCATTTTTCATAATCCCGCTTTTCAAAATCCTGATTCTGCAAAAATAAAAATCCCGGTTTTCAGAAAATCCCGGTTTTTATTTTTATTTTACTTTAAATTAAAATTCTCCTGGATCTGTGTCATAATCCAAAAAGTTAAATCCAAAAAATAAAATCCAAATGCCAAAAGCCAAACTATTAAAATCCAAATAGGACAAAATCCAAATGGGCAAAATCCAAATGTATAAAATCAGAACCATCTTGAAGTGAATAGAGCCGGCATGTGAAAAATGAACTTAAAATAAGGGATATAGAAACACTAAAAATTTATTTATTTTCATAGTGTTTATATGAAAAAACGCGATTTCGATTGACGATAAAATATGAATTAAAAGTTAAACCCAATTAAATATTTTTTTAAGAAATCGCTAACAAACAACTCAATGTCTTACTCATTTAAAACACAGATTCTCAAATTTCCATATTTTCCAATAATAATCAAAAGAAAATAAGGGAAATTAAATTAAAAAACATTCTACAACAACAACAACGTGTATTAAAAAGAGAAAATTCAGTTTAATGACGACATCATATCTCCACACCTAAAACTAATGGTAAGAAAAAAGACAACACGTCTCCGTTCAACAATTAAACTAAAATAAATCAGAAAGAGCAAACAGAAAAAAATAAATCAATAAAATGAGTGCGAAGAAAACAAAAAATTAAAACAATCTAGCATGCTTTGCAAATTCAAAATAACTATAGAAACATATTCGAATTCAAATTTGAATGGAGGCGAGTAATTAAACGAGTTATGTTGATGACGTAGTATATTACAAAAACAACAATATTTTAAATTTCAAAAGTACCTTATTTTTCATGACGATTTTCACTTAGAAATAAACATTTTCAAGACTCGATTTTTCAATCAAATAACATTACATGTTTCATGAACATTTTCATATAAAAACAAAACAAAAGCTCACATTTGTAATAAACTAAAACTGTAAATGAAAATAACCGTTTCCCCATATAGTTTCATAGTAAGGGAAAAATTGTTTGTACCTTATTTTAAGCTTAGTAAAAAATACAGTCGATACTGGAGGCTCTTATTTATACAGTAGGCTCTGATAAAATCCAAAAAAAATCCAAAAAAACTCCAAACTTTATCAAAACATTTTCCGCGCGGAAAATGTTTTGATAAAGTTTGGATTTTTTTTTGGATTTTCTTTAGTTTAGAACAGATATGAGATTGTGTGTGTGTGTGTGTGTGTATGTGCGTGCGTGCGAGCGTGTGTGGGTGGGTGGGTGTGTGTGGGTGGATGTGTGTGTGTGTGTGTGTGTGTGCGTGGTGCGTGCGTGCGTGCGTGTGTGTGTGCGCGTGTGTGTGTGTGTATGGGTGGATGGGTGGGTGGGTGGGTGGGTGTGTGTATGTGTGTGTGTGTGTGTGTGTGTGGGTGGGTGAACTTCATTTATGTAAATAAGTTTCAATCGACTATGGTGTGTGTGTGTGTGTGTGTGTGTGTGTGTGTGTGTGTGTGTGTGTGTGTGTGTGTTTATAAATTAAACATTAATACATAGTAGCATGGGAAGAACATTTCATTAACTTTATTATCAAATATTACAATAGTACAGTAAAAATAAACTAAATGAAATTAGCATAATGAAATATTGTAAGAAATTAATTTTAAAAATTCACACATGTCCGTATTTTCCCGCTTTTTAATAATATTTTTAATGTGTTTAAATTGAAGTAAAACCTTTTTCTTCTTTTTCGGGACCTTGCCGGATTTAATTTTCTCAACATTGTTCAGAATTACCAGCATTTCGTTTTGCAGCTCTTTGATTATAGCATATAATCCACAATTTTTCCGTCCTATTAAAATTTTCAGACGATTGTGGCACCCCTCTACCGAATTTTGTGTTCGCGGAAAGTGTTGTGAAATTCTATCACCAATACACCAGAACTCTGGAGAATATCTTGGTCCCACGTTTTTTGTGCCAATTATATAATTCTTCTTGAACCATCTTGCCAATTTTTGCCATTCGGGATCTTTTACATATTTGTTTAAATTATTAAAGTATGAAATAATTTCTGATGATGGTACGATGGCCAAACTTTTCAGCATTCGAACTTGCAAATTGAAGTCCTCGTCGTTCCCATATTTTTGAGCCATACCTTGCTTTTGTAGTTGGCGCCATAATATCTGGCCAAAGTGAAAAATACAACCTTTAAATTCAGTGGTTGGAAAAAATAATTTTGCTGCCGAAGAAATTGCTGTTTCGAAGTCTGTTATGATTCTTTCTGGTTTTAACGGAACACCACTTTCACATGCCAGAAAACAGAGTTCGTAAAATAACTCCTCGTACGCCATTTTCGATTTTTTGCTCATTAAGCAAAATACAAGAGGTACAACTTGTCCTCCAATTGTGCCATGAATACTAAATAGCTGCCTCATATCATAATGGATGGTGCAACGTAAAATGTGCCATCCATTATTCAACATTTGCACTCCTCAAGCAATTTAATAGATTTTTTCGTGCCTAGCAAAATTATACGTTCCCCGACAAATTCTTTCTCACTGAGAACGAATAATTCACTTACTATAAATTTTAAACTATCCGGGATTTTGATATCGTTCAAATTTGTTGGCTATTTGATTGATTTCTTTCGGATACGAAGGATTTTTTGCCTTTGTGCTTCGTTTGACGGCAGATAACGTCTGCAATTCGTCTGTGTTTCAACAACGGAGTCGGAAATAATTTTTGATGGGCACAATGTCGAATTTTTCGCCGTAACTTTAATTTTCTCATTTTTCTCGCAAAATGGTTTTTTAAACGCTTGTTGATCATGGAAATGTTGATTGGCATTTCTTTGCACTACGTGATTTCCATCCACTATAATTGTGTCTACAGGACATTTGCAATTTTTCGATTTGCGTTGAGAAAAACTCCATCTAAAAATATTTTTGGTTTTATTATCCAGATAATAATCGAAACCGTCGATAAATAATTTATGATTCCCTTTATTTGACCTGACAATGGAAATGGAACTCATTTTAAGATATCGCACTATGATTGATATTATATTAAATAAAACCAATGAAGATAAAATGAAACACATGAATGTGTAAAGAAAATCTAAAACAATAAAATTTCATTTATTATTAACTGAATATCTAGAATATTATGTGAACATATCTATGTACATTAATCAAAAAGAGACAACAATAAACATAAGCAATTATGCAATTCATCAGAGTTGGCTTTTTTAAAATTGGATCTTTTTTTTTTGGATTACGGTATTTGGATTTTTCGAAAAGTTTCGATTTTTTCCGTTTTGGATTTTTTTTTCTTGGGTTTTGTGACAAAGCCAATTCTCCTTCACCAAAAAGGGCGCGCGAAAAATATTTTCAAAAAATTTGGATTTTTTTTTTGGATTTATTGTTTCGATTTTGTCACATTTGGATTTTGTCACATTTGGATTTTGTCACTTTTGGTTTTTGGTAGTTTAGATTTTGGTTTTTGGATTTTGTCGTTTGGATTTTGTTTTTTTGGATTATGATGCACAACCTGAAAAATGCATTTGCTCAACCAGACAAGGCCACATGGGTCGCTCGACCATGTACGGTGAAACGGAAAAAACATAAATTCCTTCGAGGCGGAGCAACTTGAAGAGGAGTTATTGGCCAAAATCGTAACAGCAGCCACAGATGATGAACGGGATGAAAGTGATTTTGATGATCCGAAAACAAGTAGATACCGGAATCCGTCCACCGCTAGATCACCACAACCAAACTTTGAACAAATAGCTGTAGATTGTTTAGAAAATGACGGATATACCAACAACCAAGTTAGGCTGATTTCAGTAAACGCAGAAAATGTGGAAGAAACTTCGGAAAACGAAAATTTGTTAGACATTAGTCACAACAACATAGCCGCTAATAACAGTGATAATGTGTACGTGTTGCACGATGCTAATTTCTTAAATGCTTCCAATAGCACTATGTGGGAAAATATTATATCTAATCAGAATAATATGAGGAAAAATCAACAAATAATTTTAAATGAGTGGAATGACATAAAAAAACAAATGAATAATGGGTTTCCAAAATTTTCACGCAAATTGAGAATTTAATAAAGGGTGGATATGTGGAGCAAAGCCAAGATATGGAAACCAATCAATCGGTGTTCTCTCTAACAAATTTTAACAAAATTTGTTGCTTCGAGGAAGCACAAGCTTTAGATAATCCGCTCAAAGTTGAAGAATATTTGACAAACATGGTAACGTATGCTTAAAATTTTATTGAAATACAATAATTATAATACATAGTTTATTTTTAGGTCTCCCAAATGGCATATATTGTTGGAAAAGGTGACAATAGAAGTGGTGACGGATGGACGTACTGCTACGAATTAAGCGACGCGTTTTTTAAGAGGTCATTTCTAGCGCAATGCTGTTGCTCTTGGACTGGTGCTTCAACGTCGAAAGAAGATAGGAAAATCCATTTTTATCATTCAAAAATATTATTTTATGTTATTCTAAAATAATAACCAATGCCGATCCCAATTTTTCGTTAAGTACAACGCAAAGTTTTATTAAAAGTTTGCTTCTGAACTCTACAAGATTTACAAACCAAGAGAGCACATAAATACGAAAATCTTCAAAAAGAAATCGAAATTAATATTTTTAAAAGGCTAAAATATACAAAAGTTCCAGATTCAGACGCAGAAAATTCGATGAACCCAATAAATCAGGAGTCTGATAGCACAATCAGGTAATATTTCTATAATAACAAGAACTATTTATACTTACCTTTTTTATTTATTTTATTTATAGCAAAGACCAAAACGAGACGTCTTTACAAACAAGCTCGATGAAGGATATTTAAGAACACCAAAATTAAAATTTAGGTTTCAATTTCCTAAGTGGGAATTAGGCTGCTATAAATAAGACTGAATTAGGCTATAAATCATAAGTTCCTTTTATTCTTTAATATGTACATACATTAATTTGAATTACTACATATTATGTATGTACCTTGCTGAGAATGTACTTAATTTATTTTTAAAGTTATGAATTATATTTTTTTTAACTTAATATTGCAAACATATATGTTTAAATGTGATGACTTAATAGGCGTTGAAAAAAAATCCTTTTCCTTTTACTATGATTTGGTTATTAATATTATCAATAATAATTTTTTGAAGTCCTACAATTTTCTTATCTCGAGTTAGAAACTGTTTATTAGGCATATCAATAGGCAAGATGAATTCATTCAAAGCTATTGTGTTGTATGATCCATTTTTGTTTCTCTTTCCCAATTTTCGAAGTTTCGTTTCAACCGATTTGTATTTATATATCTTGCTAAGCTCGCTAATTCTTCTAGCTGCTTGAGCCAACGGATAAGTTCCAGTTCGTAACGTTCCCTTTAATACAAATAGTTTGTTTTCAAATGGATAAGAATTGAATGTATTTAAATTTCCAAATCTGCAAACTTCGTCGAATAAATGACATAAGTTATGGACATTGCTTGTAACTGAACCCTGTTTATATAGTTCAATGTGTAACTCTATGTAATGTTCCAATAATAATTTAGCCAGTGGAAGAAACATTCTATATCTATCGGTGGAACATATAGTAATAGCACAAAAAAATGTTTTAAAATGCTCATATGTATCATCTCTTAAAAAATCCTTTAAAATAACAATACCCAAGTACAACAAGAACGTACAATATTCTGTGTTTTTCCAGTATGCTAAACTATCCAAACCCCTTACAGCTCTGTGTATCTCTACTGGCATTTTTAATTGTTTAAGTATCCGCGATATGTTTTGAGCATCTGATGCAGAAAATCTTATATCGGTTAGTTTGAACTCGCCATTTGTCCACCCTGTTAAACATTTTTTCATTATTCCTACAAAAGTACATATTTAAAATAAATTTTTAAGATATTAATATAATTCGGTTAAAATTACCTACGTCTATAAGGTGTAAGCTATTGCCAACAGGAATTTGCTCTATCTTATCTATCGATAATTGTTCTAAAGGAGATAATAGCTTGTGGTGCGCACCATAAATTTTGTTACTAAAACCCTCATTTGTCCTCTTATTGCAATTAGTCCTTAAGAATACCGTAGAGTTCGAAATATATTCTCCCACCATAGCGCATTTTAAACATCCGTGCTTGCCATTAAAATATGTAACACCTGTGAGATCAAATTGTTTGTTAAACGCATGATATTTCTTAATAATTTATTACACGGTACATACCTTTAATAAATGCTCTAGCCGGTGAATCACAAATAAAACATCTAATACTAACGTTGATTTGATATCCACTAATTGTTATTCCATTTTCAAGAAGGTTCTTGCAACCATTCACAAACTGCTTTAAATACTCATTCAGGTCTATCGGCTTTCCTTTCCCGCAATAGATACCTATGACCGTAGGATTGAAATGCTCGATTTCATTAATTGAAGAAAAAATATGGGTCATCTAAACATAAGAAGTTCTTCAAATGCTATTACGACTACTCGCTAGACGAAGGAACATTGATATTTTGAGTTTCGCCATTGTCATTTGAACAATTGTTTCACAAAAGTATATGATGAGACACGTGCAAAAAATCATTATTATTGATAAATTCGATATTGAATTATTTACAGCTTAGTGTATTCGAATTCACCTCCTAATTTAGTTAATTTATGGTGCTTATTTTACGTAAATAATTAAATTTACAAGAAACATTTATCTTAAAGATATTCTTTTACCACAATTTACGAAACCCAAAATCACCAAATATTAAGATAGAGGAATAGTTATTTAAAAAATTGCAGATTTAATAAAATACAAAAAAATACTTCTGGGAATCTTTAGGTATATGATTTGTACAGTGGGGACTATTTGCTAATGGTTTTTACAGCTATTGTCTAGAAAAGGCACAAAATCTCGCCCAAAAATATCACTTATACGCCAATAAAACGCAAACCGCCTTAGGGAGAATTAAACAACATTAGGACTAACAGAATTTGTAACCGAATTCCACATACATAATAAAAATATAAAAGAACCCTTGTATAACAATAATTACATTCGCTTTAAATTATTTATATTGTTAATTCCTTGGATGTGTATTTGTACATTTACTTAGTGTGTACACATTGTCTCTTGAGGAATGAATATCTTTATGCATAAATTTTCAGTTCATTAAAATTAAATATAAAATACACAATTTCGAACCGTATTCATGCTCTCATTTATATGTACATATGTATATAGGAGATGTAATATGTAAATTAGTATTCGGAAAATTTATTTATAAACATTCAGCAGCAGAACAAAGGATTATTAAACAAGTTTAGATTATGTATGTACATAAATAATATGTCTTAAGGTACTTACCTAAAAATGGATACATGAATTGTAGGGCAGATAATAAATAGTAACCCCATTTACCATATGCCGCTTCCATAACACCCGGATAACTAAACCGCCCACATATATGCCCACAGCGCACCTAAAACAAAACAAAAACACATTTTATATACATACTTATGTAAGCATTTATGATTTTAATTTAACAAAAGTTTAATTATAAGAACAATACCCTTGTTAAATGCCATTATGATAGAAAACCATTGACGTAATTATTATAAAATATAAAATCTTGTACAATCTCAACAAATTAAATGTGGGCATAACTTTATAACTTTTGGCCACAAAAATTTTGTTTTGTTTTGTATACTCCACAAAATTATAACGATAAAATTCTTTGTACACTCTTTCCCGCTGCTATATTCATTGTATGTACGTTAGAATTGAGATGTCCTTTTTTTCGAAATGATATAGGAATTTTACATTTGCGTTCTTGGTGTTAACTGTGGAAACATTTATTAGTAAATATTTTCATTACTGATGGTCACATTTTATTTTGTAAGCGATGAACGTTAGTATTTAACCTAAGTTATCTGTATTAAATCCCATATACTAACGAGCTTGGAAGCTTGCTAAAGGATCAGCTTTTTAGTAGGATTAGAGCGTTTTTTTAGTTTATAATTATGTTAGTGAATGTCATACTAAGTTATTATTTAAGTAATGCTCAATTTCACAACAAAAGCGCCGATGTATAGTTGAATAATATTTCCCCTCTTTGTTATTTTACAAAATTGCATTGTTTGTAATTTGAGAGTTAAATCTTTCTTGAGCGAAAATTTTTTATTTTTATTATCTCCATACACAAATTTTACAATTCTTAAATACAAATATGAACATTTTTTTTTTTCTAATTAAATTTTTTTGTTTTTTTACATATAAGCCGCATTTCCTGACGCTTTAGTGATCCGGATCAGATCAAAGTTTACATTGAAAACAACAACAAAAATTTAATTTGTCCACGACTAACGTATAATATGTTCATTATACGTTTGTTTCATCACTTATAATGATATCCATTATTCACTGCTAGTTTATCTAGTAGTCTCTTCATTCATTATTCAATACTTCGAAGTAAATTATGTGAATTTTGGAATTTTATCTAGTAGTCTCTTGCCATTTTCATTATTATTAAACGCTAACGTGAAAATGTCGACGAAAAGTATTTGAAGAGTATTTAAAAGATTTGATTATAAAACATAATGATATTTTGTCGGTCGTGGACAAAGTATCGTATTCTAGTCGCATATAATGGCTGTTATTCACTCAGATGATTTACGACACTCGCCTATCGGCTCGTGTCGGCAAACTTCATCTTCGTGAATAACAGCTATCATTATATGCTCGTTGAATAATATACTATTTTGTTGTTGTTTTCAATGTAAACTTTGATCTGATCCGGATCACTAATGCGTCAAGAAATGCGGCTAAAATTATATACATTTTAATTAAAAATAACTTTATAATGAATGTCTATTAGATTATATTATTTACTAAACGTCTTTGTTTAACTTAAGTACTGTTTAATATTATAGACTGCAATAAGCTAGATATCATTGTATAATAAATTTAAGATGTTACAGTCACTTAATGTATTTACGAGACATTGATCCAAAACCCAAACTTAGAACCTACAATCTAGATTCTACGAGTGTTAGTGATTCGCATCTACTCTCTTCAAAAATTATTAAACAGAATTTCTTTAATATGCCTCTTAAATTTTCAAATCTATAGTACTTTAATATTGGGTGGTAGCTCATTGAAAAGCTTAAGCCCACGATAAAATATACTTCTTGTAGATGTGTTGTTTAAATACATTGGTATCCTAAATTCATTGGCTTGCCTAGTATCCTAGTATGCCTTATAATAGTGTGGAAATTTGTTTCTAACAGAATCGATGATTTAATCATATTATTCTTTATGTTATATGTATATTAAAATTATGTAACTTAAATCCACTAATTTTGATAAGGGTAGCGTATTAGCAGAATATAGCAGCTTCGGTGAATATGTTTTAAAGTAATTGAAATAGTGCCTTGAGTGCTTTATTTTGGCTTATTTCTAAATTCTTAGAACGAACAATACAATTATTTTTTATTGAATCCTCCAAAAATTTGGCAGTTCGTTTAAAAGCACCCATTACTGGAGCAAGAGATAAATTTATTTTATCTCCGTGAGATGACCCGCTTAACCGACTATCAATAACCCCAAATAATTGACCACATTGGATTTATTGATCAAATGACTATCAACTTGAAGGCTTGAAAAACTACTTAGTAATGATTTTTTATTGAAAATCATAAAGGTAGTCTTGTGTAAACTAATTGTTAGTTTATTCCTGTTGAAGTATTTGGGATCCATATGGAATCCCTAAAAAAAAAAAAAAAAATCTCTGCTACACAAAATCCCAAATAAAAAATTAATCCCAAATACAGAATAGAAAAAATCCAAAATAAAAAGTCCCACTGAAAAATTCCAAAATCAACATTCCCAAAGTAAAACTATTCATCATTGGGTTGAATCGTTATCGAAAATAAAAAAATTCCAAAAAAACAAACAATTTCAAAAAATCAAGTTTTTAAGTATACATATATAACAAATTTTTGAAAATATTATTTTAATTCGTTTTATACCTTAGAGGATAGGGGCTGCTGCTCTAAAACCCCCGCTGAAACGATTCTTTGAAGTTCTAACATCCATAGAGATTGAAGCACTTTTTTAAAATTTAAGTTTTTTAATTATTATTCACATACTAAAATATAGAACTCCCCAAATCTGCATAGCATTGGACCCTTTGCGCAAGGATGACAAGGAAACGTCAGAAAAATTTCAAAAATATTTACATTACAACAAAAATTTAATGAGATCTTCCTTTTCGATGGGGCAAGGCAGTTTACTTTGTATTTTTCGGTATTTTTTTCGGGATTTTTTCGTTCGGGAATATGATGGTATCCCTTATTTTTCAAGTATGTATGTATTTCAATAATTTTATTGATATTATTTATTTAATTTATGAGATGCATGTTACCAGCTATATTTTTTAAATAATCAGTTTTAGTTGTCATCAAGCATTTCGCCTATTTTTAGGAAATTGTTCACCGCTTTTAATTTTTTCATAAGTGGTTTGTGATAAAATAAGCTCCTTCCTTAAATCGCCCATAATTTTATAAACAACACTGTTTCATTTCCCCACGATCATTTTTAGTCGTCGTCGTCGATGCTTATACGCTATTTTGAGTGCGCGGAAAGGTTTCCTTCTATGCATCTTGAACGGACCAAAAACTAGGATCATATCGGGGGGCCAGTTGTATCGTTGAGCCTGGAAATATAATTAGTTTTTATCGATTTGCAAATTTTTTTTTCGATAGGAGGGACAAAACCAGGGCTGTTAATCATTCGAATTTCCAAACTAACAACTTCGTTCTTTCCATATTTTGTTTTTAGTTTTGACTTTTGAACCTGACGCCAAGTAATTTGCCCAAAGTGAAAAAGACACCCTTTAAATTCGGTTGAGGGGAAAAGCTCATTTGCTGAAACATGAATATTTTTTTTCGAAATAGCAGATAATTCACTTTGGGTGCAATGGAATGTTGTGATCTGCTGCCATATGATGAAATTCGGAAAAAAATTCCGAATAACATTCTTTGCTTTTCTTGCTCATTAAACAAAACACGAGGGGGATTATTTGGTCATCATATTTTGCGTGGATACTGAACAACTGTGCCATAATTATCGGAACTACATGAAAGTGCCGTCCATTAGGAAGCAAAACGACTCAGATAACATTTATATACATACTTGAAGTAGTGCCAAGTATTATAATTTTATCATCATTTTTAATTTGTTTTTCGGAGAGTATATAAATAGTTCCTCTCCTAGCAATCGCAAGTACTGTGAAATGCTGATTTCAGACAAATTTGTTGGTTCTTTATATTCCATTCCCCGAATTTTTTTTATTATTTTGTGAATGCTTATTAGGCAGGTAAATACGAGATACAGGACCACAATTTTTTTTACTTTTTTTTTTATTTTTTTATTATAAGAAGAGGAGAAATTGTTAAGAGTTTGCAATTCAGTTTCGATCTGCGAGCATGTGAAAAATAAATCATCTTTCAGTACATCTCATCAGGCCATAGCGACTGAACTGCTAATTTATTACACTGATTTTTTCCTATATATAGGAATCAACCGTGCACTTGTAATATTAGCGAATTTTACATTCCCCTTTCTCAACTTTTAACAATTTCAATGTTAGTGTATTTAACGCATACATGCGGTTACTATGTTCAAACTTTAAATTAGTCTGGTATATTCCAGATTGATCAATATTTATAACAATTTCGCCTCCTCTTAAAATATTTATCAATCTGGAATATACCAGAATAATTTAAAGTTTGAATATTTTTTTATTGTTCATTTAGTTTACAAAACTGTACCAAACAATTAATATCAAGATAATTAGTAATTTACTATTCAACAACATAACTTAGCAATTCCTCCAAAGTGACATACAATAAATTTATAACAAATAACTAGAATTAATATTAACTTTACAAATTATATTCATCGTTGATATTAACTAGTGTACATTTGAAATGATTATTCCTACTAATAATAAAAATAAAAACAAGCCTCACTCAACAGACCATTAAATCTTACGAACATCGACTAAGGTAAATCTCTGAGATGTGAATCAAGTATAAAATAAATATTTCTTCAACGCTGATTTGAACGTAGCCACACATATCACGAAGCTGAACAGATAATTTGTTGTAAATACTGCTGATACATAAAAGTTAGAAATACTCCGTGTAGAAAAACCATGAATGTCATTAACCTCTCTAAACAAAACATTGCACTTGATTAAATGCAATTTAACTTTATAGATAAATAGGAGCTGTTGAAAATAACCCATAACTTCAAAGGGGAGAATTTTATCATTAAACAAATGGACATTATAGATGTAAATTTCGGCAATTTATATATCATTTTCAAGCAACGATTCTGAAGTATTTGTAAGGAATCAATCAATTCTGAAGGAGCAGCATTTGCCCAGATTATATTGAGATACAGTAAGTGGCTACTAATATGAGCAAAATGGTGTATTAAATGCGGCTGGTTCAGATATATTGTTTCTAATTCTCCAGAGAACATGCGAGAAAGGAGCAATTTTATTATGGACATCGACAACGTGATCACTGAAATTTAGTTTGGAATCAAACCACAGAAAACCGATATGCATGTGTAAAATCTAGTAAGCTGAATATGAAAACAACTGTGACTTTTATGTGTATTTATTGGAGTTTTTCTCAAATCATTGGTGAATATAGGATTTCCAAAAATATGAGAATTATAACAAGTAAAAAGGATGAAAAAAAAAATTGTTCCATGGCGGTTGTGCTTATTATCTAGACAATGAAAAAGACAATATTTTTAAATTAAAAAGATGACGACAACAGTAGAAGATTGTGTTCATAAAGCAGCTGAAAAATAATTGGAATATTCGCATGATCCCTGTGCAGATGGATGTGGATGTTGCAGAAGCAAATAATGATTTCAAAAAATCAAGCTACATCTACTGCAATGCTACCATCGATACCAATTCGGGAAGTAATTGTAAAATTTCTGTTGGAGGATATACCCCATAGATAGGTATATTAAGCAGTTTCTGCTTTTCAATGCATATGCTTATTGAATTTATCAAATAGGAAAGAAATCCTAAAGAAAAGATTTAAGAAATTTAATATTTATTAAAAAATACGCTCGCAAGTTTTAATAAAAATTTCTTTTCTTCAGGATTTCTTTATTTGGGATTTTGTGGAAATAGATTTTGTAAATTGGGATTTTGCTAATTGGGATTTTAAAATTTGGGATTTTGATTTTGGGATTTTGTTTTTGGGAATTTGATTTTGGGATTGTATACCAAACCCGAAGTATTTTCGTAAGAAACGTAAATCAATTTCCATGTTTCGTTTAAAAGCTCAAGAATCAATCGACCATATACGATTGCCAGATAATCTGCAAATAATTGAGGTTTACTCTTGTAAAGAAGATTGAAAATATCGTTAATATAAACTAGAAAAAGAATGGGACCCAAGATTCACCCTTAACTTTACTATTTGTGAGGACACTGGTCCCAGTTTGACAAATTGTTTTCGATTGGATATGTAATCTTTTAATAGACTGAGTTACTTTATCATGTATTCCAAAAGTAAAAATTTGATCGATCAATTTTTTTAATGTTCAACAGAATCAAACGCTTTCATTAGATCAACAAAAATGAAACCCGTTATTTTTCCCTGTTCTAGAAATCTATAAATGTTATCCATTAAACACAGGGTTGCTGAAGTGTTGCTTGACTTTGCTTGAAACCCGAATTGTAATTCTGAAATCAAATCGTTATCTTTAATATATTGCGTTAATCTGTAGGTCGATTTTGGTCGCAAAATGAGGATTGAGGATTGAGAATTTTGTATATATACACGTTGTGTAATATACATTTTGCTATTGTGTTCCGTCAAAAATTTGTATTGTATTAGTGTATTTTCTCATGCGTTTTTGTCATGATAAGTATCAAAAATAAGCGAAGCGGGTGAAATCGGTTCAAATTTTTGGTACTAACGTTTGCCTTGAGTAATTTTTCCTATTCTTCTAACATGAGGAATTCATGTTTTTGTTTCTATCGCTGTTGTAACCGACGACATTCATTTGGTTTTGTTAATAAAAAACCAAAACAAAATACATACATACATATACGTAAACAAATAAATTTCTCGCAAATAAAAAAAAACAAAAGCAACATAAATGTATGATTTTTAATTTATGTATTCTTCGTCGGCTCCATTCGAATATTTTAAATTTTTAAATTTTGAACAAAGGAACCAAAACAGAAAGTAAGAAAACAACATGATTCAATAAATCCCAGGTTAGCTCGATTTTTCAAACAACATGTTCGTGACGTTATGCAATTCCGATAAATATGTAAGTTACTAGTAATTGCCCGTCAAAACTGACGGAAGTTTCTGAAAACTAAATATAGCCTGAAAAGTAAAATGTTTGTTTCTATAAGACATTTTAATATTAATTCAAGAATTCTTTTATCACAACGTTTCTTGTAAAAGTACGGGTAATATTGCACCTTGGTATGAGGAATTGTTGATCAGCACTCTAAGGTTCTCATGATTTCGAACTCGCGTTAAAGCTACATAAAGCTGTCCATAAGCAAGAACAGATTCCGGCAAAAAACAACCCAACATTATGAACGATTGTACCTAAGCCTTGTTAATCATCATTTCAAAAGCCAAAATGATGAAAATTTGTCGTCGTTTCATTCGAAATCCTAAGCTGCTCTCGCTTGGAGATATATTTTTCAATTCGCAATGAAATGTCATTATAAAATAAAATTAAAAAAATAAAAAATAATGCAAAACGTCCTTGATGAGGATCGAACCCGCAACATTTTCTATTCGCAGTTTCTTGTTAACAGGTCAACACGTATATCACTCAGCCTCCTCAGTTATAAAATTCAAGCATCTAAATTGGAAATATAAGAAAATACATAGCGTTCCGCCGCACACTGTGAATACGTAAAAGAATTGGGTGACGTCAAAAAAAGATGGCCATTTGTTTACATATTTCGAGCTAACCTGGGTTTTTATTTTTATTGAATCATGACTCATGAGAAAACAAAATGATTTTGTTTATTTTCTTTAGTATTGTGTTGCAACTCGTGAGAGTTCTCCCTATACATTGTTATGTCCGAGGGTGGGGACATTTTATTCTAAACAAGAAAAATTGTATATAAAAAAAGGTTACGCAAGCTAAAACGGAAAGTAATAAAATAAACCATCTCGCTTTCTTATTTGCTGTGTATATGCTAGAATAAAATTTCTCCGCCCTCGGATATAACATCGTATAGGAGCAGAGCCTACTGTATAAATAAGAACCTCCAGTATCGACTGTAATTTTTACTAAGCTTAAAATAAGGTACATACAATTTCTTCTTTACTATGAACGTATATGGGAAAACGGTTATTTTCATTTACAGTTTTAGTTTATTACAAATATGAGCTTTTGTTTTGTTTTTATATGAAAATGTTCATGAAACATGTAATGTTATTTGATTGAAAAATCGAGTCTTGAAAATGTTTATTTCTAAGTGAAAATCGTCATGAAAAATAAGGTACTTTTGAAATTTAAAATATTGTTGTTTTTGTAATATACTACGTCATCAACATAACTCGTTTAATTACTCGCCTCCATTCAAATTTGAATTCGAATATGTTTCTATAGTTATTTTGAATTTGCAAAGCATGCTAGATTGTTTTAATTTTTTGTTTTCTTCGCACTCATTTTATTGATTTATTTTTTTCTGTTTGCTCTTTCTGATTTATTTTAGTTTAATTGTTGAACGGAGACGTGTTGTCTTTTTTCTTACCATTAGTTTTAGGTGTGGAGATATGATGTCGTCATTAAACTGAATTTTCTCTTTTTAATACACGTTGTTGTTATTGTAGAATGTTTTTTAATTTAATTTCCCTTATTTTCTTTTGATTATTGCTGGAAAATAGGGAAATTTGAGAATCTGTGTTTTAAATGAGTAAGACATTGATTTGTTTGTTAGTGATTTCTTAAAAAAAAATATTTAACTGGGTTTAACTTTTAATTCATATTTTATCGTCAATCGAAATCGCGTTTCTTCATATAAACACTATGATAATAAATAAATTTTTAGTGTTTCTATATCCCTTATTTTAAGTTCATTTTTCACATGCCGGCTCTATTCACATCAAGATGGTTCTGATAGGAGCAACCGACCGTCATGAGTTGCAACACTAACACTACACAATACTAAACAAAATAAACAAAATCATTTTCTTTTTTAACTTTTTTGTTTTTTTTTTTTGGTTAATATTTTTTATTTTGAGCCTCTCTCGCTTCGTAATATTTTTAATTTTTTTTTTATTTCGGAATTTGTTGTTCTATCTCAGTCTCCCTTAATACATCCTCTCAATCGTTCTCTTCTGAGCTTATTTCTTTTATTTGTATCATGTTGTCCCTATTACTCGCGTCATTTTATCTCTTTTATTTGCATCATATTAAACGAAAAACTGAAAGAAAAAATGTACATTCGACATCAATACAATTTACCAATACTATTGCCTTCCGGTAATCCTCAAATCAATCCTCATATTGCGACCAAAATCGGTGTACTGATTAATATAATTCTTTCAAATAATTTAGAAATTATAGGCAACATTGATATGGGTCTATAATTAGATACATCAAATTTGTCACCGAAATTTGGAACTCTCCAAGCAATCATTTACAGCCAATTTCATAATATGCTTTAATTCACAAGAATTTTCTTGAATGACATAATGTTGAACTATTATCATAACCCTTATAGCAAGTGTTATCTATACTTTTACAACTTCAAATTGGGACTAAACAATTTCAAAATTTGCCTTTGGTTTAAATGTATGATTTCTAGGGTTGGTCATTCATAAATCATAAGGCATCTGCCTTATGCATAATATTATCGCAATAACGTTATCAGGCGGCGAGGCAAGCCGCGCCGCGAACCTCTGATTTCGGTTGGTTTTTTAGATTTTAGATGGAAACAATTTGAGTTTCGTCGAAGACTGTCTACGTATCAATTGTATTGACTGAACAAAGATGTTAAATATATGCCTTATACTAAAGTGTCAGCCGGATTTGTTAGATTAAAAATTAAAAAGCGTTTGATAGCGTTTGGCATAGAGAACTGATTCAATTTTTGTTCGTGTCCAGTACACCTTTATGTATTGTTAAAACCATTCAACCGTTTCTTCAAAACCGATTTTTTTTGTTACTTTTGGTACCTGAGGGACCGAATATTAGTGAATACTAATTTATTTTATTAACCGTCTTGTCAAAATAATGATTGGATTTGAAAATAAAATTTTGATAAGATTTGATTTTATGATACATCAACGCCGAAGTATTTCCTCCTGTGGGGCAGTCATAATTATTATTTTGGATAAAATAAGCGGGCATTAGTTTGAAGAGGGGAAAACTAATTGAAAATGTCTGTAAGGCAAACAAATTTTATTCATGAAAACCCAAAAGCAACAAAATTAAAAAAAAAAGTGTAATTCTATTATACAGTAACAGTATCTTATGGTTACATCTTACATATATACACTCCAAACTCTCTCCTTTATATTCATCTAGGTTTTACAGCAATAATTTTACATGACATAAATTGTGTTGTCATTTTTCCATAGTCGTTTAAAGTTTAATAGAAGGTAGTAATAAGCGTTTTGAAATCTGTGAAAATAAATTGAAAAAATATCAAAGTTTATAATGACTTTAATAAAATTTGTTGCCGCATATTTCCCCCCCCCCCCCTCCGGCATAGGTAGAAAAATTAATCTGAATATACATTTTATGTTTCAACGATGAAAAGATGTCAATTAAGTCAATTGAGTGCGGTCATCTTTCTAGGTGAATACTTTTTATTTTAAATGAGATTTTCGTACTTTATATAGGGATATTAAATTATATATTTAATGGCGTACAAAGCTTATGTATCTATGTAATGGTAAAATCGCACTTTTACAAACTGGGGGAATACTTGTTCTTCTATTGCCGAGCCGTTATTTAAATATTTCTCGAATGTTTATAGGATTATAAATCGTTTTTTAATTCATTTAATTTAATTTGTGTATTATTAATGGAGATTTTTATTGCTGTTGTAGTCGCCAGAATGTCCGCATTGTATATTCTTCTTTTATCTTGACCTTCGTTATCAATAACCTAAATATCTAGGCCACTTGTTGACGATTTTTAAATGCGTTCATTCGATTTCGTCGTGATGTCATTTATCTTATTATGGTTATTTTCGTTGTTAAAGCAATTTTTTTCTTTAAGTACATTTCTTTGATGTTTTGGAGTGGTAAGTTTGAATTTACTCATTTCTACACTATTCAAAAAAATTAAAGGAACACACATTTTTTTCAATTTTTTTAGTGTTTTTTGAAGAGCTGTATCTCTGTAAAATACGGTCGCACAGAGATGAAAAGAAAATCAGTGTTAAGCTTCAAATCTTTAGCTTTGAGATTTTTGAGCGGAAAATGTTTGTGAGATACCATTATCACGCAATCTTAAGAAACAGCGCAAAAAAAAATTTCGATTTTTTTTTTTTTGTAAGGGTCGGAAATTTTTTTTTAAGTTAAACCAATGCTTAGGTCGATTAGCCTATTAATTAGTCGTAAATTTAATTTCATTCTGGTCTATCTATGTCAACTTTTTGCTGAGATATCTGACTTTGAATCAAAAAAGATCCTTTTGCCTTTGATCATCGATATTTCAGCAACTAATGATTGCACAGTAAACTTTAGGGCAGCCTTAAAAACTTCAGTAAATTTTCTACAAGACCCTTTAATGATTAGTTGAGAACCAATTTTTTTTCACCCTCAATACTGATTTGAAAAAAGTACAAAAAGACGACTTTTTAGGTTGTCTTAGTAAATCTACCGTTACTTTACAAATATTGATGAAAAGACTAATGTTGCCAGGTCATTTTACAGTTTAATGTACTCCTAATAGCCCTGTATTATTTTAAAATTGATCCATCCAACCGTTTTTCCGGACAGATGATCAAAGTTTTACAAAAAAATTAAAGGAACAAATGATCTTCAGAATCAAAAAAGTCCTTTTTCACATTTTGCGTTAATTACTTGTTAACCCTTAACGATCGTACGATTTTTTTGTAATACTCGCCGATAAGAGACGGCAGAAAATTAAATAAAGTTCTGCAATATGACCAATTATTATGAAAATTGGCCATTTCTTATGCGATTTTAGTGAAATTTGGTATGCGCGATGGAAATGGGATTCTAAAATCATTTTTAGGTAAAGTTCTGGAAAATGGCCAATTACGAAGGAACTTGGCTATTTCTTTAGCTACGGCAGAAAGTGTAAAAAGTATTAAGTTGGCAGATTTGGCCACCCTCGCCGTAATAAATCGTCGTAATAAAATGTCAGCATATCGCACAGACTGGGCGCAATTTTGAAGTTAGAGTTAGAGAACATTTATCTGGTAGCCATGAATCATCTCTTTATAATCTTTTAACGTTAGAAAATCACACATCCAGTTTAAACAATTTAGAAATATTACACGTACAACCAAAAAGTAGAAGTTTAGACAACTTAGAATCTTACGAAATCCGAAAAGCTATATTTCTTAACCAAAATATCCTCAACGAACAGAGAGAAATCCGTTTCTCACCAATTACCGACATCGCACTGTTTTATTCCCATACTCATACCATCCCATAAAATGACTAATACGTCGGGTTATACATAATAACAAAAAGGAAAAAAAAACAACATCTGGAATTTTGTTATTCGGCCGTTGACTAATCAATAATCATTTACCTGTGTTTAACTCACCCCCTTCTAATTTTTAATGTTTATTGCTCTCACCATTTTTATTGTTTACTACTCCCACATTTTTTATTTGTATATTTTTGTTTCTTTTTTTGCTTTTTCCAACTACATAATATAAATATTACATTTTTTATTTTTACAGTTTAGTAGATACTCCTGATGATGGCCTAACAAGCCAAAATCGATCGAGTGATTTTTTAAACCTTTTGTAATTTTGCGAAGTATTTAACAAGTGTTTTTAAAAAATTTAAAAATGTGTGTATTAAGTGTGTTTCGCCAAGTGCCTACGGCAGAAAGTGTAAAAACTAAAAAGCAATGAGTTTATACATCTAGGATCCCTGAGCACTGAGCAAAATTCATCATTTCGGCCGGTTCTTGCCAAAGCACTGTGCTTACAAAAAGAGTTTAGTTATGCACATTGTTGCAGAATCATAATACAGTAATAGCTCGATATAACGGACCCCGATATAACGGACTTCGGATAAAGCGGACAATTTTTTTAAATTTTTTTTTTTTTTTTAGAATGACATGTATAGTTCTTACATACAAACAGAAAAAATGCTTATTGCTTCTGGACAATGCATCTACTCATCCATCGGAAAATATTTAATGTAAAACAGACGTTTTTTTACCAAAAATTACAACTTCACTTATTCAGCCAATGGACCAACGAATAATTCTGGCCACCAAACGTATATACCGAAAAAAAAATCTAGAAGAAGTGATGTTTGTGTTATCTGATGAATTTGTTGAAGGGGACACTAGAGAGCAGCGTACCTTACAAAATTTTAAAAACTTTAACTTAAAATCAGCAATTTTTAATTTTTTGGCAGCCTGGAATGAAGTGAAAATTTGAAATTTTGTGAATGGCTGGACGAAATTGCTTAACGATGAAGAAGCCGATGTAGATTAAAAAGGGAACCGATTTCAGCGGAATAATTCAGGATAATGGTGAATACATGAACGGGGAAGATGTGTCGCAGTGGTTGAAAGTATATTAAGGTGATCCGGGTAATGGCATTGGAAGATTAGAATGAAAGTGATGATACCGATGAAGAAGCAACAATTCGGTCAAAGACAAAATTATCAGTTTTGAAATCTCATCTCGACGATTTAGTAGCGTTTATTTTATGACTCCCATTTTCGTAATTTTAGAGAGTTTTAGAGAAGCACACATTAAAGATTCAATCCAAAATTAATGATTTTTTGAACCTGTATCGCTTCAACCTATAGCACATCAAAGTCGAGCATCATGTCACCGCAGCAACATAAGAGTATGATAAATATTTCTTCATCCGCAAATGTATAAATGGAAAACATTTCTGTCAGTAAGGAGTTTTTAATTTAGGATTGTGTAGTTTAAAATACAGTCGGAGAGAACTTGTGATAAATATATTTGAAATAAATTTTGTTTATATTTGGCTGATTTATTTCAATTTAGATCACAAAAAAAAAAAAAATTAAATATTTTTATATAACGGACAATCGGCTATAACGGATTACCCTCGTCTGAATTAGTCCGTTATATCGAGGTTTTACTGTAATGAAATAGATGGGATTTCTGGAGAGATAACATGTCAGAAAAGGGTTGGTATTGTTATCCAGAATAAAATAATCCAGAAAAATCAAGTTAACAAATTTTTGAAATTTTATAATTTTTTCGTTTTATACCTTTCAGGATGGGGCTGCTGACGCTAAACCTCGGCTTTGACGACTTTTTCAAATTCTATGATACCATTCATAGAGATTGGAGCATTTTTGAAAAATTAATGTTTTTTTAATAATTATTCACATACTAAAATAAAAAGCTCCCCAAAGCTGCTTGACGCTCAAGGACGATATGAAATTATGGGGAGCCGTTTAAATGGCAAACGACATTTGACAAAGTTACGTTTAATCAAACTATCTTTGGCAAATTTGCATATTTGGCAAATATCATTTGACAAAACAAATTGAATGGCAAATGTATGTTTGATCAAAAAATCTATTATAAATTCAACAGGTACGATGTAAATGGAATTTTTAAATGATTTTGGATCCAATTTTGGAATATAACTAGCCTATAACCTAGCTGTTTCTTAATATATTGTGATTAAATTTAACAGGTACGGTGGAAATGGGATTGTTAAATGAAATTTTTGAATATGCCCAATTAGCTTGTAACTTGGCTATTTCTTTACCGATTATGATGAAATTCGACAGGTATGATGGAAATGGGATACTCAAATGATTTTTGGATAGACTATCGGAATATGGCCAATTAGCGTGTAACTTGGCTATTTCTGAAGTGATTGTGGTGAAATTTGGCAACTTAAATTGTGAGCAAAATTAAGCATTTCAGTATTCTAAAATTGTTGATATTTAGTGTAGAAATCTAATTTAAGAAAAACTAAATTTTCCAAATTTGTTATACTTCTACTTACCTAATTGTGCAATGTTGTTTTAGGAAAAGGAAATGCATTTCTGACGGGGTACCATATCATATTCCCGAACGAAATTGCCCCATTAAAAAGGAAGACGCCATTAAATTTTTGTTAACTACAATATGAAAACAAATGGAATCTACATAATTTCGGGTATACGTCTTTAAGCAAAAAAACGTTTCGCAAACATTTCTTTGGCTAAGAAGTATGAATGGCAAATTCACCTATGTCAAATATTTGTTTGACAAATTTCTTTTTGGCAAATTATTCTTCAGGAATTATGAGGCAGTTTGATCGCGCGATCAAAATGCCTCATAATTCCTGAAGAATTATTTGACAAAAAGATTACTCTAAAATTTGAACAAAATTTCCGCGTGCCGCGCACTGGAATTAATAAAAATATTTTTGCTTGAAAACGGTGATTTAGAATTATCTGGAAAATAGAGATTTATTAGTAAAATTAGAATGGAAATCTCCATTTTCCTGAATATTTCTAAATGAAATTCTAGAAAAGGAAGATTAAATCGTTCAAAAACTTATTTGTGTTCGTCGTTGGTTGTATTGTTTTTGCGTTTTTATCGTCCATACTGAACATTAATTTCCTTTGATGTACCGCTCTTGGAGAGAACGCAAGCGAATGCGAATCGAACATTCGGTTGGCTGTTACGTCATAGTACACATTAAGCAATGGATCCCGCACTTTTTATATGGAAAATGGCCCTCGGTCAAACTCTCTGAAATTTTGGATTCTAGTAGTTCTTGACCTGCTGATCAAAACTCTCAATGGTCGCTAAGTCCTAAAAATTCATGTTTTTGAGATATACCCCTTAGGCTGCGGCCAGAGTGCGCGCGATAAGCGAGGCGAGGCGAGAAGCGATGCGAGAAGCGAGCACTGGCAACAAAACTGCACACATATACATATTTAAATAGAACTGTCCGCAGTTAAAGCGATGCGAGATGCGAGTGAATGCGATTGAATGCGAGATTGAAAGCGAGAAGCGATAAAAGTGAACATGTTGAGTTTTGTCGCTCGTTATCGCACGAGATTATAGACATTCTGCATATTGTTGTACTTGTACAACCGTGAACATTAATTTTATTTTTTTTTTGGAATTATTTTAAAAGTTGCTAATAATAATAATTATTAATTATTAATAATAGATAATTGAATAAAAAATTGTAATCAGAATAGAATGATTGATATAGAACAATTAATAAGTGAGGTATATAAAAGAACCCCGTTATGGGATCAAAAAAATAAATATTACTCCAACAGGATTGTTGTACAAAAAAATTGGGCTGAAATTTCCAAAGATTTTAACGTGGAACGTAAGTACATATACAAATAAATGTTTGTTTTTAATTTTTATTAAAGTTATGAATTTTATTGAGACAAACAAAAGAACGGAACTTATTTCTAATGAACCGAGCATTTTTTTTTTTGATGTTTTATTGCCAGAAGAAACCACTTTTCGTCCTGTTATAAATTCTTCAGCTCTTTTTAAATGAATTTCTGAACCTTCTTTATGTATTATCGTGTTGTGCAAAATACGTATGCTTTCTACAATTTTTTCTGCTAATTTAGGAGCTGTTTCGATGGGTTTCCATAAAATTTGCCATTTAGAATTAATTATCCCAAATGCACATTCAACACATTTCCTTGCTCGCGAAAGGCGTGCATTAAAATATTCATTTTCTGAAATGCAGTTTCTTCCAGGGTACGGTCTGAGAAGTCTTTCAAGAAGTGGATATGCCTCATGCCCAATGAAAACGTATGGCTTTTTGATAGATGTTGCGGGTAAAGAAGCATTAGTTGGAAGCGCTAATTCGTTGGAACTCAACATTTTATTTAGTTGCGATGAGCTAAATGTTCCTCCATCGCTTTGTTTTCCAAACCCTCCTACTTCAATAATTAAACATGTGTATCTAGAATCTGCCACGGCTTGATGAACAATTGAAAAGAACTTTTTATAATTATAAAACAGAGTTCCCGAATGTGCTGGACATCGAACACGAATGTGTTTACCATCAATAGCCCCCACACAATTCGGGAAGTTCCAAATATTCCAGAAATCCTCAGCTACATTTTTGAAACGTATTTCCGTTGGTTCCGGCATATGTAATGGCTGGAGCACTACCCAAAGAGCTTCACACGTTTCTGCTACTATGTCTGAAATAGTCGGTTTACCAATTCTAAATGTAAATGAAAGTGATCTGAAAGATACCCCAGTTGCAAGAAACCTACAAAAACATAAATTTAATTAGTCACTTATTTTTCAATTATACCAAAAAAAATTTGCATTTTTTTTCCAGGCGATATTTTAAAAAAGAAATGGAAAAATTTAAGGGATCAGTTCAGAACCGAACTAAAAAAAATTCCAATTGGACGATCTGGAGATGAGGCGTGCTCTGATGAATCTTTTTCAAGTTGGCCATACTTCAAATTAATGTTTTCTTAAAGGACCAAATGAAATGTCATGCCGGGACTGGGAATTTAAAAAGAAAAAAGAAACCTTTAATAAATGAAATGAACTTTACAGCAGAGCAGGAACAAAATGTAGGTATTCTAGACGACACGGATGTCAACGCATTATTAGAAGATCAAGATACAGATTCCTTTTTTCCAAATACTGAAACTCCATTTCCCACTCTTGAAAATAATAATTTTAAAGTTTCGAAAAAGAAGAAGCTTAACAAAAATACAAACGATAAAAATAATTATCAAGGAGAAATTATTAATATTGAGAAAAGAAAACTGGAATTGTATGAAAAAAAAACAGTGTTGTAAAACACGAGATGAAGACGAGGCTTTTTTTGATAGCTTACTACCTCATATCAAAAAATTGGAACCCTCGAAAAAATTCTTATGCAGAATAGAAATCCTAAAAGTTATATAGAAGCACGTATACGAGAATTCACCATCACCAAAAATTTTCTCAAATTCTTCATCACGCTATTCCATTCCAATTCCTTCTCTTATAAATGATAATTCAGACTGTACAGATTCAGTTCCGAATATGCAGAATTTTTCATCGTCAACTGTGTTTCAAATCATACAAGATGAGGAACCAACAATTGTCTCTGGACCGCGTTACCGAAATACACTTCACACTGATGAAACCACCAATATGCCAAATAATACAGAACATGGCGTTTATTAATTATTGTCACCAAGTCGTACTTGAACGCAATTGAATTTTTTTTAAAAATATTTTCTCATGAAATAAATCTGATTCTTGTTGTGAAATAACCTTTTTTTTACTTACCTTATAGTCACAATAAGCCGCTCACAAGGTAATATTGGCGATTTAACAAAATTAGTCCAATTTTTTGAAATTGCAGGTGTAATTTTTTCTAAAATATAATCAAATGTTTCGATTGCCATTCTCGTATATTCAAAAAATTTAATGGGATCTTCTCTCAACTGATGGTATAAATGATGAAATTCTCCGTACGTTGATCTCCATAAATTTATTTTATGAATGGAGTCTCTCTTTCCATATTCCAGTTTGTGATTATAATAACAACTATTAAAAAAAATATATTCTTCCTCTTCTGACGAGTCCATCTTGATAGAATGAATAATAACCATACACTAAACACATTACTTTTTTACTTTTATTCAGTTCTAAAAATCGCTTCTATCGCATCCACTTTGGACAGCACTCGCTTCGTGGCTCGCGCGAAATCGCATCGCTTCTCGCCTCGCATCGCTTATCGCGCGCACTCTGGCCGCAGCCTTAGAAGTTGCATACTGCTACATACATAAGGGTGTGTCTGTGTATTGTGTTTATTTATTAAAATTATTTATGCCAAAACCAACAAAAATGTTTATACAAGCCGTGCCAAGCAAACACTTAAGCTATAAAAAATTGTACCCTATGGCTTGTTAGGATTAGTAATCTATATATGTAAATGAATTCCTGTTTGTTTGTTTGTTTGTTTGTCTGTTCCGAATGGGCGTCTCAGCCGCTCAACCGATCGCCATGAAATTTTTACCATGTACAAGTTGCATATCCAGAACCAACCTTACGAAATTTTGGAAGGGGCTGGACCCCGGGGTCTAGGGGCTGCGGTGCAAATTTTTTCGAAAATTTTAATTTTCTTTAAATTTTTCCACGAAAATGAGTTTATGGGCTGGTTATATGAAATTACTGACATGTTCGAATCCGAGGGGCCCAGCCCTGGATCAAAAATTAATTTTTACATGTATAGATATAAATATTTGATTATTTCAAAATTACTACTCAGTCGCTCAACCGATCGCCATGAAATGTTTACCATGCAAATGTTGCATGTTCAGGACCAATCTTACGATATTGTGAAAGGGGCTGGACCCGGGGTCTAGGGGCCATGGTACAAATTTTTTCAAAAATTTAAATTTTTTTACGAGAATGAGTTTTGGAAAGGGGTTATATGAAATAAGAGACATGTTCGAATTCGGGGGGTCCGCCCCTGCATCAAAAATTCATTTTTACATGTAAAGATACAATTATTTGATTGCTCTGAAATAACGCCTTAGCCGCTTTACCGATCGCCATGAAATTTTTACCATGTATATGTTGCATGTTCAGGACCAAGCCCACGATACTTTTGAAGGGGCTGGACCCCGGGGTCTAGGGGCTGTGGTACAAATTTTTTCTCAAATTTCAATTTTTTTAAGATTTTTTGACGGGAATGACTTTAGGAAAGGAGTTATATGAAGTTAGTGACATGCTCCAATCCGGAAGTCTGCCCTGGATCAAGAATTCATTTTTACATGTATAGACACAATTATTTAAATGTTCCGAAATACCGCCTTAGCCGCAAATTTATACACCAAAAAGGATATCTAGCGTGCGATTGTTATACACAAATCATACCTCTACTATAATTGATTTAATTATTCAAATTAATTTTATTAATTTAAATTTAAGACAATCTTTCATCACTTTAACTGAAGACAAATCTCTGAACACTTATATTATCCATACTAATAATCCATTTTTACTGGTTTGACATGTACCTACTGTTAAACGTGCACTCCTAGCTCACAAAAATTATGGCGTTAATAAATTAAATAATGAAATTCAATCGCAAATACCCGGGCCACTAATGAAGTACAAATCTATCGACACGATTACTGATGTGGATCAATCCGTCAGTTATCCAATAGAGTTTCTTATTTCTTTGGAGCCACCTGGTATTCCACCACACATACTATTTTTAAAAGAGGGTTCACCAATAATACTGCTCTGAAATTTAGATCCACCGAAATTGTGCAACGGAACACGGCTTTGTGTGAAGAAATTGATGCCGAATGTGATTGAAGCAACGATTATTACCGGTAAAAGTAAAGGAGAAGATGTGCTAATTCCGCGCATTCCTATGATTCTCACCGATTTGCCGTTTGAATTCAAGCGACTACAATTCCCATTACGCCTTTCTTTTGCAATGACAATCAACAAAGCCCAGGGGCAATCATTGAAAATAGCTGGTGTTATTTTGGAAAATTCATGCTTCTCACATGGCCAACTGTATGTTGCTTGCTCCAGAGTGGGAACGCCAAAAAATTTATTTATTTACACACCAAATGGAAAAACCAAAAATATTGTTTATCAAGAGGCTTTATAATAAAAATTATTAACTAAAATATCTTTATATTTATTATTCACTTTGATCTGGTTGAAGGTTTGTAAAAATGGAGTATAATTATTTGGCAATTGGTAACAAATACCAAACCAAAATTAATTAACTATCCTCACAAACAGGATGTCCAATAATATAATTACAAAACTTCGCCTGGATGCATTGACGGAGGCACCCGTTACTGAATACAGCTACTTATAATTTTCTTTTCATATGTGATTGCAACTACAGCGATGTAAAGAGAGAATTCTTGCATAACAATCAAGGTATTTAAATTATATACCTCCCGTGCAACGCCGGGTAACTTAGCTAGTGTATAAAATAAATCAGAAAATATATAATCACAAAACTAACACAAATGCCTAAATTATTGTTTACATTTTTGTTGGTTTTGTGACATACTAATACCAACTCATAGAGCACAATTTCTGAGAGAGGATCGGTGTAAAGAGCGAATGGCATGGCTTGTATAAACATTTTTATTGGTTTTGTTTATGCACACTTTTACACATAAACCAATACATTCGTCACAAGTCAAGTTGTTAGATTTATATCGAAAAAACGTTTACGAAAACAATCTTAGCACAACCCAAAAAAACAAATCCATAGAAGTATATTTCACTAAAAATATAAACGATACATTACACTAAAAATCATATCAAGCAAAATCACAAAAAGAAAACTTTATATGTGTTTGTGTATCATTTCCCTTTTATTTGTATAATTTTGTATCCCGTGATCAAAAACAATAAATGGACCTTTGTTTATACGTAGATCTCTTTTTAATACATTACAAAGTGTAAAGGTTTCTCTTTTCTTTTAAAATTGTTCTGAATATGCAAATAAAAGAGAAATGATACACAAACGCATATTCAACCTTTTGCAAGTTATAAAGCTTTCTTTTTGGAAGATTGTTTGATACTCCTATGATTTTTGGTGTAATGCATCGTTTATATTTTTAGTGAAATATACTTCTATGGATTTGTTTTTTTGGATTGTGCTAAAATTGTTTTCGTAATACGTTTTTTTGATATACATCTAACAACTTGACTAGTGACGAATGTATTGGTGTATGTGTAAAAATGTGCATAAACAAAACCCATGATTCTATAAATCCCAGGTTAGCTCGATTTTTCAAAACACGTGTTTGTGACGTCATGCAATTCTTTTTTACTTTTCGTTTTTTTATTTGTTGTTGTAATTTATATACGTATTGAGAATTGAGTGACGTCAAAAAAAAAGATGGCCATTTGTTTACATATTTCGAGCTAACCTTTTGTTTTATTGAATCATGAACAAAACCAACAAAAATGTTTATACAAGCCTTGCCAAGCAAACACTTAAGCTATAAAAATTGTACCCTATGTAGGGTTACCAACCGTACTCTTTTAAGAGTACATGTACTCTTTTGGAGCCGAAAATATCTGTACTCTCTCTTTTTCCGTAATTACATCAAATGTACTCTTTTTCAAATTTAAACAAAAATGTATAAATTTATTTTTCCAGCCGTAAACCTAATTTTACAAATTTATCCAGCGTTGAAGTCGTTTTTCTTATCACAAAAACAGACGCCCATAATAATTAAGATGTTTTTTGAAAACCCTATAAATGAGGCCTATCTTTGGTTTACACATTCATTAATGTATGTATTCCACTCAAAAATTGAAGCAATAGAAAGGGAACGGAATTCGGTTATGGAGATTATTGATATTTTGGCAACAGTGGAGCACATTTTAAAGGAAAGAGTAGTAAGTGAGTTTATTCCAATGAAAGTGAACGAAATCATTCGAAAAAATGACGGCGAACTCAGATGTTCCTGCTTAACAGGTTGCCGCACACTTTTTTTTACAAGATCGCGCCCAGAAACACACTTTTTTTTTATATTATTATTTAATCTGCCATAGGAAATTAAGCATAAGTTACATGTTTTAAATTGAAAATTATTACACATATCCAAAGTTTTTCTAGGAAAACTCTCGACGGAGATAATCGTAATTTGCTATAGCTACAGTTAGTTGATTTTTTAATAAAAGAGTTATGTCGGTTATAGCCGTCATTTGTCTATAACATCATCAAAAATTGTCCTGTGCGGGAATGTGTTAAAAGATGAAATAATTCACGTTTACCAGCGTGACATAGACTATTTGGAAATGTGGACTTATTCTATGAATTAACTGAAGAATTTTCAGTGGATGACAATGAACGCCAAGCCGAACTGGAATAATATTGAAACAACACTTATTTATTTCGCTGATAAGGGAGTACATATAAAAGATTCATTGCTGTTTAACCAAAGCGTCAATATGAACAATTTTTTGGATGAAGTTGACGGAAACGGGGACTCCAAATAAACTGTACTGTACTAAGTGAACTGAATATTTCAAAAACCGTAATCATAGTATGTACCTCATCAGAGTTCCTCAAAATTTGCAGCTTTTTTTTTGCGATACCATCACAGAATGCAACAACAGAAAGAATTTTTAGTTTAATGAACGCGCAGCGGACAGATGAGCGGAATAGACTATCGATAGATCCAGTCAAAAGTTTACTGATGGTTCAGTTTAACTTTAAGGAGTTTACTTGTCCTCAGTTTTACGACTATTGCAAGAATAACCAGAAGCTCTTATCTGCAGTGCGTAGTAAAGCAAAATATGATTTTGTTGAATAGTTTACTTTTATTTATGATTTGGGCAATGTTTTGTAAAATTGGTTGTTTTTTAAATGTACTCTTTTGTACTCTTATTTAAACAGCATTTTTTGACAAAATACTCTTTTTGATCGATCTGGATATGGTAACCCTAACCCTATGGCTTAGTATTAGTAATGTATAAAATAGATCAGAAAATATATATACACAAAACTAACACAAATGCCTAAATTATTGTTTACATTTTTGTTGGTTTTGTGACATACCAATACCAACTCATAGAGCACAATTTCTGAGAGAGGATCGGTGTAAAGAGCGAATGGCACGGCTTGTATAAACATTTTTGTTGGTTTTGGCATAAATAATTTTAATAAATAAACACAAAACACAGCCACACACACTTATGTATGTAGCTTAATACCCTTGACAGACTAGGGATTAGCTAAGCGCGATTAGTGTTTTTTCGAGATTAGCTTTAGTGTGTCAAGTTGACGATTAGCTAATCTCGTTTTATTTGAGGATTAGTCACTAATCGAGATTAGTGCACTAATCCTTGAAAATTTTCGAGCTTATCTCGTTGTATTGGATTTAGTGATGGTACAAGTGGCACTACAATGTGAAATAATTATTTAAACATTACTGAAAATGCAAGTGGCGTGAATTTACGATAGAAGTTATAAAATCAATGACATCTTAAACAATTTGTGCTGAATAAATTTCGAGGAAAAAAAAAATCTAGTGTGTTTTAATGTATAAATCTTAGAAATATTGAATTAAAAAATGAGTCCAGCTGATTTACTAGCTATATTTCAGCGAATCACCATAATAATAATTTATTTCTCTGCAAGAAACTAATCCCTAGTCTGTCAACGCATATGGATTTGTGGTGAATTAGCTAATCTCGTTTCACTAATCGCGCTTAGCTAATCCCTAGTCTGTCAGTGGTATTACGCTATGTTAAAAAAGGGTGATAATCCCAACTTCTAAGGGGTATATCTCAAAAACATGAATTTTTAGGACTTAGCGACCATTGAGACTTTTGATCAGCAGGTCAAGAACTACTAGAATCCAAAATTTCAGAGAGTTTGACCGAGGGCCATTTTCCATATAAAAAGTGCGGGGTCCTTTGCGTTCGGTGTTCGCTCTTCGCTTGAAATTCGGTGTTCGTTCGCTCAATGTGTACGCGCCTTATCAAATACAAAGCAAACTGTTTGAATCCATTTTTTTTTTTATAAACACACACTTTATATATTATTGAAATTCACCTTCTTATGATACATATGGTAGTAGTGCCAAAATGTAAAAACAAAAATTTTTTTTTTTTTTTATTTCGTTTATTCCTTCATTCATTTCGTATTTTTCATTTCGTGTTGGTCTTGGTTGTGTGTTTTTGAATTAAAACTTGTCCACGCCCTACCCTACTGCCGAAGATTTGTTGTGATCATTTTTCACTATATGCCAATCTATTTAAATGCGCATAGAAACACCATAGGATGAAAAGAGGTATTCGAGATTTATCCTTTCTTTTCATTTGATCGCTCTGAACGGTTTAGATAAAGATGCAAAATTTTATTTGATGTCATTCTTCTTTCATACAAATTACAGTAATCCCCCCAATAACACGGTAGATTGATTCCGCATTATAGGAAAATGCGTTGTACGAGAATGCTCGTACAACGCGCTCGTATGACCCCGTATGACGCGTTATGTACAAATGATTCACGTTTAATTTTTCTCATTACAGGGGGTTTAAATCGAATATTAAGGAAACACTATGTTATGAACGAAATATGTATGTGCGTTTTATTAATACAGACTAAGAAATCATTATAAATTTCACAGTAGAACTGGGGAGAACACGTGTTATACGAGGGACATGAAATCGCATAATATGAAAACACGTTATAAGAGTACCGTGTTATAGGGGGGATTACTGTACTTCTCCATTGTTCTTCCTCAATGGTAATACTAAGAAGTAACATATGTTGACATATTGATGGAAATTGGATTCTAAAATGATATTTGGAAGAAGTTCTAGAATATGGCCAGTTAGAAAGGAACGCGGTTATTTCTGAACCGATTATGATGCAATTCGTCAAGTATGATGAAAATGGGATTCTAAAATGATATTTGGAAGAAGTTCTAGAATATGGCCAATTAGAAAGGAACGCGGTTATTTCTTAACGGATTATGATGAAATTCGACAAGTACGGATTCTAAAATGATATTTGGAAGCTCCTGAATATGGCTAATTAGGAAGGAACTCGGGTATTTCTTAACGGATTATGACGAAATTCGACAAGAACGATGAAAATGGGATTCTAAAATGATATTTGGAAGAGGTTCTGGAATATGGCCAATTAAGAACGAACTCGGTTATTTTTTAACGGACTCGGTTATTTTTTAACGGATTATGACGAAATTTGACAAGAACGATGGAAATGGGATTCTAAATGATATTTGGAAGAAGTTTTGGAATATGGCCAGTTAGAAAGGAACTCGGGTCTTTCTGAACAGATTATGATGAAATTCGAAAAGAACGATGGAAATGGGATTCTAAAATGATATTTAGAAGAAGTTCTTTAATATGGCCAATTAGAAAGGAACTCGATTATTTCTTAACCGATTATTATGATATAATCTAAAATGATATTCGGAAGAAGTACTGTAGAATGGCCTATTAGGAATTATGATGAAATTCAACATATATGCTGGAAACTGTACTTTTATAGCAATTTATCGTAATTCAAATTGTTCATAACAAAGCCAATGCTGCAATCATTCTGATTTTATTGGCAAAATCGGCTTCTAATTCAGAATGGTCTTTTAGGCCTCGATTTTGGATTCGCCTGTAAAGACACTGCTTGAAATGTGTACAAAATGGCAGTAAGCTTTGCACACAATTTTTATTATTTGCAGACCACACTTGACGAATAAACACAACAAAAAACTGTGCACAATTTGGTAAATAAAGTTGCACAAATTTTGGTATTAAATAATACACATTAACCAAATTTTTAAATACATATATATTTGATTTGGATTAATTTTATTATGATTTTACAATTATGTGTTCACTCGTCGATGGCTGGTAGAAGAGAGTGCTTTTATTTTATTTCAATGATTTTACAAATTTGATTTTGACATATGTAATTGATTTTGGTTTTGCTGCTTAGTGCAGAGGGCCAAATTTCTACACAATAACATTTGGAGAGTAAATATTTAAATATAATGGGTTTAGGTCTATGATTAAAGGCAGATGGCCCAAGTTCTACACAACAAAATTTGTAGAGTTATTAAGTAGGTACACAATTAATATTATTAAGGTAAGTATGCAATTAATGTTATTAAGGTAAGTTTACAAATGGAAATTAAGTATAAATTGTAATTTGTAATGAATTATATAAAAAGAAAAATAATAAAAACTAATGAAATTATTCTAATTGATGATTGTTGTTGGTGTTACTTGAACAAAATGGAAGTAGCATAGCCTATTTGTTATTGATGGAAATACATCACTGTAGGCATTGATTGCAGCTCGCTCTAGGTCTGTTAGTATACTCTTTGATTGAATATTTCCTGAGTCAAATAAAAGGAACTCATCTCCTTTATCTGTCACTTTAAATTGGTCGAAACTCTTTGGATTTTTCCTGGAATCTGGGGTTTCATTAGGGAATTTTGAATCAATTTGCCGAATTCATTTTATTGTTCGTTTGAGAGAACTGTTTTTTGGGAGTTTACTGCCACTGACAAAGGGGCTTCATTATAAGCAGAAGTTGCCAGTTCATGGGGATTTGCGTAAGGCTGCCCTTGAGCCTTTTTAATATTTTCGATAATACCATTTGCAATATTTTTAGCAGCATCTGCAGCATGGTTGTGAGTGGATATTTGTTTTGAAACCACTTCATCAATGGTAAGAATTCTAGCTTTACAACATAAAACTTTGTAATGCACGCATCGCCAATAAGTTTTTTGTTTGTAGTCAAAATTCTTGTAATAAATACAGCCTTCCATAACCAGGCGTGGATTATTTTTTTCACTATTTATAAACTGCAAATTTTGACTTGGCGAATTTCATCATAATCTGGTAAGAAATAACCGAGTTCCTTCCTAATTGGCCATATTCCAGAAATTCTTCCAAATATCATTTACCATCCCATTTCCATCGTTCTTGTCGAATTTCATCTTAATCGGTTATTATGTCGAAATATGTTACTTCTTATTATTACCAATTTATTACATTTTCCACGTTGCGCATAGTACGGCAATTGATCATACCGAAATTATTTTTATTAATTCGGCGCCCGAATTTTTATTTTTCGATAAATTGCTTTACGATAAATTGCTAAACCATATGTTGTACTGGAGGCAAAAATGTCATCCCTAATATACAGGAACCATCGATAAAAAATAAAAGCGCTTTTGTCAGGCAGTAATCCATTATCTGCGCATTATCTAAATAATATACGCAGGTAAAGTACTCTGTTTCAGATGACGTCCGCAGTTTCTACAGATTTACTTCATATTTGATGACGGTCAGTGGTGTGTAAACGAAACAGTTAAAAGTAAAAACAAATCTTTCGATGTAAGCCTTTTAAATAATATTGAAAATAATAATTTTCTTACTACTTAACCGTATAATTATTATACAAAATTGGTCTCAACGAAAAGCCCTTTTATTTTAACGGAAATACAGTCTATGTTCATCTGGAAGGTCCATTCTAAATATTGGTGAGAGAATTTTTGAAACCGGATGAGTAGTTTCGGAGATTACCTGTTTTACCTCTTTATAATATTAGCATAGATTTTGTTTCCTGTGTGGATCGATACATCAGCATGTAATGATTTTATGATATATGAAAATCAGGGGGGAGGGGGGGGGGATAACCTCGTGCGATTACTGAGGTAGGTGACTTGTTTTGTAATACTTTTTGAGAAAATCGGATTATTTTAGATAGGTTGACGTTTGCTTCAGATTATTGGTTGTTGTCGATAATAAACCAAACGTTTTAAATAGCAATTGATCGTTTTAATTTTTCCCGGCCAATGAATGTGCAGTACTCAAAATTTTGATTAATTGAATTTTTCAAAATTGTCAATTTAATCACTTAAAAGTTAGAAATAATAATTCACACGATTTCAAAAATGAATTTCTATAACAGAAACTAAAATCAGGAGAGCACAAAAATAACACGGAAAACAAACTTCCAACCCAATTAAAATTCAACTTTATCAGCCACTAAAGCCCATTTGATTTAAAAATATTAAAATAATAATAAAATACAAATTTACGGACAATATTTTACGTCACCCACCACACTAAATTATCCATTTTATAGACAAAGCACGTTTAGCGTTTATAGGGAAAACTGAACGCATGACAATTAGATTATTAATAATCTAGTAATGTACAAGCAACAAGTTAGGACTATACCACCACCATAGAGCAACGCATATTTAGTGTCACGTGCGTAAAGAATTATTTTATATTGTACGCGCAACACATAACATGAATAATAAATTCAATTCATTGATTAAAAAAAAATGTTTTGTCGGTTTTTTATTATTGATTTTATGTTATCACCATAGTTGATTCTTATCACATTATTAAAATAATCGTGTGCTGATTATAAATAATGTACATTACAAAGTACCACCCACCCATAATTCTTATTATTTATGTTATATTATTGACTGTTTTGCATCTGTATAGAATCAAACTCGCGGGGTTGCAGCATTTTATATGCATTTAAATTTATTTGAACGAGTTCAACGAGTTTTTTTTTATATTTAAACATAAATAACAGATTGAGATTAACAAATGTTAAATTCTAACAAAAAATACAGTCCCTAAGACGAAATGAAATAAAAAAAGCTCTTAAAGTTTTATTGTTCGTCTTATGATAATTTTATTCAAACGACAAAAGCAACACTTTTCTCTTTTATAACCATTGTGTTTATACGAATACTTAAAAGTTTTTGTTGGTTTTGGCTGTGCACTATAATACGTATATATGTATTTGAATATGTTATATAGCTATAAGACAAAGTACAGAAATTAGGACGAAATATAAAATGGCTTAACAACGAAAGAAACTGGTTAAGGCTATTCTTGTCTATGTATATGAATTACGTTCCTCAATAGTCCTTTAAAAGCAGCATAAGAATAATAATACGAGCTGACGTAATTGCATTATCACGTCATTAGACCAAAACAATATACACAAGATACACATTCATACAACAATAAATTTTGTCACGTTTTATTGATTTATTCATTCGAAATGGAATCAACATAATATAATGAATTTATTTCGTTTTACAAAACAATATAAGATTTGAAATATTCCACCATTTCCAACTTCAGTATTACCTTATTGCATCTTAATGGTAAAACTGCATCGTGTGCGCATTATTGTTTGCTTTTTGTATGTTGGTTTGGAATTAGGTTAATGTGAGTCTGTTATCTAATAAAATTTATCAAATTCATGTTAACTGCTAACAATTTTATACTGACTATAGAGCTGTTAATATTGTAAATATAATAAACGACCATAAATATCCAACCCACCTAAAATAAACTATAATTGAATTTATGAATACATCGATAAACTTTGTAAGGCTTCCTTTAAAAACCACCTCCTCCGGGCATAGTTTGAAATTTTCACCAAAAACAAAATATCATTTGTTGGTATATGAAATTACCAAAACAATAGAAAAATTATATAAACAGTAAATGATACCCCACCATTATAATGTAAGGCAACAAAAAAAAATGTAAACCGTGGGAATAATTTTCATCATATCCATAAGGAAAAACACCACCAAACCATAAAAATAATAAAATTTCTGTTGGTTTTTAGCGTCGGAAAAATCGTGAAAACATACCCAAACATAAAAACAAACAACTTTTGTTATGTAAACAATTACCATATAACATAAAAATAATAAAAACTTAAAAACTTACCATTAATATTAATGAATAGTCTGTGATTACAGCAACTATAATCAATAGTAGTAAACCTAAACCAAATCCGGCACGATGTAGGGCATATGGTATACCAATGACACCACTCCCAACTATTGAATTTATATAGTTGAATGAGGCTTGTGGCAGCGATGAAAGTGAATCTCGCTTAGTTGGTTCGCCATTCTGAAATTGAAAAATAAAAAGAAGAGGTATAAAAACAGAATTCTGCAAATTCTCATAGCGATCATAATTAATTAAACGTGATTCTTAATTTGTTCCATTCTGCATCAAGTATTTATACAATTTTTTATAATGAAAACTCATCAAACCATGGCATCCGACCCACACTCTCTTTCTCTATAATAATAATGTTCGTATTTTGTTTTTCCTGCAAATTTTCCTTTTTCCAATTTCTTGCCATGGTTTAATTTGAGTCCACCTACGTAACTACTGTCTATGTATTCTCTGTGTTTCCCGTGCAACGTGAAAAAGCAATAAAAATCAAATTTAAAATTTTCATTACGTTGTTGTTTTATATATATTTTAAAGCTTTGAATTGGACTGAAAATAAACAGAACGAAAAAAGAAGATAACCAACAAAAAAAAAAGAAAAAGAAAAACAACCGAAAATTAATGATAACGTTTTATCTCATCATTAAAAAAATAGCCAAATATTATTCATTTTTATTAAAAATTAGTCTTCTTTAAGAGGAAGTTGTGCTTTTACAGAATACATGTAACAGATGTTTTATTAAGTCGTTTGAAAAAACCTTAGTGTCTTCATCATTTCTTTGTTCTTCCCACCATAATATGTTGTAGCTTGTAGAGTTAAAGATTTGATGAATATAGTGTTGTTGTCATACCTACAAAGGAGGTTACCCTGCTGCCATCATTTTAATTTTAAGTAATAAATAAATATTATGTTTATAGGCCGAACACATAGGTTGCAGATAGGCTTGCCACCTTTTGAAAATCCCAGAGGAGGATAGTAAATCATTTTTTCTTTGTACCATTTCGAATGTTATTTTCGAGTTAAACATTTCCGCTGTCTTCATCCCATTCCAAGTTGGTTACAGAAAAAACTCTTTCGGTAAGAGCACTGCTATAGCTGGAATGCTAAACAAATACGAAATAACTTGAAGCATATTAGGAACATTGAGGAAAAATTTAAAAGTTTCCAATATTTTTCATTCGGATTTGAAAACTCCTGAGACTTAACGTATTTATATTTTTTCAATGTTTATCAATATTAAGGTGAGCTGATATTTTTTTTTTTTTCAAATTTAGTTCTTTAATGACATTCAGTTATATTCTCGAATTTAAAAAAAACTCTGAATTTAAAGATAACTTGGCGATTTTAGAGAGCCAAGAAGTTTCAGAAAAATTGAAATGTTCATCAATGTACACCAACGATTTTAATAAAATCAACGAAATCGTCAAAATCGGTCAAATTTTCAATTTTTGAAAGTAATTGACGAACTGTAACCAAATTTTTTTTTTTTTTTTTCAATTCTGTCCTGAAGTTTATTTTTAAACCAACAAAAATGTCATGTAATTCAGCAGTGTTGTACAAGTACATATTAGATTCCAGTTTTTTAGTAGTTTTGGAATAAACTTTGAGAATATGTGATAAAAACAGTATGTAGATTTGAATTTTCGGGGATATTTTGCCATTTTTTATATCCAAAACTTCACGCACCTGTTTTAACAATTCTTTACTTATAGAAAATATGTAGATAAAGCTGGCCATTTTATTACAAGTTTTTCTATAGCAGGTAATAAAGACGAGACGAGATAAAGTATAATATAGTAAGATGTCATAATTGAAACTGAAGTCAACACCGATTTGGAAATGGTGAAACCAAAAAATTTTCTACATGTCTCAAATTTTAAACCAACATATAATGGATATTAAAAGTTATCTTAGTCATAAGCTGAGTATTCCAGTGGCTGAAATTTAATGTAACGAACTTGTTCCAAAAAATGCTAATATAAGTTTGCTAAATTTTAACTCGTTTAAAGTTGGGTTTGAGTCGGCAATATACAACAAGGCTTATGATGGTAGTATTTGGCCACTGCAGTGTGCTATTTATTAAACCATTTATTAACGTAAGACGTCAAATAAAATTTCCTTTCACAAGCATTGCAGTATAAGTTATCATTATAAGTTATAATAGTGACTATACAACTCATTGGAAAATAAACCAATCAGATAGTTGAATTTTCCTTAGTTACGCTGTATAATATCGGTTATTTGCGTTGCTAAGTAGTTTTTCGCGAAATACCACTAGTGGTGTTTCGGCCGCAAACAAATAAATCATATCTTCCATGAATATAAACAAACAATTAATATTTTTGATATTTGACATGGTTGATTCGTTGTATAGTCTTAACATATACAACTCAAGCTTCGAAAATCATCTGAATATACAGTTGCGGACTCGATGTGTTACCTAAGAAACACAACTCCACCTGCGGTGTCGTTGTGTTTCCTAGGCAACACAACTCGTCCTATAAACTGTATATTCGATTATTTTCGAACCTCTTGTTGTATAACTAGTGATTATTCGTCGGTCACTCATCAATTCATTTTATTGATTTTTTTAGATTGATTCTTAATATTCTTTTGTATTTTAGGTTTTCACACTTCAGTCTCTATTAACAGAACTCTATTACACAATACTTCTGACGAAAACTTGAAAGATGGTGATAGCTCGTGTGTAAACTTTGGATTTCTTAGTGTTCGCAGTCTGTTTTGCCATATATGTAGATAAAATTCGAATTTTTATTAATTTTAATAACATTGATGTTTTTGTGTTGCGAAAACTTGGCTTACTTGTAAGATTAATGCTCAGTCTGTTGGCATAAATGGCTATAATATTCTTCGGTACGACAGAACACACAAAAATAGTGGTCGGGTCTGTGTATACTATAGGAAATTTTACAAATTCAACTGAAGTTATAATGGCTGAAATGAAACACCCGTCCATGACAATTCTAATAGTAGTATGTTACAATCCCTTACTTGCTATACTAACTAACATGGATGCTTTCCAGAAAATGCTATCTTCTTTTGTATTACGATATAGTCATTTCGAAATTGGTTGTGACTTCAATTTTAATATCCTTGACATTTCGCAAAAATTCCATGATCTTTTAAAAGTAAATAGCCTTTTCTCAGTTCTTTTTTCACCAACTCGTGCCTCATCATGGCTAGATCAGTTTATTGTGCCTATTCCGGATCAGGCTAGAATTTTGGGGTTCAAACAATACTCTATGCCACATTATATCTGATCATGATGTTCTACTCATCTCCTATAAAGTAATATATAAACGTGTCAAAAATCGGAACAAGCTATGTACGACTATAATAACATAGATAATGCTGCAATGTCTTATTGCCTAATGGGCACTGATTGGGGTCAAATGTATTCCGACCGTTAACATTAATTTTATTTTTCAATTATTTTATGAGTGCTTATTCTATTCATGACAACTGTATCCCGGTGAAATGAACACTGGATGGCCAATCTGCAGCTCCTTGGTTTAATTTTAACAAAATTTTAGTTCGGGATCAGGCCTTTGATACATTTTAGAAAATTTCCGATATGAGAAGTCAACATTGTTCAACATTGACCCTGCTGTAGTAAATTCTTATTTTTGCAGCGTACCTGTCGGTTGTCATTCCTCTTTCGGATTTTAATGCTACAAGTAGTTTTACTGCTAATTTGTTTTCAGTTAGCAGTGAAATGGAATTAGATATTTTGCAAAGTATTTACATCATAAAATCTAATGCATCTAACGCATGATGAAATTAATCTGTATCGGTATTATCCAAAGTTTTCCAGATTCTTCCATGATCATATAAAAAAATATATATATTTAACACAGTTTCAATCAGGTTTCCGCAACAATTATAGTACAAGCACCGTTCTTCTTCAAGTTATTGATGATATTGCTTATCATCTTGACCGAAGCAATTCTTTTGTTGTATTAGTATTGCTCGATTTTTCCTAAGCTTTTGACTGTTTAAATCATATGTTACTGTTGCAAAAGTGATACTTTTTTTAACTTTGTTAAAACTGCCGGATCCGCAACGTATTCCTTCTGATGTTTTCCAGGGAACTATCATTGGGCCGTTATTATTCTCCCTATTTATCAATGGCCTACCACAGGTTTTGAAATACTCGAAATATCATTTGTATGCAGATGTTTGTAAAGATGTGTGAAGATGGACTGCTTTTATTGTAAAGGATGAAGGCATGCTGGTGATCGTATAATTTTCTAATTCCAGATAACTTTTCAAAATCCGAATGAATTGTGGACATACATATAACTCGGAGGTAATTGAATGCCACTTGTTGTATGCTCATATCTCAAAAACCAATTATAACAACAAAAAATTTTATGTTTAACAAAATATATTTGAATTATTTAAATTATAATTTTAACGATTTTCTTTTATACATCTGTATCGGCCAGTTTTGAAGGAAGAGAACAAGAATTTCTTTTATTTCAAAGTTGTCAAGATTTTTTATAGCAAACTTAGCGAAAGCGGGTAAATTTATAAATTGTAGCATACGGTAAAAATACTCAGAGATGAAAATCCACTATCGCGGAAACTCCTAAAAGATGGAAAAATTCATTATTTTTGCCCATTCAAACCAAATTCCATTATGATACAACTGCTTACGGCGAAAATCCCTGAGACGTGGACGGAAATTCACTTTTAGAACAAAATTGAAGGTAACAACTCGGGGTTACATATTGTACCATCTATTTCGATTCGTTTTTGATTGCGTTTTGTCTCTTGTAACAAGAACAAAATTGTACTCTATTTCGCTTGCTCAAATAAAACAACATTCTATTTGTACTTTCATTCATCACTCTTTATCACAAAAAATTTTGTTTGCGATATTTTATCGATGTGAAGAAAAGGAAAAGTATACAGAATGGTGATGGTACAACATGTCACCCATGTAACATGGACATTTTTTGAAACTTAAACTAACTTCATTTTAGTTCAAAAAAAAGAAAAAAGAAAGTTGGTACGTAGAAAGTAGAAACGTCAAAATCACAGTACATAACTTGCTACGGACAAATGTGTTTGCGGATTATTTTTTGGTTAACAATTTAATTTGTGCTTGACAAATTAAATAAAAAACTGTTAATAATTATTTATTTGTTTTAAATTTTTTTTCATAAATAAAAATTGACTTTTTATTTTCGAACAATGTGCAAAATTAGCCGCATTTCTTGACGCATTAGTGATCCGGATCAGATCAAAGTTTAAACGTCAAATTTGACTTATGTTTAACAAAATATATAGTATAGCACTAAACCTACGCGACATCTATATCAGTAAAATTGTCAATTGTTTTGTGCTGCACGAGCCAAAAATATTCCGATTTCTGGCCCTATTCTTAAAGAAATGGCATTGAAAATTGCAGCTAAATTAGGGCTGAATGAATTTAAGGCGTTGAATGGTTGGTTGCGGTGCTTCCGTAACATATATGCTATATCATTCTACATTTGTAGTGGAGAAAGAAAAGAAAAATTAAAATCTATTGTGGAGCGTTATGATTTAACCCAAGTATCACTACTTCAAATAAATGATTCATTTTTATGGAACTGAGTACAAGTTTGAGTTCCATTGCATTATAAGATTTCCTATGAAAAGTGAAACAAAAATACTAAACCGATGGAACTTGATATATGTGGGTTACGTAAGTTTCATCGATAATTTTGATAGATGGAAAAAACTTGGAACTTATGAATGAGTTCAATTTTTGTTATACTTGGGAAATGACATAACAAACTGTGACGAGACAGCCTTATTCTATAGAATGCTACCCAATCAATAGCTACAGATGAAAGGCGAGAAATGTGTTAAATGCTGTTCCGCATATGCGGAAATACGCATATGCCAGTTGTTATTGGAAAAAGTAACAACCCTCGATGTTTCAAAAATTTAAACAAGTCAAAACTACCGGTAAAATATTACTCCAAAAACAAGGCATGTATGACGAGCAAAATATTTGAGAATTTTCTCGTTGATTTAAACTTGAGCATGGAGAAGCAAAACCATAACATATTGTTGTATTTGGATAATGCAACATGCCATCCCCAGATATTTTTATCCAACGTGAAATTAATTTATTTTCCACTAAATACAATACCGGTGCTTCAGCCTTTGGATAATGGAGTAATACAGGCATTAAAACTTCATTATCGAAAATTAATGTTGAAAACAGTGTTACTTCAAATCGAATTTTGTGACAAAGCGTCAGATTTCACAAAAGCAGTACAAGTTCTGGATGCAATAATATACATTAATGAGGCTTTAAAGTGCATTAAAAAAGAGACTATCCAAAAATGCTTCAAAAACTGTTTTTTTTTATGTTATTAGGACCAGTGAGGAACATAATTATAGTAATGTTATCAAATTCGAGCGACCCTCGTTAGATGAACTACAAACCCTCATAAGTCAAAGACGGAACGAAATGTTGTAATGCTGAAAATTATGTAAGTGTGGACGAACAACTATCTACTGAGATGGAAGAGATTGATTTAGGCCACTTAATTGACCAACCTAATTCAAATCCCTGAAATAGTTTCAGCTCTATTGAAGAAGAAGAAAATTTTGACGAAGAAGAGCCTGCAAGAGTTCCTACCATTGCTACAGGTATGGCTAGCTTAGCCACTCTTAATGAATTTGCCCTGGCAGAAGGAGAAAGTGATCCTTTCCAAAATATTAAGGATGTCGAGATAAAATTAACTGATTATGTGACCTTGAAACGGAATCGTAACCCGAAACAAGTCACTTTAGACGTATACTTTAAAAAGTAATGTATGTTTTGGATACATATCTTCCATTGTGATAATAATTTTTTGTTCCTAATTTTTTGTTAAAAATATTCATAATTATTAACTAATTTTACTTTGTGATACCTTATGTAAATAAGAATTTTTTTTTGAATTTTTGTTATAGGTTTATTCGAATTTGATGAATTAATTAATTTTTGTATTTTAAAATGTACATACAAAACTTATATACGTATACATTTAATACACACATTTTTAAATTATTTTTTTATTATTTTTTTTTTAAAACACTTGTTAAATATTTCGCAAAATTACAAAAGGTTTAAAAAATCACTCGATCGATTCCGGCCGGCTTGTTAGGCCATCATCAGGAGTATCTACTAAACTGTAAAAATAAAAATGTAGTTATTTATATATATATATATATATATATATATATATATATATATATATATATATATATATATATATATATATATATATATATATATATATATATATATATATATTATAGTTGGAAAAAGCAAAAAAATGAAACTAAAATATACAAATAAAAAATGTGGGAGTTGTAAACAATAAAAATGGTGAGAGCAATAAACATTAAAAATTAAAAGGGGGTGAGTTAAACACAGGTATATGATTATTGATTAGTCAACGGCCGAATAACAAAATTCCAGATGTTGTTGTTTTTTTAAGTTTTTTTTATTTATTTTATTATAACCCGACGTGTGAATAAAACAATGCGGGGTCGGTAATTGGTGCGAAACGGATTTCTCTCTGTTCGTTGAGGATATTTTGGTTAAGAAATATAGCTTTTCGGATCTCGTAAGATTCTAAGTTGTCCAAACGTGAAATCCGAAACGAAATTAGTATGACTGTTGAAAAAGTTTATGAAACCCTTACATAGCTTGTAGGCAGATGCATTGCAATACGCTACTATTGGTCTAATTGGAATGCCTTCTTTATGGATTTTAGGTAAACCATAAAGAATTGGGGCAGATGGATTCATAACCGTGTACCTCCAACCAGTGCCATCAAAGACCTTTGAGCAGTGGTTGATACACTTACTGACCAAAGTCTTAAATGACCTAGTAGGATCTCTATTGAGCTCTAATGCTTTGCTTTCTGTAATGTTTAGTAGATTCTCCTGATGATGGCCTAACAAGCCGAAATCGATCTAGTGATTTTTTAAACCTTTTGTAATTTTGCGAAATATTTAACAAGTGTTTTTTAAAAAATTTAAAAATGTGTGTATTAAGTGTGTTTCGCCTATCTATCGACAAAAATATTGCATTAATTTTGGTTATTTATATTTTGTGTTGCTTCTGTAATTATTAAGTGAAAAAATATTTGTACATAATAGGTATTTTACCAAAACCAAGTCTTATTATTTTAATATAATTCAACCTTTTACAAATCATGTTCATCAACTTGGAAATAAAATTCATTTTTATCCAAAACATAATCACTCTTTTCCAAATCAAATTCACCTTTATCCAAAACATACATATTCACTCTTTTCCAAATCAAATTCACCTTTATCCAAAACATTATTCATTCTTTCTAAATTAAATTAAAACTTTTCCAAATCAAATTCAAATTCATAATTTATCAAAATATCACATTGAAATTAAAAACATTGGATTGAGTCCTTTGACTCGCTGATAATTCGTATTTAGAATTTTTGAGATTCTTTGTGACCAATATTTTTGAGACTATTTCGAAATTATTGAAAATTTTCAAATTATTCAAAGTTTTTGATATTGGTCTGCGGCGTACAAATTGTTTTTCTCGATTCTATGATGAACCAGGAAATACTTAATTGTTTGTACCGATAGGCGGCGGAGGAACTAAACTTGCATGGCATCCCGTTTTCCCTTAACCCGCGACTGAATAGGCGAGTCCATCGCAGTTTTTGTGAAATGAGTAGCTGTTGGTTCCTAAATTTTTCTTTTATACTAAAGAACCATATATGTACATGTTGCTAAAATCAATAATTCCAAAAATACTCTATATTCTTGTATTTCTAAATTATTATTTCCATATTCCTAAAATTTACTATTTCCAAAATCTTAAATTAAATGTATTTAGTACTAAATGTCTAAATTAACTAATTCCTAACACAAATTCTAAATTTCGAAAATGTTTTAAAAACTCTCTAAGTGTCAGGATTCTTAAATTTTACGAATTTATAAGCTTATACTAACTTTAAAGATTTAGATCTTTAAGTTCCCATTTTCCATTATTACCTTCCCAAATTCGCAATAATTTTATTAAATTCTAATAAAATTCCCACAATACAAAATTTCTACATTTTCCTAAATTCCCAAATTTTATTTCTTCCCAAGCTATGCGTTACAAAATTCGTTAATTTCTGAAATCAATAATTCCAAAATCCAATTAATGACGAATTTGAATTTAACAATTTTATAAAATTTATAAAATCTTAAATTAATTTTTACACTATTAAAATTTCCAAACTCCAGAATTCTTAAATTTGATAAAATTCTTATTTAAGCTTCTAAGAGTTTTCGCTTTCTAAATTCCTGGCATTTAGGATGAATTTTAGATAATGTTCAGGGTTAGTCTTAGAGAGGGTTTTCCAGTGAATTTTAGGATGATTTCTATAGGGTATATTTTAGAGTGAATTTTAAAAGTAAAATTTTAGGGGTAATTTTAGAGTAACTTGTGGGTTGAATTTAGCCCTTAGCTGCCACCAGGGATGAATATGTACCCCAGGCCAAATCACCTTAATTTGAGTTATCAAAAACTATGAAAATCATACTTGTTGCGCTATATATAGGTTGACGAGGAATGTAGGCTACTTGCATGGTACATAGAAGGAAGAAAAAAGTATTAGTAGCGCTATAAACGATGAATTTCCGAAGGAGTAATGATTTTTTTTTTCTGATAAACGTCATTTTTCCTAACTTTGCGCTAATTTTTTTTTCTTAAATTATCTTGATATTGGCTCTTGTAAACCATATTAGAAATTGAATAACATGTTTCAGAATGTCCATGAAAATCACCCCAGTGTGGCCGCTATGTTACGGGAGCGAAGTGTGGCCGCTAAGGGTTAAGAGTGAATATTAGAATTAATTTGTCGTAAGTTTAGGAAGAATTTTAAAATAAATTTGGGGTAAATTTATGATGAATTAGATGGAGAAATTGGATTGATTTTGGGGTGAATTTTAGGATGGACCTTAAAGCCTGGGTTGTACGGTGAAGTTTAAGGTGCGTTTTAAGGTGAATTTTTAGTTAGGAAGACATTATATGGTAAATGTTGGCAAGCATTTTGTATTGAATTTAGATCTATTTGGGATGAATTCTACAGTGAATTTAAGGATGACATCTAAGAGGAAGTTTATATAGGTTTTGCACTCCAAATTTAACCTTTTACAAAACGCAATCATCCTTTTTTAAATCAAATTCGGTTTTATCCAAAAAACAATCATCATTTTCCAAATCAAATTCAACCGTAGACGATATAAAACAAACAGAATATATTTATTATAATATATTTACTGTATTTAAATTATTCTAGATACAAAATAACAAATTAAATATCATTAACATGTTCGAACAGAATTTATTTATCGACCTTACCTTTGTCCTTAACGGCGTTTTTAAATTCTCGCACGACAAGTTTAAAGTTGTTTATATTCTGCCAAGTGACCCGTATGAGCAAAAAATACACAAATTTGTCTCTACAGACATTTTAATTTTAATTGATTTAATTATTTACTCGAGTTTAAGGAAATGTAACCCAAATGAAGTTAACAGAAGTGGCGGTTTTATTAGTAAAACCAAATGAAATTAATTAGAAAGCTTTAAAAAACTGATAATATCATTTTCGAAATTATCATAAATTACCCTTATCTGTATTTACCGAAAACAGATATTTTTTTTTTCAAATCTGTGATACTCGTACGTACATAATCATTTATTATAAAAATATAACCATTTTGGAAATTTATCTAATTATTTATGATGCAACCAATTATTTAAATGCTAATTATAAAATATCTGATTATTATTTTTTAATTTATTTGCCAGTTGGTGGCTGTAAAGATGTACCAACATAGAATAACAAACATACAAATGAATAACATAATTTGATTTTGTATTTAATTATGTGTTTTGTGGAGTTTCATTTTTATTTGTGAATTAAATAAAATTTCTGCGTAAATAATAATTATTCAAATATGTATGTACCATTAATTATTTTCGTAGTATTATTGATTTTAGTTCCCTCCGGCCATTGAACAAAATTGAACCATTTATTTAACTTAATTCTAAATTAGCCTTAAAATTTAATAACAAAATATTGGATCAACCGGAGATGGTAGATCGTAAGTTGGGCGAGAAATTTTGAAAAAATGGCTTTTTTCTCAATTTGTAACCATCAATCGAACATACGTCATGATTTGAAATGTTTTTCCAGCCCTAATGAAATTTCTTGTGGTTAGAGGTGATATCGAAAAAGATATTGAAAATCGATTTTAATTTTTAAAACACAACTTTTTTGAGTTATAACTTTCTTTATTTGCGAATAATTATTTAATTACAAACAACTAGTTTCGAGCATACACCGCTTATCTTCAGGATTTTTAAAGAGTTTTAAAAATACCTGAAGATGAGAAGTCCATGCTCGAAACTAGTTGTTTGTAAATAAAGAAGTATTCACGTGGTGAATCGCAACATATCAATATATCATTGAAAATCGGTAAACAAATAGCGATTTTATTGTCAGTTGTGCTAGAAAACTTGGCATTACGCACCCTACTGGAAGGTTATGGAGCTGGTAGACTAATCTGCTCAACTGTGGTATCCCCCCCCCCATCCTCTTCCAATAGACATCAAAGTGATGGCACGTAAAAATTACACAATTTGGGTGTGAAAATTGAAGAATATTTCGTTACACAACCGAAAGTGCCAGGATAGTATGTATTTTGTAGCAGTTGCCAAAATTTCTAATATTCTGGAATGGTAATAGATTGAAAGCAATTATATTTCAGGACAAAATTAGGAATAAATCTAGTTTATCCTCACAACAACCCATATTAAAATCAATTTGTGAAGAAGACCTTGCTTACACCGATACATCAGTCAAATCCTCAACAAAGTTATTGAGTCACCAAAACTAATGTTTATATGGCCTCAAGTTGCAATATTACCGATTTTTACCGACACCAATTTGTACTTTCATTAACTTGTTCGAGTGATATCGGTTAATAATTTCCTTTCAATTTATTAAATGAAATCAGAAATACAATGATAAGAAACGGAAATAATCAATCAATATCAGTTACCAACCAATATTTTTAAATAGAGCAATCTCGGGAAAACCACAAAAAAGAATCATACATTCTGCCATTTTAATCAATGTGAATGTTTTTTAGTTCAATTAGCTTGAGTGGTCACTTGGTGGGTGTGTATCCCTGTGACTATACAAGTGTCTGCATAAAGTATTTTTTATAATGAATTAACGTAAAATATGTGGTAGTTCAACGGATGGAGGATTAATCACGTTCAAAAAGTAGATAACGGTACTGCTCAGGTACTCGTTTGGCAGGTAATCTGGTGTTGAATGTCTCATGTTCATGTACGTGTGTGTATTGTGTGCTAAACATATTAAGGGGGGGGGGGGGGGGAGGGGCACCTTGGAACTTTCAAAATATCAAAAAAAAATTTTTTTGCGTTTTGTTATTTTAATATATTAAGAATCATATGCAATTAGTTTGGAACCAAATTCGACTTATTTAAGAAAATATAATTTTCTGATTTTAATCTTTTATATACAAATTTTAAAGAGCTTAAAACTTTAATCGAATTTTTTTCGAAATGACATTTTTGAACCTGGCGTTGCGAGGATCTTTAGATCTACTAGGTTAACTGACTTGAAATTTGGAGAGAATGTTCAGGACACTTGATTCTTTGGAAGTACCTGTGCTTTTTTTGATATTTTCAAAATTTCGTTTTTTAGATCGTTTTAATCTCAAAATTTTTACCGAAAAACGAGATTTTTTTTTTAAATATGTGCCATTCGTTGTAAAATGTATATATCGAAAAATTCTAAAGTACTTCCACAGTTTATGGGTAATAGAATAATATACTACGTTTTTTTTTGTTCTAGGATGCACCAGTTCTGAGATCAGCACAACGCCGATTTTTTTTCAATTAACTCATTTTGAACGATGATTAATATATTTTACTAAAAACTTATTTAAACCACACGAAATATTATTTCGTTTGCTGTATTGAAACTGCCGCTTTTATATTTTATTTTATAATTTTATATTATTAATATTTAAAATAAAACAATGCTAACGCAAAATACATAGAAAAACATTCAAACGTCAGATTTGTGTCGATTGTCCCAACTTACGCTATTTGCCACCAGAAGTTCATTCCTATAGACCTTTTTCTTTCAAAAATGTTGACAGATAAAATCAGCTGTTTTGTGATCCGTAGTTGAATCTATCTTTTGTGCGTTTATGAATTTATTGCCGTTTTATTATACAATATTTCAATACAAATTATATTTGTTTGGTTTTAAACTTATTTTTTTATTTTTTAAATCTCCGGCGTTTCGGTGGTATTTTCCACCATTCTCAAGGAGCAATCGAAACGCACAATAAAAATTCTTTTCAAAAATTTAAAAACTATTTACAAAAAATTCCAGTATAGCTTGATTTGAAAGCTATTTTTTCAAAAATTATGTATAGCTTGATTCAAAAATATTTTTTATATAAAATAAAGTGAATTTTTCAAATTTTTGAAGAGAATTTTTATTGTTGGTTTCGATTGCTCCTTGAGAATGGTGGAAAATACCACCGAAACGTCGGAGATTTAAAAAATAAAAAAATAAGTTTAAACCAAACAAATATAATTTGTATTAAATAATAAAACTTAAAAAATTAACAAAACAATATTTCAAAGTGTTTTTTTTTAATTTTTACCTTAATTATTGTGTGTAAAGGTGCAACCTAATTATTTTAATAATTAAAATTTCAAATTACAACAAATTTTTTGAAAAAGTAAGTAAAATGATATTTTTTTAGGTTATGTTGTTGGATTTATTATTATTATTAAAAATTGGTTGGAACCATCTGAGGTTCCACACTCAATGCCACGATGGGCCAATGGTGCATACCAGTGATTCTATAGTAACTCGTGAACGCGTGCTGCAGCCTTAATAAACTGAAGTAGTTTGGGCCAAGGCAAGGAATACAGCTGAATATCAGCAATGGATCTAGAGTCAAATAATTGCAACCTAACTGTGTTGAAAGCCGGACAACTGCACACGAAGTTAATGCAATCATCATCGTCTTCAAGGCAATCCTCGCATACATCGTCAAGAGATAGCCCCATGCGCTGAAGGTGTATCTTAAAATGACCGTACCCAGTAAGAGTAGAGATCAAGACTCTCAACTGTTTCTTGCTGATAGGTAAAGCAAACCTAGTGGCCCTCAAATTAGGTCCACTAATAAAAAGTTTGGCAATGCGGCAGCTACAAGTAGCATGCTGTTTTAATTTACTTGCAGCGCAGTTTTTGATCGCCTTCTTAACATAGCAAAATGGTAAGGAAGCAACTGTTTCGGGACCGATGAATTTAAACTCAGCCCCAGCTTTCGCTAGAGAATCAGCGACATCATTGCCCTCATTGCCACAATGGGCAGGAACCCACATAATCGTCACTCTATTGCTAGAACAGAGAAGCTGTAAAAAGTATTTACAGTCCTTAGCAAATTTTGACACAGTCAAGGGATTATCCAAAGAATTCAGCACAGATAAGCTGTCTGTACAGAAAACAAAATTTTTATTTATAACAGTGAGATTCAATGCCTCAATTACGCAGAGCGTAAGAGCAATTAGTTTTACTTGAAAACTGTGCATTACCAGCCCAGGCAGCTTGAAAAATTTAAATCAAACGTAGGGCAGTACACTCTATAACCAGAACTTTTATCAGAGCGAGAGCCATCAGAAAAGAAGACTATCGACTCATACAAGTTCCCAAGAAAATCCAGTGATCTCCGCTGAGCTCTTGAAGGTCGCACCACTGAATATAATTTAGATAAATTTATTTAAGGAGTTAAGGGTGATTTTGAATCAAGAATTAATGGTGAAATACATAAGATTTTTAGTTTCACTGAATTTGATAAAATTGAATTAAATTTTTATTAAAATTCAATTGAATTAAATTTAGTGAAATTAATTTTTTGGTGTAATCGAAGCATTAATGTTAGTATCGATCATAATGTTAGTATCGATGTTGGTATTGGTATTGATGTGGATATTGGTATTGGCGTTAGTATTGGATGTTGGTGTCGGTGTTAATGTTCGTATTCGTATCAATGTTAATGATAGTTTTGGTATTAATATTGACATTGGTTAGTTAAAATGGTTTTTGGCTTAGGAATACCTGAGAAACCCGACAAAACTGGCACTGGCCCTGATAATGACACTGGCTAAGGCGATAGCAAGACGGGCGAGATGGTAGTTGATTTAGTTATTGTTATACAAACTATTAATGTTAATTTATTTGTAGTACATGAAGATTAATTTATAATTTGTTTCAGAGAATTAAATTTATACTTAATTAATTTTAGAATAGTTATTATAAAGGATTAATGCAGATTTTATATTTAAGAAATTTTTGTAGAACCTGAAACAACTTTCCAGTAACTTAAGGAGTAAATTGACTTGAAATTGTTTTTTCTTGTGCTAAATACTATACTAAAAATATACTACTAACAAATTTACTAGCTATCAACTACTTAGGTGTCTAGAACCGGGTTGATTCTTTGTTACTAATATACGGAGGGCCCGGTGTCACCCGGGTGTCTTGCTTAGGTTTGGTCGTACATTCCGATCAATCAATCAATCAGTTTTGCTAGAAAACTTGGCAATTAAAGTCGCTATTTGTTAAACGATTTCCACAATCTTTGATACTATCGCCCCATTACGCAACAACTTTTATTTGGGATGGAATACAATTTCAAATGATGGTTATGATCGATTGAAGGTAAAAAATTGAGAAAAAAACTTTTTTTAATTTATCGCTCATCTCGGGACCTCTATAAACCATCTTCGATTCACCCAATATTACTGTTTTTAAATTTTTAGGGTAACCTTACATTTCTAGAGGGTGTCCTGAAATCTTTCGCTCTTTCGTGAATATGGCCACATCTCTTATGATGATATATTTTCAAGGAAGGAGTAGCTGTACTTAAGTAATTACTATTATCGTAAGCATCAGTGAAATGTGAGGTTTTTCATAGCAGCCGTCTAGGATTTACAGAAGAATTATTAAAACTTGACTGTTACTAAGGAATAGGGCTATTAGACTATCCAGAGAATAAGTAAGAACAACTTTTACGTTCCATACTTTCGACGTTAATTTTCGGTTGCTATTGTTCGCTTATAAGAACCGTTAAAGAAAAGTAGCTGCCATCTAAAGAAACAAAGATAGAAACAAGATAGAAATTTATGACAAATAATTTGTTTGATTTTTTAAATAATTATTATTCTGATTGTTTGAGTATTACTTATTGCCAAACTACAAAAAATGTGTGGTAAAACTTCAATTTATATTTCTGTGGTAATAACCTACAATAACATAGCCCGAGGTATCAACATTCAGAACAACTACATACATCAAAAAGAACATTTTGATATAGCCGAAACTCTTAACGCTAACTGAAAGTACCGTTAAAATTGTTTGGCCAATAATAAAATGTTCCGTTCGATGCAGTTGTTCTGAATTTTTGAAAAACTGCATAACTCGAGTTGCTTATGTGAAGGATAAGTTTCTGTTCGTTAAAATTCATTTTTCTCCTCCACAACCACTGCCATTCAATTGTGGTTGTAGTGGTAAATAGCCCTTGGTATCTCATCGATAATAAGAGAGTTTGGTTACGGTGGTTGCACGTGGGTGAGAGTGGGTGGCGAAAATCTCTAACACTTTGTTTTCTTATAAGACCGAGAATGCTTCAGAATGTTGTAGAATAAACTAATCAACTGAGTGGTTTTAGAAAGATCTAGAATTTTTTTAGAAAGTCTAGAATGTTATAAAATTTTCTGAAATTTTCTAGAAAATTCTAGATGTTCCGAATTTCACGATTTTGACAGTTATAATTAGCTGAGAAAGCTAAGCAGCTCTAGAATGTTCTGGAACGTTCCAAAATTTACTAGAATGTTTCGGAATTTTCTAGAATATTTCAGAAGGTTTTAGAATGTTGTAGAAGGTTCCAAAATTGTTTCTAGAAAGTTTCAGAATATTCTAGAATTTTCTAGAAAGTTGGAATTTTCTAGAAAATTTCAGCATTTTCTCGAATGTTTCGTAATATTTCAGAATTTTCAAGAATATTCTCAAACTGTCTAGAATGTTTCGGAATTTTCTCGAATTTCCTAGAAAATGCCGGGTGTTCCAAAATTTTCTAGATAGTTTCAGAATGTTCCAGAATTTTCCAAAATTTCCAAAACTGCCTAGAATATTCCAAGACGTTCCATTCAATATGATTTTCTATAAAATTTCAGAATGTTTCAGAGCATTATAAATTGTTCCAGAATTTTCTAGAATACTCCAGAATTTTGGAGAAAGTTTCCAATGTATTAGATTTAGGTTCCCGATGTATTAGATTTTTTAGAATGTTTCGGAATGTTACAGAATTTTCAAGAATATTCTCAAATTTTCTAGAGAGTTCTAGAATTATTACAATTTTTTTAGAAATTCCAGGTGTTCCAGAATTTTCTAGAATGGCTCAGAATGTTCCGGAATTTCCTAGGATTTTCTGGAACTTCCACAGTTTTCTAGAATGTTCCAGGACGTTCCAGAATTTCCTAGAAATTTGTAGAAAATTTGAGATGTTTCAGAAAGTTTTAAAAAGTTCCAGAGGTTTTCAGAAAGTTTCAGAATATTTTAGAATTTTGTAGTAAGTTCTAGTTGTACTGGAATGCTCCAGGATTTTTTAGAATGTTGCAGAATGTTCCGGAATTTGATACAATTTTCTAGAAAATTCCGGATACTCTAGATTTTTCTAAAATGTTTCAAAATGTTCTAGAATTAACTAGAATTATTTGGAATACTGTAACTTTCAAAGTTTTCTTGAATGTTTCAAGACGCTTCTAGAGGAAACTTCTAGAAAATTTGAGATGTTTCAGAAAGATTTAAAAAATTTCTTTTAGAAAATTTTAAAATATTTGAAAATTTTTCTAGAAAGTTCTAGGTCTACTGGAATGCTCCAGAATTTTTTGGAAATTTTGGAATATTCCAGAATTTTCAAAAATATTCTCAAGTTTTCTGAAATATTCTAGATTTTTCTAGAGATTTCTACAAAATTCCAGGTATTCTAGAATTATCTAGAAAGTTTCAGAATGTTTCAAAATTTTCTAGAATTTTCCGGTATTTTAAAAATTTTCTAGAGCGTTCCAGGACCTTTCAGAATTTCCCAGGATTTTCTAGAAAATTTCGAAATGTTTCAGAATGTTCTAAAAGACTCTAGAATTTTCTAGAAAGTTCCAGAATTTTCTAAAAAATTCAGAATTCTAGAAAGTTGGACAATGTTCCATAACCGGGATTGAAGTGCATTTGAATATTGAAGAATGTTCTAAAACTGGAAATCAAATGCTTCTGAATGTTCGAATGTTCTCTAGAAATTTCGATCCTTGAACATATATAACGCAAAGTTCAGCGCACCGCGACATAATTATTTAGCAACAAATAAGAACGGATCGAAGAGAACAAATAGTGAAATTGCAAAGTGAAAATCCAAAGCGAATATTTAAACGATAAATTTAACAGTGATTTCGAAAAAAATATTTTCAGCCAAATTTTTAAAGTTCGAGGACATATTTATCATCAAGCGAACCTCGGCTTTTACCGAAACCAAATAAAACACAGAAATTCCTACAAATATATTTTATTGGCGAAAAACAATTCGAAGTGGACCAGCGTTGCATCAAAATCTAGGTAAGACGACGAGAAATCATCCAGGAGTATATTCTTGAGTACTTTCCATTTAATCATTTTTTAGAGGTAGTTTAATCGTAAGGTGAGTTATTTCATTTTTTACCGCGTTATAAATTTCCAATAATCTGATTCAACAGAATATTACTAATTTAATTTAGACCACAATTACTTTAAATATTTTAAATTTATATTTTACTAATGAATCTGCTCTCGAATGTTATCAACTATCTTTCGTATATTCAGCCGTCAGCCAATACATTAAAATTGGACAAAACCGTAATAGTGCATACTATACATACTACCTACAATTACTGAAAGCTTTTTCGATTAAACCTAAACCTAATTGGAGAAATCGAATATTGACATGTTCCCTCAAAAAAAAAAATTCAAGTATAAGTATTTACATTTATAATGTTTGTTTAGATACCATATAATATAAAATCTATGATCGTATCAATTAAGAAACCATTGAAATCTAAAAATAAAAATAACTTGACAATTTCCTATTACAATTTTATCGATAAGTGTGCATGCGTGTGGCTGACAAACAAAATATTATTGAACACCACTTCATAAAATTCAAACCAAATATTTTAATAACCAAGGCGCAAACATTATCGATTCATAACATATTTTTGTGATTTTTATATAAAAAAAAATTCTATAACGTTTCGAGAAATATTTATGGTATTGAATACGGTGTACAAAAATTAAACATTCCACAAAACAAATATCAGAATATTTCCCAATTCCATGGTTTTCATCTACTTTAAGTGAACAAATAGACAAAATTTTATTTTTGAACAAACTGAAATTATTTCGTATAAACGTTCACAAAGGTGTTTTTTTTTGGTGTTTATAAAATAGGAAAATTGGAAAATCCTTACAGTAAATATTTACCCGTGCTATGTACATATACATTTTGTTCTATTTTTATTTATTGTTGTTGAACAAGAAAATGCGAAGATATATAGTTTCCGTGGTAAATCTTCGATCGTTTTTAATTTAAAACATGTAACTTAGGTACGAGTAATTGATGTTATTGAGGTACAAGCAAGCATCGACTTGTACCGTTTGTCCCAAAAAAAAAGTTTGTATAATAATTAATAGCACATAATAATGCTAAATGACGAAATAATTTAAAATTTGGCACAACAACATAACAAAATTCGCGATAATATAACGATTATAAACGATGATTGTGCACAAAAATCAATGAAGGTCGAAACGACATACATAAATTAATGTTAAGGTGTAGTGAAAATTCTATAAAAATTTTATTCCGCAATTTAGGAGAAAAAACGCAGAAAAAGAACAAGAGATGTGGCAGAAACGTTCATGCAAACGAATCATAATTTAAATAATTTAGATTTAAAAATGTTCAAAGTGCAAAGAAATATAATTAATTTATTACGAGTTTTTATGTAATTTTATGGTAAGGGAAATTCATGATTATCGTTAGAATGGAAGTAAAACCGATATCGTATATTATTACGTACTATACATGTACAGACATTTTTGGTAAATAGACGAGGGAGGAAACTTCAAAGTAACTTGCGCTTAGTAATTTCGAAGTTGTTGTTTCTTTAATGTTTAATGAAGAATTCGTCTTTCTGTAACTCAATAGGAGGTTTAGGCGAAAGTTCGCTTGTGGCATTTTTTGGCTATCGTGTACCGTCTATAATTTTCTTACATTTTTATGTTATTGACGGTTCAAATATTGAAACAGTTTGAACCTTCTATATAAAATCAAACTATTGGATTTTACATATCCTGGCCCAAATACACCCCAAAAAATATTAGTACGACATTACTATATGGGAATAACTTATATTCTTTTGAAAAGAGTAATAATTCCCATAATAAAATTATATCATTATTGATATATTTAGCAACATGCTGAATTCGATTGAACTTATAGGTAAATGATTTGAAATAGAAACTATGAAAAGCCCTGTCGATATAAATTGACTAACAGCCCGATTCCCTTAGTCGTATCACTTGTTACGCCAAATAACAGCCAACCCAATAAACGTATCGCACGGAATTCCGTAAGAAAATCAGTACGAAAGATTCACTCGGAACGAGGATTCCAATAATATTCTTACACGGATTTCCGTGTTGTTAGCCAAAGAAAAGTGGCACAAAAATTCCAAGAATGTCAATTACGAATAGCATGTGGATTTCCGAATATAAATTGTACTAATTTCCGTGTGAAAATTACACGTAATTCTTAGTACATTTCACACAGATTTCCTTGTAAATATAAAACGGATTTTCCTATGAATTATAGAACGGATTTCCTTAGATTTATCTTCTCATTTTCTTCATTATATAAATAAAAACATATTGCAGAATATTTTTTGAAAAAATATTTTATTAAAAATATTAGGTCACAATTGGCTATCAGAGCTTTTGGACAAAGGTACACCGTCAATGCCAATGTCAATAATTATAACGTCTATATTAAACTTTTTGTGTTTGGTTAATAAAAGTTTTAGTTTATGCTTAAGTCCGAAGTGTAAATATGAGCCAGCACCCATTGGTGTTAATTCTATTTTTTTGGGAGTTTTTTTCACGGTTCTACAATCTTTTGGAAGCTCTGGATGATATTTTTTAAAAATTCTTAATAGAGAATTCATCGCCTCATTAGTGGTATTATGTTTTGATCCCCATTCGGCTAACTCAGTTTCCAAATCAAGAAAACAAATTTTATGTTCGTCATTATCCGAGTTCATTGATAAATCATTTGCCGTGGAATACAAATTAGTAGATTCTTTTATATTATCACAACTATTATTATTATTAAATTCGCCTTCCACATAACCCATAGCTTCTTCATTTTCACAATTATTATAAGAATTACTTTCACTTTTATTTACATCAAGCACAGAAAAGTTAAGCAAATCATTAACTTTGTTTTTTATTTGTCTAAAATACGTTCGTTTAGACATATTTAAATATATTAACTGATTTACACAATTATTATATCAGAAAAATATAATAATTACCTTAAATTACACAAAACACAAATGGCGTCCAGTCTTCAGACGTATTCAGAGTAATTTACTTCAGTAAATATGGCGGAAATGACAGTACGACTTTCAACTCGGATTTCCGTATTAAAACTGCAGTACTAATTCCGAGTTGGAAATAAAGTTTATTGGGAAGTTATCATATTATTTTTATAAACTCTGTATGGCTGCTATGAAAAACATCATATTGCACTGACTTTTTACGATTGAAGTCATTACCAATAACTTTCCTTGTCATGATATATTTTCAAGTGATGAATAGCTCTGCTAGTAGTCACTTGAAACTACTATTGTCGTAAAAAGTCAAGGCAATATGATGTTTTTCATAGCAGCAATACAGAGTTTATAGAAGGAATATAAAAAGTTGACTGTTATTTGGCGTGACAAGCGATACGACTACGGGAATCGGGCCCTAGTAAGAAATACACTAATTGATTTAATCAAAATGTAATTGATACAATTCTTATTTAGTTTCTAAGTAGCATCACAAAATTCCGCAAACACGGAGATTTCAGAATTAAAAGAGCTAATATTCAAACTCCAAAAGGCCGTTGCAGCCCCTTACTACAGGTAATCCTAGTCACTACGGGTAAATCTAGTCGCTCCAGAAGTCCGCAGCCTTCAAGCAGATTTCAAAATAAGTGCAGGAATTCACAGCCAACAACACGGTATCCACAAACTCTAATCTTTTAAACGGCTAGATTCGATTATCAATGCGGCCGATAATGGAAATTATACATACCGTCGCCTTTTCATTAGAGATCACAAGAACAATCTTCTTTTTCTTGTGGATACTGGGGCTGACTTTTCTGTGATTCCAGTCACATATTTCCACGGAAATCGATCTCTCGATCTAATGTTGTGTCTTTCGGCAGCGAATGGCACTACCATCAATACTTATGGGACCCAATTACTTTTGGTCGATATTGGGCTACGGCGCACCTTTACCCACCCATTTGTGCTCGCATCAGTTAACCGACCACTAATCAGTGCTGATTTTCTTACGAAATTCCAAAACAATTGGAGGTAAAGAATGGATTCGGAAAAATACTAGAGGAATTTCCGTCCCTTACCAAATCTCCTAATTACAATGTCCTAATCAAGCATAACGTAGTTCATCATATTATTATGAACGGTCAACTCCCGTATCACCACGTCGGCTGGATCCCACTAAACATAAGGCAGCATACAACGAATTTCAACATATGGTCGAATTAGGCATATGTAAACCGTCCTTTTCTCCGGTTTCTTCTCTACTCCACATTGTTCCAAAGAGAGACAACACTGATTGGCGCCCATGTGGAGATTACCGTCGACTAAATGCAATCACGGTACCGGATCGTTTCCGATACCGCATAATCATAACTTTTCAGTGCATCTGAACGGGTGCACAATTTTCACTAAAATTGACTTAATTAGGGCATATCACGCAATATCTATAGTAGCCGAATAGACCAGCCTAAAACAGCAATAACAACCCCATTTGGCCTTTTCGAATACAATCGACTGACTTCTGGTCTTCGGAATGAAGTGCTAAAAGATCTTGACTTTATTTTCATCTACATAGACGATATTTTGGTTGCAAGTGCAATAGAGGAGGAACAAAATCTCGTTTACGACAAGTATTACAACGACTTGCCAAGTACGATGTCAAAATAAAGACATCCAAGTATGTTTTCGGTGTTCCACATTTAGAATTCTTCAGCAACCACGCACATATCTAAAGATGTCATAAAACCTTCGTCAGAGCGCGTAGTAATCATAACTCAGTTCCCTCAAACCCACTTCAATAAAATCTATTCAGAAATTGGTCGGAACGGTGAATTATTATCATCGCTTTATTCCACGTTTAGCCGAATTTCTTGTCCAACCAAAACCAGACAAAAATGACTTCTGGCCAGATGAATGGAAAGAAGCATTCATCAAATTCAATAAAGTTAGTTGGGAACCATTAGCGTTCTTTTCAAAGAAACTTACAGTCTACACAGACAATAAACCCTTAATTAACGCTGTACACTCAAAAGCAAAACGCAGTCCACGACAGAATCACCATTTGGATTTTATATCCCAATTCATGACAGACATCCGGCATATTTCAGGTAAACAAAATGCGATCTCAGACACTTTGTCACGTTCATGTGACCCACAAATTGCCTCTATAAGCAAAATACCGGATTTACAAACGATATCAGAGTTACAACTTACGGGCGACGAACTTAAATCTCTGATCAATAAATCTCGTCCAACAAGCACCAAGTACAAACTTGAACTTGTAAATTTTACTGGTCATGAATACTGCGAAATCTCCTTTGGTAATCATCGGATATACATTCCTCAACTACTATAGATAAACAGTTTGTCATTCAATTTTTGTCATCCAAACAAACTGTTTGTCATGCCAGCAATCAAAAATAAATCAACATACGAAATCACAGCCGTTGGCCGGACGCATACCCCATTTCAGATATGACAGCTGCAACCATTGCTAAGATATTCATCGAGCAGTATGTATCAATGTTGGAGTTCCCCTTGAAGTAACGACGGACCAAGGCAGCCAATATGAGTCTAAACTCTTCACGGATCTAACAAAAATTCTAGGTCACACAGGATTCGGACTACAGCCTACCATCCACAAGCAAACGGTATGGTAGAGCGCTTCCATAGACCTTTAAAAACTTCACTTAGACCTCGCGGTAACACCAAAAATTAGAGCTCTAAGTTACCCTTTATGTTGCTGGGCATAAGAGCATACGTCAAAGAAGTCCTCAAATGCAGCCCAGTGCACCTAGTTTATGGTCAAAGCCAAAGACTACTTGGCAATATATTTTCAGGCCCAAGGTCTCAACCCTCTCCATCGATTATTGCCTTAGACAGATTCCAAACTTTCCATCTCTTCCAGTTTCAATTACATCTCTTAGGGATTGCTCATAGTTTTTGGCTGTTCGTAGCAAAGATTCGTCTTCTTACTTCTAAGACCATTGTTTCTGTTTTGTTCGGGTTGCCAAACAAAACCTGAAAAAGTGAATGCTCTGAAGGAACTAACAAATCCTAAAAGCTGATTGGCGGCCAAATTATTATGTGATAAAGATGTTAGAGTTCCGAATATTTCTGCGGTATCTCGACAATCACGTTCCACCGTTCGCTCGGATTCAAGTCGGCACCCCATTGCGAGCATATCATATAGTGTCGCAATAGAGGATCGCCTCGCAAAAACCGAGGAAAGATTAAACAATCCATAAAACAACAACAATCGTACTCGTTCGAGGGGTCGACAATCATCACAATCCATTTATCGACGGTTTGATCCAGCTGGGCGAAGAACAAACTAATATTTCTAATCAAGACTTGCGCTAACCTTTCGGTCATTCCAGCTCAATATTTCAAAAACTCGTTTTCATTCACAAAACGAAATCCCGATCTAGTTTTATCAGCCGCCAATAACGCCACAATCCACACTTACGGCACAAACTTCGTTCAGGTGGATATAGGACTTAAGAGAACTTTCACACATACTTTCATTTTAGCTGATGTGAATCGTTAGAACATTGGCGCCGATTACTTGTGTAAATTTGGCCTCCTTGTTGATCTGAAAAACAAAAGGCTGATTGATTCAGCGACTAAGCTGTCAATAAGTGCCACAATGGTTCGTGATAACACATCAACCCCGATCCATTTTGCAGTCAACAACGGTTATGCCACTCTACTTAAGCAATTTTATTCACTTAGAGCAGAACCGAACTGCAATTTACCAGTTCGACATAACGTGGTTCATCATATTGTCACAGCAGGCCATCTGCCCGTATCAAGACCACGTCGGCTAGATCGAGTTCGCCACAAAGCTGCTCTTACAGAATTCCAGCATATGGTGGAATTAGAGATTTTCCGGCCATCTGCATCTCCCGTCTCTTGTCCACTTCACACGGTGAAGAAAACAGATCAAGATTGGAGACCTTGTGGGAACTATCGGCGTTTAAACATGGTCACAACCCAATATCTTATATTTAAAATTTCTCCTTGCACTTGTATGGATTCAAAATATTCTCCAAGATTGATCTGGTCAGAGCCTATCATTTAATTCCAGTCGCACCTGAAGGCGTTCATAAAACGGCAATCACAACCCCGTTTAGCCTATTCGAATTCACCCGAATGCCATTCGGCTTACGCAACGTCGCTCAAACGTTTCAGCATTTCATGAGCGAAGTCAAACGTGACTTGGCTTTCGTTTTCTACTTAATCAAAAGTATACAGCGATTTGTCGGCATGGTAAATTACTACCACCGATTCATACTTAAACTCGCTCAAACACTCGCACCAATTCACAGCCACTTGGCAGCTTTACTCAAAAAGAAATTCTCTTGGTCCGACGAATGTCAACAAGCATTCACGTCGCTAAAAGCTGAATTGGCCCAGATAACACTTCTGGCACACCCGCTTAGCGGCTCAAAGCTCAGCACAACCACTGATGCATCAAACACACAACTCTATATTCCGCATTCGATAGGGAATTACTCGCAATATTATGTAGCAGTCAAACACTTCAGATATGCAATTCAGTCTAAAACTGAAAATAATCCGAGGCAATCTCGCCATTTGAATTACATTAGTCAATTTACCACGTACATTCAGCATGTTCACGACCACAACCGACAACGAAATGGCTACAGTCAAGACACACATCAACTTGCACAAAATCGCAATCACACAAAAAGCTGACCTAGAACTTTTTCAGGTTAAGGATGTCACACTAATTCATCAATGAAACTATAGCTTTTCAAACTGCCTGGCCTCGAAATCATCTGCAAAATCTCTACTGGGAATAATTGCCCATACATCGCAGATTCACTACGTCGAATCATCTTCGACACACTACACAACATTTCACGTCCTGGAGCCCGTGCAACTCGTAAATTGATTACAGCTCGCTATTTTTGGCCCAGTATAAACAAAGACGTAGGCAATTGGGCTCAGTCTTGTTTATCCTGCCAATGTGCTAAAGCCCAACGGCATACAAAATCCCCTCATGGACAATTTCAAATTCCACCTGGTCGATTTGAGCATATCCATATAGACATCGTAGGATCACTTCCGCCATACAATGCATTTTCGTATCTATACTCACATATGTCGATCGATTCACTCACTGGCTTGAAGCATACTGCATGACCAATATGTCAGCTGTAACCTGCAACAATAGTCACCACCTTTGACCACAACTACGTATCACGGTTCGGCGTGCCCCTTAATATCACAACAGATCAAGGAAAGCAATTTGAGTCCAACATTTTCACCGAGTTAACGAAACTCCTAGGCTCACATCGGGTACGAACAATGGCTTACCACCCACAAGCCAGTGGCATGGTCAAATGCCTTAAAGGAATATCTTAAGTGCTCACCAACTGAACTGATTTACGACCAAACAATTAAGCTACCTTGTGAGTTATTTATCGAAAATCCTCCTTCACTACTCCCACCTATTGTCACAGTCATCGACCAACTGCGACAAACCATGCGTAACCTCATACCTACACCACCACGTCAATCCAAACAAGATGACGTGTTTTCATAAGAAAAGACAAGGTTCACAAGGGATTCATTAACTCCTCCCTATGAAAGTCCGTATTAAGTTATACGCAGACTTAAACCAGCTTACGGTATGCTTAGTTCGGCTGAGCAAGCATCAAGCTATCGGGTACACAAAACCGCCACTACTCACTGAATCATTCCCTAGGGAGGGGAAAATCACTTTCGGCGGAGCCCTGTAGCGACTCACTCATAATTCATACACGAATAACTCATAATTCATATACCAATCACGTATCAAATTTAAACATTCACTCAATTAGTCATGCATTTTTACATCCACTCACCACTACAAATCATACACTCGATCGAACGCATCCATATACATATATACTCAATCGAGCGCACCTACACGGTATTAACTTGGCAGCACTGATTGTCAACGAAAAACCATGATTCAATAAATCCCAGGTTAGCTCGATTTTTCAAAACACGTGTTCGTGACGTCATGCAATTCTTTTTTACTTTTCGTTTTTTTATTTGTTGTTGTAATTTATATACGTATTGAGAATTGAGCGACGTCCAAAAAAAAAGATGGCCATTTGTTTACATATTTCGAGCTAACCTTGGTTTTATTGAATCATGACGAAAAACAAAAAAATTACTCGAAGCCGACATTTTCATGATACGACACGTACCTAACATAAAAAAAAAAACAAAAAAAATATCGTTTGCCATTTGTTTAACTCGTATTTTATATTTTGATTTTTCTAACATTCAGAGTTATTAGAAAATAAACATAAATTAATAAATTCGGGATTTTATGTTATCAAATATATGCGTGTTAGCAATGCGTGATAAATCAGCTTTTTAAGAAAAAACTTCTAAATCTATGAATCTGGTGAAGTGATAAATTTAAGCAATTAAAACAGTGTATCTCTTTAGAAAACAAGAAATTAAAATAATAACATCATAACATATACAATTGTGTTTGTTTTAAATATGTATGTATGGGAAACGAAAAGCCAAACACTAAAGAACATTTCGGAGCAAATAATAACAAGGGCTCAACATTCCGAAATCTTTCACGGGAGGGACTTCAATCAACAAGATTTACGCAACACGATGTACGTCAGTATATTGTGTCTTACGGAATACTATTTGTAGTAGCAGTAATAGCTGCTATAATTATTGGCATGGAATAACCCGAAATAACTTTCCATCAACCATGCATTTTTAACTAATCTAGCGCATGTTGACCAATCATGTTGAATTTGTTTAGTACCATATCTCATATGTATGTTGTTTATAATTCAATTTTCTATATCTATATTTAGAAAAAAATTCAAAATAAAAATAAACTCCAATTTTCCATCGCTCATTCAACCATTAATTTATTTACAGAACATCATAAAATTCCTACACCATCCATACCCTTTCAAAAAAAATTACCCATCCGCATGGTCGTGATGTAATTTGGATATAAAAATTAAAATCTCATTAATCAAAATAATAAATAAATCAAATCATTTATCAAGCATCAAACGACCTCCCTCCCTCACAAATACGCAAGGAAAAACCCTCACTCGTATTCGTATTTAGTGTGTAGGTTGGTTAATTTTTTGTATCAACCATCTCCCACGTATACCCACCCACTCAATATACACACCCAGACATTTTACTTTTTCTTTATATTAAAATTAATCGTTTAGAATACTTTACATAATATCGGTTACCTTTATCAAATTTTTGATATCGTCAAATGCATGTACCTCAGCTGAATCATCGCTCCCCTAGAAATAAAAACACAAAATGATTATTATTATTGAGACAAAAGTATTAAAAGTAGGTAGAAAAACATTTTAACTTTTTCGGGAAATCCTACACAATCCTTCGATATTCTGAAAATTCGTTATATTATTGACACGACATTACATACTTAAATAATCATCAGATTACATTATTTACCAAAAATAAAAATATGTATCCCACACACGTATACGAACGAACAGGTTAAAAAATTTGATGGATGAAAATGAGTGAAACACAATATTGGTAGCAAAATTAGGAAAATATTATTAGGGATTATAGTCTGATTTTAACAGAATATTATAATGAATAATTAATGAATGGTTTTTATTGTACGAATCTTTCTATTTTTATTTTATAAACTTTAACCTCTTTTGTCAAAACCCATGTCAAGGAACTAATCTCGCCTGTAAAATACCTGAAGTTTTTTTTTACATAACTAAATTTGTTATACCATATACAACAAAAACAGGATATTGTAGAGAACGGTACGGTTTTTAAAGAAAGAACAATCTAGAGAAATTCATCATGAACCAATCGTAAATGTCATTTATAGTCCAGTGTTTGACGGTTTTTCGCTCAGAATTCTTACGGACAAAATCGATTGATGTGAAATTCGGACAGGAAGTAGGGAATGGCTCAAGGAACAAAAGTAATATAGTCCGATGTGTGCTTTTACCCTAGGGGTGGTTGCCATCCCTTCTCGTGGGATGGAAATCAGTAAACTTAAAATAACCAAGGAATTGCTGTCATCGTAAAACTTGCCTTAAAAACGTCGGAATTCGAATTCTTCAACCTATGTATATAAAACTAAAGGTACATTATTACTCAATGATATTGGTATTAATTCAGCAGCACGAATATATACATTAATTGAGGTTTTACGGCTAAATCCAACCATTTATTGAGGCCAACAAATTACAGGGCACTGGTAAGCTTTTCAGAACTTTTATTAAATCGGGAATGGTGTATTTTCAACAGACCCAGACTTCGGAACCAACTTGCCTGTTAAATGTTCAACAACTACATAGCCATAATCGTTAGCAAAGGGCCCATAATTCATCATTCTGCCCATCAATCATCACGTCATGAAGTCCCAAATTTGCTCTCGCCAATAGATAAAGTATCACAAAGGAAAATTACAAAAAAAGCATCAAGATTTATAAAGTATTTTCTATTTATTTTTTGGTTATATTGCATATTTGTTAATATTATTTTTGGTCTCGTATTTGGTGTCATAAAATTGATTGTGTATTGCATGATAGTTTTTAAAATATTATTTTCCTTTAAATATGTACTGTTACATGTTCACTTCATTAAACGTCGGTGCTTCGGCAGTTGGCAAAAACAAAAAACCACATAAACTGTAACGATAATGATTTAAGGTCTTCGGAATAATTTAAAAAAGCAAATAAAAGCATTCATTAATCATAATAACTTTATAAATGTACATCAATCAGGATTTTGAGAAATTCATAATACAGCAACTGCTATGGTTAACGTAACAGATGATCTTGTTCAGAAGTTAGATACAAAAAATTGGGGCTATCCGACTCTCGGATAACACTTTTCCCAGAAAGCATCCGTTACAGACTATCAAACCAATCAGTTATATTTTACAAACATTTTCCGTTATTTTGGGCTGGCACAATATGGCACGACTTTTCTAAATTTGGAGACCTCTTCCCCAATATCACAATTGATCACGACAATTTAAATTTTCTACTCTCATACCGCCAAATCACAGATCCACAAATAATGTTAAATTATTTAGAATTGACACGTGTTGAGCAGCAATCAAATTCGTATTTGCCATTTTTCATCTTCGACCTTTAACAATTAGATCCAATTACACATATATAGTATACCGTTGAAAGTCCTTAAGAATTTAATTTACTCCATTCAGAGAGTATCCACAATGTTTAAAAATGTATTTTCTGAAAATTTGTGCCGTTTGTTCAGATCACAATATTATCTGAGCAACGTGAAAATTGGCCGATATAATTCTTTACTCAGTGCTTCAGCCTGGACGGGACTATTCGAAAATACAAAATAATAAAACACAAACAATACAAAATCAGAATTAACGTTAATTATCATTTGTTACCGAATCCCACCTCCTTGTCATATAGCATTTCATTTTATATCTGTGGCAATTCAACAAAACCTCTTATCTCATTCTCACTCACTTTTCTGGAGACAATAAATTAACAGTAAAACAGTAAAGTAATAAACACTTATCTCGAGATAAGTGTTTATTGCTTTACTGTTTTACTGTTAATTTATTGTCTCCTGAAAAGTGAGTGAGAATGAGATAAGAGGTTTTGTTGAATTGTCACAGATATATCTCCGAGCTCTCCTAAACATGCGCCACTCTAGTGTCGTGATATTATTTCAAGCCTCCCATAGTAATTTGCTATTATGATTTATATACGACTTTGAATGGGCCGGTATTCTTGAAATTCACCCGAAAAAGTCGCCAATAATTTTCTAGTGAAATACGTCATTTCAGTCGAAAATTTAAATTGTTTTGTACCAAACTCACCGGCAACTTTGTTTGATCGAATTTCAAGAATACGGGCCCAAGAGAATTTATTATTCCGAAATAATACCTTTAACGGCGATTTTATTAAAGCAATTCGCAAATAATGTATCGATCAACATGTCGTTGAAATTCCAATCATTAAACTGTCATAAAATGTCAATAAAACGTCACAGAAATGTCAATGCAGAAATATAAATGTCATAGAAACGGGAATATCTTGCTATTTTTAAAAGCTCACTAGATATAATTATTTTTAAATGTTGACGATATTACTATAGCCACCAGCAAAGTATTTTACCCTACCTCTTCACCTGACATATACTATACCACTACCATTTAACATTTCTATAAATAAAAATATTAAAAATGGCTTCGGGTGAGGTAAACGTGCGATATGTTATTCGGTGCTAATAAACTGGAATTTATATTCCATAAGCATTAATTGTCTCTATACAATTGAATTAATTTCATAATTTCCTCCTTGTCGTTATATTTTGAAAATATTTATTATTAAAACTTAATTTACTAACATCAAAATTCAACACACGGGGGATTACACTTGCCGTTACTTTGAATTGTCCATATGATATGAAATTATTATAACATCGAGTTTTGCCAAATTATTACAACTTGCTGGTATAATTTTTTGGTATTTTATAACATTTGGTGTCTCCACTAGCAAAAAAGCAAATATTGATGGTATAACTCAATGGTAGATTGCAGGTGGAGAGGCCGGGTTAGGTAATTTTAGAAATTTAAATTTCATATTACACGGTAATCTATTCATTTTATCTTAAAGACATCTAGGGAACAATTGTTGGAATTTGCAAGGTGTATTAACTGTAGAAAAATATTTCTTCGGAGAATTCGACATTTCCTCGGTATAAACAGATAAACAAATTTATATTACTCCTTTTTGTTAAAATGACCCCCACGCAATGCTTCAATCGACTTCAAATTTGGTGAACAAGTACATAGATGATGAATTGTAAAACTTATCATCAACATAACAAAAAAATCGTCGGTCCCGTTTTTGAAAAAATCTGATTGACAGTTTTCTCTTCCACTGCACTTTCTCTATTCTATACTCGAATGGACCTAAAAGTTAACACATTCATTACTAAAATCTATCTTTGTACAAAATTTCGATCAAAACTATCAATATTTGTGAGAATGGGAGGCAAAACAAAAATAATAAAAATGTGTGACTGGAAGGACGGACGGACACGACATTTTTCTGATCGGTGTTTCGGGGTCGTGGTATTTATGGTAATAAATTGGGGTAATTGTTTGGGGTGGTAATTTTTTTCGCGATTACAATACTTACCCAATATAACTTCGTTATAGCGGGAAAAGTAAAAAACTGATTTGCTATTCTTGTGTTTCTGTGGTATCAATTCTCGCCAACTTCATTAAAACTTTTGTATTCGTTTTTCTCAGAGAGAAAATAAAGAGTAAAATTTAATAGTTCATTGTCTAATTACAGGGGTACGTTTTCCGCTGAATAATGATTTAAACAGTATTCATAATTGGTCTACAAAAAATTGTATTTTCTTCAATATATCTAAATGCAAAGCCTTAATTTTATCCACACATCATTGACCAAAACCTAATACGATCTTCAGATAGTGTTAATAATTTAGGATTAACGATTAACGGGAGCTTGGGCTAAAACTTTGAGGAAAAATTAATTCAATACAGAACCAAGCATGTCCTGCAATTTCACTCAAAAATTCCGTCAGAATTGTTTATAATATTAATCGTTATGATCACTTCTAAAGTTATACTAAGTCACTAATTGGTTAGTTTTAGCCGATCGTTTACAACTCATTTTATATTTAGGATGGTTTTGATCATTGATAAATTAATTAAGTTTGTGGAACCTATATTTGACAAGATTGAATTTGTTGCATCAATTCGAACTGGTCATATTGTAATACTGCGTAGTTTTTTAAATATAATACATATAATAAGTCGGTGCTAGCTAGTGCGGTGATTTTAATCTTGGAAATTCCTAAACCAATTAGAGCTATAAACTCTTTAACAAAGTTAAAAAAATTGGCTTCTGATTATGTTGATTGTTTATTTAATAATGATTTTAATAATCTTTAATATGTTATTGTTTAATTAGATTTTATTAAATATTTTTATCTTTTATTGATTTATAATTTATATTCATTTACTTTGATATAATTACTGTAATTATATTTGTAAGTTGTTTCATGTTGGTATAGGATTAAAAAGTATACAAGTTATTCTTTAAATAAATAAATAAACGGTAATGCAGTAACAGAGCAGTTTATGCAGTCCCAAAGTTGCGTTTAACTTGGGAAAAGTTCAATTTAACCTGGAACAACTAAATGTCATCAAATGAATAATTTGTAAATATGTATGCGATAATGTAATTAAACCAGAAGTGTTTGCCCAACGATTTTATTTATTTATTTTTTTCCTTTATCTTCTTTTAGGAGCATATGGCGTCTACTAGGCTGGACCATCTAACTCTGTTGGGGGCTATTGTTTTCAGATCTCCTCATGATTTAACAAGTAGTTTCGCTTCGGCTATAGCATGTTTCTTTTCTGTTTGTTTGTCTTCCCACTTTTCGTCTCACTTGCGGATTCCATTCTAATGACATCCGTATTATGTCATTTGTAGTTTTCCTCATTGTATGCCCGATCCATCTCCATTTGCGCTTTCTTATTTCGGTCTCAATGCCTGTTTGATTGGCCAGAAGCATTTTATCAGCCCTCTGCCGTGTTTGGCCAGAAGCATTTTGTGTGTATTTCCATGATTCACACCCATACAGCAGTACTGATTTTACACATGCGTTGAACAATCGTAGCTTTGGATTCCTTGAGAGGATGGACGTATTCCAGACCTTGTCAAGCATGTTGAAAGTATTTCTTGCTCTGCTAATGCGTTGGCTTATATCTTCTTCTTAGTACAACGAAGGTTGTTGATTTATTGTGCTGTCCCTGCATTCGCCTTTCTTTGGAATTGTTATGGTCAAACCTTCTGTCTATTTCTGTGGAATTCTCCCTGTATTCCATATGTCAATTAATAGTGCTGTTAGAGTTTCTGCTGTTATATATACGTTGCCTTTGAATATTTCAGCTGGTAAATTATCTGCGCCAGCGGCCTTATTGTTCTTTAGCTTCTGTATGGTAATCTAACTTCTCGCTCCGTTGGTGGGTGAGTGTTAATGGTTTCGTTACAGCCGTCATCCAGAAGATCGTAATTTTCTTTATTATCTACGCACTACGCAATCATCCTCAAAGTGTTCTTTCCATCTATTTAGTTGTTGCTGATGAGTGGTTAAGATCTGTCCAGCTAGATCCTTTATGGGTGGGATATTCGTATATTTACCGGTGCGCATGTTTCTGACTGCAGCTGCTTCCTCTGCAGTTTCGAGAATGTATTCTGTATATTTTATGCGATCCCTTCTTGACATCTTCTTTACTTGTTGAGCTTGTTCTCATATTTCCTTCGGGTTTCCGTCGTATCATGGTGACATAATTGCAGCTTAAATTGACGTCGTTCTTCGATTACCTTCCATATATCGTCGTTAATCCATGGCTTTCTGGTGGTTATATCAGTCTTGATGTAGGCATCTTCTATTTGGTCCCATTTTTGGTCAACTGTACAAGTTCATTTCCTGCTAGAATGAGTTGGAGCGTTTCCTTGAAAGTATTTCTTGTGTCGGTATTTTTAAATCTATTGATATTAAACTTTCTTCAATTTGTTTTGTGTAACGTATGAGGAATAAAATATGGACAAACAAAAAAAAGTAAAAAAAAAATTATTTACTAATCAAACGATTTTAATCCATAATTTATTTAAAACTTTAATTCTTAGATAAAATTTACAGAAAAATTTGCGCTCCCTATTGATTCGCTTTCCTGATCCTTTCTGGCACTCTTTTCATAGCCGCCTGCGTTCCTGATGTATCGATCTTCTTTAAATCTCTTTTTATCTTTCTAATAAGACATTCAACATTTTTCGCACGATATCCATTGCTGTATACCATTCTCTTCAGATTTGCCCAAAAAGTTTCAATCTGCCTTAGTTGTGGAACATTTAGTGGGTTATAGTCTTTAGGGATAAATTCGATTCTGCGTTGACGTAAATCAGATAACGTTGCGTTGGCATAATGTGAGGATGCCAAATCAGGCCAAAAAATCGTTTTATCATTTTTATGATATTTATTTATAAATTTCTGAAGCACAGGTAAACATTTGTTTGTGTATGTTTGCGCATTAACCGCTAAACCACTTTTGAAAAATACTGGGTCACTGACACCTCGTTCGCTAATAGCCAACCACAACATAACTTTACCTGGAAACTTGGTCTTATGAATAAACTTCTCCTTTTCTGGTGCTTTGTGATCGGGAGACTCGTAGTAGTATTTTGGCTGCCATTCATTACCTTCAACAGTGAAATAACTTTCATCATCCATCACACATTTATAAGCTGAAGAAGCGGCGAAATATGTTTGGGAAAGCACTCTTAATCTAGATTTGATTGTAGCTAATTGTTTGTCTGTAGTTGCTGGTGCCGATTTTTTGGGTTTGCGTTGAATATTCATACTTTGTAAATATTTCTTGATAGTTTTTGGGGCAACTTGATATTTTTTACCCAGTTGTCTGTACGATTTTGCAGTTCGACCCACTGTTTCACCTTTCAATTTCATTCGAACTTTGCTATCTTGTAGTTGACAATTTTTACCAGAGCCGGGTTTTCTTTCCACAGGTTCATTATTCTCAAACAGTTTAATTGTTTTGTAGATAAAGGATTTTTTGAATCCAAGATCCTTGAAGTAGTGAAAAATCTCGTTCTTTTTTTTGTCTGGATTTTCCTGACAAAATTTATAAATTAATTTACGACGATCTACTTCTAACAACGACATTGTTGTAACTAATCGTAAAATGACGCAGTTTTAATGTAATTTTTATAAAATATAGGGGAATCACCTTATTTAAAAACAAGAAAATTTTTATTTTTGATTGTACAATACAAATACAAACACATTTTACATTTGTCCATATTTCATTCCTCATACGTTACGTTTTTACAGCGGCTAGTTTGACTTTAAAAGTTGCTATTATCAGTTGATGATCGCTATGAACGTCTGCTCCTAACATTGTTCTGATATCTTAGAGAGAAGTTAAGAACTTCTTATTAACCAGTACATGATCAATTTGGTTCTTGGTGTGCGAATTTGCTGCCTCTTATGAATAGTTGGTTTGCGACACAACTGTCGATGATCCTGTCTCCATTGTGTTTCATATAGCACCTAGCGCCCATTTACTCATTATTGATGCTAGGTCAGTGTTATCGGTTCCGATTTTAGCATTGACATCCCTTTGGCTGATTTTGATGTCGTTTACCGTTTGATGTCGATAATTACCCGTACTTGTTGTAAGTTCTTCATTATTTTTACATCTTACTTCGCTAAGGACTAGTATCTCGGTGTTATACCGCTTCATGTCCTTCTCTACTTATGCTAACCATGATGATTCTGTTATTTTAGCTTCTGATTAATGAATGATTGGTCCTTTGAATCATCACTGGATGAGGTATACTAGGATACCGAGGGAGATTCTCTTACTCTCTTGCTCAAGGATTACGACCTCAAAAAATCTAGAGAATTCAATATATTTGTAAAAATTATCATTTAAATTGGCAAAACTGCATTACCATTTCGCTATAAACTTATGGCATAAATTAACATTTTTCGTAATTAACAGTATAATTAATAAAAATGATAACTAAATCGAAAAGCATCCTATAGCGAGGATACTTTTCGTTAGCCGTAGTGGTTTATAGCATATTGTAGCATAATTTAATTTATTCAGAAATTTAATCGAAAAAATCGTCATGAAGTACATAGCAGAATAATATTATTTTTATTTAAAACGGCACACCTTCAAACTTCAGCTCCAGAAATGAGCACCCAATTTAAGTTTTGTAGCTAAACGGTGTAGAATTGGATCCGGGAAAAACAAGGGCTCACAAGCTAACTTATTACGAACTAAGATAATCACGTCACCGCCTTCTAAACGGTAAGTAGTAAGTACCTTCTCTATAATGGGCACGTCGAAAAACACAAAAATCCGAATGGAAGAATTTCTGGTTTTTAAAATCTCCAGACAGCCATGTTTCGGTCAAAACTATGAGATCGTAATTTAATTCAGCTATTTACATATGTTGGTAAAAATTTCTCGATTTAGCCTGCTTGCTGCCACAATTGCAATAAAATATTCGTTCATTTTTAACAATCATCAAATTTATTGGAATTGTTGATATTATACAAATGTTGCAAATAGGAATCAATTAATTTGTAATCTTTGGAAAGGTCTAGTTGCTAAGGTCTAGTTAAATTAATTAAATTAAAATTATTAGAAGAATACTAGTGCAAATTATTAATTTATTTAAAACAATTTTGTGTTTGTTACATAGTTTCTTGGTGTATTAAGAGTGAGATTTAGTATTTTTGGCATTGTGAGTGCAGTTTTAGATTATGTATCAGTGCAATGATATAGTAATGCAAATTAAAAATGACATATCGCAACATGTTTTAAAATTTAAAAATTTATTTATGTTACGAATTGAATCACAAAATTTAAAATCAAAACCCGAATTTTAAATCACCTAAAGTTTTGTACGCAATTAATTTAAGCAAAAATGAACATAAATGAAAGCGCATCTAATCATCTGACGGATCATGTTGTGTATATAGCATAGTCATATAGCTTGTTGCGGAAAGAGAAGACAAATGTTATGTAGTATGCATGTTGTGTAACGTTTTTCGTGTTAAATAGGTTTTGTGTTATTTACGTAGTTATTGGGACATTAGGTATCGTTTGTATTGCTGATATTTGGTGTCTGCAAAAATGCCGTATCGGTATATTTGATATTGGTAAACATAAAATGAAGTTATACAAATTTTTTGTGTGAACCAATTTGTTAAATAATAACAGTATTTTGTTGCATAGTAATCATGCATCTTTACTTACGAGTGATAAGATATAAAACTAAAAGTGTTTCATTTTGTTGTAGGTTTTCAACGTCTTTAAAATGATTAGTTTCGCTGCCTTGTATTTTTTTATTGAGTTATTTAGCTGCAGTAGTGGAAGTGATACTCGTAAGTGATTTACAAATGTCAAATACGTGACTGTTTTTGTACCTGAAGGTTAATCAAGGTTAAGATTATTGTGTAAATTGGCAAAGATTAATATTGTGGAATGTAATTTACAGTTGGTTTAATAAAGTTGGGTAGATTTATTGGTTTTCGGTGTAAGTGAAATTTAAATTTTTTTGGTTTGTTGCTCGTCTTCTGTCTCTCGTGGAAATTTAAAAAAATGGTATTGTAGAGTGAAAAAGTTTAAATTTTGAATGATATTTCGTTCTAAATTGTTTTCAAGATTAATTAAAAAATGTAAAAAGAAATGAAATACAAATATCTAAAGTTATTAAACGTGCAAAATCCTGACGTTTTTGTACCGTTCTGGTTTCCCCACATACATTTTTATCAGCATCGATACATTTAATCAGTGGATGAAGATCGAAGTAGTTATTGAAGAAAACGGACTTGTTTTATTTTTGTGCTGGGGAAAAAAATAACAATAAATTTATATTAATGGTGGATTTAACTTTTTTAAAAGAGGAACCATAAGAAAAAATAAACAAAAAATTGGAGGGAGACGTGCTGAGCGGTTTCATACCGGAATGAATTGTTTCGTTTGGGAAAATTGAATTCTTCATGTATATTTAGTGCGTGCCACTAGAGTGGGTACGTTGGATGCACTTGGTTTTACGAGTTGATATTGATTAATGTGGTACCAGTTGACAAAAATGAAAAGTTTCGAGCGAGGATAAATGACAGCGGCGGTCATAGGTCGCTCGGTGAAGTTTTTCGGAGCGATAAACTTGCGCAATTACATTTTGTAGGTCATCGTAATGCCATTTGGACGTCAAAGCAGATATTTTACTCAAGTAAGTAAAGTTTAGAAATAACTAATTAATCACGATTTCGATTTCAACTTCGATTTTCAGGAAGTCCCGTGGAACCTGTCTAAACATTCCAGATTCTTCAAGCATCTAGCGGATTGGTGATTTTTACTAACTACTTCTACTTCTATACTACCAATCCTATCCAATCCTGGCCCGGCGTCAACAATTCTTAGAATTACCGGGAGATCCTGCTAAATGCTTGGTCGTACATTGAAAATCAATCGACACATTTAATCAGTGACGGATTAAGGAAAATCCAGGCCCTAGACAAGCTTTCTTTTTCGGGCCCCACAAAATAATATAGAAGAATCCGCCCCTACCCATTTTATTTTAGAGAACTCAACCCTACTTCCTTTAATAATAGGATTGAATTCGCACTCCTGTTTGCGCAAAAAAATATAAATTTAGCTATTGAAATTCCTAAAGGAAGCTTGAAACAAAACAACATACTCTCGATGTATACCCCCAGCATGGCGGATTATCTTCTGAAAATTCCGCGTTATTCGAAACCGTGCAAAGCATCTTAATTTATGGAATTGGTCTAAAAAAAATGACATTTTTAATTTTTAGTACTGAATTGATAATTGAGATTTAATTTAAAACATAACACTTACAAACCGTAAGTGGTACACGGCTAAATTATTGATTATCAATCAGAATATAGAAATTAAAAAAAAAATTATTCCTGGTGGCTTCATACTGTAGCCTTTGAGATTAGACAAAAATTTCGTAATAAAAAAAACGAAGCGGAATGCGCCTGAATTTTGTACTGGCTGAGACGATGGAACTGGTTCAAGCGATAGCGCGACCGGCGGGGTGGTAGTTACTCAATTTTTTTTATACAAACTATTAATGTTAATTTATTTGTAGTACATAAAGAATAATTTATAAGTTATTTCAGAGAATTAAATTTATACTTAATTAATTTTAGATTAGTTATTATAAAGGATTTATGCAGATTCTGAATTTAAGAAATTTTTGAAGAACCTGAAACAACTTTCCAGGAACTTAAGCAGTAAATGAACTTGAAATTGTTTTGTCTTGTGCTAAATAGTATACTAAAAATATACTACTAGCAAATTTACTAGCTATCAACAACTTAGGTGTCTGGAACCGGGTTTATTCTTTGTTATTAATACACCTTTCCTTTCCTTCGGTCTTTTTATGTGTAAAGGCTGTAGAGTGTAAGGATGGCCCGGTGTCATCCGGGAGTCTCGCTTAGGCTTGGTCGTACATTCTGATCAATCAGTCAAATCAATCAATTTTGAATACTTTTCTTTGGAAAAATTCTTTACCTAGAATAAAATATAAATTTCTTAACTAATAAACCGGCAGACCAGGACGATGGTAACAAAATTTTCTCATATAGCTCCTTATCAGTAACCCCAATCTTAGAAGACACGCATAATCACGACTTCTTACCAAGACCATTGTAATTTTTTAGGTTCCATTATATAGCAATCATAAAAGTCTCTTGGAAAATTAAACCGTTAACCTAGGAGGTATTGCTATTCTTACCTCTCAGCGAAGATCCTTCTTGTATATTGTTGTTAAAGATAGTATGTATCAAACTTTACTTTTGCTTTTTTCATTGAGAAACTTAAAGCTAAGAAACACCATTTTTACTATGGATTCCAATGGAAATCAATGAAAAGTTATACCCCACTAAAAAAGCTTTGAAAAATTGATGATTATGGCTCTATACTCTAGAAGGTTGTGTTACTACACGCCATTGCTTTTCGTTTATGCTTGATTTTTTTGGTATGCACTATGAAGAGCGGGAAGTTCAACGAACTTGCGCTTTTTTCTACTATATAAGCGGGTCGCAAAAGTCTGTACAATTGTGCTTAGCCTAGCATAATGTAAGCTTTTGTAATAAAAAAATCAATGTGTCTAGTGAAAGTTAGAGCACATCTAAGTTTTTATTTCAATTTGACCTTAGAATATTGTTGTTTCGAAAAATTGTTAATTTTAGCTTAAATAAATTTGAGGATTTTATCGATTTGTTTTAAAATTCTGAATTAGATGAAAAAAAGCTTTCCAAATATTTTATATCTAAAATCTGATTTTTCTCGTTTCTTATTCCCTTATAAAAGCATTTGTAAAATACAGGTTTCTCTGCTTTTAGTCGTCGCGATAATGGGGCTGCACAATATTTTATGTCCTTGAAACCCACTCTGGCCCTGTTTCTATATCTCTAATTATTATAAATTCTGGCTTATAAATTTAGGTCATACCCCCTTGATAAAGATCGCTCATAATAGTTGTTATTTAAGCTAGAGTCCTTACAGTATAGACCCTTCGTTCGGTGGTATAAACGAGAAACTTTTTAACATGTGATATTTAAATAGAAATGTTTAGCGACTAGTTAGTTTTCTAGACCTGAAATAATTTGACCCAAAATGTAATAGGTATAGCTCTTAAAAGTTGGATGAAGCGAAAAAACCTTGGCCGATGAAACAGAAGCTTTCTCGAAGCTTTTTGGAAAAACAAATAATCGTATCACCTTTTTTATCAAGAAAAATCTCAGTGGGCCAAATTCTCCCTCAACGGTTTCAGAGCGGGTACAGAAAACAGTTTGCCGCATTATGGAAAGAACCAATTGAATTGTTTGTTGCCAAATCTAAAAGCTGAGTTCTAAAGGAACGTTAAAGAGGATCTATACTTTCCAGCAAAATAATATTTCACAATAGCAACTATCTTGGTATAGGACGAAATATTGTAATCCTTAAGGAGGCAACCTTTTTGAAGGCAAAAAAGACATATCATTCCGCGATTCTAATTGTGAGAGCAAACCACACTTTTAACTTTTTTTAACCAAGGTAAATGTTTTGTCTAACACTTTTCAATGTTAACTAAAGTTAAAGCGATGAAAAAGTAAATCTGAAATTTCCAGAAAAATCGAAATCTGTTCAATAAAATTAACGTAACGTTTAGGTAGATGGCAGCAGGTGATGAGCATTATATTTTTTGTCCCCATCGTTCAACTTATATAATTTTTATTTTTTAAATCTCACAAAAACTCATCAAAAACTCAATGGACACGAAAGGTGGCTCTGGCTTTTGCACATCGCCCGAATTTTCGTCGTATTTGTATTAAACGTCATTTTGCTCCTTAAAAGCAACTAAAATGAAGTTTAGATTTTTCCAACCTTTAAGGTTTTGTAAAATTCAGCGTTATAATACACATAGAATACGGTTAATATGTCGTTATTTACTTAAATAGTTTTTAACTAGCTAGCTAGGAACCAGAATGTCACCAAGAATATAATTTTTGAGGCCACTTCTTTCAAATTTTGTTGTTTAATTTGATACAAACTAGGATTAGATAGCAGCGGGCAATTGGTGTGCCATTTATGAATGGTTTGAACGATTGAAAGATTGTTTACGGGCCAATTACTCATCAAAAATAAGCATTGCCTTTAATATAAATATATGATTGCATATGTTGGCCCTGAGGCTTCATGCCTCACGTCTAATATTATCGCAATAACATCATCAGGTGGCGAGGAGAGGCGCGCCGTGAACATCAGATTTCGAGCGATTTAGAATGCTTAAACCACTGCAGGAAGAGAACGACTCTTCTGTTCGGAACAATTCTGGTGTCAATTTATGCGTAAAGAAATGTTAGAACATTAAACCAAAATTGACAATCCATCAAAATTTTATTTGGAATATGAATAAATTTTAGCTGGAAATCTAAAGTTCGAGTAATATTTCCAAGGTCTTCTTGTAAATTACTATTTAGAATGTACCACGAAGCTTTGGTAATACTGTCGAAATATTTTCGCTTGGGTTGTGATGATGATCGCAAATACGTGGCACGTTTAAAATTTTTTCCGGCACGCCAAACAAATTTTGAATTTTAAAAAATCGACCTATTTTGGAGTTAGATATTCTTACAAAAAATGGAAAAGTCGTTTCTAGAATTTTGATAAAGTCCAAATATTTATCGAAATACTGGGAAATGATGGGAACCCGTGAAAGTGATTTGGTCATATAACCCCACCTTTGGAATGAATATCAAATATTTTTGACAAACACGGAAAGCCTGAAAGAAAATTACTTGGTGATAAACTACATGGCTTGGTCAAAAAATCGTCAAATTTTACAATATCACAGGTTGTTTAAGTCCAATTGCCACAATTGCATTTTGGTTGTGTTGGTACACTTTCCCTGACGTTTCTTAGCATTTTGAACCATATTGGATGCTTAGTATAATTTTACCAAAAATTTACTAACAAGCAGAGAGGTGTGAGCAGGTGTATTATCGTGGTACAATGGCCATGAGTTGTTCTTCCACAAATCCAGACCACAAATCCTTCCAGTATAATTTCCTGGAAGTAGTACTTATTAATCGAACGACCTAATAACTCATGGTACACTACTTGACGAGCTTTTTTGGTTTTGCTTCTTTAGGAAGCTTTCAGTGGGGCGATTGAGCCTTACTTCCCCGATTTTAAATTCGTAAACTCCTATAGTCTCATCAGTTATGACCCGTTTGAGCAGTTCTGGATCGTCGTTGACTTCATTTAGCAACTTCTGTACTTCGGTACAGCTTTTGGTCGAAATTCAACAATTTCTGAGGTAGGATTACTGTCACACTTTTCTTGCCTGAAACCCATTTGAAATTATTTCTGTTAGATACCGAAATGTTTCAAACGAGCAGCCACAATAAACCGTCGCTAATTTAGTTAAGTTCAGGGATGCGTTGGTATTAGTTACAAGAAAAGGATAGCCAATGGAAATTGTCACTAGGATGACCAGACCAAAAACAACTAAACTGTAACGAAATTTGGACAAATTTGAAAAAGTCGAAAATGTCGACTTAAAACATTAGGACAGCTTTAAAGTCTTGAATTTAGTTATATATTTTATAAAAAAAAAAAGAAAAAATTGATTTGGTGGCGACGACCATCCACTGGCCAGAAAACCGTTTTGTAGTTAAATCTTTTCTAGAAAAGTTTTAAAAGCCGCCACCTTGATTCATCATTTGGATGTGCTGAAACCAATTCATTTATCATCAAATTTGTTGGTTAAGTCAGATACCAAATTACAATGGAATTGGTGCACAATTGCAAAAGTTCCGTTTGGGGCAGGAATGGAGTTTCTTAAATGAAACATGGCCAGAATTCAACAAATATTCCAACACATTGCTAATAATACTTTGGTACGTAAATTCAAGCCATAAATCAAAACAAAAAATTACTAAAGCGAAACTTGTTTTTTAAATTCTTGACCAATCCAGACCTCTTCTACACTTCCAGCGCCAAATGGAAAAAGCACGTTTGTCAATAAATTTTAGTGAAATTTTATATCTACGTTATTAAGCCGATTCTTTTAATAGTTCCTAATATAAAATCGAAATATTCACGCTCTGAAGAATTTCTGGCATTATATCATTTGGGGTCGGATTTCTTAGATAAAATAAGAGCCATATTCAAGAAATATTGTGGAACACCTCTACTGATATTATGGCATCATTAATCAAAAATTGTTTCACCAATATTTTTTTACATGAACAACCAATCTAGGACCGAACTAAGTGGCAAGTTTGTGGATCTATTTTAATAAAATATTACATCTGAGATTTGAAATGTAAAGACGATTCTTTAAGTAGTTCCTAATGCAAAATTAAAAAAATTCCGGCTCTGAAGAATTCCTTCGGCCATATCATCATGCTTTAGTCGATATATTAAATCAAAAATTATATTCGCCAAATATATTTTTACATACTGAGCCAATTCAGACTATCTTCTTAACTCTATTATCAAATGGAACAAGCTCACAAACCTATAATTACATGGCCTGAAAGATTTTTTCGGCCCTAAGGTTGAGCTGAGATCAGAATTTATAAATTAAAACATCGCCCAACGGCAAAAATTATTTTGTAACATTACTCGTACTAATGGTGTTACGGTCGATACCATAAATCACAAATTACATTTGCCAATTTTGTTTTTCCATACACAGCCACAATGCGGTCAATTTTGCCACCTCCAGCACCACTTTATCGATGTGCTTTTGTGAAATTTTATATTTGAGAAATTACGCCGATTCTATAAATAGTTCAACATCTAAAATAGATTAAATTACGCATTAGCGAATTTTTTGGGCCATATCATTTGGACTGCAGTTTGATTTTCTAATTAAAATATTTAAATTGTATGGAAATTATTATTTTTCTGTCCTTCCTCTGAGTTTTCAGGACAATGTAAGACATTTTCCTAGATGCCCGCAGAAGTTTGAAAAACCAAAACATGTCCGAAGAAACCAGGACACCCGGCCACCCGTAATTATCACTCCTCTAAAATTAAAGAATTTTTTTCATATCAATTTATTGAAGCAGCATTGAACCAAAAGTTACCAGAGAAATGCGATTAGCAGAAAGGTTAACTCACATATTAACAAAAAAAAAATATTTTACCGAATTAGTTTCACACGCAAAAAAAAAAACAACTTTTAAAGAATTAATTGTATTGGCACGCAAATAACCAACTACTTGTGAATACTGTTATACAACATGCTTATTGGAAGATATAATGAAATCTGCATTTCATTTTTCCTAGCTTATGAATCATTGTGGTCAAAGATATCTTTCATTTTTGAGGAATGAATTTCTGCTTCCTGCAATCCAAATCTTAGGGCCTTAATAGCTCGATTTAATTTTCATTTCTATAACAGTAATTTTGTTTGTTGCCATTGGTGGCGAATCGTACGCTTCTCCTGCATTAGTTCCTGTATATTATGTGACAGTTTATGAACTTTTTCAGAACTGCTTATGACGAGTGTAGCCCTTTCAGCTGATAACGCCATGACATCTTTTAGATTTGGCGCTGTAATCACTACCCACGAGATATTTAATTACCCAGCTTGCTGAAATAGTCCAAGAGCTGCAGTTTCTTACATCATGTTTTGGAGTACAGTACACTGCTGATATGACACTGTTTCTAAACCACTCCTGCAGACAGATGATCGATCTTTGATCGTATATGTTCTTTCTCATATTTTGTAGTTCATAGTGTTTTAATCTTATTTTAATCAATAGAGCAGTGACGACACAGCCTAGTCAGCATTTTTTTTTTTAAAATAAGAACTACTTTTAAGGTTTTTGTAATACTTATAGGGGCGATTACTTTTGCTGATTTTGGCTAAAAGGGTTGTACATGAAGATTCTTCACATATATTGAAACGACTTTAAGATTTTTGACAGAATAGGAAGTCTATTCATTATCGGCAATGTTCCGTTCAGCTGTTTACTTGAAATTTCGAATATTTGATTTATTATTATTTCTCAATGATTGAAAGAACATGTTTATGGTATCGAAATTCTTTGATGTTAACTTAAGATGTTTTGTGAATTTTTATACATCAACATGGTTTTGCGTATTTTCTTAGAACTGCGAAATAGTGCAGCGATACTTCTACGTCTGGCTTTCAAATTTTTATTATTTTATTGCTTATTTAGCAAATTTCGAAATATATCACTGCTGTTGTAGCATTGCAGAGAAAAACTAGTAGATATTTTTAACTTTTGTATTCCAGTCGGTTTTTTTTATTACTAAAATTACTTTGTGTAACATAAATTACTGTGAGACATTTTCAAATACAAAAACGTATTTTATGTATGCAATCCAATTAGTCTGAATTTTTGAAATTTTAATAAATTAATTTATATTTACGAGACGAGAGTAAACACAAATACCGAAATTAGAACGAAAACAACAATACAAATAGCTACGAGTAAAAGGAAAATCAATTAACTTTTTTTTTTTGTTTTCAGTCTTCCGTTTTTCGTATTTTTCCAATATCCGTGAGAAAATGTTTTGCTTCTTGTTTGCTCTTATAATATTTAGCACCCCTGAGGGAAAAACTTAAATTTTACACCAACGGATTTTTTTTGTATACTGTTATCGAAATATTAACATCAACAGCTAAATACAACAAATATATAGTGTTAGAAGATGTTGATCTGGTGTAATGTGTTTTGAGTAAGCCAAACTTAGTGGTACATATACTTGATGAAAAATCAATACAAAAACATACCCGTTTTTGGCACTAACACAAATTTATAAGCAATTGTCAAGAGATTTACTAGTTCTGATAATTTTTATAAATGGTACAATAATTTGGCATATTTCTTGCTGTTATACTAACCCTAATCGTATTTCCTAATCAAATTTATGTAAACAAGCCATAAAAAAATACATTAAATTTATGCACATGAATAAATATAACATTGAACCTCAAATTTATTGTGAAATTATTACTAAAGAAAGCCTGTTTGCAAAAAGTGTATTTTAAGGGTACACGAATATTATATTCCAATATAAACAGAACATTTCCGTCAAGAAATTAGATTGCATAATGGATTTCATGGCAATCATAGAGTCAGAAGAAATGACAAAATAATTTTTAATTGCTTTGGATACATTTTCATTTCGGTTTATATGGCGTTTTGTATTCTTGTAAAGCAAAAATATTAAAACAAAATTTATGTTGCCCGTAGGGCAGAGAGTAAAAGATGTTTTTTTTTATAAATAAATAAATATTTGAGAAATAGAATTGTTAGTGAAATATTAGGTTTTTCCGTACCAGCAAAATTATTTTTTACGGAGGGAGAAATTATCAAGAATTTAGGAAGTACAGTTTCGACCGGAGTTTGAAACGTACTTGCAAAATTCTTGATAATTTCTCCCTCCGTAGAATTGTTATTGTTTGTCGCATACAATTTACTTTTTCCGGGAAAAGGAAACATTACTAAAGTACATTGGGCGATATCAGAACCCACAACATGAGGGCTTTGAAAATTTACTTCAGGAAAAAATGACATTCGATTCAACACATTGCCATGAAATTTCCGATAAATCGGATGCATTCAGAAAACAACATGTTTATTTTAGTCAATATGTTGCCAGTAGTTGGCGGACCTGAAAGCGGCCATTGTGTATCAATCAAATAAAAGAAATTGTGGGTTTTATAAGCAATTTACTGTACTTAGAATAAATCTAAAATATGTTTGCCTGATTTTTGCCAAACACTGCGAATAGGTCGTCGTCGTATCTCCTCAAAATTCTGGGAATAATTTGGTTTGTTTACAGACGTTTTTCTAGAACTCCCAAGAAAATGTCGGCTATAAATGGGGACAATGAATTAAAAGAAACTCTCCTTTATACACGTTTCGTCCACATGTTATTTTTCAAGCCAATTCTTCAGTTTTCCATTAGTTTATCTATAAGGGATGTTCGGAAAAGTGCTGAATCATCCAAGAACACTATGATCACTTCCTTCCGATCGTTTCTTTTAGCAGCAAACATAGTAGCTCTAAAGCGTGTTGTTTATGGCCTGGTTTGTGCATTTTCGGCAGGGCTGGCATACAGTATAAGAATGGCGGGATTGGATACCAAAGATGTTCCATAGTTTGCAGCAATATTTTGCCTCGCAGGTCTCGCCAGTTTCACCAGGTGTATGGGAGGATTTGTGTAAACTTATGTAAATTATTATTATTGTTGTAGGGCCATACGGACGTCTATTCACCTCGCACTGCGACCTAGAAGATCTTGTGTGCTTGGACTCTGCCTTATTATCCGTCCAGTCAATATTCAGGCTCTTAATGAACCTAATAATACTGCCAGCCGGTATCCGATACCTACTATCTGGGCTCATTGCTCTCCCTCCTAGATGTTTAGTGTATTGGAAGAACAACTACTGGAAAGACGGCACACGGCAGCATTGTTTTCCGAGGACTTCGAGAGGGCAGTCCCACTCTCTTACTCTTAAGAGTTGCTGAGAATGAAAAGTCGCCTGTAGGCCACCCAGCTTTACTATAGGAAGGCTAAATAAAACTGAAGGGTACTGATTAACCTATCAGCCATTCATCCTTCGGCATATGCTGTTCCACCTTAGATTAGGGATTTTTGTGAAGGTTTTCTCTTTAAGCGCGTACTTTAGCCTGTGCCAAAAACCCACATTCTGCCTAATAGTATCAGTTACCTGTAATTGCCACAAGAGGACAGCACGTACACTTGCGAATTGTGATCATCCCTTACACAGTTGTACCCATCACGCTTCTGCCTGATACATGACCAGAATAGCTCTCGTGATACGCACTCTACTGAAAGTTTACGGAGCTGGTATATTAATCTACTCAATTTTACTCCTCCCTCCCCCCCCCCTCTCCAATATACGCCAAATCACCAACTTATGTATAAGGGCCACCGTTGATGATTAGTTGTACTTTCGTAATATTCTGATTTGTCTGAAATTGCAACCGTGTTACCCTTATCAGTTTTCTTGCAGTACGCTTATTTTTTCCTCTAAACTTTGGATGGTCCTGCGTATTTCACTGTTTTTTTTCGGTTTACTAAGTCTCAAACTCTTCTGATTTCAACTTCCCGGTGGCTTCTCTAATGAGCTACCATACTTTCAAGAGGAGTTTGTTTTGTGGCCACTCAAAGGCTCAGCCATTTGTTCAGCATTTTTTCTTTGGGCGGGGAAAAATTAGAACAGTTTTTTTTTACGTAATTAGAATACGCACACTTTTGTTTTTGATAGGTTCTCTCATTATTATTCGACTTTTGCTTTAGGGGAACGTAATTTATTCGTTAGAATCGTGAAGTTTTTCTGAATATTGCTCGCCATCATCGGGTTCACTACAAAATCCAAAAACCTCCAAATCTCTGATTTCTGATTGTTCGAGCTTTTGGTTAATTTTAAATGTAGCTAGCAGGTATCCAATTCAAACCGGTAGAGTTTTAAATACTGTGAGTTAATTTCTAGTTTTAGCCAGAATAGTTTTCTCTTATGTGTCACTTTTTGAACAAGAACGTTACGTTCCTCTTTTCGTCTCTTATGTGTCTATGGAGGTTAGTATTCCTGACAAAACAAGATGCCAAGGCCTAAAATTAAATTTCCGGATAATATTTACGTTTGTTCGGTTTGCGTATTTACTTATAAAGTAGAAGCTTGATTCGGCACTGTTACTCGATTTGTAATAGTTGGTTTTGGATTTTTACTTTCTTGAAATTAAATTATTTCTCACTATTTCGATAGAACTGGCTAGTTTCAGTCGTAATTTTTATAAGTAGTCTTCGGAGCTGTAAAAAACACGATTGTTATGTTTTGTGACAACCGCTTGTGGTTGTTTTGTCGTAATTGATTCAAATCTGTAATTACTGATGAAAACTTAAACGACGATGCACGTGTATTCCTTGCCTTAAATTCTCTTCCACTATTCGTCATTCATTCATTCAAATTAATTTATAATAGAAAATATTTTTTTTTACTGTGTAGTGTACCATTATACACTTCTCCTCGATTATGTCGTGTTCGGTTTTTTTTGAATGTATGGATTGGCGTATAGTGTGTTAGTATCTTGCTTCATTTGTTTTACTTTTGTGCGCGCGTGGATTTTCTATTAGAGTCGAATGTTCGAGAGATTTGATTGCGTGGTGTTGGTGAGTGTGAATCGATTTTGGGTGATGTCGTATGTGTACGTCATCCGAAATCTATTTGTTTGTACGTGTCGCATTTTTTTTTTTATTAAGTTTTTAGTTTAGTTTGGAATTTAAAGGAATAAAGATCCGCGTCGAATATAAAAATTAAATAAAAGAATTCCAGTTTGGACGTTAGTAAAGCCAAGTTTAGTGTTTTAGTTTTTGAAAAAAAAAAAAAATTTAAGTTGAGCGTTTTTATAAAAAAAAAAAAAACATTAATAATTGCCGGATGGCGTGTAATAGGGTTTTGTTATATTGTAAATATGAAATGTATAGATTGCCGTGTGGCAGATAGTTTGGGATTTTTATTGTGAAATTAATAAAATAAATACAAAAAAATTAAATAAAAGAATAAAAATGGTAACGCTAAAAGAAGGGCGTTGGTTAAATGGTACTAGTTTGGGTCAAGAGTTTTTTTTTTGAACATTTAAACTAAAATAAAATATAACTCGACATCTTTCGATTCGAAACACACGCTTTTTCACAAAAATTTAAATTTATTTAATTTAATTTAAACAATTTTTAAGTTTAAAAACACTTTCTTTATTTGTGAAATTATTATATTTTTATTTACACACTACTAGTTTCGAACATAATTGTTCATCATCAGGTAGTTTTTAAACTGAACAAAAATTATATTTTACAAACTTATTTAAATACTTTTGGACCATATTACATGATGTACATACATATAAAATAAAATATAAAACAAAATATACATATAACATTACTAATTGCAATCTATATATTATATACTAATTATATACTCGTAAATTTGATTTCTCCTGATTTTGTCATTTAATAGGTTTGTGTTGTTTCTGTGTTGGTATATTTCTATTTCTTCAATTAGTGACATCAAAACGAAAATTGTCCAAGAAAGTGCAGTTATAACTAAAGCAGACAAAGGAAGCACTGTCGTTATAATGAAAAAAGAAGAATATACAAGTAACAAAATCATCGATTACATAAATCAAAACAACATAGAAGAAATGCTGATCGATCCAACGTCCAATTATCAGAAAGAGGTCAATGCTTTAATTAATGGGTCAAAAATGGTAATAAAGCAAAAACAAAAATTCCACCTGAAAATGATAAAACCATCAACACCGAATTTTAAAGCACAAATAAAAGTACACAAAAACAACAAAATAAGGCCACTTGTTAATTTTACAACTGCTCCGTCATATAAATTAGCAAAATTTACGAACGATTGGATAACGAAACGTATTAAACTCAGACACAACTATTCTGTTAAAAACCCATTAGAATTAACCAGTAAAATCCAAAACGTCAAGATACCCCCAAATGCAAAATTAGCAAGTTTCGATGTGGTCAACATGTACTCCAATATACCGGTTGACGAGGCCATTAAAGTCACCGAAGAAACACTATTAGACAGTGACATAAATGAACAAGAAGTGAATGAGATAATTAAAATTTTAAAAACCATAACATCCCAAAATTATTTCCAATACGATGGCAAAATTTACCAACAGAAATATGGGTTAGCTATGGGGAATCCTCTTTCTGGAACACTGGCTGATATTTTCATTAATTACAACGAACGGAAATACATATTTGACAAATGTAACAAACACCGGGATAAAATAATATACTGGCACAGATACGTAGACGATATTTTAATATTATTCAATGGCACACAGAGACAATTATCACAACTACATAATCATATCAATAGCATCCACCAACAATTAGAATTTACTTTGGAAATAGAAACGGACAAATGCATAAATTTTCTCGATCTATCAATAACAAATCTTGACAACAAACACGATTTCAGCATATATCGTAAACCCACACACACAGATCACACAATTAATTTTCATTCAAACCATCCAATGAATCATAAATTTGCTGCATACACACATATGATAAATAGATTAAACAACACACCAATGAACGAAAGTAATTACATGAAAGAACTGGACATAATCAAACATATAGCGGGAAAAAATGGATTTAATACCAAAATAGTAAAAAACATTAATGAAAAATGTAAACAAAAAATGGAAAGATTAAATATGACAACGTTATCCAGGAATTCTAATGAAACAATAAAAAAATACATTTCACTCAATTACAACCAGCTACACAGTAACATACACAAATTTTTTAAACACTTTGATTACAAAATAGCATTAAAAACCACCAACAAAATGCAACAGAAATTTCAAGATAAAAACGATCATCCAAACGATGCGGGTGTATATAAATTAACTTGTGACGATTGTGAAAAATTTTATGTAGGCCAGACTGGGAGAAATTTCCAAAAAAGATTCAGCGAGCACATTCGAGAAATAAAGCAACCAACACAAACAATCAGATCAAATTACGCACTACATTTGAAGACAGAAAACCACACATTTACTAGTTACGATAATAATCTGTCAGTAATACATAAATGCAATAAGAGCCATAAACTAGATAGGTTGGAAGAAATAGAAATATACCAACACAGAAACAACACAAACCTATTAAATGACAAAATCAGGAGAAATCAAATTTACGAGTATATAATTAGTATATAATATATAGATTGCAATTAGTAATGTTATATGTATATTTTGTTTTATATTTTATTTTATATGTATGTACATCATGTAATATGGTCCAAAAGTATTTAAATAAGTTTGTAAAATATAATTTTTGTTCAGTTTAAAAACTACCTGATGATGAACAATTATGTTCGAAACTAGTAGTGTGTAAATAAAAATATAATAATTTCACAAATAAAGAAAGTGTTTTTAAACTTAAAATTTGTTTAAATTAAATTAAATAAATTTAAAATAAAATAATAATATTTAGCTGATTGATTGTTAATAATAACTTTATGAAAATTAATTAAAACAAAATAAATTGTGTTTCTGTTTAAATATTATAATAATAAAAAAAAACCAAAAGGAAAAAAACACCCAAAATAATAAGCAAATAAATTAAAGGTATATAATTATATATGTAAGAAGACAGAAACATTTTTATGAGTGTACGGGACGTGATTTAAGCCAAAATACTGTACATTGGAAGTATTTTGGGGCTATATCTAAGTGTGGTTAACCGCAAGTTTTGGAGATATCATGATAGTTCAGTTGTTGCTCTCATTACACTAATCATTATCGGCGTTATAAAGAGCTATTTCACTCCTTGAAAAAAAAAAAGGAAATCTCAGTGTTTGTGTGGCTGAAAGAATTTGAGGTTGTGGCAGCAGACCTGCCAATTAAGCGGGTCGGGGTTCATGATTGAGGGGGCAGCTGCGACGGTTCCTGCGTCGGCGCTGTGTGTTGCTGTAGGTCGGTCGGGCCTAAAATTTGGTTATTTGTTCAGGTAAGGTTTCACCTGATAAAAATATATAAGAAATCAGGGGCACAGCGTGTTTTTTTATTATTTTCAAATTTTGTAAGCCAAACTGGGTTTTACCGTGTTTTTTTTTATATATGTATGTACATATATATTTTTTTTTCTCTTATTACCTATATATATTTTTGCGGGTTTTCAGATTTCGGGTGGCGTTACGTACGACGCACCCCAAATCGATTCACATCACGTGAGTTTTTCGCTTCTAGAACTTTTGGGTAACGGGTTTTGTTTCAATTTTTTTTTCTCTTTCATTTTTCCGTTGCATAATTTTCCCTTTAGAATCAGTTATTTTTTTTTTTTCATCAGTAATTACAGTTTTGCATAATAATTTTGGTTTGATTTGTATATTCAATTTTTTTTCTCAAGTACAGTTTAACTGGTATGATTTTTCTGGTTTTGTTGTCGAGTTTTCCCAAGCGGAGTGTAAATTGTGATATGTCTCGTTAATTTTTTTCGTAGTGATCACGTGGGGGATGGGAGCGTACCATGTTGGGCTAGTGCGTGGTGCTCGGGACGGGGGTGTCATTCTAGGGGGCTTCGACCAGGTCTGAAGGGAGGGCGCCCTTCCTTCTTATTATAGCGTCGGTGACCGCCGCGACCGGGAGACGGCATCTCGGTAGGCGGCCCGACGAATAAGGGGGCCCTTCCTGCAGACAGGGCGGAGGTCGCCGGAGTGACATCGTCGTCCTTGGTAGGAACACCCACACTTTATAATTATCTACCACTGTGGTCGTGGCAAAGGTAAGCTTAATTTCTCTGTCCCGTTCGTTTATCTCTATGCGGTTTTCAAGCATAGAAATATGTCTGGTAATCCCCACGCCTAGCGACGAGTCCTAGCCAGCACCATACCGCAACCAGACCGCTATTTCTATGTCTGTTAACGCAATCCCCTTGGGATAATAATGCTTCTCGGCTAATTTGTTTTGATTTTCGTCTTTTCAGCTTTCTAGATTTTTCAAGTTAACTTGTTGTGAGCATTACGTGCAATGTCCAACGCTTGTGTTGTTTCTCTGCCCGATCAACATTCAAATCTGCATTGCAACCAGCGTAAGCTGTTTGATTGCATGCAGAGGAGAATGTTGATCCCTATTCTCAGTTCGTCTGATGAATGGGCTTACCATTTCTGCCATGTGGCATTTAATTGTGGTTAAGCTCATTCCTCTTTCGTTCTGAGTTTAGTCTTTTTAAATTTTTTAGAGTCTTCGTACCTTATAATTAACTTAATTTTTTTATTTCAGTCCGACTACCTTCATGGGGAGGGATCCAAGCATGTTCTAACCTTTGGTTATTTGATCTTGCTGGATCGATCCATCATGTTGGTTCCATGTGTCATGGGTGTTGGGATCGCGAACTTGTTGTTTCCACCAATGTGGTGTTGATTGGACAGTTCGTGATCGCAATACTCATTGGCACATCGTTAGTCAACTTCTACTTTCACGTAAATTTTATTTTCTCAATTTATTTTTTTCTTTTTCAATCTTAATTAAACTACTGGGGCCACAGTGGTAATTTTTACTTTTTTTATTATTATTGCGTTCACGCCTAGCTCAGCATGGGGTCGTGCTCACATCTCCCATGTGATCACATTTTTGGTTAAGTAGTCCTCTTAATTATTTTTTTTTCTTTTTTCATTTTTTGGTGAAATTTTTTTGATTATTGTTTATTTTTAAGAAAAATATAAAAATAGCACCATACCGTAACCAGACAGCTATTTCTATGTTCTGTTTAACACAATCCCTCAGTTGTGGGGGATTGTGTTACAGTTTAAGAGACGACGGTATGTTATGTTTGAATCCGTGTGAACTATGTCGAAAGATATTTTTTGCGTAGATGAATATGGAGTCGAATTGTAAGTGAATTTGGCGTAGGGCAATCAATGGTCCCAGTTATTAGGATCATTCACGGTGTAGTTGACCGTTAGATTATTCTAGGGGTTCATTTGTTTGTGGATGGTAGGCAGTAGACTGTAGTTTATTGATTTTTAATACCTTGGATACATTATGAAATAGTTTACTAACAAAATTGGTAAGAATACAGGCTGTTGCACCAAGCCTACATACACATTTTTCTACTAACGCCTTCGCAATGGTTTCGCATTGTTGATCTTCGATGGCTACGGCAGACGAAAATTTGAACAATTCATCTTCTATTGTCAGAATGTAACGATTATTAATTTCTGTAACATTTGTTGGTCCTATGATGTCTAAAAATATTTTCTCAAAGGGCCTTTGAGAACAACCACTTCATTGTTAACACCGTAAGAGGAAGTTTATTTATTCTAAATATTTTATTTTTTAACATAATTCACATTTTTGAATAAATTTGTTGATTCTTGGCAACATTTTTGGAAAGAAAAAAAATAATTTCAATCGTTTAAAGGTTCGTTCTATACCTTTTACCCTCCTAAGGGACAGTTGTGAATATCTTCCGCAATCAGTAATGATGTGACCCACCGAAATGTTTGAAATACTTCAGAATAAAAGAATAAACTGCAATGTCGTCTAGGTAGGCGAAGCATTTCCACCTATTTAAGCCGGATAAAACGATATTCATTATTCGTTGAAGGTTCTTCTTTTAACCCAAAAGGCATTTTTTTAAACTGATAATGTCCTGTCTGCTTACTAAAAGCTGTTTTTTTCTTACCTTCCTCGCTAAGTGGAATTTGGAGATAATCCTCTGCTAAATCTAACATCACAAAACATACAGCATCTCCCAATAGTCCCAGAATTTTAACAATGATTGGTAAAGGGAATATGTCGTTTATAGTAATGTCAATTAAATGGCGAAAATCTACGACGGCGCACCAGCCATCATTTAACTATTTTGGGGCTATAAATAACGGAGAGTTAAATGAGCTACTGCTATTTCGATCACTTGTGAATTGGAAACTAAAATTGTTTAATTGGTACACTCTTTAATTTTATAGTTACTTAAGCTATGTTTACATGACAAAAATGTGAAATTTATTTTTATTAACCCTCTCAAACGCCTTGTACAATATATTGTACATCAACTTTCATCGCTTCGACCAACCGTAATTTTTAATTTTTGTCTCATTTCTCTTGTGCGATCGTTCTCTTATGTATTCATGTTCACACTACAGTTTTATGAGCAATGCCATATCATAGCAGTGCATAATTGTGCTACGTATTTTATTTTTGGAAGAACGTCAATTTTAAATGGCGTTTGAAAGGGTTAAGGCAATCATAAAGGTTTTTCGAAATGAACATGTTAATTAGAATAAGTTTTTTTTTTGTCAAATCACTCTTACGCCATACTTCAAATTGTGAACATTAAAAATAATAAAAATTATAAATTGAAAGAATTAAAGTGTCGAGATACGTGTTTTCATTCAACTAAGCCACAAATATCCGCAAAACCTCAACTTGGGATTTAAAGTGCAAGCCGTGCTAGTGAATTAAAATTAAAAGCATACAACTTTGAATTGTTCACAGCTATACCCCGACACAAGTCATTTGACCAAATATTTAAAATATGAATAATGACAGTTTTCTAAGCTGTCTGGGAGCCTATTCTTGCAATTCACCCGGAAAAGTCGCCGATAATTTTCTAGTGAGATACGTCATTTCAGTCGAAAATTTAAATTATTTTATACCAAAGTCACCGGCGACTTTTTTCGGCGAATTTCAAGAATAGGCGCCCTGGGCCCGAATTCCGGTTCGATGGCAAATGATAATGAGAAATGACTTGATTTTTTATTTCAACTAGTCGGTTACATTTTTATTTAGAGTAGGCGAAATACAAAATCAAGTCATTTCTCATTTTCATTTATCATTGAACCGGAATTCGGGCCCTGGGCTGGTATTCTTGAAATTCACCGAAAAAAGTCGCCGGTGACTTTGGTATAAAACAATTTAAATTCTCGACTGAAATGACGTTTTTCACTAGAAAATTATCGGCGACTTTTTCGGGTGAATTTCAAGAATACGGGCCCAGGTTCTAAATAAATGTCGTGTAATTTTGTGGGATAATCCTACATTATTATGCTGACGGACTTGTGCAAGGTCTACATGGATATTTTCTAAAGCTCTGAAGTTTTAAAATATTTCCGATTTGCTTTTACCACCTCTTTCAATAATCAGTCCGTGAATCGAACAAGAAAATCGAATTACGCGGTTATTTTTATGTGTATGTGTGTATTTTGACTTCATGAAAAATATTATGATGGGTAAATCTGACAAAAAATCGTGATTTGTATAACCGAACAACAGTTTTGCTCGTTGGATTGATTTTATTGGGTGAATCGAACAACTTGACTGCAGAAATATCAATCGATTATCTCACAGATTGATTGTTTTTGGTGAATCAAAAACGACATACGTTTTTTTTTTTTGAAAATCTGGCTATGTTTCGTACGAAACGGTCATTGCCGTTTTAATGTAAGCATTATCGACTAACTGTATATGCATCAATTCTAAAAATAGTGATTTATCTTATTTGATTTTTGCATCCTTGTAAACGAGATTGCAACATTGTAAAAGTCAGTGCAATTTTTCCTGCAATGTAATTGCTGTATTAAAGTTAAAATTTATATTTTGGTAAACAAAGGTCTACTCAACTGGTACTACGAAAAATATTTATTAATTGTGAATCAATTATTAAAGGAAATTTTAAATTATAATATGGCAAAATTAGGGTAGTTTACTCCCACCTTGATTTCTTTCAATGCAGAAAAGCGGTCGTCTAACTTAATCCTGAAGAATCTATCTTTCAAGTATGATTACAGTATTTTGGTGGATTGCATTGGTCGAATATTTATTAACATGTGGTTAAGTTCTTCAGGACACACTATGTCAAAAGCTTGTAAAAGTTTAAAAATATCGCTGAAAACAGTCTTTCTCCCATCTAGTATCTTCTTGATTATATTTGTTACGAAAGTGTTGTGAGTGTTGGTTACGAAAACCGAACTGATGATTTGGGATAAATTTTTTCCTTTTGATTAACGTATTTAAGCTTTTTTCCAATAAGTTCTCAAAGAGTTTAGACGTGACTGTCAACAGCGAAATTGGCCGCCTATAAGACGAAGTTTCGTGTGGTGGTTTCCCAGATTTTGGGATCATATTTACTTCTGTTATTTTCCACTAGCTTAGCCACGTGTGAATTTAAAAGCGGTGTTTATTAGATTGTTGAGCTTTTCTTGACAGTTCTTCTACAATTCTTTTAGTAAGATCATAACGAGAAGCTTTTTCGTATTCATTTTAACATTTATCTCATGCATGACTTGTTTGGCGGTATGATTCCTGCGGCTCAGTCAGGTAAAGGAAATTGGGGTAGGTAAATTACCGCAAGTAAGATCTTGATAGCCGCAATGTTTTGTTTTAATATTAGAAAAGATTGTGAGCTAATTACTCAACTTTAGTACGTATTTAGAATGGGGCTAAAGCACCCAAAATGTGAGATGTCAGTTGCAACTACGCATAGAATGAAAAACAGTATTTTTAGCTTAGCTTCAAATAGCATGGCTACCCTAAGCTTTGGATGTTACATTTGACCTCGCCGTGGTTGTTAGTGGCCATTGGTCCCTAATGGTTGTTAGTTGGAGTTAAGACTGGTGGATGTTGAAAAACGGGAATGGTGCTTAACACCATATGATCCCTTGCTACCTCCAGCGAGGCTGTCAACGGAGCTCCTCCCAATCGGTGCCCTGGTGTTAATATTTGGATGTGTTCATATTTACCTGAGAAAAGAAAAGATTTTTTTTTCACGTGCCAATATGAGGAAGACGATTTACGTTAAATTATTTGTTGTGTATAAAATTTGATGATGTATATAGTATATATGTATATACTCAGACAAATTTGATAACAACTGAATGGCGTAAATGCAATTTTATTTGCACCCGGACATTGTCATCCGAGATTTTTTTTTTTTTTTTGTGAAAATAAATATCTTCTAGGTTGGGTTACGGTTTCTTTTGTTTAATTATCGCGGATGAGGTATATTTAGTAACGCGAAATATAACAAGTGACCGTTTCAGCGTGGAAAGAAACCGAATCTCTGAGATGAAAACAAGAGCTCATGCTCTGTTTAGCGGAAATGGAATGCTTTCATCGGCATTTCAATCTTTGTCAACTGTAGTTGTACAGTTTTTACCTTATTGCTATTTTTTTTCTAGTCCTAAATTATTATTTCTCTCTCAACTTATTAACTACCTAAAAGTTTTACCCTAAACTAATTACGTAACCTACCTACAGCTATGTTAGTTCGTTTGGATACAGTGCTGACTCAACTTTACCCTACCTCTTGTTAGATTTAGTCATTTCCCATATCGGTACTTACGCTAGATAGGTTAAATTTTAAGATAGCCTCATCTCTCCGCTTAAAGTATGGCTAAGTTTTGCTTAAAACTGCTTAACAAAGCCAATTTTAAATTTTTTTAGTTTCTACTCTAAGTTCCTGAACATAACTAATGGATTAAAACATTTTAGCAGAATCTAATTTTAAATGTTTTAATTCTAATTTATTACCATTTTAAGTCGCTTGACTTGAGTTCATACGGAACCCAATTTCCTTGTTTTTGCACCATAAAAATGGCATTAGGACGGTTTGCAATCGCTTGTTCAGTCACTCCCAAAGTTTCAGCGAGCTTCTCTTGAATTTGCGGTGAATTTTTGTTCAATAACGCCTCCAACTCAGCGTCTTCAAACTTTACTGGCTTCCCTTCGCGTTCTTTGTCACTCGTGTTAAAATCGCCACGTTCAAAACGCCGGAACCTGTGCTCACCTGTTTTTATTGATGGAGCATGTTCACCATATGCTTGGCATCAAAAATCAATGTCCATCAGCTGGACTTTTGCCAAAAAGTGGTCAAAAAAATGCTCCGTCAAATAAGGCTATTTGAAATATTGTTAAAAATTTTTAGAACACACTTTTTGTTCAAGATAAAATAAGCAAAATTTACAGTCGTGTAGTTGTCGTTCACAAGAAAATATTGAAGATGTTAGTGCTAGTATTGCTGAAGACTCCCATTACAACAATTCGTCATGGTTCACAGCAACTAAAAATTAAACCAACGGCTTTATTCAACATTTTGCATAAGGATTATAAAGGTTTTCAAGATGCAGTTAGCTGATCAATTAAAATCAACTGACCATGGGTTATGCCGTACAATTGTCAATTGGGCTATACCAAAACAAGAAAATATTAGATTTTTTCGACACAATCCTCTTTAGAGAGGAAGCCCATTGTCATCTTGGAGGATATGTCAACAAATAAAACACTAGAATCGGGGGTGAGAAAAATTCACAAGAAACATTGGGACCTATAAAACCAAAAATGTAACTGTTTGATGTGGTTTATAGTCTGGTGTATGGTCCAAACATTTTTTTAAAATGAAGCTTTCATTGTTGTTCTTGTTACTGGGAGAGATGATTAACAACTTTTGATGAGATGAATTTATAGCGATTAACCCAGGATTGCTTGAAGGGTAAGGTTTATGCTGTGCTCAAACAATTTTGCAGCTCAAAGGTAACATATTTAATTATATTAGGTCAGTTATCAGATCTTGGTTTTCCTAACTGCAACATTTCTATTATAACTTTCAACAAAGATATCGGAAGGAAACTAATAATTTATATGTTTTATTAAAAAATTTAAAAATATGTAACTCTTAAATTGGAATTCACTTACCAAATTTCATCAGATCAAAAGTAAAAAGCATGGGAGAATTTTTACCGATTTTTAGAATATATGCCCCTGAATTTTGGATAACAAAAATTCTGTTTTTCTAATTCACATCAGATTTCATTTAACTCAAATGTTTTAAATGTTAAAATCTGAATTGTATGCAAATTCATTTTATAGGTATCCAATTACATGCTGTGAAATAAATAGTTGGCTTAAATCCTTATGCTCCTTTTTTATCTTAAGCATAAATTAATATTGTAACATTCAATTACCTGATATAACAAAAATTCATCACGAAGTGAACATTTTTAAAATATTTGTCTAATAACCTGCAAACAAGAAGGACGGACTAGATACCGAAGTGCGAATAATTTTGTAAACATCTACATAATTAAGAGAAATGAAAAATTACCAAAAATTATTTTGTTTGTAAAGAGAGTAGGAAAATAAAGTTATTTTGCTATTCTGCTATTCTAAAATAAATCTTCATAAGACGCCTTGGTATTTTACATAGTCTCTGGTTTAACCATCTAACGTCAGTATACAATAACAGATAGTAATGTTTATTAAATACAACTACCAATAATTGATTCGCGGACTAATTTTAAAAGTCGAGCGGTTCACTTCTTTACTGAATAACAAAAGGAGTTAAACCATTCAAATTTAAAATAGGCAAATGCAGTCACAAAGTTGATTCCTCTGATTTTCTTATCATTGTCAAACTCCGAATATACAGAGTTTAAAAAAAGTATTTTAAAGCCAGGATTTTTTACCCCAGGAAGTTCTTGAAAATACTAAAAGAGAATAAAAAATGTACTTCATCAAAATCCATTCAGTCGGGCATTTTTGTTAGAAAACACCCGATATTTTTAATTCACACACTAGTATACTAAAAAGAAAAACATTAAACTTTTTTTGTTAGGCATCTATGTTGAAACTTAATAAATGTTTACTCCATATTATGTTAAATGAAAATTTAATTTTGAATAGTTTTGATTTAGAATTGCAACCAACCATTAATTTTTCCTTTTCCTAGTACCATACATAATACACTTACGTGTTTAATCGGTTTGGTCATTGGTGTGCCCTGACTGCAGAATTCCTTGTTATAATCAGAAAAAGAAGCAAAAACCAAATTTCGTGACTTGAATTTTGGAATTTTGGATTTATCATTTATTATCAGCAACCAATATACCTATACCAGAACAATATTATGTTCTAAATATTTATTCATACAAATAAGCACGCGCGTGGGGTTACGTAGTTATGTATTTAATTGAAATATGGTATACATACCTACCTCATAAACTATTGAGTGTTATCAATTTACAATTCTATACACAGCACACAAGTGATGATGGAATGTGGGCTTTTATACATAAATCGTGTTTGGGCAATTTAAAAATATGTTTTTCTTATTTTCATTGCAAATATATAAAAAAATTTGTGTGTCTACCACCTACATAATTTAGTGGAATAGAGATATCTATATGGTATGGGTTTGTATTTATGTGCAAAATATATTTTTCGCACGCAACATTTTCTTTTATAACACTCGTCGTCGTTCTCTTTTGTTTATTATTTGAACTTCAGTTTAATTAAATTATAAAATTTTTTTTTTTTTAAATTTAATTTTCAAATACGAAATTTATGTTTATGTTTTATGTTTGCCTAACAAAAAATATTTCGTACAAAAATTTTATTAGACTATATAATAATATTTGATGGTTACGGTGAAAACAGAAATGGGGAAAATATAAAAGTAAAATTTTATAATTTCAAAAGCTCAAAACATAGACGTTAAAATTTGATATAAAAAAAATCAAGACAATTTACACACGTTTACGTTTCGGCATTAACCTTTATCTAATGGGTATCCATCAAAAATAAATTTTTTTTCACCATAAAATAATACCTTCCACCAAATTGATTAGGCACAGTTTTTTTTTTTTTCCGCTGGCGCTACATCCCATAGAGGGATTTGGCCGCTTCATTTTTTGAAGTTTCGTAATCATTTTTGTTAATGGATAATGAGTGATTAATTCATTGATCCTACCCTTATAAACCAGCCGTGATTTTTTCATCACCCGCCGGGAATCGAACCCGGGACCTCCGGAGCGTAAAGCAAGTATGCTAACCACTGTGCCACCGGGGCGGCTGGCACAGTTGCGTAACTACAAATTTCGGCCTCCCCACGTCCCCACCGCAAAATTGTTTTTGAGCCCCTAAAATACTTCTTGTACCTATGAACAAGTAAAGATTTTAGTTAAAAACTTATTTCTTCCCATTATACAGCCTTGCTATAATTAAAAGGGAATGAGGACGACGGGCCGAATTTTGAAGGGCCGAATGTCGAAGGGCCAAATGGTTCGAAGGGCCGAATGGGTCGAAGGGCCGAAAGTTTAAGGGCCGAATGGGTCGAAGAACCGAATGTGTCAAAGGGCCGAATGTCGAAGGGCCGAATTTTTTTGTTTATTTTTGTTCTGTTTTTATAAATACAATTTTTTAAATTTCTTGTTTTAAGGAATATTTTGTAAATTTTTTTATCAAATATAAATTACTTTCTTATGAATTTATATTTTATTATGTTTAATCTTTGGATATTCGATCGACAAAAATATTGCATTAATTTTGGTTGTTTATATTTTGCGTCCTTTTAGTAATTATCAAGTGAGAAAATATTTGTACATAATAGGACCCTGTTAAAGTTAGCCGAAAGTTTCCAGCCGAAAGTAAAAAGTCGATAATGCAGATTACCTTATTAACATTCCAGCAAAAAATAAAAAAAATTGTGGTTATCAGCCGAAAGTAAATAGGATACGCTTGTAACAAACAATTTTGTAAATAGTCTTACGTAGAAAACTTCGTTTAATCTAATCGCGGAAAACATTTGAAAATCAGAAGTATTAACAAAATTGGAACAAAATCAACCTGTAGACTGTGTATCTGAAGATGAATCGTTTTTTTTGGATTTCTCAATAGCCATCGCAGGAAAAAAATTCAGTTCAAGTTTCCCGTCAGAAATCGCGGAAAATTCGATTTTCCAAAAATCATTAGAAAATTTATATAAAATCAGCCTCTAGAGTGTTATGTCTGGAGATGTATTTTATTGATGTGACTTGTCAATAGCTATCGCAGAGAAAACATTCAGTTCAAATTTCCCGTCAGAAATCGCGGAAAATTCGATTTTCCAAAAATCATTAGAAAATTTATATAAAATCAGCCTCTAGAGTGTTATGTCTGGAGATGTATTTTATTGATATGACTTGTCAGTAGCTATCGCAGGGAAAAAATTCAGTTCAAGTTTCCCGTCAGAAATCGCGGAAAATTGGAAAAAAGTTCCAGCCTAAAGTAAAAAATAAATGTCAGCCTCTAGAGTGTTATGTCTGGAGATGTATTTTATTGATGTGACTTGTCAATAGCTATCGCAGGGAAAAAATTCAGTTCAAGTTTCCCGTCAGAAATCGCGGAAAATTCGATTTTCCAAAAATCAGTAGAAAATTTATATAAAATCAGCCTCTAGAGTGTTATGTCTGGAGATGTATTTTATTGATGTGACTTATCAATAGCTATCGCAGGGAAAAAATTCAGTTCAAGTTTCCCGTCAGAAATCGCGGAAAATTCGATTTTCCAAAAATCAGTAGAAAATTTATATAAAATCAGCCTCTAGAGTGTTATGTCTGGAGATGTATTTTATTGATGTGACTTGTCAATAGCTATCGCAGAGAAAACATTCAGTTCAAATTTCCCGTCAGAAATCGCGGAAAATTCGATTTTCCAAAAATCATTAGAAAATTTATATAAAATCAGCCTCTAGAGTGTTATGTCTGGAGATGTATTTTATTGATATGACTTGTCAGTAGCTATCGCAGGGAAAAAATTCAGTTCAAGTTTCCCGTCAGAAATCGCGGAAAATTGGAAAAAAGTTCCAGCCTAAAGTAAAAAATAAATGTCAGCCTCTAGAGTGTTATGTCTGGAGATGTATTTTATTGATGTGACTTGTCAATAGCTATCGTAGGAAAAAAATTCAGTTCAAGTTTCCCGTCAGAAATCGCGGAAAATTCGATTTTCCAAAAATCATTAGAAAATTTATATAAAATCAGCCTCTAGAGTGTTATGTCTGGAGATGTATTTTATTGATGTGACTTATCAATAGCTATCGCAGGGAAAACATTCAGTTCAAATTTCCCGTCAGAAATCGCGGAAAATTCGATTTTCCAAAAATCATTAGAAAATTTATATAAAATCAGCCTCTAGAGTGTTATGTCTGGAGATGTATTTTATTGATATGACTTGTCAGTAGCTATCGCAGGGAAAAAATTCAGTTCAAGTTTCCCGTCAGAAATCGCGGAAAATTGGAAAAAAGTTCCAGCCTAAAGTAAAAAATAAATGTCAGCCTCTAGAGTGTTATGTCTGGAGATGTATTTTATTGATGTGACTTGTCAATAGCTATCGTAGGAAAAAAATTCAGTTCAAGTTTCCCGTCAGAAATCGCGGAAAATTCGAATTTCCAAAAATCATTAGAAAATTTATATAAAATCAGCCTCTAGAGTGTTATGTCTGGAGATGTATTTTATTGATGTGACTTGTCAATAGCTATCGCAGGGAAAACATTCAGTTCAAGTTTCCCGTCAGAAATCGCGGAAAATTCGATTTTCCAAAAATCAGTAGAAAATTTATATAAAATCAGCCTCTAGAGTGTTATGTCTGGAGATGTATTTTATTGATGTGACTTATCAATAGCTATCGCAGGGAAAAAATTCAGTTCAAGTTTCCCGTCAGAAATCGCGGAAAATTGGAAAAACGTTCCAGCCGAAAGTAAAAAATAAATGTCAGCCTCTTGAGTGTTATGTCTGTAGATGTATTTTATTGATGTGACTTGTCAATAGCTATCGTAGGAAAAAAATTCAGTTCAAGTTTCCCGTCAGAAATCGCGGAAAATTCGATTTTCCAAAAATTAGTAGAAAATTTATATAAAATCAGCCTCTAGAGTGTTATGTCTGGAGATGTATTTTATTGATGTGACTTATCAATAGCTATCGCAGGGAAAAAATTCAGTTCAAGTTTCCCGTCAGAAGACGCGGAAAATTGGAAAAACGTTCCAGCCGAAAGTAAAAAATAAATGTCAGCCTCTAGAGTGTTATGTCTGGAGATGTATTTTATTGATGTGACTTGTCAATAGCTATCGCAGGGAAAACATTCAGTTCAAGTTTCCCGTCAGAAATCGCGGAAAATTGGAAAAACGTTCCAGCCGAAAGTAAAAAATAAATGTCAGCCTCTAGAGTGTTATGTCTGTAGATGTATTTTATTGATGTGACTTTTCAATAGCTATCGCAGGGAAAAATTCAGTTCAAGTTTCCCGTCAGAAGACGCGGAAAATTGGAAAAACGTTCCAGCCGAAAGTAAAAAATAAATGTCAGCCTCTAGAGTGTTATGTCTGGAGATGTATTTTAATGATGTGACTTGTCAGTAGCTATCGCAGGAAAAAAATTCAGTTCAAGTTTCCCGTCAGAAATCGCGGAAAATTGGAAAAACGTTCCAGCCGAAAGTAAAAAATAAATGCCAGCCTCTAGAGTGTTATGTCTGGAGATGTATTTTATTGATGTGACTTGTCAATAGCTATCGCAGGGAAAAAATTCAGTTCAAGTTTCCCGTCAGAAATCGCGAAAAATTCGATTTTCCAAAAATCATTAGAAAATGTATATAAAATCAGCCTCTAGAGTGTTATGTATGTCTGGAGATGTATTTTATTGATGTGACTTATCAATAGCTATCGTAGGGAAAAAATTCAGTTCAAGTTTCCCGTCAGAAATCGCGGAAAATTGGAAAAACGTTCCAGCCGAAAGTAAAAAATAAATGCCAGCCTCTAGAGTGTTATGTCTGGAGATGTATTTTATTGATGTGACTTATCAATAGCTATCGCAGGGAAAAAATTCAGTTCAAGTTTCCCGTCAGAAATCGCGGAAAATTCGATTTTCCAAAAATCATTAGAAAATTTATATAAAATCAGCCTAGAGTGTTATGGTCTGGAGATGTATTTTATTGATGTGACTTGTCAATAGCTATCGCAGGGAAAACATTCAGTTCAAGTTTCCCGTCAGAAATCGCGGAAAATTCGATTTTCCAAAAATCATTAGAAAATTTATATAAAATCAGCCTCTAGAGTGTTATGTCTGGAGATGTATTTTATTGATGTGACTTGTCAATAGCTATCGCAGAGAAAACATTCAGTTCAAATTTCCCGTCAGAAATCGCGGAAAATTCGATTTTCCAAAAATCATTAGAAAATTTATATAAAATCAGCCTCTAGAGTGTTATGTCTGGAGATGTATTTTATTGATATGACTTGTCAGTAGCTATCGCAGGGGAAAAATTCAGTTCAAGTTTCCCGTCAGAAATCGCGGAAAATTGGAAAAAAGTTCCAGCCTAAAGTAAAAAATAAATGTCAGCCTCTAGAGTGTTATGTCTGGAGATGTATTTTATTGATATGACTTGTCAATAGCTATCGTAGGAAAAAAATTCAGTTCAAGTTTCCCGTCAGAAATCGCGGAAAATTGGAAAAAAGTTCCAGCCTAAAGTAAAAAATAAATGTCAGCCTCTAGAGTGTTATGTCTGGAGATGTATTTTATTGATGTGACTTATCAATAGCTATCGCAGGGGAAAAATTCAGTTCAAGTTTCCCGTCAGCCTCTAGAGTGTTATGTCTGTAGATGTATTTTATTGATGTGACTTGTCAATAGCTATCGTAGGAAAAAAATTCAGTTCAAGTTTCCCGTCAGAAATCGCGGAAAATTCGATTTTCCAAAAATCAGTAGAAAATTTATATAAAATCAGCCTCTAGAGTGTTATGTCTGGAGATGTTTTTTTTTTGATGTGACTTATCAATAGCTATCGCAGGGAAAAAATTCAGTTCAAGTTTCCCGTCAGAAATCGCGGAAAATTGGAAAAACGTTCCAGCCGAAAGTAAAAAATAAATGTCAGCCTCTAGAGTGTTATGTCTGTAGATGTATTTTATTGATGTGACTTGTCAATAGCTATCGTAGGAAAAAAATTCAGTTCAAGTTTCCCGTCAGAAATCGCGGAAAATTCGATTTTCCAAAAATCAGTAGAAAATTTATATAAAATCAGCCTCTAGAGTGTTATGTCTGGAGATGTATTTTATTGATGTGACTTATCAATAGCTATCGCAGGGAAAAATTCAGTTCAAGTTTCCTGTCAGAAGACGCGGAAAATTGGAAAAACGTTCCAGCCGAAAGTAAAAAATAAATGCCAGCCTCTAGAGTGTTATGTCTGGAGATGTATTTTAATGATGTGACTTGTCAGTAGCTATCGCAGGGAAAAAATTCAGTTCAAGTTTCCCGTCAGAAATCGCGGAAAATTGGAAAAACGTTCAAGCCGAAAGTAAAAAATAAATGTCAGCCTCTAGAGTGTTATGTCTGGAGATGTATTTTATTGATGTGACTTGTCAATAGCTATCGTAGGAAAAAAATTCAGTTCAAGTTTCCCGTCAGAAATCGCGGAAAATTCGATTTTCCAAAAATCAGTAGAAAATTTATATAAAATCAGCCTCTAGAGTGTTATGTCTGGAGATGTATTTTATTGATGTGACTTATCAATAGCTATCGCAGGGAAAAAATTCAGTTCAAGTTTCCCGTCAGAAATCGCGGAAAATTCGATTTTCCAAAAATCATTAGAAAATTTATATAAAATCAGCCTCTAGAGTGTTATGTCTGGAGATGTATTTTATTGATGTGACTTGTCAATAGCTATCGCAGGGAAAACATTCAGTTCAAGTTTCCCGTCAGAAATCGCGGAAAATTCGATTTTCCAAAAATCATTAGAAAATTTATATAAAATCAGCCTCTAGAGTGTTATGTCTGGAGATGTATTTTATTGATGTGACTTGTCAATAGCTATCGCAGAGAAAACATTCAGTTCAAATTTCCCGTCAGAAATCGCGGAAAATTCGATTTTCCAAAAATCATTAGAAAATTTATATAAAATCAGCCTCTAGAGTGTTATGTCTGGAGATGTATTTTATTGATATGACTTGTCAGTAGCTATCGCAGGGAAAAAATTCAGTTCAAGTTTCCCGTCAGAAATCGCGGAAAATTGGAAAAAAGTTCCAGCCTAAAGTAAAAAATAAATGTCAGCCTCTAGAGTGTTATGTCTGGAGATGTATTTTATTGATGTGACTTGTCAATAGCTATCGTAGGAAAAAAATTCAGTTCAAGTTTCCCGTCAGAAATCGCGGAAAATTGGAAAAACGTTCCAGCCGAAAGTAAAAAATAAATGTCAGCCTCTAGAGTGTTATGTCTGTAGATGTATTTTATTGATGTGACTTGTCAATAGCTATCGTAGGAAAAAAATTCAGTTCAAGTTTCCCGTCAGAAATCGCGGAAAATTCGATTTTCCAAAAATCATTAGAAAATGTATATAAAATCAGCCTCTAGAGTGTTATGTCTGGAGATGTATTTTATTGATGTGACTTATCAATAGCTATCGTAGGGAAAAAATTCAGTTCAAGTTTCCCGTCAGAAATCGCGGAAAATTGGAAAAACGTTCCAGCCGAAAGTAAAAAATAAATGCCAGCCTCTAGAGTGTTATGTCTGGAGATGTATTTTATTGATGTGACTTATCAATAGCTATCGCAGGGAAAAAATTCAGTTCAAGTTTCCCGTCAGAAATCGCGGAAAATTCGATTTTCCAAAAATCATTAGAAAATTTATATAAAATCAGCCTAGAGTGTTATGGTCTGGAGATGTATTTTATTGATGTGACTTGTCAATAGCTATCGCAGGGAAAACATTCAGTTCAAGTTTCCCGTCAGAAATCGCGGAAAATTCGATTTTCCAAAAATCATTAGAAAATTTATATAAAATCAGCCTCTAGAGTGTTATGTCTGGAGATGTATTTTATTGATATGACTTGTCAGTAGCTATCGCAGGGGAAAAATTCAGTTCAAGTTTCCCGTCAGAAATCGCGGAAAATTGGAAAAAAGTTCCAGCCTAAAGTAAAAAATAAATGTCAGCCTCTAGAGTGTTATGTCTGGAGATGTATTTTATTGATATGACTTGTCAATAGCTATCGTAGGAAAAAAATTCAGTTCAAGTTTCCCGTCAGAAATCGCGGAAAATTGGAAAAAAGTTCCAGCCTAAAGTAAAAAATAAATGTCAGCCTCTAGAGTGTTATGTCTGGAGATGTATTTTATTGATGTGACTTATCAATAGCTATCGCAGGGGAAAAATTCAGTTCAAGTTTCCCGTCAGCCTCTAGAGTGTTATGTCTGTAGATGTATTTTATTGATGTGACTTGTCAATAGCTATCGTAGGAAAAAAATTCAGTTCAAGTTTCCCGTCAGAAGACGCGGAAAATTGCAAAAACGTTCCAGCCGAAAGTAAAAAATAAATGCCAGTCTCTAGAGTGTTATGTCTGGAGATCTATTTTATTGATGTGACTTATCAATAGCTATCGCAGGGAAAAAATTCAGTTCAAGTTTCCCGTCAGAAATCGCGGAAAATTCGATTTTCCAAAAATCATTAGAAAATTTATATAAAATCAGCCTCTAGAGTGTTATGTCTGGAGATGTATTTTATTGATGTGACTTGTCAATAGCTATCGTAGGAAAAAAATTCAGTTCAAGTTTCCCGTCAGAAGACGCGGAAAATTGCAAAAACGTTCCAGCCGAAAGTAAAAAATAAATGCCAGTCTCTAGAGTGTTATGTCTGGAGATCTATTTTATTGATGTGACTTATCAATAGCTATCGCAGGGAAAAAATTCAGTTCAAGTTTCCCGTCAGAAATCGCGGAAAATTCGATTTTCCAAAAATCATTAGAAAATTTATATAAAATCAGCCTCTAGAGTGTTATGTCTGGAGATGTATTTTATTGATGTGACTTGTCAATAGCTATCGTAGGAAAAAAATTCAGTTCAAGTTTCCCGTCAGAAGACGCGGAAAATTGCAAAAACGTTCCAGCCGAAAGTAAAAAATAAATGCCAGCCTCTAGAGTGTTATGTCTGGAGATCTATTTTATTGATGTGACTTATCAATAGCTATAGCAGGGAAAAAATTCAGTTCAAGTTTCCCGTCAGAAATCGCGGAAAATTGGAAAAACGTTTCAGCCGAAAGAAAAAAATAAATGTCAGCCTCTAGAGTGTTATGTCTGGAGATGTATTTTATTGATGTGACTTATCAATAGCTATCGCAGGGAAAAAATTCATTCAAGTTTCCCGTCAGAAATCGCGGAAAATTCGATTTTCCAAAAATCGTTAGAAAATTTATATAAAATCAGCCTCTAGAGTGTTATGTCTGGAGATGTATTTTATTGATGTGACTTGTCAATAGCTATCGCAGGGAAAACATTCAGTTCAAGTTTCCCGTCAGAAATCGCGGAAAATTCGATTTTCCAAAAATCATTAGAAAATTTATATAAAATCAGCCTCTAGAGTGTTATGTCTGTAGATGTATTTTATTGATGTGACTTGTCAATAGCTATCGTAGGAAAAAAATTCAGTTCAAGTTTCCCGTCAGAAATCGCGGAAAATTCGATTTTCCAAAAATCATTAGAAAATTTATATAAAATTTCCCTGCGATAGCTACTGACAAGTCACATCAATAAAATACATCTCCAGACATAACACTCTAGAGGCTGACATTGATTTTTTACTTTGGATGGAACTTTTTTCCAATTTTCCGAGATTTCTGACGGGAAACTTGAACTGAATTTTTTCCCTGCGATAGCTATTGACAAGTCACATCAATAAAATACATCTCCAGACATATCATTCTAGAGGCGGTTTTTATTCCAATTAAAATATTTTTTGGGTTTCTCGAGTTTTCCATAATTTTCCATGAGGAACTGTATTCAGGTTTTGCCATATAAGAATAATAACAAAGGTATTCAATGATAATCATACATCCTTACATGCCTTAGTCTGTTTTAGGCTAAACATTACCGATCGATATTAACTTAATTTTTGATTTTCGGCTGGGATAACACAATCTGCAATACCGATTTTTGTTTACTTTCGGCTGGGATGACGCAATCTGCATTACCGACTTTTCACTTTCGGCTGGCAACTTTCGGCTAACTTTAACAGTATCATAATAGGTATTTCCCAAAACCAAGTCTTATTATATCAATATAAATGGAATATTATGTACTTATGTAGGTATATATACATGTGTATTACTTTTCTAGTATTGGATCTGTTATGTCGTCTAGTAGAGCTCGTATAAAATAACAAAAGGCGAAGTTCATTTTTTTAAATATACCGAATACATAAATAGATTTTAAATAAGAAAAAATAATTTTGTCATAAAAATCAGACAATTTTTTTTTCGTTAGAGTGAAGGAAAATTCTATTTAGACGAACAAAATAATTTCATTGTGATTTAGTGATGTGAATATAGTGAATATACTCTTAACGATTTACTACATAATTATAAAGACAAATTACAGTTTAAAGCAAAATTTCCAAAATATCTACTTAAATTAAACGGAGCTGTTTATTGTAAAGTATATTGTTGTCTCATGTGTTGTTTTGAATATTGTTTCAACCTGAAATTTATTACCTATTTTGATATTAGCCATTTTGACAAACAACATTTCAACCTGGCATTGACAACTGGAAAGTTAACATTGTTTTCATAAATAAATCAAAATTATAGTTCTTAATATCAACAAATTCAATATATTTACAAAATATTCCTTAGAACAAGAAATTTAAAAAATTATATTTCTAAAATCAAAAAAAAAAATAAACAAAAAAATTCGGCCCTTCGACCCATTCGGCCCTTCGACCCATTCGGCACTTCGACCCATTCGGCCCTTTGACCCATTCGACCCTGCGATCCATTCGTCCCTTCGATATTCGGCGCTTCGACCCATTCGGCCATTCGACCCTCTCGGCCCTTCGTCATTTGGTCCTTCAACATTCGGCCCTTCAACCCATTCGGCCCTTCGACATTCGGCCCTTTGATATCATTCCATTAAAAGTTTCTGATTTCTAGAGTTTAAACGATACATAACGTGATTAAATTGAATGGCTTCGACTAAAACGAAATTTCTTGCAATCAACTCATTGCTACATCAATTTCTAAATATATCGATGAAGCATCACAAATTTCGAATACATAATTTGAAAAATATCAAAAATATCGAATTTTCAAAAAATCTTGAATATTCTAGAAAGTTCTTAAACATCGAATTACCCGTACTATGTAAAACTAAAGGAAAACCTTTACGCTCTGATCACCACCACATAAAACGTAAATAACTTGGGCATTCTTGATTAATTTCGAATAACCTAGGAAATTGGAGATACATCAAAATTTCTGCATAATTTCGAAAAATCGTTTGCACAAATTCAATTGACGATGTACCATACCTCGATCCACCTAAATTTTCTGAAATGTCTTTGAATTTATTCGTTTGCGTATAAATTCATTTGACGATGCATTATTCGCCGATGCACTTCCAGAATAAGAATGTTGTAATTTGTTTGTTCACATGGACGGTTTTAGTGGACTGTAATTTCTAAATTAGCGTTGAAAATAAATAACCAGTTTACGATTCGTTTTAACAATAGTTTTATTAGTTATAAAAATAAAATTCAAAGCGTCCAAACACAAAGAAGGTGAAATAAAAACTAATAACGCCGATTGGTGGCGATTACAATAATAAAACAAAAAAAAGAACTGAACTGAAATGCATGATTGGTTTTAACCCTTTGTTGACGGTTGTGCATTTAACAAAGAAATCTCTTTAAATTTATTCGTTTGCATAAACTCAATTGAAAATGCCCGCATATTACTCACTTCCATTATAAGGAATCTGTTTTGATTTTCTTTTGTTGATACCAAAATGGTTGATACCAAAATAAACATACAGCTTGTTCAATTCGCCACGTTGGGCCCTTGTTACTTGTGCCACAGCCCTCCCTTCTCCTTCACAATTTCATTATTTTTTTCTTTCTCTAAGACGAAAGAAGACTAACCCCATCCAACATCCCTTTGTAATCTCGTGAGTTTTCCTCACGTTTTTAGAGGTTAGCATTTTATTCCCCCAATGCACCATTCTAGTTAATAAAGAAACTAAGGACGCTGCACCGCAACCATGTAGTCTGAAGGGGTGGGAAGTAGGCACCTAATAATTAGTATATTTTGTATTGGAATAATATATCATTATACATACTGCAAACTGAGGGGGGGGGAAGGAGGAGCTATGTTTTCAGTTTTTCACCGGTTTCACATTCCTACAGGCCGATTTACCGATCTGGCGTGAATGGTTTCTTCTCTTAACTATTAATGAGGATAATCATCAGTAATTTAATCAATTAATTTGGTTCCCCTCTGAATTATTATAGTAAATATGCTGCGGTTTATGTTAAGGTATACAAAAACCGGAACACTATTTCAGTATTTAGTCTTAATTTGATATTGTCTGATATCAAATCATAACGAAACTAATATGGCAAATCAAAATTTACAGTCTTCAATTTTTTAGTGGATGATGTTTAATTTTATGGTGGAGTATTAAATAAAAGCCGCATATAAAGTGGATTTTTCATTTTCCATCAAACACTCAAATTGCAAGCACAAAAATATGTATTAAAATCTATAATTAACTTCTTTTATGCTTTAGGTGTGTATGTGACGCTAAAATGGAAACGTCACACAATTTCAAAAGCAATTTAATCCTTTACAATTTAAATTATTTTTTTTTTGCATTTGTTAAGTTTTCATGTGAACAGTTTTAGCTTGAAGCATTTCTTTAGTCCTGAATCGAAAAACAACATGAAAGATTTAAAAGGAGTGTAGCACAATAAAAAAAAACTCGATCCTAATTAGGTCAAATGACATTTTTAATTAAATCAGTTTTGAATTTTAGAGCACAACTTCGATAAAACATCACTCTTGGTAAAATATTTAGAGCAATGAGCAAGCATATAACATCAGTTTTGTGATGTAAGACGTAACAAATACAAATTAGTTGCACGTGACTTTTAAAATATAATACTAAAACATAAAAACAAATACTACTTCATCTTGAAATATCACTTTAGCGCTTCATAATTGTATAACTCGTCGCTTGCAGGCCACAAAAATATTAAACAACATATCGTTATCTACGAGTATATCTATACGTTACAAAATATTATCATCCTTTATCTCAAGTTTTCCATGAAAAAACATATTTTGCCTTTTCTTGGTATTTTGTGTTCATTGCTACCATACTACATGAACTTTATTAATACACAGAGCAAAATTTTATCATCAAAAATATCTGAAGCGCAGAGAATGACTATAAATTTAAATTGGCATATCCATATTATATGGTATACTATATACTCGTACATTGTACGGGAAATATACCATTGGAAAATTAGAATAGCAAAGAGGATTTGTGGATATTTCTTTAACAAGCCCATACAAAAACAAAACAAAAATGTGTAATACATAAATACGTATTCCAACGAAGGATAAACGAACGTGTTATTGTAAATTTCCCAAATGGTTATTCGTTGGGGAAAAAATGTTTTCAAACTTAAATTGACAAAAAAAAAGCAAAAAATGAATTATTGCTGATAAATTCTAGAGACTAGAGTACTGTCAACTGGAAATTTCTACAGCACATCTTACTACTCCACCAATTAAATATTTCGTTTAAACTTTGTAGTAAGTGTGTTTACATACAGCCATTTCATATGAAATTTTACATCGTTAGCCCTGACCCCTTTTCATTCAGACGAAAATTTATGAAAATGTTCTCTATACATAAAATAACTCGACCGATTTTTTTTTTGTTTCCTTCTACGTACAACCAAAAACCAAATTACCTAATTTCTTTGTAGATTGAGGCGTTATAGTTTGAAGAAGGCTTATAAAATATAAAAAGAAAAAACGTATCCAGTGTTCAGAGCGTATTGTCAAATCTAAGTGGCACACACAATATGTGCGTTTGTATATTCATCATCAAAACATTAAACATACATTCAATATCATAAAAACTATGAACCTCCTTTCACACGAAGAAAAGAATTATCGAAATATTAGTGCACAGATTATTTTCGCCAATCCCACCACACCATGTTGTTTAAACGAATGTAAACAATTTTGCAACTATGAGCAAGTGTTTTGAATGTAAACTCAATTTTGCAATTGCTGCAATTGGAAATAACATAGGGAGATTAAAGGATATTGTGCAAAACTTACCGACGCCAGTAAAAATTTGTTGTGATTTTATTGGTAAAACTCAGTCAAGGATAAAGAGAGGAGACAGCAAGTTTCATGGGTTTGAGGAGTTACAAGGTACAGCTGTAAAGAAAATTTTAACAACTGGTATTAAGTAAATATTAACTGCAGAAATGTTAAAATTAAATTATTTCAAAATACACACATCTAAGTTGGCTCTGACGAATTAAAATATTACTTGTTAAATTTATCTTTAGTTTTACTAGTGTATGATCAGATCAGATGTCTAAGATGTTTACATCAAAATACGAAAAAAAATTATTTAATCACAAAATTACCACACGTTTTTAATATTTTGTGAATTTGTTTTGCTTTTCCTACAATTTTTGAACTTGAAATTTCTCCGCAGGTGGTAATTTTTGGTACGATTTTACCAAATTTTTACTGCCATCACTGCCATCTATGTAATCTATATTGACTTAATAACCACACGATTTGAAGCAAGCTTTTATTTTAATTTGACCAGAATGCTGTTGTTATGAAAGTTTTTTTTTAATTTTAGTTTAAATAAATCAATTATTACAAGAAAATGAAAACGATTTACTTAAACGAAATTTATATGTATATGTTGAAATTCAAACATTTATGAAAATATTTCAGAAATCCCTTTTGCATTCCCGCCCCTATAGTAATTCGAACCCGGTACTTCCCGATCCAAATGCGGCAGCTTTAACCACTGTGCCGTTTGGTCGATAAGTATGTATTATAAAAAAACAATTAGTAAAAGCATTACCATCGAAAGTACTGTGTTTAGACTAAGCTACTGGCTACGTTCCGAAGCAGTTGAAGGTGGCAGAGATAATCATGATCTTAAAGCCAAATTAAACATGTAACGATAATAAGTCATTCAGTTCGTCCATATCCATACTCCCTACCATATCGAAGATATTTTAAAAACTGCTGCTGCAGAGAATGAAGTCCAGACTAGAGAATATAGAAATGTTATGCCTGCCTACCAGTTTGGTTTGAGAAAAAACCTCTCGACTGTATACCAAGTTCATATAGAATCACAGATTTTTCAGAACGTCCACCGGAAACGTAAAAGATATTTTCAAGCGTTATTTGGATGTAGCGCAAGCATTTGGTCGAATTTGGCTTAAAGAGTTGAAGTACAAGCGGGACCTTCCCAAACAATATTATAAAATTCTGAAATGCTACATAAGTGAAAGGCCCGTGTAAGATACGAAGAAGAATACTCGGACCTGAACAAAATTGCAGCAGGAGTAGGTACCGCAGGGTATTGGGCCCCATTTTTTACCTCCTGTATACTCGGGACTGATGATACTGTAATTTTGGCAGAAGGGAACAATTTAGTAGAAGATACAAATAATCTGCAAACATCGATTGTTACATTGAACAACTGGATGAAGAAATGGAGAATCAAAGTTAACGAAATTAAATATGTGCATGTGAATTTTACTAATAAAACCAATTCTAACAGAATCTTTATCATAATTAACACTAAACTAGTTGCTTACGAGTACGGCGAATAGTTATAACGCTAGATTTAAAATGGACGGTTTCAAAAAGAGAAACGCGGGAGCTGAACATGAAGTATAGGAAAATCATTCTGAACTAGCCATACATAATAAATTGCTTCTGTACCGTACATGGTGGAATGTCTGTACAGACATTCCAAAATAAGGTACTTTGGAAGATTGTAAATGTCCCGTGGTATATTAGAAATGAAAACCTTCGCCGAGACTTACAGATGGAATACATCGATGAGGCTATAACGTATTATGCTCCTAATCATGATTTCTGTCTCCGACAGTACGAAAACATAGAGATAAGCGTATGCTGAACAAACCACTGCAGTAAGACGCCTGCATATATTATCGAGCCAATAGACTTAGTGAATGGAATCTAAAAACTATACCACCAGCTATTTATTATAGGTACAGCCAAGTATTCCTTGCGAGCGGACGTGAAAATTGTTTTTTTTCTTCGAAAATAATTTTAAATCCATATAATTTCTAAATATTATTATTATTTTTTTTTGTGGGTTACATGTGTCTATATTATTATAAATATTGTTTAAAGATGTAAATAGTTAATGTAGATATATTTAACTTTAATATATATATAAAACTAAATTGAATATTTTTTTTTTTTTAAACTTTTTGCGTTGTGTTTTGTGTTCTTTCGACATTCAATTAAATGGAGTGTGACAAGTGCAGTTTGTTAATTAATATTGACGAAATATCCTGTTCCGGGTTTTGTAATGGTACGTTCCATTATAGCTGCGCTGAACTCGATCGGGTGGCATATAAGCAATGCCTGAAATCCAAAAAAATCTTGTGGTTTTGCAATGAGTGCATTGACCTATTAGCCAATGGGTCATTTCGGAAATTGTATGCTAAAGCCAATTCTTTAGATCAGTCTATTTTTTTGGAATTGAAACATGGATTAGAGTGTAACCGGAAGCTCACTGAAAATATTATTCAAAAGCTAGCTGCTATGGAGGTATCAATTGTTATGTCGGATGAATATTCATCGCTTCCTACTGTGCCGCCGATTACAACTTTAACTAGTTTGCCCTCGTGTACAATGCCTCCTGCTGTTGCACCTATTGATACACCATTACCATTTTCTATGATTTCAACTGGCTTGACATATGCTTGGAGGCATCATCTATCCCACCTGCAATAGTTAATTCGGATTCCAGACTGTTATGAGACATTCCTGCAACTGTACCTTCGGGTACCTATAGTTTAGATATACCATCTGCTTCAATTGATGTATCTGCTAACTCTGATGTAGCAATTAAATCACGGAAGATGCGAGTATTACCAATTTGTGGTACCAATAAGTTGCCGGTTAACCTTACTATCAAAACGATTGCTCCGAAGTTTTGGATACACCTCTCAAAATTTGACCCAGTTACTAAAGAGGAAGATATTTTATCTATGGCTAATGCTTGTTTGGGAATTAATAGTTGCAGGGTTGGTAAGTTGATTCCAAAAAATAGTGATATTAACGATTTGGAATAGATTTGCTATAAACTGGGTATTAATGAGGAACTTCGTGAAAAGGCACTAAATCCAGACACCTGGCCGACTGGTGTATTAATTCGACCATTTCATTCATCGAATTTTCGTACATCTTGGCCACCACGAGCCAAATTGTGGGCACCTGCTGCTACAGTGAGAACCGGAATGATTTAAATTATAATTTTGTAAATAATATTAATATTTCAGATGTTGCTAGTGTAGCTATTTCAAAGAAATTGCATTTGCCCAATGATAATATGTTATACTTTGGTCATCTCAATGTTCGTAGTGTGTCTAAACATTTAGATGAACTAACAATTCTATTACATCAATATGAGTTTGATTTTCTTGCTGTGTCGGAGACCTGGTTAAATAATAAAACTTGAACCAAATCTGTTAACATTAATAATTACAAACTACTTAGATCTGATCGGAATGCTCGAGGTGGTGGAATTGGATTATACTACCGATCCACTTTAGATGTTAAAGTATTATCCGCCGGGTTCTATGATAAAGTTGAATTTATCGCGTCTGAATTATTAGGTAAATTTGGGAAAATTTTGATTATTGTTTTTTATAATCCTCCTCCTGCTTCAGATGTAGACATTACTAACCTTAATTCTATTTTTTCTGAATTCCTATCAGTATATGAAAAAGTGATCTGTTTAGGTGACTTCAATTTTAATATGTTGAATATCAATTCGTTGGGGGAGTTGTAACGTCAACAAAAATAATATGCCATTCGTTTTTTTCCTCGCCGTTCCAACCAAGGGTTTTGAAACTCAACAACAACAAATAAATGTGGTATATAGGTCGACTGAACTGGAAAAGAAAAATGATAATAATGCAAATCTGGCGCGAAATTTTTGCTATTGTTTGGCGATCGTGTAATTTTTTTTTATGACGGGGCCATAAAATCAGAATTTTTTTTTCTCGGATGATAATTTTTTTTTGTTGAAAGTCAGTCGAGATTGGAGTATTAAAGTGAACGGATACTAAAATGGTATATGCAAAGAAAATATCTAAAATAAATTAATAGTTCTTACTTCTTATATAAAGTGTAATTAGTATTAAGTATAGAATTATAGTCCTATTGATTGTAATTTAAAAAGACTGTGGCTAAAAGTACTGATGTACCGTGTTTTAAAGTCAGTGGTGACAAAAAACAAATATGTATATATTTATAAACACTGTTTTGTTGCCTTCGCATAACATAAAACATTAACGTTAAAAGAAAAATAATAGTGATTGTTTGGTGCGAAACAAAGCCATAAATTTTTTTTTTGAGACAATAGGATTGATCTCGAAGCGTTGATTTTGATTTGCGCAATCTCTCATCCATATACGGGATAGTGTTATGTATTAGTAATTAAGCCAAAAACAATGCTAACTAATAACTAAATAATGAATTTAACATTAAAAACCTTAAAACTCCTAAATAAATTAAAATTATAGTTGGTGATAATTAAAAGACAAAGTGTGATTATTACTAATTAATCTAGAAAAGTAATTTAATAACTTAAGTGCCGTGTTTCAATTGTCATTAATAGACTTAAGTGCTAGAAACAATAGTAAGACATAAAATCCAAACGGTGAAATTGATTATTATACTATCAAAATTGTTTGTGATACATAAATCCTAAATGCATGAAATGCACTAAAACGATACTACCTTGTGTTTGAGTGCGCGTGAAAATTCATATCGAAGCACAAACCATACAAGAATATATAAATTATATTTTGTAAATGAAGCGTAAGGGACATTTAAAGGTTACGCGTGGTTAGTGCAGTGCTTCGATTAAAAGCAACTTATATGTAAAACGTGGTATGTTAACCACGGACCGTTTTCAACAATCAACATGCAGCGTAAACAAGTAAAATTTTTATTATTATCATGTATTATTAAATATTTTTTTTTTTTTAAATTTTATTCTATTTTGCTTTCTCATTGTCTTATAAACTAAATTGATCTAGTCAATCTTTAATAATGACAAGTTCTAATTATTAAGTTTATTTATCTAATTTTTATTATTATTATTCTATTATCGGTTTGGTTTATATAACTTTATATTTAGGTAAGAGTAGCTAGCTAGGGTTCAGGATATATATTTTAGTATCATATAGTTTATTTCAATATTATCTATCTCTCTATTTCGGATTATTCATTTAAAATTTTTTTTTTTGATTATTGGTTAATTATTTCTTTTGTTATTGTTAATTTTTAATAACTATTTTCTTATTATTAATTTTTTTTTTCTTTGTCTTTAATAAATTTTGTTCGCAATGAATTGTACGACCTGTCTTTTGAATTTCGCTTGGTTTTCGATTTTTGCTTTCGTTCGGTTTGAAATGATTGAGTGAGTTGAGTTTGCCAGGATGTGTTCAAGGTAGGTATAGCTCCGATTAGGTGAGTAAAGAAGAAAATAGACTGTTGTTGTTTCCTTCCCGTTCATCTCCCAATCCTGCGGTCCAACTAGATCCACGTCATGTCTCGGGAAAATCCACGCCTTTCCACTGAGCTTTAGCCAGCAAAATGACCGCCCCGAGACTCTTCAAAATGACGTGGATATTCTGATAACTGATGTGAATTCAGAGCTATGGTTCAAAACTTCAATAAATTGAGGTGATGAGCTGTAACTTTATTTCATTTCGTTACAGAGTGTTTTCGTGTACTTAATCTGCATTTTTTACCTTTCGGTGCTACAAGATTAAATAGTCTTTTAGATTTAATTGTTGTGTTTGAACAAGATAAGCATAATGTTATCAGTTATGGTCAGTGTTCTGTCCCATCGATTTCAGATCATGATTTGATCTTTGCCTCTTATAAATTTTATCGCACAAGAGATAAGATAACTCATATCACTGTGTCTAATTACAAGCAAATTAATTATGATTTTTTCATGATTAGTTTTTTTGTGATAGACTGGTCATTACTTTATTGTTGTTCTGATGTAAATACGGTCGTTGATATTTTTAATTCTAATTTATTATATTTGGATTCGGTTTGTGTGCCTCGTAAAGTAAGCATTAATAAATGTCCAACTTCACCATGGTTAAACCATACGATAGTTAATTTAATAAAACAGAGAGATTCGGTGTATAATATTTATAAAAGGTCTGGCTTGGAGACTGATTTGAACTATTATAAAAGGCTCAGAAATAATACAACTGCATACATCAACCACGCTAAGCAAAAGCATTTTTTTGGGAATATTTACAATTCCAAAATGACATGGAATAATTTAAAAAAACTTGGTGTTTCGTGTTCTGTAGGTGAAGTTGAAATTAAATTTTCTGCTGATGATATTTTGAAAGGAATTTCTAAATTTCGTGAGTCGGTCATTGTTCTTCCTCTACCAGATACAAATTTTAATACAAATTCTGGGTGTAATGTTTTTGCATTTGTTTGTGTTGATGAGTTGGTTGTACTGGGTGCTATCCGAGCTATTAAATCTGATGCTGTGGCATATGACATGATTGACTTTAAAATATTAAAATTTTTTGTTGATCTTTTTTTGCCACATATAACTTACATTATTAATCAATGTTTATTAAAGTCAGTTTTCCCAAATATATGGAAAGTTGCTTCAATTATACCAATTCCCAAGAAAGATATAGTTGTCAATATTGGTGATATTCGTCCAATAAGTATTTTACCAGCTCTTTCAAAAGTTCTAGAAAAAATTATGCAATCTCAAATGATTCAACACTTGGATAGCTTTAATCTGTTATGTAAATACCAATCGGGGTATAAGTCTGGACACAGCACAACGACTGCTCTAGTTCATATAGTGGATGATCTAGCCTCAATGTTAGACAAACAAAACTCACTTGCAATATTGGTTTTGCTTGATTTTTCTAGAGCATTTGATTGCGTTAACCACACTCTTTTGCTTCAGAAACTCTATTTCGATGGTTCAAAGGTAAAAGTCACTAACTGCATTTTCGTCGAAAATAATATAAGTACATGTATGACTTTATAATTTACTAAACTTTAGTCTTGTAAAATTATTTTCTATGATATATTTCCTTCATTATATCTAAGTATAATAAAGGAAATATAGAAAAATAATTTTACAAGACTAAAGATTAGTAAATTATAAAGTCATACATGTACTTATATTATTTTCGACGAAAATGCAGATAGTGACTTTTACCTTTCAACCATCGATTTGTATTATAGATTTTCTAATTCTGCAATTACTCTTCTGCATTCTTATTTGCAAAATCGTAAGCAGTTTGTCAAGCACGGTTATGGTCGCTCTGACATTAGTGATGTAGTTGCTGGTGTACCTCAGGGATCCATTCTTGGTCCTTTGCTTTTCTCTTTGTTTATAAATGATCTTCCATGGCGAATTCGTCATTGTTGCTTTCATTTATACGCTGATGATTTACAATTGTATATACATATTGATTATTCAAAATTTGATGAGGGTGTTATTAACCTGAACGCCGACCTTAGGGGTATTTCATTATGGGCTAAACATAATTCTCTTGCGATTAACCCAAGTAAAAGTAAAGCATTGCTGCTGTCAAAAAAGAATTCACACTATATCACTCCGACACTTGTTTTGGAGGATGATAAGATATTATTTGTTCCGACGGTAAATAATTTGGGACTAGTATTGAATTCCAACCTCACTTGGAGTGATCATGTGAGCTCTCTATGCCAACGGGTTAACTATAGTTTATATTCGTTGAGATTGATAAAAAAATTTTGTTCTGTTCAGTTACGCATATACTTAATTAAAAGCTTGATTTTGCCAATTTTTATTTATTTTTATTTATGCAACAATTTATGGTAATTGTGACAGTACTTCATCGCGATTACTTGAGGTGACATTTAATAATTGTGTTCGTTATGTTTACGATCTTAGGAGGTTCGACCATGTATCGGCATTTAAGAGTTCCATACTAGGTTGTAATCTTCTAGAGTATTATTATTATAGAATTGCTCTATTTCTATTTAAGGTTATTTATTCAGATTTACCGTTGTATTTACATGAGAAGTTGAGTTTTTCCAGGTCTCTGCGCACAAGAAATATTAACTTGCCGGTTAACAAAAGTGATGTATATAATGGTTCGGTTTTGGTAAATGCAATTACTGTTTGGAATGGCTTACCATCCGATCTTAAAGGTGTTAATTTGCTAAATATTTTTTAAAAAAAACTTTGGTATAATTTTGTTCTTTCTAGGAACAATTAAATTAATTTAATTGTACGTCATATTGCTTTATATAATTATCTATGTTTATTAATTTTATGTATTATGTATATATGATTAGCGACATTTTCATTTTCTTGTTTTTTTTTTTTTGTGTGCTCGAAGTACAAAAGCTTTGGCTTACACTTTGTATATATGTATAATAATAATAATAATAATAATAATAATTTAATTAAGATAGAAAAGTTACTATATAATTTAATTAAGTCAGTTGTAATATGGAATAAATAATTTAAAAAAAATGAATGGGGTTCAAGCTCCACCTGAACCGCAAATAAATGTTTGGTAAAACATAAAATCAAAAATAGAGGTAAATATTGTGACGATTTTGGCCATCATACAACAATCTCACGTTATGAACAGCAATAGCTTAGATGGTTAAGTGTTATAAACACGACCGATGTCAAGCAGAGAGAGTTTTTGGTTTATTTTAAATCGTTAAATAAAGAAATAAATCTGTTGTCATAGCCCCCTCCAGTAGCAAGCGGACAGAAAGTACACAGTGTTTTTAATTTCAAAATCCGAACGAACTCAGTAGCCCAGTTCGTAACAATATTTTTGCTATATGACATGATGTGTTTTTCATTTTTTGTATTTTGAAAATGGTGATCGTTGAAAATTTATGGTATGCAATTATATAACATTGGGAAAAGTCGGACGCACAGAAATATTTAGCCTCAAAGATGTCGTCATGACATTTCTAACACAGCATACATGTAACGTGAACACTCTAACAAATAACATTTTAAATGCCACGTAACATTTTAACGCAACATTTAACATAACATTCTAAACCGATGTGAAGCTAGCAGGAAAAGTTAGCACGAAAAATTTCAAAATGTACGCACGGCAATACTTTTAATCAAAGACTTAAACCAGTTTTTATGTTTGGTAAAACATTTAGGGTACTAGTTTTGGGTTCATGTTACACGCTGCATTAGAATGTTATGTTAAATGTTGCGTTAAAATGTTGCGTGTCATGTAAAATGTTATATTAAATAAAAATATTTTCTCTCTTTTTATTTAACACATCAAAATAGAAACAGAAAATACAAAAAACTTAGGAATAGTATAATAGTTCCAGTGTTCATGTTATATGTTTGCTGTGTGAAAATGTCATGACGACATCTTTGAGGCTAAATATTTCTGTGCGTCCGACTTTTCTCAATGTAATATAATTGCATACCATAAATTTTCAATGAACATCATTTTCAAAATACAAAAAAAAAACAAAAAAAAAAAAATTCAAAATACAAAAAAAAAAAACAAATCATGTCATATAGCAAAAATATTGTTACGAACTGGGCTACTGAGTTCGTTCGAATTTTGAAATTAAAAACACTGTGTACTTTTTATTTCACTCTACTTTTATACACTGTTATATTTGCTTTGACTTTACTATTTAATTCTGTCCGCTTGCTACTGGTGGTGGCTATGACAACAGATTTATTTCTTTATTTAACGATTTAAAATAAACCGAAAACTTTCTCTGCTTGCCATCGGTCGTGTTTATTACACTTAAGCATCTAAGCTATTGCTGTTCATAACGTGAGCTTGTTGTATGATGACCAAAATGGCCACAATATTTACCTCTATTTCTGTACTTAAGTTTTACCAAACATTTGCGGTACAGGTGGAGCTTGAACCCCGTTACTTTTTTTGTATGGATAGTTCTAAAAACAGCCTTGCGGAATTTAATAATAAAAAAATATAAAATTTCTTATCGTAAAAAACTAATAACCAAAATTTAAAAGATTTCCCAAAAAAAAAATATCTTAAGTACAGCGCTAAGTCCAGTGAAAAACAAACAGAAAAACTGCTATTCGTTTTTCCGATATACTTATAATTTCAAAATTATTGCATTATTTTGTTCATTATTTTATTTTTATGCTTCTTGACCAAATGTACCATACAATAGTATTTTCAATTTAAAATATTTAATTGACCGATAAAATGAAAATTTGATTGTTTGTTTCATTTCGAAAAAATTATTTAGTACAGAAAAAATTCAATTTTTATTTTCTCAGCCAATTAAGTATTATCTTAAATTTTTAAATTGGAAATAGTATTATATGGTATGTTCGATCAATAACCAAAAGATTTTAAATGAAATAAAGGAATAATTTTAGGATTATAAAGAAACAATTTAATGCAGTTTCCTTTTCATTTTTCAGTGAATTTTGCAACTTGTTAGCAATAAATAATTTGGTCTAAAAACAAAACAAGAAAAATGGTTTAAGTATTGGGTAGAGTTAGCCCGTTTTTATGTTAATTGTAAGATAGAATAACATTTAATGAATGCATTTCGATTTCAGTTTTACAAAAGTGAAATTAGCTACATAATTGTTTTGTGTTTATAACATTTGAGTACAATGGTTCGTGCTGCACTCTTCCTCACATTTGTCGGACATGAATTTAATTTTTAATTAAAGTTGAATCAATAACGAGCTACTTGAGAAAAATTTATAAAAATTGTATGGTTAGGAAGGAAGTACTAACGGTTCGTGCTGGAACCTTTCTCACATTTGTCGGACATCAATTTAATTTTTAATTAAAGTTGAATCAATAACGAGCTACTTGAGAAAAATTTATAAAAATTGTATGGTTAGGAAGGGAGTACTAACGGTTCGTGCTGGAACCTTCCTCACATTTGTCGGACATGAATTTAATTTTTAATTAAAGTTAAATCAATAACGAGCTACTTGAGAAAAATTTGTAAAAATTGTATGGTTAGGAAGGGAGTACTAACGGTTCGTGCTGGAACCTTCCTCACATTTGTCGGACATGAATTTAATTTTTAATTAAAGTTGAATCAATAACGAGATACTTGAGAAAAATTTGTAAAAATTGTATGGTTAGGAAGAGAGTACTAATAGTTCGTGCTGGAACCTTCCTCACATTTGTCGGAGATGAATTTGATTTTTAATTAAAGTTGAATCAATAACGGGCTACTTGAGAAAAATTTATAAAAATTGTATGGTTAGGAAGGGAGTACTAACGGTTCGTGCTGGAACCTTCCTCACATTTGTCGGACATCAATTTAATTTTTAATTAAAGTTGAATCAATAACGAGCTACTTGAGAAAAATTTGTAAAAATTGTGTGGTTAGGAAGGGAGTACTAACGGTTCGTGCTGGAACCTTCCTCATATTTGTCGGACATGAATTTAATTTTTAATTAAAGTTAAATCAATAACGAGATACTTGAGAAAAATTTGTAAAAATTGTATGGTTAGGAAGAGAGTACTAATAGTTCGTGCTGGAACCTTCCTCACATTTGTCGGAGATGAATTTGATTTTTAATTAAAGTTGAATCAATAACGGGCTACTTGAGAAAAATTTATAAAAATTGTATGGTTAGGAAGGGAGTACTAACGGTTCGTGCTGGAACCTTCCTCACATTTGTCGGACATCAATTTAATTTTTAATTAAAGTTGAATCAATAACGAGCTACTTGAGAAAAATTTGTAAAAATTGTGTGGTTAGGAAGGGAGTACTAACGGTTCGTGCTGGAACCTTCCTCACATTTGTCGGACATCAATTTAATTTTTAATTAAAGTTGAATCAATAACGAGCTACTTGAGAAAAATTTATAAAAATTGTATGGTTAGGAAGGGAGTACTAACGGTTCGTGCTGGAACCTTCCTCACATTTGTCGGACATGAATTTAATTTTTAATTAAAGTTAAATCAATAACGAGCTACTTGAGAAAAATTTGTAAAAATTGTATGGTTAGGAAGGGAGTACTAACGGTTCGTGCTGGAACCTTCCTCACATTTGTCGGACATGAATTTAATTTTTAATTAAAGTTAAATCAATAACGAGCTACTTGAGAAAAATTTATAAAAATTGTATGGTTAGGAAGGGAGTACTAACGGTTCGTGCTGGAACCTTCCTCACATTTGTCGGACATCAATTTAATTTTTAATTAAAGTTGAATCAATAACGAGCTACTTGAGAAAAATTTGTAAAAATTGTGTGGTTAGGAAGGGAGTACTAACGGTTCGTGCTGGAACCTTCCTCATATTTGTCGGACATGAATTTAATTTTTAATTAAAGTTAAATCAATAACGAGATACTTGAGAAAAATTTGTAAAAATTGTATGGTTAGGAAGGGAGTACTAACGGTTCGTGCTGGAACCTTCCTCACATTTGTCGGACATGAATTTAATTTTTAATTAAAGTTAAATCAATAACGAGATACTTGAGAAAAATTTGTAAAAATTGTATGGTTAGGAAGAGAGTACTAATAGTTCGTGCTGGAACCTTCCTCACATTTGTCGGAGATGAATTTGATTTTTAATTAAAGTTGAATCAATAACGGGCTACTTGAGAAAAATTTGTAAAAATTGTATGGTTAGGAAGGAAGTACTAACGGTTCGTGCTGGACCCTTCCTCACATTTGTCGGACATGAATTTAATTTTTAATTAAAGTTGAATCAATAACGAGCTACTTGAGAAAAATTTGTAAAAATTGTATGGTTAGGAAGGGAGTACAAACAGTTCGTGCTGGAACCTTCCTCACATTTGTCGGACATCAATTTAATTTTTAATTAAAGTAGAATCAATAACGAGCTACTTGAGAAAAATTTGTGAAAATTGTATGGTTAGGAAAGGAGTACTAACAGTTCGTGCTGGACCCTTCCTCACATTTGTCGGACATCAATTTAATTTTTAATTAAAGTAGAATCAATAACGAGCTACTTGAGAAAAATTTGTGAAAATTGTATGGTTAGGAAAGGAGTACTAACAGTTCGTGCTGGACCCTTCCTCACATTTGTCGGGCATGAATTTAATTTTTAATTAAAGTAGAATAAATAACGAGCTACTTGAGAAAAATTTGTAAAAATTGTATGGTTAGGAAGGGAGTACTAACAATTCGTGCTGGAACCTTCCTCATATTTGTTGGACATGAATTTAATTTTTAATTAAAGTAGAATCAATAACGAGCTACTTGAGAAAAATTTGTAAAAATTGTATGGTTAGGAAGGGAGTACTAACAGTTCGTGCTGGAACCTTCCTCATATTTGTTGGACATGAATTTAATTTTTAATTAAAGTAGAATCAATAACGAGCTACTTGAGAAAAATTTGTAAATATTGTATAGTTGGGAAGGAAGTACTAACGGTTCGTGCTGGACCCTTCCGACAAATGTGTGGAAGAGTCCAGCACGAACCGTTAGTACTTCCTTCCTAACCATACAATTTTTACAAATTTTTCTCAATTAGCACGTTATTTATTCTACTTTCATTAAAAATTTAATTCATGTGCGACAAATGTGTGGAAGAGTCCAGCACAAACCGTTAGTACTCCCTTCCTAACTATACAAAATTTACAAATTCCTCGCAATCATCACGTTATTGATTCTACTTTAATTAAAATTTAAATTCTTATCCGACAAATGTGAGGAATGGTCATTGGTCATAGATTCTGATTTGATTTAAAAATTAATTTAATTATGCTGAATTTTAATTAACTTTGTTTATTCGAAACAAATTACTTGCTATCTATTGCTGCGTTCCATTTTCGCTAGCAAAGTACTCACAAGTACTTCCCACTGCTTTCAACTACTCTTGCTTTTGTATATGAGTAATTCGCCGGCTTTGACTTTTGATTTTTGCGTTCCATTTACTATCTACATTTTAGTACTTGTAAGTACTTTACTAGCGAAAATGGAACGCAGCATATATCTAATCCACTCAAACCATATTTCGTGCTATGTTTCTAAAATATTTTATTTGTATTTAATATTATATTGACAAAATAAATTCTTGTTTCTAAACGTTGAAAATAAATTTATTCCGGTAGTTTTCGTTATGTTTTATTATTTTTTTTTCTGATGGCATTTTTTTATTCTTTGATTTTTCCTTTTCTCGTGCTAACTTTATTCTGGCTTGCCACTGCGTTTTACGTGCTAACTTTACGTGCCAGCTTCACAGACATACATTCTAACGTAGCTTGTAACATGAACCCAAAACTACTTAGTACCCTAAATGTTTTACCAAACATAAAAAAAAAGTTTTGTAAAATCAAAGTTTAACAATTTTCAAAAACGCTTCGCTGAAACAAATTATCCGCCAATAGATAAACTTATAGATACATTTTGTGCATCATTTTTTAATCCCTCAAATCGGTTAGGAATATTTTAGGTTGTAAGAACGTTTTAAAAATTCGCAAAGCGAGAGACTTTATTGCGAGCATTGTGGGACATCTGAGATCTAGTTGATTTACGTTAATATTACTAACCATGTAAATGGCTAATGGCCGACAAGTTATTTAGCTTTTATTGCTCTAAAATACGGCAACGTGTATTTTATTACGTAATATTCAAAGATGTAATATTCGTTTTATTTACTTCATTTCAACAAATTGAAAATATAATATACCCGAAGCTGAATATTTCCAATAAATTTGTATATGTCGCTCATTTGTTGCATTCAGGAACCATCATCATATCTTCATAATAGTTTTAAAATGGTATAGAGGTATAATTTACAGGTATAATAATATAGCACTATAACACTTTTAATAACATGTGTTTGATAACCAAAAATCTAACAACAATCCAACAGAATATGACTTAAGATATATGATGAGTTCAAAGTCATGCTGTGCAATTTGAAGTTATATCATCTTGACACAGGTTATATAGAAATAATACATTTAAAAATTATAAATTTAAATCTTTAAAAATTTTTATAAAGCTTGTAATACTTTGGTATAACGGTCTTATCAACTAAGCCACACAACTGCTTCTCAGGTAGAGAATTTTAGAAGTCCAAATATGTTATTCCAGCAGTTAAATCTACATTGTGTAGCAGATGAGCAGAAGTACCATTTTTGAGTTATGTCACAAAATGAGCGATGTATTTTATTTAATGTAAACCTAAATAAACAGAATATAATATACTTAGTTATTTTTTTTCAATTCAATATACTCGTACAATTTACTAATAATGTTAATGATAATTGAATAATAAAAGATTGTAGTCTAAACGGAAGATTAAAAGTTCTTAAATATCTCGACCATTGTAATTGTAACTAAAACTAATTTCGCAATATAACCTCCCTTATCAACAACCGAAACAGCTAAACGTTTTCTAATTAAATACGGTTGATATAATCTGTACTTAAATGAATTTACTTTTATTATTCATTAATTTATAACGAGAATAACATGAACTCTACTATATACTGTATATACCTAACGGTTTAATATTGCCAAGTAATATTCAATAATAAATGTACATGTTATAAATTCAAGTGTTAAAAAAATGCTATACTCATTCGCGCGATAATAATCGCGTCCTTGATATTATGAACTTGTGTTATTGTTGTTGGCTCATGGCTCGTTTAAACTTTAATTTTCAATTTAATTTCCTCAATTGGAAACCAATACAAATAATAATAGAAATCACAACAAAATGAGCTCTTTTCTTTTCTAAGAATTCATTTTTATACAGGTGTGGGTATGTCATGGGCAGAAATACAATAGCACTAAAATTGATCGGTATGCCCACGCAAAAATACAATTGAGTTGTCAATATCCAATCATATTATATTGAACTAAGTAATTGACTTTTTATTCAAAACACGTTATAAATATATGGGAGGGAAGTATTTTTTAATTATTCAAAAAAAAAAAAACAAAAAAAAAATAATGCTTTTGCATTAGTATTGGTAAAACACCAAGTCATTTAGGCGAAAATATTTTATTAATTATTAGTACCTTGAATCGTCATAAAACAAAAAAATTCTTAAGTTTCTTGCTAATCATCTAGTGTTGTAAATAAAATAATATAAAATAAGAAAAAATTGGCTTACATAGATAAAATATGTACACCGGGTCCACAGAAGCATTCCTAAGCAACACTAACTATTTTCTAAGCGTTTAGCATCAACTTCAGTAATATGGCTAGAATACTTATAGTCTAAGACCTGTTAGACAATTTTGAGTAGGTCACTTCTTTAGCAATGTCTAAACACAAAATCAAAAACCTGGCTGAAGAGTAGTGGGGCATTCAACCAAAGCAACCTTGATTATACAAGCCATAATCTAAAAAAACGAAGCTTTTATAAGGGAATTAGAAACGACGAAAAAACCAAAATTTCCATAGTAAAACCATAGACATTCATAATAGATATCTTATTTGACTAAAAACAAAAAAAAAAAAAAAAAAATTTCCATACAAATGTTATCGATGTATTGCATATTCGTATTATATTTGCAACGCATTCTAAAATCATTGCCTTATAAAATACACAACACAACGATACATTGGAATTATCAGAAGTTTTTGTTTTTTTTCCTTTAGTTAATATGAAATGAGAAATCTAGTATGAATGTCTATGGTAAAACACATAAAACATATGGGAAATCACGTTTTTTCCTAAGAAAAATTTGTAAATGAAAACGTTGCAAATTCTTAATTATGATTTCTGAAATATTTTCATAAATGTTTGAATTTCAACATATATGAATATCGTTTAAGTAAATCGTTTTCATTTTCTTGTAATAATTGATTTATTGAAACTAAAATATAAAAAAATGTTCATAACAACAGCATTCTGGTCAAATTAAAAAGAAAAGCTTACTACAAATCGTGTGCATTAAGTCAATATACATAGATGGCAGTGGGCAGTAAACATTTTGAAAAATCGTACCAAAAATTGTTACTTGGAGAAATTTGAGTTCAAAAGTTGTAGGAAAAGCAAAATAAATTCAGAAAATATTAAGAACGTGTCATAATTTTGTGATTAAACAATTCTTTTCGTATTTTTCTGTATAAATCTGAGACATCTAACGTACACTAGTAAAACTAAAGATAAATTTAGCAAGTATTATTTTAATTCGTCAGAGCCAACTTTGATGTATTTTTCAAAATGAAAGTTCGAAAAATATATTTTAGAAATAATTTAATTTTAATATTTCTGCAATAAATCTTTACTTAATACCAATATACCCTTCTTGTATATTGCTGCTAAATATATGTAGAACACTTTTGTATACAAATTTTGTAACATTTTTGCTTTTTTCATTGAAATACTTGAAGCTAAAAAACACCATTTTTACTATGGATTGCTATGGAAATGAATGAAAAGTTATACCACTAAAAAAGCTTCCAAAAAATACGTCATAATGATTATGGCTCTATACTGTAGAAGGCTCTGATTCAACCCTTACATTTTTAAAGTTCCGGATTTTTTTTTTTTGCAAAAAATGTCCTTGAGGCATTTTGAAATTTTAATAACTTTTAATTTAGTATTTAATAAAATTTAAAATAAAAAAGCCAGACCATTTATTCGGGTCTAAAATGGTGCCAGGCGGTTTCAAAATTTAATTTCGTGAATTTCTAAAAATATATTTGGGGCAAGCTAAGATCTAAAATACCTAAAAAAAATATTTTCAAAAAGACAGGCAATTTTAGTAGAATTCTCTACCTGCCTGGTGGTACAATTGTAAATATGGAAAAAATATCATTACCAGAAATTTAAAAAACTTCTGATTTACTGAGAGGTGAATGTACGATACCACAAGTAATAAAAGACTTTTTTCGGCAGAATTGCGAAAAATTAAAACTGGTAAACATATTACTATAATCTATGACGCTAAAAGTATAACGAGTTCTCGAAAAGTATAGTTGAGATTATAAATAGGTATGCTCACTGCTGCAGCTACCATATGATTGAAGACTTAGAAACAGAGGTTACATTTTCATCTTAAAGCCAATCCACATTATGTCCTGGAGGTATTGTTAGAACAAATGGGTTATTTACGGAGTATAGCACTTTGATCGATTTGTTGATACATCATCAGGTAAAAACACATTACACGACACTGTTGGTATAATTTACCAAAATTTGCCTCTAAGACGACATCTTAGAACTTAGATGAAATCCAAAAAGATATATCGGATCATGACGAAGAAAAAAATGAAACTGAAAAAAATGTTAGCAATAAACAAATGCGAAAACGACGACGAAAGTTTGATGCAATTACTCCCGAGTTGGATTTATATTGTAAAAAAATACGAATAGTAGATACGTAACCACATATTCAGACGAGCGACATTCCATAATTCCAGAATCCTTACAATAAATAAAAAATGTTGATCATGTATTAAAACTTCCGAATACTCCGATGTGGGTTGGCTTTAACAGCAAGTTTATACAAGACTTTAACTTCAAATAAAAAAATTGTTATCTAACCCCTATCAATGAATCACCTACTTCTAAAAACGTTGCTCTCTAAACACTGAAAGAAAGCCAAAAAATCGCTGAAGATGTAGGTACAACAGTCTCACAAGTTACGTACGATTTAGCTATGGCTAAAGTTGCGATGCAAATCCAATCTAGTGAGCAGCCATTATTTGATAACATATTTATTCATTTAGGATCTTTTCATATTATGCTTGCATATTCCAAAGCTGTATGTAAATTTATAGTAGACTGTGGACTAATGAATATTGCTGTTGAAAGTGAAATAATAGCAAATGGATCTGTTGATTCATTTCTTTCTGGCAAGTACTTCAATAGATGTAAACGATTACACCCACTGATGGCAGTTGGATTAGAAATTTTGCATTTTCAATTTTTCTTGGAAAATGAAAAAAATCCGACGCCAGGATATTTACGTATATATATGATAGAGTTTAAAGATCAAAAATTATCTTATAGTGCTTTATTACAAAATAGTGATGCCTCAAACCTCATATCTTCATATGTTAAACATAAAGCAGCTGTTTGAATGGAGTTTATGATAAAACGCCTCAGTTTTATATGACGTACATTATCTCTTTTAATTATTCCAACATTTTTTGTAACAGGACATCTACATGCCTAGTATGGGCCTATTTTTTTATTCACACCGAGCAGTGTAGTGTACAATTTTTCCTTGTTTCTCTAATAGAAAACAATCAAAGCAGACAAGGAAAAATAATGAACTGCACTGCACCGGGTGAATAAAAAAATAGGCCCAATGTCACGTTATCCTGCAAAAGGGAATCGCACCGCAGTACGCTTCATACTCAGCCGATCGCGGATATACGCTCTCTCACACACTTCAACTTACCCATAGCGTCACTCACTCGGACTCATGTGCAACATTCCAGGCTACCTGGCAGGTAAGGAGTCCTACTAAAATGACCTGTCTTTTTGAAAATATGTTTTTTTAGGTATTCTATTTAAGTCTTAGCTTGCCTCAAATATATTTTTTAGAAATTTACGAAATTCAATTTTGAAACCGCCTGGTAACATTTTAGACCCGACTAAATGATCTGGCTTTTTTATTTTATATTTTATTAAATACTAAACTAAAAGGTATTCAAATTTCAGAATGCCAAAGGGTTGATATGCGCCGCCACCCTTCAGCCAGGTCTTTGATTTTGTGTTTAGACATTGCTAAAGAAGTGTCAGTCATGGTATTATGACATTGGCTTAAAAAAATTGCGATAAAAGTAAGCAATGGGTGACTAAGACAGAAATAGTGAGGTAGAAAGAGACAACACTGTTTTATTTACAAAATTCAAATAATTAGACATTTTTAGGATGGCCTACTGATAACATAAAAAATACAAACTATTGAATTGTTAATATGTCAGTAAAACGTATACAACAAGCGCCGAAAAATACTGTGCCATGATTCTTTTTTGCTAGAGTTGTGTCTAGGATAAAGCATGGTTTCCACGATGGCGAGGCGAAAAAATTAGTCAAACTAAAAAGAGAAAGTAAAAATTCACTAATAGTACAATAGAGACAAAATACCATTTTGACAGAAAAATTGGGACGTCTAGTTTTTAATATTTTAATTCAGCACTCCGAAATTGGACGTCTAATCCGAAAAAAAGATGAAATTGATCATCTTTTTTCGGATTAGCCACTGATTTTCGGAATTCATATGTCAATTTGAAGAAAATTTTCGGAATAAAATAACTTTCAAAATAGAACCGTTAATTTGGAAAGCATTAATCCAGTAATGGATGTTAATAAAGTTAAAAAATGTAAGTTAAATTATGAAATGTCTCCAAATGTATATCAATCCAAACACAAACAAAGTTATAGGTGATGAAATCGCAAAACGTCAAAAATAAATGAATAAAAATTCGGTGTAGCGACTTGTTGCTGTTTCACTCACTCTCATGTTATTTTTTTTATTCCTTCCTCATTTTAGTTTGCCTAAGTTTTTCGCCTCGCCATCGTGGAAACCATGCTTAACTGCTGTTAAAATGAGCCATTGATTTTTGCTTTATATTTGTCTATACTACCCCTATATTGTGTATACACTCATTCATTCGATAATTTTCTATACTTATTATTTCTCTCTTTTTCGCGATACTTTTTCAGCGCTTAAAATATCGCAAAAAAAGCGAGTGTCATAATACCATCAGCCAAATTTTCATGCTGCCTCAAATATTACTCAAAAGTTTCTAACAGCTCTCCTACTATTAGATCAATAGGAATATTTATACGAATTTTATGCTACATCTAATAATGCTAACAGGGTGTCTTTGGAGATTGAAAAATTAAACTATTCATGCTGCTCGTTTTACGAGGATCATCAGTGGCGACACTGTAAAGTTTTTTTCGTTCTGTAATAATATGATTGGTTACTGATTCATGGTTACTTCTCCTTTCATTTTTTACCTATTACCAAGTATAACAATAGCCACCTCTCCTGGAGTATAGGCGCTGACTAGGAAGCCGCTCAATATGAGACAGATGCTTATAGGTTTGAATCTAGCTGCCCCTCCTGGTTAAACAAATGCTTCAGCGTGCTAGTTTTGGTCCAAGGATGACACATTATTTTTCTAAGGATTTCCATAAGCATCTAAGGATTCTAGCCATATCACTGAAGTTGATGCTAAACGCTTAAGAAAGCAAAACCGGAAAAAATACCTATTGTAATTGCGGTTAATGCCGTTGTACGGCAACCAAATTAAATTTACTATAATTTAAAGATGGTAATATTCAGTTTGCATTTACGTCACATTCAGAGTTTCGGGAATTTACGTTAGCGTTTTCTCCTGTTAATTTCTAAAACTCTGTCTGCGTATTTACCAAGTACCTACTTATTGTAAAGTTGAATTGATCAATTAAGTTTTGATTTGATATAATTAAAAAAACTTAAATTTAAATTCCAATTTAATTGAACATTGAGTGTTGTAATTAGCAGCGAAAATTTCGGTACATTTATTTGTCGCTCAATAGAGCGAAAATTATCAAACAATTTGAATAAAATATCAACGATGATCACACTAAAATCGATTTGACACAATTAAAATCAACTGTTTACTATAAATACTCTAAAATATAGTGTTAAAATGAGCTACAGTGCTAACCTTGTCGTGGACAATTTTCAGTCAATTCGAACTTTAATTCAACCTGCACTCAATAACACACTCATGCACAGCAAATACTCAACCACCCGGTAAACAAAATTAATCTAGTACGTTTGCATTTCATGGTTCGCGTCGGTTTATTAGTATATTCAATGACCCTCTAAGGAAAAAAGCGAATTCGCTTAAAGCGAAATAAGAGCGGTGCGAAAACGCACTCAATTTTAGTCCTTGTAGGCATGTACTACATTCAGCTGTCTCAATATAACTCGTGTTTTATTGTGTATCATTGAGTTTTACGTCTGTAAATTTAGAAATAAAAATATTAATATAATTTAATGTTAAAATAAATAATCAAATATTTTTGTAAGTATAATTTTTAGATATATGTGTGTATGTGGTTTAATTTCAAATAGTTTTAGTGTAGTTTTAATTGTGAAGTTAATTGTAAAAATGGATAATAAAGCGTACTACGCCATAAGAAAGGATATTGAAAATATATGTGAAAATAGTGCTCGACAAACTAATATTACCTATATGGAAAATGAATATCTGCCAGATATGGATTGGCATGAGGATCAAGCATTCGATAACCAAACTGAAGTAGCAGAGAAATACTTCGAAGACATGTGTTACACTGAAGGAAATCTTAGTGGTAGATCACGCTCAAATGAAAGTGGATGTTTTGCGGATAATTCGAATTACAAAGATCCAAACAAGACAAATGATTTTGTTACAGGAATTATTGCTACTGATGTTGCGGAATGGAGCATTAAATTTAACATTTCAGATGCTGCCGGAAATTCATTGCTGAAAATTTTAAGAAAATATAACCTCAATGTCCCAAAGAATATGAGGACTTTGAAAAGGACGGGAAAATATTCGACATCCTCTGAAATGCTGCCAATGGACAATGGATTTTATTTTCATAATGGATTGCGAAAATATGTAGAAAAATTTCTTGAAAGGAATACGACGATTAATAAAAATGTTGTTCATATCGATATTGGCATCGATGGCATTCCATTAACAAAGAGTTCAACCAGCCAATTTTGGGCAATATCGTTCGTTTTAAAGAGGTTTTTTTAATTGGAGTATTCCAGGGATACAAAAAACCACATTGCGCCAATTCATTTTTGAAACTGTTTGTTACCGAGTTTAAAGATTTGGAGAACAATCCCATAACGATCGGCGATAAGAAAATAGAAGTACACGTAAGATCAATCGTATGCGGTGCTCCAGCATGATCATATATTCTAGGTAAGTTAACAAATTAAAACATATTAAACAAAGTTAAAATACATTTTTCTGACTGGGTTATGTATTTTAGGTGTCAAAAGTCATTCTGGTTACTTCAGTTGTACCAAATGCGAAATAAAAGGAACATATTTTCAACATAAAGTATGTTTTTCGGGCATAGATAATTGTCTTCGAACCGATAAAAGTTTTCGAGAGAAAACTCAAAAGGACCATCATATTCGATTGGATAATTTAATAGAGTCTTTGGGTATCGGCTGCGTCAGCCAATTCCCAATTGATTATATGCATTGCATTCTACTAGGAGTTATGCGACAGATGCTAATAATACTAGTTAGACAACGAAAAAAGATTTCTCGTTAACAAAAAATGCAATAAATGTTATAAATGGACGTTTAAAAACAATTCGCAAATGTATACCAATCGAATTTGTACGCAAACAAAGGTCTTTAGCTGAAATTGATTACTGGAAGGCCACAGAATTTCGTTTGTTTCTAAATGCTACACAGGCATAGCAGTATTCAAAAATGTTTTGAATGAGAAATATTGCGAACATTTTTGACCGTTAGTATGTGATGTGCCATACGCATTTTATGTCATCCAAAAGACTGCCATAGGAATAATACATGTGCATCGGAGTTAATAAAAGAATTTGTAGAAAAATTTGAGGAGTTATACGGAAAAGAAAATATGTCATACAATGTGCATAGCTTATTACATTTATCGCACGATGTAAAAGTTTTCGGATACCTCGATATGTACAGTGCGTTTAAATTCGAGAACTTCATGCAAAGTTTGAAGAAAATGGTGAAAAAAGGAGCACAGCCTATTCAACAGATTATCAACAGAATAAACGAAAACGAACATTTCTTGGCAATTCAGGCTGAACCAAGATTTAACCAAATATTTACTTTCTCAAATTCGTATCCGAATAACTATTGCATACTGGATGACAATATTCTTAAAATAGAAGAAATCAATCAAGATAGTGGTTACATTAAAGCACACACGTTGTTAAATCTTGAAAACTATTTCGATTATCCATTACCATCTTCTAGTTTAGCCATTTACTCCAGTAGAACACAGACAGAGGAGTACACCACTGAACTAACATCGTGCAAAATAGTTGATATCAAAAACAAAATTGTTAAACTAATAACCGACTGAAATTTTATATATGTATAAATGTATACCAATGTACCATTACAACATTTATAAATCCCAAATATTATTTTTCTTACAGTTAAACAAAATGACTGAATATACTCAAATGGAACTATGTGGTAATTATAATTCGTGTTTAATTAATTACTTTTATATTTACCTTTATTTTTAATTTAGATACCCAATACTCTCAACGTATTACCGACAACAAATTAGATTTGTTCGATTCTGAAGAAAATCATAATTATATAAACTTTTTAAAAATAGACAACACCATGAAACCAGCAACCAGTACACAAAAACCCACTCACAAAAAATTTATTTATTTAAATAAAACGAATCCTGCTAAATTGCCATCACACACAAAATACAACAATAATGCTGCAACTCCGATAAGAACCTTAGAAATCAGGAAAATTCAAACGACACGTGATAACGGAACTCAAACCGATGTCTTGTGTCAAGAAAATAATATTTGCCACCAAAATCATATTTTACTGAAAGCTGTTTTAAAAGAGGTAAAATTTTTGAGACACGAGCATCAACAATTACAAGCCGCTAATACCAAATTACTAAACACACCAAAGACATTAATACTTGATATCCCCCGCTGAACAGTAGAAGGTTTTAAAGAGCTTAACGAACAACTAAAATCAGTGGAATATCAAAAAGCGTTGGTAAGATAGAAATCACGTTATGGTTATAATGTCTAATCTATTTGAAACGTTTTCATATCTTTATTTTCAAATGACAGGCTGACACCTTTAAACTGTTAAGCGATGCTTCAATAGAGAAATACGTTCGAGGGTGCTTAAGAGCGGTAATCATAAACGAAGCGGCGTGCAATTTCTCGTGGTTTGGCCATAATACCAATACAGCTGTTAAGTCATACACTATTATGAATATTATCAAAGGTACATAGTTATATATAAATTGTCAATCATCAATAAAAATTGACCCCTAATTTTTTTTAATTTCACCATTTTAAATGTATTTTATAATTTCAGAAAGCGCCATGGAGAAATTTACAACAGCTAGAGTTGATGATATAATTAATATCATTAAGCGATGGTTTCAGTACTCAAAGGACCGCAATAGAAAGGCTATGATGCTCATTAATACACGTGCTGCGGAATAGCAAGAATTTTAGTTTAGTTTTAAAGTAATTTGAGATACTTAATTTTTGAAATATCACGTGATAATGAATTAAATTTAATGAACTAAATGTTTTAAATTAGATATTTTATAATGAAATGAACTCTGTGTTCATTTTATAAATTTAAAGATTTTATAATAATATATTATTGGATGAAATTTATTTTTTGTAAATAGAGTTTTAATTCTGTTTCTCTTTTGGCCAAAAATGGTTATTTTCCATTACAAAAATGTTTCTCTTTAATGTTATAGTATCATTACGCATTGTTGTTATAAAAAGATTTCGCCATAACGTTATAAAATCGTTTCACTATAGGTATTATGAATGCGCTACAATTTGACGATACGTTTTTCATTTTAATATTTTATTCCAAAGTTTGCAAAATCGTTTCGTTTCTATGACATTTAAGTGTTACGCTGGCGAAGTCTTCTATATACAATTTACTAATTTTCTGTTACGTTTGCATTACGCCTTCCTTAGAGGGGAATGACAATTTTAAGTCAGTCTATGCTCGCTCTTACTTGCGTAACATACTTGCGCAATAATTAAATAACAAACTGGTGAAGTGAAAATATTAATCACTTGTATAAAACAATTTATTATAATAATAAAGTTTCATATGTTTATACACGGAAAAAACTAGGGTTGTTACCACGAAGAAAACGAATTTTTAATTGAAGAAAATGTACTTTTTCTCCATTTAAAAGCTAAATTTCTTATTTCTTTTGCGTTTTTCTTCATGTAAGATTTGTGTTTCTTGAAATGATAAAAAAATTCTTGAATTAAAATTTGTTGCTTAATTGTAATCTGAGATTTAGTTTCTTGCATCTATAACTGCTAAAAATTCTTGATTGAAGAAAAAAAAAACAACGAAAGGAGAAAAATACGATTGTTTTGTTTTCAATTTTTCTTACAACTAGAAATTGACTGTTTTCTCAAAATATATTGTCCAATTTTCCTGGAATTGGTTATTTAAAAAAAAAAAAAATTTCTTGATCAATACAAATGCAATTTCTTGATTCAAGAAACTATTGAAATGAAAATGATAAGATTGAATTTTTCTTAAATCTAGAAATAGAACCTTTTCTCAAAATATAGGTATTATCCAATTTTCTTGAAATCATCTATTTAATAAATTTAATACATATATTGAAATAAATAAATGAATTTCATAAAAGCATTTTTATGTTTTAATTCAAATTTAATTATTTATGGTTTGCAAACATTTGTGGAGAGTACTGCATGCGCAATGAGAGATTAGGGCATTTTGTACACATTCTGCTAACTTTGTTCTTTTTTATTGCTGAAATGAATGAAGTTGGGTGTCTAGAAATTTGATTAGCCGGTATACTATCATAGTATGGTTCAGAATATGGAATAATTTGGAAAATATAGTACAGCATTCCGAATAATTTAGATTATTTTTAATTAGGTGGCACAACAAAGAAAAATTTGTTCTATCTTCGAAACAACTAATTTGTCTATGTTATTCTTGAACTGAGAACGAATCTTCAATTGAAGAAACTATTCCCTAATAAATTCTATTAACAAGAAAACTATGATTTTACGTCTCTCAGGACAAGAAAACATTTTCTTCTCTTAAACGATATTATTTAAAAATCGCATTTTTCATTTGAACAAAAATTTCTTAATCTGAGAAAATATTTTTAATACAAGAAATTATTTCATAATATGAAAAGCTTGTTTCTCAGAACAATAAAATAAAATATTTCAACTAAGTAAGCCTTTCTTGAGAAGAGAAAGTTATTGTTAAATTGTTATAATTGTATGTACATACTACTATATACATTACATATATAATGAATGTTCTTACCAAAAAAAGCATTCTATCACGAACCTTCAACAGTGAAAAACGTAAAATTTTTTTGTGATTTTGAAAGTGGGATTTTGGGAAAATTTTCTTTTGTTAAAAGTGAACAAACTTAGATTTTTTAAACGGTGGGGTTTCCACTTCAAAGTGGTGTAAAGTGAAAACAGAAAAAGGATTTCTGGAAACATTTCAAAATGTTTTTAATATTTTCTCCCGCCTTGCTCGATACTCAAATGTCTCAGATGTTCAAACATATGTAGGTAAGTATATATTTCTGTTATAAAATACAAGAGAATTACTTTAAAAAAATCCTATTTGCTGTTTTATAGAAGAAAAAAAACGCTAAAAATTATTTGGCATAAATTATGTTGGCACGGAAGAAGGCGAAAATATGAATTTATTACATGTAAAGAAAACAAATCTAACACATTTAAATCATTTGATTTACTCTGCCAAATGGAATTAATATTTAAAATCTACAAATTTTTTTGATATGGTGATACTTTTTGTAATAATGTTTGATAATTAAATTCTTAGTTCAAAAACAAAAATTGAAAGTCTGAACTTAACATTATAATAATTACAAATACTAAATTACTATAAGCTTAGTTCTAAGTGAAAATTATTTATAAAATTATAATTATTTATATTTAAATATAAGGAAACAAATAATAATCGAAATTATCAAATTTGTATTTAAATATTTTCTGTATCTGATGGTAGAATAAAAAAACATAAAAATAAATTTTCATTGTTTGTATTATTTTAAACAACCATTTCACAAATTGAAGAAATATTTCTGAAACGCAGAAATATTGCGTAACCACACCTGAAGAAATATTGCATTGTCACAAGAAAAGTGTTTCTCTAGTGAAGAATATTCAAGTTCCCTGGAAGAAGAAAACCGATGCATACAAGAAAATCCAAACAAAAGATTGGTACATTTTTACTCTACTCAAGAAGATATGTGTTTTTCAGCAAGAAAATATTTGTTTATTTACAGAAAATGCTACTTAAATAAAGAAACGAGATTTCTCACCATAAAAATTTCTAGTTTTCAACCAAAAGAATCGGTTTCTACGAACAAACCGATTTTGTAAATAAGAAACAAGAATTAATCATGAAGAAAACCATATTCTCTGTGTAATCACGTTTTCTTGTCTCAAGAATTTAATTTTCTCATATCAAACAATTAAAGATTATTTTAATATTTTAGAAGAATTTCAAATTGAGAACCGTAAAGTTTGTGGTGAGAAAAATATCGTTTAGCTGAAAAATGATGTTCAAATTTTCTTGAACTAATCCGTTTTTTCTTCATATTAGAAATTATTTTTTTCCGTGTAAATAAATAAAACAGTTTAATAGTGTCAATAAATAAATTATTTAATTTATAAATTAGTGTTTCAATTAACTTGAACGCTAAAACCTCACAGACAGAGTATTTCGAGAAAAAAAGCTTATCGAGTGTTTTAAGACCGATGAAAACGTCGAAGCAGGATAATCAAAATTGATATGGATTTTCAGCCCAGGTGATTAAACTTAGATTTGCAATTATAGCAACCGGAAGCTAAACGAAAATCTAGCATTTCATTCTTCCAAAGTGAACTGACACCAACATTATTCATTCACACATACCATTCAAAGAAAACAATCTAAATGAAAAAAAAAAAAATTAAAAATTGTTTTTTTTTTGCAAGTGGGACCCTTCTTAATTATTGTATGTCTAATTTGGAAAATGAATGGATGGTTTATTAGATGTACATTTTTAATAGGTAAATCTTATGTTGCTTAATTCCGCAATAAAAATATAATATATACTTTCTAAACCTACAACTTCCTTATTCTTGAACGGAGTATAACCACAACTTTATTAACCAAATTAACGGTTAACATAATCAGAATCGAGTTGAATTTTTGACCTGTATATTAAATTGATACTAATTTAACCTAAAATTAATTTTTTTTAAATTTTTCAATAATTATTTAGGCCCGAATTTATTGTCGTTACTACAACTTTAACTCATGTTATAATAGTAACAGCTTTCGTAATTATATCATAGACTATTAACACACATTAATAGTGATCAAAATCCATCACTGAACTACAAAATATAAAAACAACAAAGAAACTTCGAAATTGATTTCGAAATTGGTTGCTGTAATAATAGCAATAAATACGACATAAACTCGGACCTTACATTTAATGCACTAAAATGTTTTGAATGGTTGAGTTCTATGAAATAAATTTCGTGCTTATAAATTTAAAAAATGGCCCTTAAGCGATTTATGTCAAAATTGCAATTTAAAGTTTTAAATTTTTTTCAAATTTGTTCCTGGGAATAGGGAATAACTTTCTAGCTTTATGGCTGGAGAATTTGTTCAGCTGTTCCATATACTACTAGAATCTGAGTTCAAATCTATTGCAAGAGGTGTTGGTGGCCCTTTATTAAATTAAGCTAAAATTGTGGTTTGAATATTAAAATTTTGAAAAATAAATTATATTTCCGGGGATAGGGATACCTTTTGGGCTTGATGGACGGAAGAATTCTGATAGCACACGAATACCTTATTAAATTCCTCATCAAACAAGCTGATAAGTATCCCCTAACCCCAGAAATAAATATGTTTCGAACTTTACTCTTCAAATTGCCATTTTGTCCGAAATTCATTGTGGTTTGGATTGGATTACCAGAAATTTGGTCTCATATTCCAGTAGTATACGAAATAGCTGATGATATGTACCATCCAACAAGCCCAAAAAGTATATCACACCTCCAGAAATAAATTACTTCGAATGGATCATTAACACCCCTTGCCCGAAATTTGGGCTCAACTTCTGATAATGCACCGAATAGCTGATTAAATTCTCCATCGATATAGCTAGAAAGGTACTCCCATTCTTCAGAAATAAATTTGTTCCAAATTTTATTCTTCAAATCGAAATTTTGACTAAAATTGACATAGACCCATTAATAACCCTTGCCAGATATTTAGACTCAGGTTCCGATAATACACGAAATATCTGATTGATGCACGAAAGGTATCCCCCATCTACAGACATTTGTTGAAATTTACAAAACACGTTATGGTTTTAGAGAATCCACAAAGGGTCAAGAATTGTGATCTTTCTGAAGAAAGCAGAAATTCAAATGTGCGAAATCTGGAAGTAGGAAACAAAGATGAAGATACATACGGATTGCCAAATGAAGCTGAGCAGCTGAGTTGAGATCCTGGCGCTAAACCAGCTGCAATAATTATGTCATATTAAGCGTAATATTTCAACTCTTTCAATAAATTAAATTAAATTAATTTAATACTTAATTAGTAAATAAATCAAACCACAATTTTGACAGAAATTTCAAAACGACCTTCAACATCCCATGCCAGAGATTTAAATCCAGGTTCTGATAGCACTTGAAACAGCTGATTAAATTTTCCATCTGTATAGCTTGAAAGCCTCCTCATATTCCGCAGAAATAAATTTGTTTCAAATTTCAGTCTTCAAATAGAAATGTTGACTGAAATGTGACACAGAATCATTAACAATTCTTGTCAGATTTTTTGACAATTTTCCGTCCACCTGGCCCAAAAGGTATCCCCTATAAGTAGAAATAAATTTGTTTCGAATTTCGGTCAAAAACAAAATCAGCCAGGTTTAGTCTGAGGCAATTTTCAACAAGGAATTTAATGGTGAGCTTGTTTGTGACCTTGACCTTCATCTTCAAGGTCATTTGGAGGTCAAGGTCATTTTTCAAATTAGAACCTCTATTTTTGATGACAGAATCGAAAAGAGCGATCAATTTTACGTCCGAGTATATATTGATTGTATTGTATGTTGACCTTGACCTCCAAATGACCGTAAAGATGAAGGTCAAGGTCACAAATAAGCTCACCATTAAATTCCTTGTTGAAAATCACCTAAGAATAAACATTGCTCATTTTGCTTTTGACCGAACTCCGCGAGATTTTTAGGGGTTTCGATACTTTTTCCTCACCCTGTATAGTTCGCAATCGAAGGCTTCAAAGCAAGTCAATCGATCCGTTCTAAGTGCAATCAGGAGTGACAATAAAAAATATTACCCACTTGTGGGATGGGAACTTTAGTGAAATAGCCGCTGCTTTGTGAATCGCTGTTCACTGTTCTATCCAATACGCACCATATTTTGCTCTCTTTCGATACCAAATGATTCACCGTACTGCTACGTACAAATTGCTTCATGAAACTGAATGCCTTAATGAATCTGATTTAGAAATCCTGACGGTTAACGGGGTGTGTTTATAAAAATAAGAAACTGACATTTATTTCATTTCTTTTCAGCACATTGCGTAATTTATATCAAATGTTTTGTTTTAGTTCTTATTTATGACGTGTGAAAAAAGTGTGAAAATTGTGTCATTTTATTGAATTTAAAGAAAGGTTTTTTATTATTGCTCTAAAGTGTGAACAATTAGAGCGAAACTTTCCCTCAATTTTTAACGAATTTACACGGACCTTGTGTAAATAGATTTGTTAGCCCTTAATAAATGTAAGCAATATTTAATCTCTTGAAATGTCAATGTTCCGGATACAGATTAAATTATTTAAATTTTACTTTTTACTTTACAGGAGAAATCAAAATTTTAAACTTTTTGATATAGAATGGAACGAGAAATACCGGAAGAACGGCAAATTGCGTTTGAATCGTGCACGAAAACAAAGGTAGAGAGATCGACTGCCGCAAGAAGGTCGTCATCGCAATAATGGGCAAAAACACCAACGACTTTTAAATGAAATGCCGGAAGAAGGCATAATTCGCTTTAGTGTTAAAAAATCGTCGGACGCAAACTTCAAATTTTGTTGCTACAAAGGAACTGTATTGCTTGAAACTAACGGCCAGCACATGCGACAATTTCCGTTTCTCCTACATGAGCTGCTCAGTAATCCTCATTACCCACATTTTCGAGCCTTTCACGATAACATTCGAAAGTACAACTCTATGCTGAGGTTTGCTTCAATGGGTGCAAAAATTCATCAATTTCAAGGAAGAGGCCCTTATGTTTCTCGCGTTTACGGTCAGATCTATCATCGTACTGGCTACATGCATCCAGCTGAAGGTGAACAACGACAATATGCTCAACTATATGTTATCGACTTAGCAAGGGCAAATCAAGATCGCATGAACCATCCTGCTAATTCGCGACTGTACGCAACTATTGTCAGCGCTTTGGTTGAGATGATTCGGGAGCAGAGCAGCTATGCGAAAGCTTACCGAAATCTTGATGAGGTTGAGCGGGAGTAAGAACAAGCAGCAACTCTGCTGATGATTTTTCACTCTGCCGGCGGACAACCTCCATTTGAACGTGATTTTTGAGTTAACCCACGCAACGATATACAACCTCTCATCAACCTCAACATTTTAAGTTTCCATACAAGTTTTTAACCTGCAAATTCAATTATCACATTAACCTCGAATCCTGCCAAACCGTACATTTTCAAATATATATAAAGTATATGCTTGTGCTTCAGTTGGATTAAGTGCACAAGGACCGATTGTTCATGAAGAAATTAAGCAATCTCTCGATGCGCGTTATGTTTGTGCTCCTGCAGCAATTTGGCAACTGCTCGAAAATCCAATGAACAATCGATCGCATGTTGTTTATCGTCTTGCCATCCATCTTCCTGACGAACAAATGGTTTATTTTTAAGACGGCCAGGAAGATGCTGCAGCTGATAGAGCTCATCACCGATACACACATCTGACTGCATGGTTTGAGCTCAACAAGCAAGAAAACTAAAATGCTCGACAATATTTGTATTCCGAAATTCCTGAGCATTACGTATTTAACAAAGCGCTTTGCATTTGGAAAGCTCGCAAGCAGATAGGAGATAAGATTAACACACGAATGTATGCTGTCAGTCCGAAAGATCGCGAGTGCTTTTATTTGAGACTGCTGTTAAAACACATTCGTGGTGCTCAAAGTTTTGCCGATCTTAAGACCGTTGTTTCAGTGATTTTTGACACCTTCAACGATGCAGCACGAGCCATGAACCTTCTTGAGGATGATAGCGAATGGGAACGATGTTTGGATAAAGCAAGTTATGTGTGCATGCCGTATCAAATTCGCCTAACATTTGCTTTGATTTGTGTCTTCAATTCGCCAAAAAATCCTCTTGCGCTTTTCGCGCAATTCAAGGAGTAATTAATCTCCGATTACATAATGCATTTCTCTCACATAACCGCTGAATAGAAATTTCTTCAAGATATTCAGGTTATTTTGCGCATGAATAGCATGAAATTCACAGATTTTCGCCTTCCTGAACCAGGACCCATTCAGAACGTCGAACATGTTTTCGATATGGCCACAAACTTGGTCGCCACTTTTAACCCAAAGCAGCGTGCCATTTTCGAAGAGATTGCTGCTGCAATTGAAGATTCAATGGCTTAGCCGCGATTTTTCTTCCTCGACGGTACTGGTGGTTCGGGAAAAACTTATCTTTATAACACTTTGATGAGTTATGTAAGAGGCCAGAGTAAAGTTGTTCATGCTTTCGCCACGACATGAATCGCAGCGGATTTATTGGTTGGTGGTCGAACTGCCCACAGTGGTTTTAAAATCCCACCTTCTGCTAACGATACATCGGTGTCATCCATGAAAATCCCCTAGCAGGAATCCATTAAATTACGAGAAGCTACTATGCTCATCATCGATGAGGCTTCAATGCTTTCTTCGCATTCTCCTCGAGTGATTGATTTGCTTCTGCGAAGAATCATGAATATTATTCGTCCTTTTGGTGGAAAGCTTTTCATCCTTGGCGGTGAATTTCGACAAACCTCAAATGTTGTTCCCAGAGGAAAGAATGCCGATATCATCGAAATGTGCATGAAAAATATTCTCTTTTGTGGTAGCATGTCAACAGCGAACTCTCATCACCAACATGCGAGCATTAGAACAACGAAAGTTCAACGAATGGTTTTGCAATTGCAAAAAATGATAGAGCGTGAACACATCATTCGATCAATTTTTGGAGCTGAAATTCGAACAACAACTGATGATGAAATCGCCGATGTCGCCAACAAGGTCATTCTCAGTTCAAAAAATTTTCATGTCACTGAGCTCAACAATGAAATTCTCGATCTTTTGCCGGGAGATGCAGCAACCTTCCTGAGCATTGACTCAATGATCTCCAACGATCCGAATGATGGATCTTTTAGTTTTTTCTGTGAATTGTTACTCTCCACCTAAGTCTAACAGTTTTAGCTTTAGAGATTTTGCTAGTATAGATAATTCCCGCCTTTACTTAGTTTGTAACTCGGTTCCTTGGGAGGATATTTTTTGCCTTAGTGCGTCAACTACCCAAGTAGAATTTTTCAACTCGTATATTAGTTTGGTCTTTGATAGTTGCGTTCCGCTTAAAAAGGTTACTTTCAAAGCAAAATCTCCGCCTTGGTTGTCTCGGGAAGTTTCGAATGCCATAAGTATTAGAGTTAGTAAATATCGTTTATGGAAAAGGTATCCTAATAGTCAGTCTCATTTAGATTATAAGCAGGCTCGTAATAGAGTTGTAGGGTTAATTCGGATTGCTAAACGTAATTATTTTAAGGACAAGTTAGACCCCTCCCTTCCTCCCAAGGTTTTTTGGCGTAATGTTCGTAATTTAGGCCTAGGCAGATGCAAGAGTAGTTCTAGTGGGGTGTTGAAGCCCAATGATATTAATAGTTATTTTTGCTCTAGTTTGAACTCGGGCAGTAGTACCGTCGATTTGTTCTCTAATGCGTCCTCTAATTCGTTTTCGTTTTCAAATATTTCTCCCGAGGATTTACAGTCTGCCATTTGGAATGTTAAGTCGGAATCTTCTGGTCTGGATAACGTCAATTTAAAATTCGTTAAACGAGTTTTCCCTTTCGTCTCAAAATATTTGTTACATATTTTTAATTTTATTCTCACATCCTCTTCCTATCCAGATCAGTGGAAGCTAAGTAAAATCATACCCATCCCAAAGATTAGTAATCCTTCAGAGCTATCCCATTTGAGGCCAATTAGCATTTTAAGTTCTCTCTCTAAAGCTTTCGAGATAGTTGTTAAAACTCAAATTCAATCGCATCTAAATAGCAATAGTTTAATTAGTTTCTTCCAATCTGGGTTTAGAAAATTTCATAGCACTTCTACTGCGTTATTAAATGTATGTGATGATATTAGGCGTAATATGAATAATAGGGAATTGACTTCTTTAATTTTGTTAGATTTTTCTAAGGCCTTTGATTCTATTAATCACAGAATTCTTTTTAACAAACTCTTATCTCAGTTTAGATTTTCGGTTTCCGCTGCCAGACTAATTTTTAACTATCTTTCTAATCGTTCTCAGGCAGTTTTTTTCGACAATTCTTTGTCTGATTTGCTTCCTGTAATTTCCGGCGTTCCTCAGGGTTCAGTGCTGGGTCCTCTATTGTTTTCTATGTACATTAATGACATAGAATCCTCTATTCACCATTGTTCATTTCACATTTTCGCTGATGACGTCCAAATTTATAAAAATAGTCGTTTAGATCAGGGTTCTATTGATAGGAATATTTCTCTGATAAATGAAGACTTAAGTAATATCGCTAGTTGGTCGGTCTCTAATAGGCTCGTTTTAAATGCGAATAAATCTCAGTCGATCATAATTTATAAAAAATCGTTAGACACCTCGTCCTTTCCTGGTATTTTTCTGCAGGGTTCGCTAATTAGGTATTCAAATACTGTTAGAGATTTAGGGTTAGTTATTAATAAAACTCTTTCTTGGGGTGACCATTTAGTTAGTATTAGTAAGAGGGTCTTTGGTATGCTTAGTTGTTTGTATAAAGTAGTAGGATTTTCTGATAGTCAGTTTAGGAAAAAAATGTTTTTGTCTTATCTTCTTCCTCATTTTATTTATGGTGACGTAGTTTTATTCGGTATGCTTCAGGAAAATATGAACGTTCTCCAAAGATGTTTCAATGCATGTACTAGGTTTATTTTTGGTATTAGGAAATTCGATCATATTTCTGCCTACTCTAGCCTTGTTTTAGGATGTAGTTTATCTACCTTTTACGAATTTCGCGTTTGTCTTTTTATTTTTAAACTTCTCAAAGCTAAGAAGCCTTGTTATCTTTATAGGAAGTTACTTTTTAGCAGGTCTCATTCCTCAAACTTCCGCCTGATTCCGGCCAAAAATAGTTGTAGGTCGCTAAACAAATCCTTTTACGTTAGGGGAGTTTCTCTTTGGAATTCAATTCCATTGGAAATTAAGAGTTTAGGATCGGCCAAATTATTTAAGTCAAAATTTTTGGAGTGGCGTGATTGATGGGCAATACGTAGTTTTTTTAAATATATTTTTAATATTATTATTATTATAATATTATATAATATTATTATTATTGTTAAATTTTAATATTATTTCACCTCTTGTTGTACATTTTATTGTAAATGAGCTATTGCTCAAAATAGAATGTGTATGCATGAGATGGAAATTGTTTGAAAAAATTTAAAAGGTTTTTCTGCCTAATGGAAGCAGCTTCATCATTTTATTTTTGTTCTTTTGTTCCGTTTACTCTGTTTCCATCTGTGCTTTTCCTTTTAATACTAAATTATTGTTAAAGTACAATAAATAAACAATAAATAAATAAATAAATAAATATCAGATGGAGTCGATTTTCCAGTCGAATTTTTGAGTTCTCAGACCCCTTCTGGCATGCCTCCACATTCACTCAAATTGAAAGTTGGTGGGTTCACCATGTTGCTAAGGAATTTGAATCCAAAGAAGGGAAACTCGATTGATCGTGAAAAAGTTGTTCAGGAATTGTATCAAGGTGGAACTCATCACAGGCAGCAATAAGGAAGAGGAAGTTTGCATCCCCCGAATTGTCTTGAAACTAAGCGAGAGCAGCTTAGGATTTCGAAAAAAAGCGACGACAATTTCCCATCATTTTGCAATGACGATTAACAAGGCTCAGGGACAATCGTTCAATAATGTTGGGGTGTCTTTGCCAGAACCTGGTTTTGCTCATGGCCAGCTTTATATAGCTTTAACGCGAATACGAAATCACGAGAACCTTAGAATGCTGATTAAAAATTCCTCATACCAAGGCGTAATATTAAATGATAACTGTATACATTTACAAGAAACGTTGTGATAAAAGAATCATTGAATAAATATTGAATTGTCTTATTTCGCTTTTCTTCTAGACTATTTACTTTTCAGGCTGTATTGAGTTTTCAGAAACTTCCGTCAGTTTTGACGGGTAATTACTAGTTTCAAAATATTTTGCACAATCGAAAACTCATTGTGTCCTTACTCCACAAAATCCACACTGAAAAAGTTTTGTGTTGCCTAATGAGGTAAACTGACTGCGGAAATTATCTTGCAGTCAAATTTTTATGTTCAAGGGCTCTATTAGTACAAGTTTCATTCAGATAAAATTTTTGAGAGAATAACGTAATTGACACAACTCCAACGTCCGGCATTTTTTTAAACATCTTCCAATTATCAAAAAATTAGATTTATGAAATGATACAGGCAAATGTTCGCATATTTGACATGTTTGAATTGACATAACTGCCAAAACGACCGCCAACCCAAATAGCAAGGAATTAATTCTATTTTTTTGAGTTTTAAAATGAAGAGGAAACATTATAAAAGAACCTTGAGAAAATCATATTAGCTAAAAGCCAGCTTTCTCCCAGAATATACATAAATATTTTAACAATACATATTCTTAGAAAAAATATCGTTCTCTTAACTCGTTCTCAACCTGCTGCACCTGAATTTTTTCCATTTCCTTTCTTATGAAATCTCGCTTTGTTTCATAAAACCAAAATAAATTAATTGTTCCATGATTATATTTTTACTCACGTTTCACAATAGCTTTAATTTTCCAATTTATAAAATCTTCTAGTCAAAACCATCAGCTATGCGTATATTTCTGATGAAAATGCAAAATATTTAGGGAACTTAATTTCTGATGTTTCTCCGATGCTTTCTTTGACAAGTAAATTGGGTCTAAGAATTCCGATAAACAATAAAAACAGGATTTGCTTAGAATTCCATCCTCTATTAAAAATTAGTATAAAGAAATATATAGTTAAAATAATATCTCGTTGAAAATTCCTATTCCGTCATTCTCGAGTAAAACAACAACAAAAAATGAATTTGTTGTTGTATTTACTCGGGAATGAAAGAATAGGAATTTTCAGCGAGATATTATTTTGACTATAGCTACTACCTAGTAATTTTACCGCAAAAAAAACCAAAAAGGATCATCTTGTGTTTGAGTATCAAAATTCCATTATCCTATTCCATATAAATACTGAGAAGATCATACATATTAAAAAAAACAAAATTTCGCTTGGATATTTTGGTAACAATACAATAGATATTTACAATTCATCATAAAACCCCAAAAACATACGGTTTCAGAGCCAAATAAAAATTATATATTCCAACAAAAAAAAAAATAAAATCATTGAAGCTCAATTTAACGGTTGATTAATTTTCTTTAAAGCATTTTACAAATTTGAATAATGTAAAAATGATTTATTGATACAATTTATATGTTAATAAAATGTTGAATACTCATAAATAATAAATAAAATAAAAATATCATCGTACCCATCAAATGAATATGTCGCATCACTAAATGAGGCCATCAAATAGACATACATCACAATTTATTTGTGCTAAATACTCAAGCATCCAAAAAAATGTATACCCCAACAAAATCTTTTCGATATTAATCGAAGATGAATCGATATACCAACCCTCAAACAAGGATTAAAAATTACATTGTACAAGGCTTTAATAAAGGTCAATACAAAGTAAAGGATTAAAAAATAAAAAATCTTTAAACGAAATAAAAGATTAAAATGTTCCATTTTTTCGGTTCTATTCGAGTAGATTAATTGAGATAAAACCATTCCATCATAAATAACATACATACATATACATAGACAACTTCTTCACATAATATTTCTAATTTATACGTATCTCTCCGATAAATATAAATGAAAAAAAAAAAAAAATCCCAAAGCTTTTTATAAGCTTTCAATGGGAAAAGAATAATTGGTTTTTTTTGTGTTACCTGTCTTTGAAGTATATAGCTAAATTCCGTTGCTGTATTACGTCTGCCACTATTGTTTTCCATTTTTCACTGTATCTCCTAAATTTAAAACACTTTGAACAAAGCACTGTACCATACACTGACACACAAACTATATTCACGATTTTTTTTTTTCACAACAAATTGCACAACAATTAAAATCACATGAAATACCTACACCGAATTAAATTATTGTAAAGCAAATTTTCTTTTTTATTCAAATATGTTACTTTATTCGAAACGCTGCTTCCGATCACTTTGAAATCTTACTGCAATATGGTTGAGTATTCTGTTTTCATCAAAACATACCAAAAAAAAAGGAGAAAAGGAAAAATGAAAGAAAAACGTTATAACCTACAAAATAAATTTTTTGTTGTAATTTTTCATTTTCTATGTTTTTCGTGTGTTTTTTTTTTTTTTTTGGAAATCCCCTCTTTTTTCAATGGATACGTGTATATATATTTGCGAAAAATGTGGCAGAGATAAAATGAGGAAAACACCTACTGTACATAGTCTATAGAAAAGTTCTGTGTATGTGAATAATGAAAAATAGTAAACGGGTGATAGTTATTACGTGAAAGTTTTAGTGAATGCAAGAGTAATGTGTATGGATTGGACTTGCGTTATCATTTAAATAATATACATACATACTCGTACATTTTCATTATGTTTTATAATTTTAGTTTCTGATATTTTTAAACACTAAAGATGGTTTGAGGAGCAAAATATTTGTTCCCACCATTATTGTTTATAATTTAATATTGGAGGTCATGCTTGGAATTTAAATAACATAGATATTCCAAGACCATAATCTGAAATTATTTAAACTCTAAGAGAAATCACGATACATATTGACATGTGCTTCACTTTTAAGTATTTCACGTTTAGTTCGCATTTGTAGTGTCTTGTTTATGTTGCGCATACCATGAATTTGATGATTATTGAATACTTACGAAAAATACGGTTGATAACGCCATTCTTATTTTCGATACTTTTATCTTTATCGTATTTGTAAATGTCTAACGTGTTTATTCTTTATAGTGAAAATGACATTAAAATGACACAGCTACTGCGATTTAGAGATCTAAAACTTCAACATCAACAAAGTGCGAGTAGTATTTTCTGAACGGAAATATACAGGGTGTTTGGCATATGGACCGACACAATTTTTTGGCGGATTGGGTTTGTCATTAGCTCATTTTCATCCATAGACCTTGCATCCCGCCCCTATAGGGATTCGAACCCGGTACCTCCCGATTCAACCGCCGTAGCTTTAACCACTGCGTCGTTTGGTCGGTTTCAAACTGTTCTCCTCTACTCCGTATGCATGCACGACACCACGACACCTTTTCCTTATCTCAACTGTTGTTGTCCGAAATCGAATTTCTGTTTTCTTTGTTTCAAATGCGGCTGTGATTCGTTCCATTAAAATTTCTCGTGTGGAAACCTCTGTTGCATAAACTAATTCTTTGATCATGCGAGCCAAGAAATAGGCGTTATACTCTATAATAGACGCAATGCGAATCGATGTTCTAGTAATTGGGCAACTTCCAAATAAGCTGCCAAGTTTCGCGTTCATATTCAATGATTGCAGTTTTTTGAATGATTTAAAGTTGGCTGATCCACAATATAACCAAGTTGCGCCAATTGATATCCTGACCGGAGCGGATCGATTTTTTCATATATTCCTAGATGGGCGACTCACAAATTCCAGCAACATCGTATTAGCTCAGCGAACACTATTTGGTTGGATTATAGCAGGAAGTATTGTACAAACCAAGATTGCGTGGAGAGAAGTGAAGCAGTACAGTTAAATAACTGCACCTTAAATCTTAACTTAGAAATCGATATTGATAATATTTTAAAGCGTTTCTTTGAACAAGAGGAGATCCCTAGCGAGCATATTTTAGGTCCAGAAAAAATAGAGTGTAAAGAGCATTACAAGTCTACGTACAAGCGAAATGAAGATGGCAACTATATGGTTGAAATTCCTTTTAAGAAAATTGCCGCTCAACTGGGAAACTCCGAGAGTGCCGCTAAAAAAAGATTTCTTGCACTGGAAAGAAAGCTGCAGGGAAACACTTGACTAAAGGACGATTATTATAAGTTTATTAATGAATATATCAATTTAGGATACTTGCAGCCTATCACTGACGCTGAACGCCAATTGGAGGAGTTCAATTCATGTTATTTACCGCATCACTGCGTGTTAACGGAGTCGAGTGAAGCGACCAAGTTAAGAATGGTGTTTGATGGTTCGGCAAAATTTACGTCTGGAATTTCTCTCAACGAGACTATGCTAGTGGGCCCGGTGATTCGCAGTACTGCCATCAAAATTGATAAATTTACGGCAATGGTGGCATGGCCCAGAATGGCTTTAAAAGAGTGATTTGATTTATAAGTGCCAAACTGAGGAAGAAGGCCATTCAAAACTCGTAATCGAAGAACGGAAGAGAAGTAAATTTCTCGTTTCGGACGCCGAAAACGAGAAGGATCTCTTTGATCAATTGATGCAAAGGATTTCATTATATACCAAGCTGATTCGTGCTGTCGCTTACGTCTTGCGGTTTATTCGAAACGTGCGTTTGCTTAAGACTGAAAGAGCGTCATGTTATCTCTCTGTAGATGAAATACGGAATGCCAAAAACTCCATTATACGGCATATATATACAGAGAGGGTTATTTAGTCAGGAGATCGATTGTTTATGAAAGGTGCACAAATAAGAAAAACCAGCGATATTCTGTCATTAGCGCTGTTTATAAACGCGAATGGTATTTTGAGGGTTGGTGGTAGACGGAGACATTCAGATTGTCAATATGACTACAAACATCCGGTGATTCTACCAAGAGGTCACATATTCAGTAGAATTGTCATACTGCATATGCATATGCATATCTACACCCGAGTCTATCACTGACGTTTCATCTGATAAGCTAACAATTTTGGATAGTTGGAGGAAGAAGCAGCATAAGAAAAGTTGTGGGAAAGTGCGTCATATGCTTTAAAAATAATGCGAAGACATCCAAACAGTTGATGGGAGATTTGCAGATAGCAAGGTTGAAAGCAGCAAGGCCATTCACAGTTCATGTGGAGTTGATTATGCGGGGCCAATACAGGTGGCGTCAAAGAAAGGGAGAGGCGCTAGATTCACCCAGGGCTATATTGCTTTATTTATTTGTATGGCAACAAAGGCAATCCACTTAGAGGTTGTCAGCGATCTATCAACTGACGCCTTTATCGCTGCTTTAAAGAGATTTGTATCGAAAAGAGGATTCCCAGCCCATATGTACAGTGATATTGGTTCAAATTAAATGAGGAATACAGCAATATTTCAAAAAATAATCATCAAACGGTAACGGTAAGCAAATAAATATTATTTACATCTCACTATATAAGAGCGTAATGTTGTATTTGTTTCATAATTTGCAATTAATGAGAAATATAATTTTTACTTAAGAAACTTAATCATAATAATAATAATCGTATATAATATGTAATTTTAATAAATATCCATTAAATTTAGTAAATATAAACAAAAGGTTCAACCATTTAGTTTAAATGGCTATAGTACACTTAGCTGTATTTAATCAGATGATGATGACCGTCAATGTCGCTTGAACGATGATTTGGCGGCCGTTCTATAATTTATCGCTGCGCTTTCGCGCCAAGCTGATGGATTGGTACGGCTGTGTTTTCCAAGCCTTTATTCGTTTCGTTTTTTGAGGGTTAACTCCGTGAAAATAAATGATACCCGCAAACAGCCGTCACGGAAAAGCGATTTGTCTAATGAAACGCACGAAAAAGAAACACAAAAGAAACGAATGAATATCACTTTTGGCACCAACAACAAGACTCAACAACAAGAACCATGTTTAACTAAAAATAAAATTCATACCTTTTTCCGCGACAATATTTAATTTAAATAGTAAAAGTTAACTTAATTAACTAGCTGGATCAATTACACAACCACAACAGCTTAAATTGAACCTTATATAGGTAAAGCTGTACAAACAAAACACAAAATTTTATAATAGCCCAAACAATGGCGACTTTACGTTAAATATATATTATTGTATATATTTTGGTTTACACAAATTAATTGCCACTTCACTGCTATATGTATTGCTTACCACTGTGTACAAAATCGAGTGATTACCGAATTGATTTTCTGCAGCGATCAAGTTTTGTTGTTGGCGTGCAAAAAGGTATAAAGCGAGACTGCATAGATCATCACCATCTGTGACAATTTGGTTTAAGTTGTTAATTATACCAATAGTAGATTTGTATCGTGTGCACGTAATTTAGGTAGTTAACGTAATAACATTTAATCAACGCGAAGTCATGCTGAAATCAATTTTCGCCTTATGACATCATTAACCCAATCAAGAATACAACTTTGTGAACGACGCTAATAATTATCGCATGTGTAGCTTGCCTGGAACATTTACCAATGTTACACATTTTTAGGGCAAATATTTTTGTGGAGCTTCAAACCATACAAAGTGGAATTGATCTTGCCACATACATTAACAACCTGTGAATCCCATGTGAACCTGTTATTTATACAAATTCCTAGATTGCTAACATGATTCATAAAATCACAATATTGATAAAAGTTTCAGGAATCACTGGGAAGTTCGTTTTAGAAATGAAAATTGCTTGTGTTTTTGCGATGCTTAGTGAGATTACATTAGAATTAGACCAATCTAGTATGTATGACAGATCCAGAATGACTTTTTGAAGGTTTCCAAAATATTTTCACTAGTACCACCAAGATAGATTTGACAATCATCAGCATACAAATGATATTTGGAATATTTTATTACGTGAGGTAAGTCATTTATAAAAAGAGAAAATAGAATTGGACATCGTTCCTTGAAATGCACCTGATATTATACGCTCAGGTTCCGATTCTTTTCCATTTATGATGACTTTTTGATGTCTATCTGATAAATAATTAAACATAAGTTTCAGTGCTGTATTATCAAAATTAAAGAAAAGCATTAACTTCTGTAATACGAGTAACAATACATGGTATAAAGAGTCAAATGCTTTTGAGTAATCCAAAAGTATAAGAACAGCAAAAGAGTTTAGCTTGTCAAGGTGACAAGCCAGATCATCGTCAACACAAAGAAGGGTCGTTGTTGTACTATGGTTATTACGAAATCCGGATTGAAACTGATTTAGATAATTAAATTTAGTTAAATGCTGGTTGATTTGGCCACGAAGAATAAGATTATCGAAAGAATCAATGCCCTTCTTTTTTTATAATCGGAATCACTATATTCATTTTCCAAATATCTGGAAATTCGGAACGCATGATACAGTTATTAATCAGGTAGGTCAAAGGTGATATAACAAATGGTAAAATATTTTTAAGAAATTTTAAGTTGATTTTATCGTGACCTGATGAATTCGGTTTAATAAGATAAGTAGCTTTGGAAATATCAAATTCACTTATGCAGCTGAATGAGAGAGATGTGTGATTACCTGTGCACTCAAACTCAGGTATGGGAATAACAACAGACAAACTGGGTACGTTGCAGAAATAAGAATTGATGATTGAAGCGGCTAAATCGGTGAAAGAGCTAGCTTTACCAGCCCCTAATCCAATATGATTGCAGTTATTCCAAATTCGTTTCATGGTTAATTTACTATTTCCAAAAAAGTATTTCTGTTTTAAGATTCTTATCAAGCTATGTAGTTACCCTCTATAAGCATGATCTCCTGCTAGCATACTTTTAGCAATACTACTATTAAACCATGGAGCAACAGATTGGCTATTAACAATTTTTTTCGTTGGTACACAATTATTATGGAAACAATATAGGCAATCATAAAAACACTGGAAGGTAAAATAGACATTATTGTCGAGTGTAAAAAACTCCAGTCAACGCCTGAAAAAAATTCATAATAATTTCAGCATCCAATAACTGACTATAGTCGTAGATAAACCAGTAATCCATTTTAATACGCTTTGATTTAGCTTTATAAGAGATCGCCAGTAAATCATGGTCGGAAATATCAGGCAATGAATCTTGGGTATCAGTCTTTAGTCAATATCGTAATTTGTGGCATTCATGTACAAAAAATAAATAAAATGGAGTGATACACGGATCTTCTTCACTCTATATTCATGATAATCTTCCGAAACTCGGCCGCCGAAGTGTTCCTTTTCGTTAAAGTCCATGTCTATTCTATCGTGAAATACTTTTAGGACATCTAGATCGTAACGACACTATTATCCCGTAGTCTGATTCAGACTCTGATGACGAAGACGTAGATTCATTAATACAATCTGCTTGAATCGCCGAGTTTTTTTTTGTGGCAAGCTAGGCAACAAGGAGGTAAACCTAATTCGAGTATGCTGAATCCAATTGTGCTAGTCCCATTTCAAAGTTATTCCCCATTTTTGGGATATCGCTATCGACATGTTTTGGCTCAGAATTAAAAATATCTCAAAATATAAGAGAGCATTTAGCTTTTAGCCGCTGTAACGATGATAGAGTGTTGCCCTAACTTGGTGTTGAGACCTGTAATCGTCATGCCAACGGTCATTTGGATCGCTCGAATATTTCTACACATTTCGCAGAAAATTCAATTTTATTGAAAATCAACTGAACTATAGCCCACAAGTTCAGAGCCAGAAAAATCGAAAATATGCAATTGTGCTCCGATTTCGATGGTTGATACCTTTTTCAATAGGTGTTGAGACCTACATTCGCCATGCCAACGGTCATTTGGATCGCTCGAATATTTCTACACATTTTGCAGAAAATTCAATTTTATTGAATATCAACTGAACTATAGCCCACAAATTCAGAGCCAGAAAAATCGAAAATCTGCAATTGTGCTCCGATTTCGATGGTTGATACCTCTTTCAATAGGTGATGAGACCTGTAATCGTCATGATAACGGTCATTTGGATCGCTCGAATATTTCTACACATTTCGCAGAAAATTCAATTTTATTGAAAATCAACTGAACTATAGCCCACAAATTCAGAGCCAGAAAAATCGAAAATCTGCAATTGTGCTCCGATTTCGATGGTTGATACCTCTTTCAATAGGCCTTGATACCTGTAATCGTCATGATAACAGTCATTTGAATCGCTCGAATATTTCTACACATTTCGCAGAAAATTCAATTTTATTGAAAATCAACTGAACTATAGCCCACAAATTCAGAGCCAGAAAAATCGAAAATCTGCAATTGTGCTCCGATTTCGATGGTTGATACCTCTTTCAATAGGTGTTGAGACCTACATTCGCCATGCCAACGGTCATTTGGATCGCTCGAATATTTCTACACATTTTGCAGAAAATTCAATTTTATTGAAAATCAATTGAACTATAGCCCACAAATTTAGAGCCAGAAAAATCGAAAATCTGCAATTGTGCTCCGATTTCGATGGTTGATACCTCTTTCAATAGGTCTTGAGACCTGTAATCGTCATGATAACGGTCATTTGGATCGCTCGAATATTTCTACACATTTCGCAGAAAATTCAATTTTATTGAATTTCCCACAAATTCAGAGCCAGAAAAATCGAAAATCTGCAATTGTGCTCCGATTTCGATGGTTGATACCTCTTTCAATAGGTCTTGAGACCTACATTCGTCATACCAACGGTCATTTGGATCGCTCGAATATTTCTACACATTTCGCAGAAAATTCAATTTTATTGAATTTCCCACAAATTCAGAGCCAGAAATATCGAAAATCTGCAATTGTGCTCCGATTTCGATGGTTGATACCTCTTTCAATAGGTCTTGAGACCTACATTCGTCATGCCAACGGTCATTTGGATCGCTCGAATATTTCTACACATTTCGCAGAAAATTCAATTTTATTGAATTTCCCACAAATTCAGAGCCAGAAAAATCGAAAATCTGCAATTGTGCTCCGATTTCGATGGTTGATACCTTTTCAATAGGTCTTGAGACCTACGTTCGTCATGCCAACGGTCATTTGGATCGCTCGAATATTTCTACACATTTAGCAGAAAATTCAATTTTATTGAAAATCAATTGAACTATAGCCCACAAATTTAGAGCCAGAAAAATCGAAAATCTGCAATTGTGCTCCGATTTCGATGGTTGATACCTCTTTCAATAGGTCTTGAGACCTACATTCGTCATGCCAACGGTCATTTGGATCGCTCGAATATTTCTACACATTTCGCAGAAAATTCAATTTTATTGAAAATCAATTGAACTATAGCCCACAAATTTAGAGCCAGAAAAATCGAAAATCTGCAATTGTGCTCCGATTTCGATGGTTGATACCTCTTTCAATAGGTGTTGAGACCTACATTCGTCATGCCAACGGTCATTTGGATCGCTAGAATATTTCTACACATTTCGCAGAAAATTCAATTTTATTGAAAATCAACTGAACTATAGCCCCCAAATTCAGAGCCAGAAAAATCGAAAATCTGCAATTGTGCTCCGATTTCGATGGTTGATACCTCTTTCAATAGGTCTTGAGACCTGTAATCGTCATGATAACGGTCATTTGGATCGCTCGAATATTTCTACACATTTCGCAGAAAATTCAATTTTATTGAAAATCAACTGAACTATAGCCCACAAATTCAGAGCCAGAAAAATCGAAAATCTGCAATTGTGCTCCGATTTCGATGGTTGATACCTCTTTCAATAGGTGTTGAGACCTGTAATCGTCATGATAACGGTCATTTGGATCGCTCGAATATTTCTACACATTTCGCAGAAAATTCAATTTTATTGAAAATCAACTGAACTATAGCCCACAAATTCAGAGCCAGAAAAATCGAAAATCTGCAATTGTGCTCCGATTTCGATGGTTGATACCTCTTTCAATAGGTGTTGAGACCTACATTCGCCATGCCAACGGTCATTTGGATCGCTCGAATATTTCTACACATTTTGCAGAAAATTCAATTTTATTGAAGATCAATTGAACTATAGCCCACAAATTTAGAGCCAGAAAAATCGAAAATCTGCAATTGTGCTCCGATTTCGATGGTTGATACCTCTTTCAATAGGTCTTGAGACCTGTAATCGTCATGATAACGGTGATTTGGATCGCTCGAATATTTCTACACATTTCGCAGAAATTCAATTTTATTGAAAATCAACTGAACTATAGCCCACAAATTTAGAGCCAGAAAAATCGAAAATCTGCAATTGTGCTCCGATTTCGATGGTTGATACCTCTTTCAATAGGTCTTGAGACCTGTAATCGTCATGATAACGGTCATTTGGATCGCTCGAATATTTCTACACATTTCGCAGAAAATTCAATTTTATTGAAAATCAACTGAACTATAGCCCACAAATTCAGAGCCAGAAAAATCGAAAATCTGCAATTGTGCTCCGATTTCGATGGTTGATACCTCTTTCAATAGGTCTTGAGACCTGTAATCGTCATGATAACGGTCATTTGGATCGCTCGAATATTTCTACACATTTCGCAGAAAATTCAATTTTATTGAAAATCAACTGAACTATAGCCCACAAATTCAGAGCCAGAAAAATCGAAAATCTGCAATTGTGCTCCGATTTCGATGGTTGATACCTCTTTCAATAGGTCTTGAGACCTGTAATCGTCATGATAACGGTCATTTGGATCGCTCGAATATTTCTACACATTTCGCAGAAAATTCAATTTTATTGAAAATCAACTGAACTATAGCCCACAAATTCAGAGCCAGAAATATCGAAAATCTGCAATTGTGCTCCGATTTCGATGGTTGATACCTCTTTCAATAGGTCTTGAGACCTACATTCGCCATGCCAACGGTCATTTGGATCGCTCGAATATTTCTACATATTTTGCAGAAAATTCAATTACATTGAAAATCAACTGAACTATAGCCCCCAAATTCAGAGCCAGAAAAATCGAAAATCTGCAATTGTGCTCCGATTTCGATGGTTGATACCTCTTTCAATAGGTGTTGAGACCTACACTCGCCATGCCAACGGTCATTTGGATCGCTCGAATATTTCTACACATTTTGCAGAAAATTCAATTTTATTGAAGATCAATTGAACTATAGCCCACAAATTTAGAGCCAGAAAAATCGAAAATCTGCAATTGTGCTCCGATTTCGATGGTTGATACCTCTTTCAATAGGTTTTGAGACCTGTAATCGTCATGATAACGGTCATTTGGATCGCTCGAATATTTCTACACATTTCGCAGAAAATTCAATTTTATTGAAAATCAACTGAACTATAGCCCACAAATTCAGAGCCAGAAATATCTAAAATCTGCAATTGTGCTCCGATTTCGATGGTTGATACCTCTTTCAATAGGTCTTGAGACCTGTAATCGTCATGATAACGGTCATTTGGATCGCTCGAATATTTCTACATATTTTGCAGAAAATTCAAATATATTGAAAATCAACTGAACTATAGCCCACAAATTCAGAGCCAGAAATATCTAAAATCTGCAATTGTGCTCCGATTTCGATGGTTGATACCTCTTTCAATAGGTGTTGAGACCTACATTCGCCATGCCAACGGTCATTTGGATCGCTCGAATATTTCTACACATTTTGCAGAAAATTCAATTTTATTGAAGATCAATTGAACTATAGCCCACAAATTTAGAGCCAGAAAAATCGAAAATCTGCAATTGTGCTCCAATTTCGATGGTTGATACCTCTTTCAATAGGTCTTGATACCTGTAATCGTCATGATAACGGTCATTTGGATCGCTCGAATATTTCTACACATTTTGCAGAAAATTCAATTTTATTGAAAATCAACTGAACTATAGCCCCCAAATTCAGAGCCAGAAATATCGAAAATCTGCAATTGTGCTCCGATTTCGATGGTTGATACCTCTTTCAATAGGTGTTGAGACCTACATTCGCCATGCCAACGGTCATTTGGATCGCTCGAATATTTCTACACATTTTGCAGAAAATTCAATTTTATTGAAGATCAATTGAACTATAGCCCACAAATTTAGAGCCAGAAAAATCGAAAATCTGC